>CM028135.1:1010545000-1011745000 GCA_016271365.2 Neoceratodus forsteri
ATTCTTTAGAAGTCTGGCTGCAGTCAAGCTGAAAGTACCACAGTAATAGTAATGGGCAGAGAGTCAGAGTGTGAGGAACAGCTGAGAGTTTTTTCAGTGGTAATTGAGTTAGCTGCAGGCAGCAGTATGAAACAGACTGTTCTGTGAAGCTGTGCTCTTTAGAATTCTGGTTGCAGTGAAGCTGAGAGTATCACAGTAATGAGCTGGAAGTTAGAGTGTTGGGAATAGTGTTTTGTAATGCTGACTGAGTTAGCTGCAGGCAGCAGTGAGATCTCTCATGTAGTTCTGCATTTGTGTCTCTGGTAACAGCACAGTTTTTTCTTGTATGCTGAGGGAAAAGCTGCCTGGAGTGATGATATCAGTGACCTTTGTGTGACCTGTGTGTGTAAATGGCTGATATCATCACAGTAGAGTAGAGATGCATCAAATTTTAAATCCGATGGCGAAGTGAACGCGCAGTGGCCACTTCACGTTGGCGAGCACAACGCTGGCGGCACTGCAAAGTGCCTACTTCGCTTTCATTATTACTTTGCATTGTCATTATGCCTTAACATGAAGTAAGGCAAAGTGACAAGTAAATAGGCAGCCTGCCACACATCACATGGCTTACAGTACTGTAAGTCACATGCTTAAGCCAGACAGGAAGGAAGTGAGTCATAGAAGCAGTTTTACTTTCTCCTTTGCAGTCGTAGAGGGAGAAGGCTTTGTGGAGAGGAGAGCAGTTTTGTGTCACTGTTAGAAAATGCTTTATTGCCTTTGTGCCTGAAAACAACAGCTTTTTTTAAAGCTATATCTTTATTTAGTTTTTGTATTGTGTTTGTGATATTTTGGTAGTGAATTTTTTTTTATAAGTTTTGTTTTGTGTGTGTGTCAGTGTGTGTGTGTGTGTGTGTCTGAGAGTGTGAGAGTGAGTGCAGCTGCCGGGTGAAGGCTAGGCATCAACTGTGGTTGGACTTGTTTATAGTCAGGGTCGTGGACTTGTGTGGGAAGGATGGCCCCTGGAGAAGGAGAGTTGCTGGCCCATGGTCACGGTCAGAGGAGGGGAGTGTGCACATGTGGGGGCGGTCGTGTGTTGCTGGACTGCTCCTGACTCTTGGGTGTTGTTTCCCCCCCTCTCCTGTGAAAGCAACAGCAGCAGCACCAGTGCCACCAGTGGCTGCTGCACATCCACATACTCCGCCATTACCACCACCACCAGTAGCAGCTGTAGAGGCTCCAGCAGCACCCCCTCCACCACCTCCACAACCACAGGAGGTGTCCCAGGAAAACATAGTAATAATAATAAATAATAAAGCTTTATTTATTTAGCATCTTTCAAGCACCAAGGTGCTGTACAGATGAATCATAAAATCAAAATATACATATAAAATCAGCATTCACAGCAACATCTATCCACAAAAGCCTTACTCCACAAAAAAGTCTTAAAATCCCGCTTAAAAGATTCCACGGTCGTGCATTCTCTAAGCCGGCGAGGCAGAGAGTTCCAGAGGGTTGGGGCCACAAACCCAAAGACCCTAGCCCTAGAAGACTTCAATACAACCCTCAGAACCTCCAGCAACCCCTCGTCAGCTGAACGGAGCTGTCACAAGGGGCGGTAAGGAGTCAGAAGCTCTTTCAAGTAGTCAGGGCTGAGGAACATGGGTGGTGCTAGCACTGTATCTGGTCCCCCCTGCAGCTCCCCAGTGTGGGAGTTTTTTAACTCTGAGGGGGGAGACAGCACAGTCATGGTGTATCATCTGTGCAGTGTGCTGGTGCACCGTGGCCCCCGTGGGACACATTTGGAGACCGGTGGCCAGCACACCCACATGTTGAACCACCACAAGGTGGATTGGCAGGCTGCCACGGAAGGGGCCAGGCATCCACCTGCTGGCACTTCTGTGGCAGTGGCCAAGGGTGCTGCTGGGGTTGAAGATGTGCCTCACCACCGTAGCAGGAGGAGGGCCTGTGCAGCAGCTGCACCACCACCACTACCACCACAGCCACCAGCACCACCCTCTCCACCACCTCCACTACCTGGGTTTCTACCTGCAGTGGACCCCGCCACAGTCCCTGCAACACTGGCCAACATTGCCCTGGTGGGGGCAGCCCTGGAGGAGAATAATGAGAGTGTAGGTGCTGTGCAGCAGCAGGTCGATACAATCCAACAACAGCAGCAGCAAATACTCACAATGCTGCACCTGCTGCTGGAACACCACGGCTTCCCACGGCCACATTAAGGGATTGTGTTCTGGACCCCCCACCCCACTACTGTGCTGTACTGTTTTTGTGTGTTTTTGTGTTGTTGTTGTTTAATAATACACATTTTCCCTTCTGTAGTTGCAGTGCCTCAGTAATGTTTACTTTTTGTTTTGGAGTGCTTGTGGACAAGCTGTTGTGAGCAGTGCAAGTATGATGTGTAAAATTGCATGTGTGCAGTCAGTGTTGTTTCCTCTGTGTGCGTGTGTGTGTGTGTGTGTGTGTGTGTGTGACATCAGACATTGTGCAGCATGTTGCAAACATATATGGCTGTTGCTGACTTGTTGCAGGCAGTGTTTATGCTATAAAGAACAGCGAGCAGAATACGGTATATTTTATTGTCACCATCATCATCAGTGGACTAAGTGATACGATACTTTTTCAGAGGTGTCTGGCCAGAGTGCACCTTAGTCCCATTATATACTATACTGTGCACATAACTTTTTGGAGACTAGTGTTTTTTGTGCTATGATCTCCGCAAAGTCATGTGTGCACTGTGAGTGACTGAGGTGCACAGTGACCCGATACCTCTGAAAAAATATCATATCACTTAGTCCGCTGGCACTGATGGTACCAATAAAATATACACCAGGTATTCTTCGTAATCTTTATTCTTGATAATGCAACAAGTCTTACCATATATATGTTTGCATGAAGCTGTACAATGTATGCACACACAGGAAAGAACAGTGACGGCACACATGCAGTTTAGCACAACATACTCACATTGCTCAGTCTTCATGCTGTTTGCGAAACACTTAAAATCTAATTCATGAGTCCCGAGACAAAGTAAACATTACTGAGGCTCTATAACTATTTTGCTTGTGAAATAGACATGAAAGAGAATCACTGAGTTACAGCATTGCACCCAATATAGGAGGTCTTATTTGTGGGAGTTTTTGCTCATAGTGTAATATTTTCAGGAAATTCCATTATTTCACCGATAGTAGCGTGACGGAGGAATTCTCGTTGCTCATATTCTTCCTCACCAGCATCGCAGACGCGATGCCAGGACAGCGGTGCATGCTCCTATTATAGTGAATGTCCACTGTCCGGCAGCTTTCCACGTTTCTTTTATGTTATAATGGTTGCGTAGGTGAAACATGTGGCAATGCTTTCCAGTAAGAAGAGCCTTGTTAGTGGAAACATTCCCATATTTCACCACCAAATTGAATCCTTGTAACGTAACAAAACATTGGGGTAGCTGCCGACATTCACTATAGTGAGCACTCACCCGCGCCCCTGGCATCACGTCCTAACGTTGCTAAGAAAGTGAGGCAGAATGTGGGCGTTTTTTCTGAACGTGAATTCCTCCGTCACGTGACACACTGTAAAGAAATTATGGGCGGTTTTCACAAAAATGCATTGCACTATGTGGAGCAAGAAAGATTCCCCTGGAAGTAAGGCGCCCACATATCAGGTTATGTGCATCACCACAACTATGTAACATGGTGGATCTCTGTTATGCAGCAGCGCAACAATCTCTTGAGAACTCTGACCTATATTTTTTAATCCTCTGTTACAACTTCCTTTACTTACATCCTGACTGGAATGATATGAGAATTTCCAGTAGTTGAGTCTGCTGTATTACCTTTTTTCATGTGAAATAATGAAAGGAGCTTTCCTTTTAAATTGGTGCTGACCAGGTCTTTGTCATTGTTTTCCTCTGCTTTTCTCCATCACGTCAGTTAGTTGTTGTATATCACTTCTGTTGTAAATTAACAGTTATGCAGCAGGCAGTGTTTTATGACACCACAGAACAATATTTATTGAAACACAGCTGCAAATAAATACAAACCTGGTCAGAACAATATTGAAAGGTGTGCTCATTTTTTTTTCATACGTGAAAAAAAGTAGTCAACTAAGTAAAGCAGACAGAAATTGTGAAAAGAAGCGTATCGTTCAAGTAACGACTGGAGGTAACTAGTGGCTGTGACTATGCAGTAGCATAAAAAAAGTACAATTCATAATTGTCACGACATTCCCGTAATGCTGCTTTAATTGATAATGTCAGTATGACATCATGAGCTCACAATCACACAAATGCATCCCCAGGAATTAATGGGCACTCAGTCATGCCGCGAGTGGTGGCACAGAGTTCTCGGATTTTTTCTGCCAGCCCAAAATGCATCCTCCTTGTGTGCAAAAAATTGACACATGGTAACACAGTGAAATGGGAGTGTTTCAGCACATACAAAGTCCCCCAGAATTAATGGTGCACTCAGTCATGCATGCAGTGGTGGCACAGAGTCCCCCAGATTTTTCCTGCATGCCCAAAATGCATCCGCCTTGTATCCAGAAAATTGACAAGTGGTAACACAGTGAAATGGGAGAGTTTCAGCACATACAAAGTCCCCCAGAATTAATGGCACACTCAGTCATGCACGCAGTGGTGGCACAGAGTCCCCAGATTTTTTCTGCATGCCCAAAATGCATCCTCCTTGCACGCAGAAAATTAACAAGTGGTAACACAGTGAAATGGGAGTGTTTCAGCACATACAAAGTCCCCCAGAATAAAATGATGACCATGAGCGTACTGTTGCTGGTGCAATGTGTTCTGCAAGGCGATTCGAGCAAATGCAATGTGATCTCCTCAACTGGATGGAAGGGTGCCCTTTGTCTGTACACTAAGAGTAGCCTTGGTGAGTTGATATATATAGATATATGTTTGTGTATTTTGTAGGTGAGGATGGGGGTTGACATGGACACGTACTCATGGTATTGTTCTGTATCACTGGTCACAGAAACTGTTGGTGTGCACTTTCCAGTGCTCAATGAGCATTTTTTGCGTTGAAATTGGAAATGGATAACTCTCAAGCATATGAAGGTAAGTATTTTTTTTTGGGGGGGGAAACATATTTGCAGGTTTCTCTGTAATGGTTTCTTATTTTGTTACTTCTTTACAGATTTCACCTGCATCCTTCTGGAGTCTGGTTGCTAATGATGGTCATGGTCATCTAATGAAACGACTTCTGCATGTTGCATGTGTGCCCAAGCCCAGGGGATGGGGGTGCTTGATGTTGAAGAACTCTTTTGGATAAGGCCACTTTGACAGAACAAGAAAGCATCTGGAAGTTTCCCATAAAAAAAGAAATTAATGACTTCTTACAACTTCATTGTAATTTGTCCCTCCCTGGTTCTCAATCTCAAGTCAAGTTACATTTCAAACCTACATCTTGTCAAGTAACGCAACCTGTGTGCAACTTTTTCAACACTGTTATGGTCATGGCTGCACAGCTGCAAGTTCAGAATACAGTGCATGATATCTTACAGAAATAGTTTTGGTGACGTACAGATGTCACTTAGTTTATGAATCATAGTCAGTCGCATTTGCTGCAGTCTTTCCAAAACAATGAAATGGATGAAATAAAATCTTCATACTTACCAGAATGGATTTCATGGATATTCCATTGGTTCCTCTCTGTACGGTGACAGCAGCAGTACCATTCCCACTGAGTTTTAGCGATGGAGACTTTTTTTGTTAACTTGTAAAAAAAACAAAGTAAGTGTACCATATGTGTTTGACCATTGAGGCTCTGAAAAGGTACAGAAAACAAAATATACAACTAAAGGAAGTGAAACAGCATAACAAACATGAGTATACATACTCACTTTATGGTTCAAATATTAAGAAGCTTTGTGTCTGTGACTGATGGATGTGGTGGTCCGGACAGCCACCTGCTCAGTGGTGGCATTGGCTAACATCAGTCCTGGTGGTGGTGGTCTGGGGGGGCAGACAGACTCCTGCTCAGTGGTGGCAGTGGCTAACATCAGTCCCAGTGGTTTTGGTCTGGGGGCAGACAGATTCCTGCTCAGTGGTGGCAGTGGCTAACAACAGTCCCGGTGGTGGTGGTCCGGAGGGGCGAACAGACTCCTGCTCAGTGGTGGCAGTGGATAACATCAGTCCTGGTGGTGGTGGTCTGGGGGGGCAGATGGACTCATGCTCAGTGTTGGCAGTGGCTAACATTAGTCCCAGTGGTGGTGATCCGGGGGACAGACAGACTCATGCTCAGTGGTGGCAGTGGCTAACATCAGTCCCAGTGGTGGTGGTCCAGGGGGTGGACAGGACTCATGCTCAGTGGTGGCAGTGGCTAACATCAGTGGTGGTGGTCCGGGGGGCAGAGAGACTCATGCTCAGTGGTGGCAGTGGCTAACATCAGTCCCAGTGGTGGTGGTCTGGGGGGCGGACAGGACTCATGCTCAGTGGTGGCAGTGGCTAACATCAGTGGTGATGGTGGTGGTCCATGGGGCAGATGGACTCATGCTCAGTGGTGGCAGTGGCTAACATCAGTGGTGATGGTGGTGGTGGTCCAGGGTGCAGAGAGACTCATGCTCAGTGGTGGCAGTGGCTAACATCAGCCCAGTGGTGGTGGTCCGGGAGGGACAGGACTCATGCTCCAGTGGGGCAGTGGCTAACATCAGTGGTGGTGGTGGTGGTCTGGGGGGCAGACAGACTCATGCTCAGTGGTGGCAGTGGCTAACATCAGTGGTGGTGGTGGTCTGGGGGGCAGACAGACTCCTGCTCAGTGGTGGCAGTGGCTAACATCAGTCCCAGTGGTGGTGGTCCAGGGGGTGGACAGGACTCATGCTCAGTGGTGGCAGTGGCTAACATCAGTGGTGGTGGTGGTCCAGGGGTTGACAGACTCATGCTCAGTGGTGACAGTGGCTAACATCAGTGGTGGTGGTTTGGGGGTGCAGAGAGACTCATGCTCAGTGGTGGCAGTGGCTAACATCAGTGGTGATGGTGGTGGTCCGTGGGGCAGATGGACTCATGCTCAGTGGTGGCAGTGGCTAACATCAGTGGTGATGGTGGTGGTGGTCCGGGGGTGCAGAGAGACTCATGCTCAGTGGTGGCAGTGGCTAACATCAGCCCCAGTGGTGGTGGTCCGGGGGAGGGACAGGACACATGCTCAGTGGTGGCAGTGGCTAACATCAGTGGTGGTGGTGGTCCGGGGGGCAGACAGACTCATGCTCAGTGGTGGCAGAGGCTAACATCAGTGGTGGTGGTGGTCTGGGGGGCAGACAGACTCATGCTCAGTGGTGGCAGTGGCTAACATCAGTGGTGATGGTGGTGGTGGTCCGGGGTGCAGAGAGACTCATGCTCAGTGGTGGCAGTGGCTAACATCAGTACCGGTGGTGGTGGTCCAGAGGGGGGCTCACCGCCTTTTAACAACTTCAGTTAAAACCTGCCAACATTAACCATATCATCATCCTCATAAAGAAAGCTTCCCTCACAGTCATCTATGTCTGAAGTCTGACCAATGGGAAATTCTTTCTCCATTGTGTCATCATCTACATCAGTGGTGAGCCGTTTCAGGCAGCCACTGCCAGTGCCACCAGGATGGTCCAATTCCACATCACCAAAACCACCATGACTAGGCCGGGGTACGAATACTGAGGTTGCAGTCTGTGCTGGTATGTGGCTGTCATTCATTTTAATGAATGTTAGCAAACTAACATTTGCAGGAGACAGGTTTGTCCTATGATCCCTGACTATTGCACCTGCTGAGCTCAATACCCTCTCAACACTTACACTGGAGGGTGGGCATGTGAGGTACTTCAGTGCCACTGCAGTCAGCTCTGGCCATTCACTGACCTTTCCACTCCAGTACAGAAGAGGAGCTTCAGTTATTGCCAGATGCCTGTTTTCAGACAAATTTGATTCAACCATTCTCTGAGCCACACTAAGTCCAGTTGTTGATGCATCATCCTGTTCTCCTGAATCATTTATTTCACAACACCCACTTGGGACAAAGCCTCCCAAAGTGGGTTGATGCCTGCCACTTTGTATGACAGACCACCTGAACTGCAGTCCCTTCCCTTGCAGGATCTGCTTGATGGTCCTCCAGGTACACCTTCAGCCAGATTATGCTGCTGAGGTTTGCTGACCTTGGCACGTGACTTCTGTGCCCCATGAACCAAGCGCACCAGTTGACCACTGATATTTTTGACCTCTTCAGGCCCTTCCTCCAGTACTGATGCAATTCCATGTTTGTATCGTGGGTCCAGCATTGTTGCAGTGGCTAAGTTGTCGCTATGCTGAATGCTCACAACGTGACGATTCTGGTCGAATACTGTCAGCATGTGTTGCAGCAACATACTGCTACTACTGTCTCCAGCAACAACAAGGCCATGCTGTACATTCACCAATGTCTGCCTCAGCACCCGCAGCAGTGGAATTGACTGGCTAATGGAGGCAGACTTGCCACTCACTGCCTGTGTGGCATGTTCAATAGGCCACAAAATTGTTATTACAGAGTCAATGAGGCGCCACAGTTCAGTCGTCATAGACATGGAGGCCCTGGAACTGTCACAGCTAGTGTGCATCACAAGATATTCTGAGATGGCTTTGTATTGTTCATACAACCTCTCTGCCATGTATAAAGTGGCGTTCCATCGGGTGACAATTTCCAGCTTCAAGCGGGGCTGTGGCAGGCTGTTTTGTATCTGCAACTGCCGCAGTTGGTCATGGGCCTTTCCAGATCTTGAAAAGTGAAAGCAGATACTTCATGCAATGGTCATCATTTCCTTTACATCAGGGTGCTGCAGAAACTCCTGCACCGCAAGATTTAAACAATGGGTCATGCATGGAACACGAAAGTAACACCATTCGTGATGTATTTCACCACATTTGGCCCATTGTCACGTTCTATGAACCCAGCTCTCAGGGACAGGGGGTTTAGCCACTTGTCAATTTCAGTCAGTACCATGTCCAACATGTTCTCACCAGTGTGTGAACAGGTCACATTGCACATAGCAATCATTGCATGCTGTCAAATTCCTGGAGGATTGCTACCACAACACTCCACCTTACTGCAATGATTATTCACACTACCAACATCACAAACAACCCCTGGCACCTGCGCCCAGTGTGCAGTTATACACAAATATGAACTCCCCACTGTTTTGCCACTTGTCCACATATCCATACTTAAATGGATGAATGGAGAGGAGGAATGTTGAAGGGCATGTCTTACTGAGTCGGACACAGTGTGGAACAACTCAGAGACAGCGCGGGTAGAAAAGTATGTCCTGAATTGGACTTTCCATTTTGGAGAGGCACGTGCAGCAAACTGCCAGAACCCAGAATTCTTGACAAAGGAGAAGGGCAAAAGATCAATTGCCAGCATTAAGTTCACGTGACACTGTATGACTGAGGGGTACTTCAGCTTATGCACAAAAGCACTGTGTAACATGGGCTGACTTAAACGTTTTACATGGGGTGTGATCACAAATGGTTGTGCTCTGTGATGAATGGCATTGGCAGGGGGTGGAGTGTGGACGTTTGATGAAGACAGTTGCACAGGTGATGATGACAAACCCAGAAATGCAGTTATTTTGCCAGATTTGCCAACCGGGGTTGATGTACCACTTGCACTAGGCATACTGCATTCACCACCACCACCAAAACTGCTACTCTCACCAGCACTGGACAACATTTCAAAGTCATTATGGTCCTCCACCTCATCGTGCCTGTAGTAATCCTCTGCTCTTATTACCTCACTACTGCACATGTTTAATTTACTACTGGACTTAACAGTCATGAAAGGGATAACATACTCACTATGGTTGCCGTGACGAAGAAGAAAGAAGAGGAAGAATCAGCATTTATTTAGTGCTTTTCATACACAGTGTATCCCAGAAGCACTTTACAAGCAATGCTAGACTGGTAGTGAAGTGACTGAATGTGTAGTGGCAGCCATGTTGAACATCAACACCCACACACAGACTGGATAATTGCATGAACCGGTTTATGGAAGGGAATGTTGGCAGACACCGAATGTCCCCTACCCTTTGCGAAGAGTGCCCTGGGTTCTTTTACTTCCACCTGGACACCCACCAGGACAACACCAGGATGGGTAGAAGGGATCTTGGTTTAACGTCTCATCTGAAGGATGGCACACCCTGGCAGTACAGCACCCCCCTAATACTGCACTCGGATGCCAGCATTTTTAGGTGCAAGTTCAATCCTGGTGTGGGATGAGAACCCACAACCTTCTGGTCCAGAGGTGGATGTGCTACCAACTGAGCCACACTGACGAGGGTGAATGCCTCACTGTGGTATTAGCTGCCAGCTTGTGCTGGGTCCACAGTGCCAAGTGCCTATTCTTAAGATGCGTATGCTGTCCTCCTGTTCCCAGATAGCTCCCCTTTTTACCTCAACTCACACGCACATGGCAAACCTGGCAGATTGCAACTGACTCATCATTTGCATCTTGAACAAAAAAATCCTAAACAAGGGATTGTGATGCTCACTTTAACATGTCCATGATGATGTGGCTTATTTAAGCTTGTTATTTTAAGCACTGAAGTGGGGGGCACGTGATGTTTTGGGCACTGCACACCTGGACTGCAACTGGCCACCGACTACCTATCATATTGAGTACTGGGTCATCATCATCAACTAAAACAGGTAGATCACAAGTTTTTACGGGGATTCCGCAAACAGACTCAGACCCAGCCACTTTGAATTTCTTTTCTCCGGTTCCCAATTGGGATCAATTACATCATCATCATATTCATCAATGTCACTGTCACACATCCACATCTTCTGCTTGGATGTGGGCATGTGGACTGCATGTTGCAACCACAGCAACATCATCCATCAACACATTCATCATCATCATCTACACCACCATCATCTGATATTTTTCACCACACTGTGAATCACTGCATGGAAAATGTGTGACATTAACTGCCATGGTGGATGGAATATCACATTGTATGCTATCGCTGACATGATTATCAGAATCCTCAGGTTCAGTTACTGGGATGTTACTGGGAAGTATGACATCATCTACGCTGCCACTCACTTGCACTGCTTCACACTCAGTATTTATGGATATGGTACACTGCTCAGAATTCAAACTTGACACACCAATACTAATACTACCACCACCACTGACACCACCGGCTGGGAAAACATCATCTCCTCCAACTATGAGTGAAGCTACTGATTGGGCTGTAAAAAACATTGCAGGAGAAATACCTTTCCTCACATTAGCAATGCACTTCTGCGTCTGCTTACTACCATGCCCACAGAATATCTTGCTGCCAGCATTGCCATGGCGAGAACCAGCTTTGCTTGCACATCTCTTTGTGGGCATTTTGGGGGATCAACAACAATATTATAACCAAATTTAGATTTTGATATGCTACTCTGATTGGGGGACGCTGGATGAAGCCAAAAAAAACAACTGTAGCTTCAGCAGCAGATATAGACTGTCACACAATGCAAACAACTTCAGTAACCAGTGGTGCTGATGAGGTCACAAAAACAATCCAATCTGGTAAAAATTTTCTTTTGCCGGCGGGGGTGGGGGGCAGCACTGACTGCAGATTTTTATGACCGTACAAGCAGCAAAACAAAGAACAGATACCACGATCGCAGTACAAAATCAGGAAGCTGCAGTGGCTAGCAGGTTCACACTGCTGTGCCTGCCCTGCAATTACACTAGTCTGTGGCACAATAAAAGGTGTATTATTTGATGTCATGCAACACCACTCACACACACACACAGAACAGTTTCTGTACAATGGTGAATGAGTAATGTGAACCAAATTGAAAAGTTCAGTAATATGACATGTATTGTAATGTAATGTAAACAACCGGAAATTATGAACTGCTGCACCAGATCCACACAACACACAATCAGCAAGAAAATTTCAACAATTACTGACAATATTACTGTGTGTACATTAACACAGTCAGTTATATAACAAAAATATAACCAAAAAACAAAGAAATCACTATTTCTCCAACTTAAATCTACCTACACCACAGATACACCCCTTCCCCAAAGCACACTTTCACTGTCTTTCACTACACACACTCAATGTTGTACATTAAGATTCAAAATCCACACAAAAACAAAAACGTTCGATGATATGAGCACAGGAGGGTTTTCTGCAATCGATGAACTAAAGGTGGAGCCCCCAAAAAAGCAAAAATGCTTTTTTTAACAGCTTTCAGAAGGTTTCAATCACAGACAGCTCTCAGAGCACACTGTCTCCTACTCCTTCCTACACACACTACCCCAAACTGAGGCTGTGCAGATCAATATAGAGCCCATGTGACCTGAAATCCCATGAATCACTGCAAAATTCACCTTCGGAGCTCAAAAACAAGGTGAAGTGAGGCGAAGTGTGTTGATCCCAATGCACTTCGCTTAAGATTTTGGTGGAGTGGTGGTCTGGAAAGGAGGAGTAACGTGAAGTCAGTGTGTTTTCAATGGACTTCGCTTTACCCATTATAACACAAATTACTCCTCTTCAAATTGCGGAGCACTCCAAGAATCCGACTTTGCTCCACGAATCACTTTGTGGAGCAGATTGAGCCCACTTCGCCCACCACTACAGTAGAACATAGGGTAAAAATATCACACTGCTGTGAATGATACACTGTTTTATCTCACTTATTTATCATGCACCCCTATTGTGTGTATATATATATATATATATATATATATATATATATGTTTATATATATTTTTATAGATATACTGTATATATGGGGAGCTTCTGAACGAGGGAGCGGGTTTTCTGCAGCAGCACTTCGGGACAGACTAAGCACTATGGTAACATTATTGTTAACTTAAATCTTTGTTGCAGGGGCTACCTTTCTCTACAGAAAATGTCTTGTCAATAAAACTAATAATTTCCCCACGTATACCTATCTTCTCTCATTTCTTTTTTAATCATAGAGGCAAATGGGAAACATTTACCTGTGGAGTGACATTTTCAAGTAAAAGTAAAATCTAAGCTGCTCCATGTTGCATCACAGTGTATTTCTGGATCACTCTGAACGTGCATGTGGTATATATCCACTGATTTGTTTTTATCCACAGTTTCTTCTATTTTTATTAAACAGTGCTACAATTGAGTTACGAAAATTGAGTACAGGGTTTTCCTGATAAGCCCACATTTCCTCTCTACAGCAATGCAGTAACAAACTACTCCTGCAAATGCCAGGTTTATTTTTATAATGCAATTAACTAGCTTTTAACTTTTTTCCTAGGTTTAGCACTTAATAAAGGTGGCTTTTTTACCACTATAGTGGCCGTGATAATTGAAATTGGGTCTGAACAGGCCTACTGAGTCTACAGTTCATGAAGGCTAGAGTTTGGCATCTAATGGTGCTGTTGAGCTCTGTTTTGGTCCCTGTCAGACAGACTGCTAATGAGGCTGCTTTTAAGGGTCAGTGAGTGAAGAAATGGAATATTACCTAAATTCTAAGAATGAACTATGCACATGTTCAATAGTATATATGGAAGGTGTATTAATGTTGCCAAAGGGGATGGCTGGTTCTTTTTTATTCATGCAAAATATATACACAAGTCATTTATGTATGTATGTATTTATTTATTTATGTATGTATGCATCTATGTATGTATGTAGGTATGCAGGTATGTATGTATATATGTAGGTATGTATGTAGGTATGTATGTATGTATGTATATATGTATGTAGGTATGTATGTATGTAGGTAGGTATGCATGTATGTATGTAGGTATGTATGTATGTATAGCATTGTGGTAACGGGTGAGTCCACTGAGATCAGAGGTGCCTTTTGCAACACTTGGTCCTGGGAAAGAACAGACATAAAGTCATCCTATGATTTACAATCGGACTTGCAATCAGCTTCTGAAAGTAGAATGCCAATATTTCATGATAACATGGCATTCTCACATTACGTTTCAAGCACTGCAGTGGAAGACTACATTCACCCAAAGGGTCAAATCTGTCCATACTACAAGTAAGGAGGGTGTTCAGTCAGGGCTGTGAATCCTATGAAACAATCTGTAAATGAGCTGTCTGATTACACCCCCTTCCCCTTCCCCAAGTAACTGACTTATATGTTATGGACAATGCTATTTAGTGACATGTTTACATTTTTTTTTCACTTTATCTTTTATTAAAATTCAGTATATAAGAAAGCACACATCTAATACAATAGAAGACTATCTTCCTTGTAAGGTATAAAATATCACTTAACAAAACACAGTATTTAGGGTAAACATATTGAGAAGCCTTCTATACATGTATTGATAATAAAACACAAACCTAGACAGGATGTAAGTGGAGAGCAGAAGGGTTACCATCAATAGGGTATTCTAGGATCCGAAATAGCAACCATGTACAAAATACATGCTAGGGCAGGCTAGGGCAAGGCATTCAGTAAACTGCAAAAACTGATAAATGTAATATGAACAATTTTCAGTAATGGAGAGGTGAAGATAAGACAAAAGTGTGCAAGGAAAGAAAGAAGAGAGAAAAAAGCAAGCAAGAAGGGAAGGAGAGAGGGAGAAAACAGGGAAGAAGGGAAAGAAGAGGAGAAATCTGTGTATAAAAGTTTTGAGAAAACCTAATCTAAGAGCAAAATAAGAAGGAGGGCTAAATATCCCTAAGAATTAGGGTCTAGAAGAACTAGGTTCGATGTACTTGAAGTAATCCTGCCAACATCTGTCATATACAGTGAGTCGGTTGAGTAACATGAGATAATCAGTCTAGGGAGGCATACTGAGAGAAGCTTCAAAGAACATCTGAAAGAGAAGGCACCAGAGTTGATTTCCATTTCATAAGAATCAGATGTTTGACCAGAAGAGAAAGTATGTTTAGCCATCTAAAATGTGCATGTGAGAGGAGAGAGCTATTGGGAATAAGGATGCCTAGAAGGAATAGCTTGGGGTCAAAAGGTAGTTTTTGTCCTGTTACTCTGGAGACAAGTAAACAGACTTTATGCCAGAGCTTATTAATGGGAGTACAAGACCACAAGATATGAAGCAGATCCCTGTTGGCCAAATTGCAGTGCCAGCAATTATTATTATTTAATAGGCCCATTCATTGAAGCACAGAGGGGTTCTATACCAAAGATGTAGGATTTTAGTTTGTACTAAAGAACTACGGTCATCTTTAAAGGTATTATGTGTAATATGCAAACAATTACTCCATTGTGCATCTGAAATATTGTAGTTAAGAAGAGTACTCCATTTATAGTTGGCCTGTATAGACTGGTCAGGTAGATTATCAATAATGTCTTTGTAAATAGAGCAATTTAATTTTACTGATAAATTAGTCCAGTGCGAGTTGTATGGGTTTAGAAGAGTATGCCTATACACTAAACTAGAGCGAGAGTTATAAGCTGCCCAAATTTGTTAAAACTTCCAGAAGTCCTGTTTAGGAAGTTTCCATGTGACCTGCAAGTCTGAGAATGATCTAAGAGTGAATGAATTCTGGTCCAAGATATCTCCAAGAAAGAAAATGCTTTTGTTCCTCCATGTACGACAGAAAATCGGGTGATCTTCTACAGTGAGCAGTGGATTGCCCCATAAAGAGGCATAAAACCAGGGTGTTGCATTGGATTTCAGGAATTTGTGGGTTAGTTTCCAATAAAGAGCAGAGGATGATATAGTCGGGTGAGATTTTAGTTTAGAGGAAATGGGATTAAAAATGAAGGAAGTGGAACTCCTCCCGGGCACAATGCAGATTCCATTGCAACCTCATAGTGGTGAGTGAGGGAGGGTTTCTGAAACCATTTAATGATTTGGGCCATTTGAAAGCCCAGAGGTAGCTCTTTGAACCAGGGGAGTCCAAAGCTCCTTTTTTCAATGTGATCAAGTTTGTTGCAGTTAAATATCGGTGATTTCCCATCCCAGATAAAGTTACCTATTAATTTATCAATTTTAGCAAAAAAGGAGGATGGTAAGACTAAAGGAATATTGGCAAAGAGGTAAAGAATCTTGGGAGAAATGGACATCTTAATGGCTGCAATTGTTCCCCATGAAAGAGTGATTAAGAAGCTTCTATCTGTCCAGAATTGTTTTGATGTTATCAAATAAGGGGTTAAAGTTAATGTCCCATATCTTCCCTAAGTTAATAGTAATTTTGATTCCTAGATATGTTGTACCCTGTGGTGACCAGCAGAATCCAAGAGGTATGTTCATAAAGGCTTTACAGTGGCCATTAAGGGGCATAGTTTGTTATTTGCCATAATTCAAAGCAAGGCCAGAAACTTTAGTAAAATTATTAAGCAAATCAGCCAACAGGGGCCCAGCCTCATTTAAGTTTTCGAGTAAGATTAAGAGGTCATCCGCGAAGGAGAGAGAAACATATCTTGAATTGCTCACAGGTATGCCCATGATGCCAGAAGATTGACATAAACAAGCAGTCAGGGGTTCCATGGCTAAAATAAACAGGGAAGGTGACAGGGGACAGCCTTGTCTAGTTCCCCTTGCTAGATGAAAGTAAGAGGAAAGGGCAGAATTAGTAAGTACTTTAGCAACAGGAGAGTTATATAATAGCTTGATCCAGGAGCAAAAGGTATGAGAAAGACCGAAATAAGATAAAACTTGATGAAGGTAGTCCCAGTTTAAGGAATCAAAGGCCTTCTCAAAATCAATAGCTATGGCTGCAGCTGGTGTCTTGAGGGATTTGGCTCTGTGAATTAAATTAAATAAAGAATGTAGGTGACCAGAACCAGATCTATGTTTAATAAAACCAGCTTGCGAACAATGAGTTAGCTTGGGAATCAAGGATTCAAGTCAAGAAGTTAGTAGTTTAACAAATATCTTCCCATCTGTGTTTAATAAAGAGATGGGCCTGTAACTTGCAGGGTGAGTAGGGTCTTTTTCTTTCTTAGGAATTAGGATTATGGATTGCTTCCAGTGTAAGATGGGGGAAGCTTGCCAGAATTGGAAGCTTCTGATAAACATTAAGAAGGGGAAATAAGGTGTCGGAAAACATTTTATAGAAATCGACAGGAACCTGTCACCCCAGGGGCTTTGCTGGATTTCAAGGAAGACAACGCTTTCTGGATTTCCTGAAGTGAGAAGGGTTCATCTAAAGAATTTGTTTCAAGAGTAGAAAGATGAGGAAGATGTAACGATTTAAGGAACTGTTGAATTTGTAAAGTAGATGGAGGATTTGTGTTATAGTATAGTTTTGATAAAAGGTTTTCATGATACAGTTTATAGAGGGGTTGTCGGAGTGAATCGACTTGTTCATCTTTTAGGCTTAGGATATGTCGCTCCATTTGTTGTGCTTTGAGCTGGTAGAGAGGAGTTTCCATTTTATCACCGTGTTCCCAAAACTTATATTTAAGTTTAAACAAGGCTAGTTCAGTTTTACGAGAAATTAATTCATTAATTTTAACTCTAAGTTGAAGAATTTCAAGATGAAGTTGAGAATCAGGACAGTGGTTATTAGAAGAAAAGTACAAATTCTCTTTAGCCTTAAGAGATTTTTCCAAGTCAGATAGCTATTGTTCCTTTACTCTTTTCTATGTGCAGCATAACTGATAATTTCTCCTGAATCATAGCTTTAAGAGCTCCCCACAGAGGACATAGAAGATTCAGTTGGGGTATTGTGAAAGAGGAAGTCCTGAATTTGTGCTTTGATCATGGGTAAGAACTGAGATCCTTGAGAAGGAGAGGGTCCAGCCGCCAGTAAGAAGATTTAGGTGCTAATGGGCCCCACAAAAGTTGCAATTTGACAGGGGAATGGTCCGAGATTATGATGGGAGAGATGGATGAATCAATAGTTTTTTCCATTATAACAGGAGAGGCTAACTAGTAGTCAATTCTACTGTATGTCTTATGTAGAGAGGAGTAAAAAGTAAATTCTCGATTGGGGGTGAAGGAGGCGCCATACATCAGCTAATCCAACATCTTGCATTAGTAATGAGAGAGATTTAATACTTCTAGGGTGGGCCTCTGTAGTGGAGCTACTTCTGTCAATGCTGGCTTCTAAAGCTAAGTTAAGATCCCCTCCAAGAATAACTGGTGTATTATCAGTGTTAAAGGATAGAATCTGTTGAGCTAAATTATGAAAAAACTCTGGGGAATTGGAGTTGGGTGCATAGACATTAACAAGAAGAAGAGGACCAGAGTTGGTATTCAGTTTGACCATCACCCATCTGCCATCAGTACTGGAAACGGAGTTTACAAGGGACCATTTGAGACACTTATGAATAAGAATAGCAACTCCTCTTTTTTTTGAGGTATAGGATGATTTGTAGATCTGACCGACCCAATCTTTTTAAGTCTACGAACATCCTCTGCTAATAATTTTGTGTCTTGAAGGAAAGCAATTTGTGTTTTATGTTTTTTGTGATGTGAAAAAATTTGCTTCCGCTCACAAGGAGAATTAAGTCCCTTCACATTCCATGTATATACTGTAAAAGTATGTCACTCATATTGTTAGTGTTAAAGAAAGGAAATAATCGCTGGAGTGTGAAGGGATAAATAACTAAGGCAGAGGATGATTAGAATACAATATAGAGAGCTTACATATATGTAGACAGTGGAAGAAATATTCAAGCCAAAAAAGTGAGATTTATTTATTGAAAAGTTTCACCAGGTAAGGTACACTGAACAACAAGTTGCTCATCTCCTGGTACGACCTGACGGAAAGGGTGATAGGAGTTACATAGTAACAATAAACACACATAAATTACACAATAGCATACAGAACATGGGGTATGAGTGATCAACACATAGCAAGCAGAACAAGTAATTTCATGGTGGCATAGGTTAAAATCAAGTAGCTATACCCACATGGAGTGGCAGACTCACCAGTAACATAACAGCAAGAGGGACCAATGGAGTATCCCACTTTAGGCTTAAAGTAGCACGGAGCAGACACGTGATGGTGAGGCAGCAAGGTGGTAGAGAAGCAAGTCTGAGCCTAGGGTTTGGAGTGCAGGTCTATAGAGAGAGAGAGAGAGAGAGAGAGAAAGAAAGATGAAATGAAGCAAGCATGCACAATAGGAGCCAGGATTGGCTCCGAGACTATAAGTGCATAGATTTGTTGGGTTAGGGCAACCAGAGCATCAGGCAGGGTGAGACAGGAAAAGGGGGGTACTAGGGTAAGTGCAATTTACAGAGAGGAAGTTGTGTAGAGCTTGATTTAATATAGGATACATGAGTGGCACAAATATCTTATTAAAGTTAGAATAGAGATAGGGATGGAGAAAAGTCATTAACAACAGCAATACTAGTAAGCTAAATAACAAAGAAAACATTTTATGGGTGTGAGGAGAATGAGTCAGCACAACTGGCTAAGAGACTCTCACCACACTCTGGGGCGTCGATGTAGGGAGGAGACTAGGAGGACTGGTTATAAATATCGCCCAAACATAAGTCTGATCCTAGCAATATAATAAAGTAAGTATTCTGATAAGCTACACTGAAAGAGAATAATACCAAGAAAACCAGGGCACTGTAATAACCTCAGCTTAATTCTAAGCTAACAGGACAAGGTATAAGGATAAAGCTAAACATCAGAACTTATTTATAAACATTAGTAGTAATAGTACAAGATATACCAACTTGAAATAACAGTAAATTAAAGAACCATATATGAGATGCCAGTACAACCAAGACATACAGCAAGGAATTCAGGAGCCAGGTGGAATCAAATGAACAAATATAAAAGGAAAGTAGATCATTAACACATTACAGTGACTTGAGTATACTTTGCAGTGCAACAGAATAAGTATATAATAAATACAATATTGAGGGGAAAGAAGAAAGGGAGGTCAATTTAAGCCCTTACACCCTGAGCCAAATGCAAATTGGGATTATGTGAGAGGTATAGGCTTCGTGATAACTGTAGACAGAAGAGATAGTCATAGCAAAGAACAGCTCCGATTATTTGAAAATTGCCTAAATAGTTGTTATATGGGGTGACTAGGTCTAGAAGACTAGGCCCAGTGAGCCCGAAAACAGGAGGGACCACACAGCAGTGGATTTCTATAATATCTGTAGGCTTTAAGTAAAATAAGGAGCATAAGGAAGCTGTAGATTGACAATCCTTTGCAACAGTACACCAAACATAGCCCACCTCTTTGAGTGCTAATGATAGTTCCATATTGTAAACAGGAGGTAGTAAGAATACTGGAGCGTAGGGAAGGAGATAAATTAAATGTAGTTGCTAATACTTAAAGAACCTGTCATCAGGGAGGAAGGTAAGTTGCCTTGTAATATATAATAATTCACATAGGAAAAAAGAAAAGGCAATAATCAAGATGCATACCGATTGAAGATATGCAGCTGAACAGCCAAAAGACTATAAACCTGATGCACTGCTAAATTGGAGAGTAAAAGGCTGGACACAGAGAGCCTGTTTAGTGAGGTAATGTATAAGATCTAACACTAAAATAATGGGTTAGAAAAGCATTGCTGATATACCAAAGTTCCCTTAAAGACCTTTAAGCTGCTCATTTAAACACTGCAACAAAAAGTAAATTGATGGCCTTGTGATGTACATGCTTCTTTCTGCACCTTTGGAAGCGAAAGCAACCAGGTAGCTATAGACTGTAGAGCAGGTGGCTAGGCAGAAAAGTGTACTGGCACTTTTAAGTATCTTGAAGCAGAACCTACCAAGATATAGCAATCTGACCTTATTACTGACCATATAAGCTCATGACACCTTAGATTTATCAGCAGGATTGTGATTATTGATGTTCTGCGCTTGGTCTTTGTCTTACGCTTCTTTTGGGCAGCTCTAAAGATTTGAGGGGGAACTTGCAACAACTTCTGCCCATGAAGTATCAGCAGAAATACATCCCTGAGGCACAGGGCCCAAATTAGAGGGATGTTCGTCTGAAATTTGCTGGGAAAGATCCTCCTGCGAGGAGCGCATGTCATCCTCCAAGAGAGTAAACTTATTGCTCAAGGGAATAGAGGGGTTGATTTGAAGGTGAGAGGCTGCAGCTTTGGGTGTTTGGGGTGAAAGTTTGCTCGAACAGCATGAAAGTCTTGAAGAATAATGCCCCGACAGAAGCTTCTCTTGCAGCCGTGCTGATTGCCTTGGGGTCAAATCAGTTGCGGCATTGCTGCTTGGGGCTGTGAGTTCTGCAACACTTTTCCCATGTTCCTGCACCTCGTCGTCCACCCTCTGTGTGGATACCAAAGCTGTGTTCCGGTTGCCAATTGCTGCTGAACCTCCCAGGGTAAGATTACAGAGAGAGACCTCCAGATAGTTGGCTAAGACATCAGGGGTTTCAAAATTCTTGAAGGAAGAGCCTGAGAAAAGGCGTAGTGTCACAGGGTAACATAGAGCAAATTTAATGCTTCTTTGGTAAAGGATTTGTTTAAGTGGATTGTAGGACTTTCTTCTGATGGTTAAATCTTTTGAAAAGTCTCTGTAGATGGAAATATTAAACTCTTGCCACTGAAGTTTCCCCATTTCTCTGGCTTGTTTCAGTATTAATTCTGTATGGGAATAGTTCAAGAAGCGAGCAATGATGGGCCTTGGTCGCTGGTCTGATGTTGGCCTGGGACCTAGAGTGCAGTGAGACCGCTCAATGATTAACGTTACGTCAGGAGGCAGTTTAAGCATTGCAGGCAACACATGTAATAAAAGCGCAGTAGTGTCTCCTAATTCTACACCTTCAGGGAAGCCAAAAAATCATAAATTGTTGCGATGATTACGATTTTCAATATTGTCAATTTTGGCTTTAGGATTTAATAGTTCGATCTTGATTATGGACAGTAGCCTGGAGATCATGAATAGTAGTGGTGTTATAGGCCATTGCTTTCTCTTTAAATGCAATTTTCTGGCTAAAAGTTTCAAGAGTGGTCGATTCTGTTGGGTGGAGGTTTTAGATCATTAATCTCAGCCATCAGTTTAGAAAACATTACTTCCACTCTAGCAAGTGAGCTTTGCTGTGCTTGGTGATCTGCCATAATGCTGAAGGATGAGGCCTAGTATGCTGCAGTACAGTGAAGAATAATTGAATATAAGTAGATGATGGATCAAAAATGACTTACAAACTGTGTAAGGCAGTAAGATTACAGGATGGTCACAGGAGTTGGTACCAAGGAAAGGTCTAATGAAGGCTGGATGAGGTTAGATTGCAGTCATTCCTGCAGAGATCCTGAACTATGCTGCCATCTTCTGCCGGTCAGGCCATGCCCCACATGTTTACATTTAACCCTGGAAAATAATAGATGGTGGTGCTATATTAAAACATTTATGACAGGACTCCACCACACCTTCAATAGGGACAGCTCCCACACTCACAGATACATGATCGAATATGTATGAAGGCTATAAAAACAAGCATTTGTCAATGCCAAATGTTGCTTGCTTCTATGTGCTGTTTAGGTATTTGAAGTCATTGAGTGCAAATATTGAAAATTTGCAACTTCTAGCGCAAGCGAGGGAACTGCACAACGACGCCAGAAACAGTCATTGTTAGAATTTTTTCACCAAATTTTCAACATAGCCATTTTAAGACCTCTGCTCATGAACAGTGTCACTGTGATTTTGTTAATGTCCCATACATTGGTTTGACACCGACTGCGCCATTGTGCGCTACATGGGTGGAAACACATTTGGCAATGTGGAAAATCTGGAGTGAAAATATTGAAAATTTAGAACTTACGAGCTCATGAGAACCGGCGAACGATGCTCATGAAAACAGTCATTTTTAGGAATTTATTCACCAAATTTTGACATAGTCATTTTAAGACCTCTGCTCATGAACAGTGTCACTGTGATTTTCTTAATTTGTCAAGTACATTGATTTCAGACACGATACGCCATTCTGCGCACATGGGTGGAAACACATTTGGGTGAGATGTGAAAATGACAGCTATACTACTCATAAGAAGGTGTGGTAAAATGTCAATGTTGAAAATCTGGAGTGAAAATATTGAAATTTCATGAACTTACGAGCCCGCGAGGAACTGCGCAACGACGCTTCTCGTGAAACAGTCATTTTTGGAATTTTTGCACCAGATTTTCAACATGGGGTTTTTGGGACCCCTTCTCATGAATGATGTCACTGTAATGGTGGTATTCGGGCCCGAAGGGTGATTTGCAGTCACTGCGCAGTCACTGCGCAAAATCACCCTACGGGCCCGAATAACGCCATGACAGTGAAAGGGTCCCAAAAATCCCATGTTGAAAATTTGGTGCAAAAATTCCCAAAAATGCCTGAGATATGCAACAAAGTTGAAACCCCCTATCTAGGCCATTATAGAGCTTACCGGCATTTCTTCAGTTCTCGGTCGGCTTTGAAGAGTGCAGACGTGTTCCCGGTCCACCGAAGATCGTCACGCCAGAGTCCGGAGGATATTATGGGGTGAGGGGGTGGGGAGGCTGGGTGCACAGTGGGTGGGTGCGGGTTGTGGGAGGGGTGTCGGAGACGCCTGCGGACCGCTTTCATTTTCAGGTTAAAAATTAAAAAGACATCGGGGATTGCTTGCCATGCTGGGGTAGGCTCCGCATGGCACAAGGATGTTGGGGCATTCAGCTGACGGGGGATTGGGCACTTCGTCGGCCTATGGATCGATTGCCACGCTGTGGGGCCCAGCGGGCACCTACAACTGGGGGAGAGATAGCTCAGCCGACGGGATTGGGCACCCCGCCGGCCACACACCACGCAGGCGGGCACGACGCTGCTTGTAGGGGAGGAGCTACGCCATCTCTGCTCACTGGGGCCGTAGCTCCTCTTCAATCAGGGAGGCCACTGCATTTCGGAGCGTCATAGACAGCTCCAAAATGCATTGGCTTACAGGGCCGCACCTGCCAGCTCACTGACTGAATTGAGGAGGAGGTGACACACCAAATCTCCGATGATGGCACTATGTTTCTTGCACATGCGAAGCAACATAAAACAAGAAGAAAAACATCATTGGTGTTTTGCAGAGTTATGATTATTTTAGCTATGTATGATGTGAAATATTACAAGGCAGTAACATCACAGCCAGTTGGTTGGGGATGGGGTAACATGACAGCTCATTAACAGATCCTTTGATAGGATTCACAGCTTGCCATGACTTGGAACCCTCCTTATCTGTAGAATGGACAGAAGGAAAAGTTGAACACTTTGCTTGAACATAGTAATTTTCCTTCAGTGATTGAAAAGTAATGCAGTGAATGCTGGTTGTATTACTCCCTGCATCAACTGAAAAAATAATGCGGTGAATGATGGTTTTATTACTAAACGTGGGCATTCCACTTTAAGAAGCTAATTGCAAGCCCATATTGGAAAACATTTGATGACTTCTTTTATGTCCATTCTTTCACAGCACCAGATCTTGCAGTTGTATACATTTTGTAAACAGAAATCTCTTGCTTTGTTATCGTGCTGGCAGAGTTTCATTGCGGCTGAGTGGAAATTGTTGTGTGGTAACATGCTAATGTACTTACATTTCCTGGATTCTGTTCCCTAATTTATAATTAGCAGTAGAGTATGATCAATATGAATTGAATTGTTTTCTTAATGTGTCTATTACAATGTGAGTTTTGAAATAATGAAACTGTGCCTTCCAACAACCACAGGTTATGATGGAAGTTTGTTAAAATTTGGTTTTCCGAAGCCCACTATGTTTTGTTGAGCAGGTAATGAGGCAAAAGTCTGTGGAATACTTAGTGATAGACAGGTAATTGAAGAGATAGTGGGGAAAAGTTAGAAACATGTTTTTCAAACGTCTCTGTTTTTGTTGCTTTACTTCTATACGTGGCATTTAACAATGGCATACGTAGTCCTACAGTATATCACATATCAAGTGTCTTAATATACTGAATACCTTTGTTAAAACTGTTTACAATGAAGACTTTACTTGGCCCTACAATAAATATATCATTTAGCTTATGTAAATATAATTATCAATGTTAATACGGTTTTTAGCCAATTTCTGCAAGACAGGGAGTACAAGTATACAAAAAAAAAAACCTACTCCCTCTCTATTTGTCTCTGTCTTTTTCGTACCCTCCTTTACCCATGGTTTATTTTCAGGAGGATTATTGTGATGTCCTCTTAAAAAAGAAAAATGATTTAATGAATGGCATGCTTAGATAAATATTCTGTTAGCACCTGCCTTCATTAAAAATCAATTTGCTCTAGTAAAAGCAACCAAAAAAATGTATAACACCGAAGTAACATCTGTACATAATGGCAATGTAAACTGTGTTTATTGTTACAACATTTTCCTTGTATGATCAGCCCTACACCCTTGCATACAACAGACACACAGCTGACTCAAACCAAGAGCAGAGTTGCAGTCAAAAAAAAAAGTTATGGTGTTTGCTTATCAATGTGGCAACATTTGTGGATTTTTTTCGAATCCCATCACATGTTGCTAAGGAGATGATGATAACAAAAGTCTGCGGGGCAGTTTGGACAGGACCCAAATGTAAAACCAGCTGTCTCAGAAGAAACAGGATTTATTGTACTTATGGTTTGTAACAGAGGTTGATCTGCATAAAGAAATATAACATGAAGGTAATGATACCCATCCTTCCTTTTTGGGTGTTGCATATCACAAGCAGAGTTGCCGTCAAAAAAGAAAAAGTTCTGGAACTTGCTTATCAATGTAGCAACAGTTGTGTTTTTTTCCCCTAATCCCACCAGATGTTGCTAACGATGTGATGATAGTAAATGTCTGCAGGGCAGTTAGGATAGGACCCTAATGTAAAACCATTTGTCTCGGAAGACACATCATTGTATTTTTCTTCTTTTTGCAACACAGCTTGATCTGTTAATGGTTTCCTAATGGCATTTTTGGCAATGGTGATTTTCAAGCAGTGTACAACTTTATGACATTCTCAAGTAGTTGTATAACTAGAAAGTTAGAGGAAGACAGAAAGAGAAGGAAAAATGATAGTTAGATAGATAGATAGATAGATAGATAGATAGATAGATAGATAGATAGATAGATAGACAGACAGACAGACAGACATACAGATAGACAGACAGACAGGCAGATAGACAGACAGACAGACAGACAGACAGACAGATAAGTAAAGTTATGCAAGGGCCTAGAACAATGAGCATTTTTTTTTTTATTTATCAAGTCTAGGATTACAAATACCTTTGAGCCATGGCTTTTTTACGAAGGTTCCACATCAGAGAAATACAAATTATGGGGAACATCAAGACAGGCATTACAACAATGTGGACATTGCAAATAGAGTACAGATTAATACAGTTCAAGGGTAGCATTGTAACAAGGCAGCCAGTGGCATTTGTCAGAGAAGATAGACAACAGATAAGAAGTGCCAGAGTCATAGGGAGAGGGAAGAGGGTGGGGGGAGAAGGAATGTAGGAAGGGTGGCAAGAGGGTGAAAAGTGCAGCATTGGGTATACCAAGATGTGAGGGTAGAATCCAGTGGGGGGACAACTAGAGCAGAAAGGGAAGTGGAGAACAAGGTTAAGTTGGGCAGTCACAGGAGCTGTTGGTAGTGAGATAGTCCCGGAGCCTAGTTTTAAACATACCAATAGTTGGGGCAAAGGGGATGGTTGGGCTGAGGCCATTGAACCAGAGATGCTTAAGCAGTTCGAACAGGCTGAGCAGAGTTGTGTTTACAGTTCTAACCTGGGATCACAAGGTAGTTAAATTAGTTAGGAAAAAACAGCATGCAAGTGAGGGTTACAGGAGTGAAACCCAAGTCTCCAGGTTGACAGTTCACTTCCTAACAGCAATACGCCACAAATCTAGGCTTTTCAATGTATTGTACAGCGATGTACTGCTAATGATAGAGTGGCAGTGAAATAACTGAATGTGTAGTTTTTGCAATATGGCATATGAAGTTCCACAGAGGCAGAGAGAAGGACAGATTAAGAGACAAAAGATATAACTGTATTTTTTTTATGTTTCTAGTTGTACTTTGCATGTTACAGGCCATGTGAAGGTTTTGCATGTGTAAATGTTGAAATGCTCTCTGTACCGTATTTCCCAGTATTGTAAAGCAACATGGTGAGAAAGAATAGAGTCCAGTAAAAACATTAGCATCTTGTTACCATATTGTTACAGGTAAGGTAACACCATTCTAACATGGGACACATGGAAGTTAGCAAGTGAGCTGGTGAGTGGAAGATATTTACCAGATTGAAGGTTTGCATGCTTATTGTGCTTCAATATGCAACTGCATGTCTGTGTTCGTCTCTAAATGTGTTTTTAGTGCAGGGCACTGTTATTAATCATATATATTTCAAAGCCAATAGGTTTCTTAGCTCAGCATATCTACTATTTCAGAATATGTGATGCAGTGGAACATATCATTTAAGGAACTTGGTGTAACCGTTGATTTAAGTATGGTTTCTAAACAATTAAAGAATTCTATATATTCCCAGAAGTGTAACATCATGTGTAAAAGAGTGCAATTCACTGTTGCACTTCATGATGTACAAATAACCACCTATATAAACAAAGTAGAAGGCTGGCATTTGTAAATCTTAACCAGAAGGTATCGTAAATATTTAGTGACAGTTGTTAAAGCTATAAAGAGATATTTCACTTTAACCTGGCGACTGGCTGGCGAGAACAACATGCACTTTTGATTTAATGAGCTGTTACATTGCTCAAGTCAGTTACAGGCATCAGCCAATGACACTTGCTGTACATAAAAAAAAAAATAGGAAGATTTTTTTAGAATGCTGAGAATAACACTTCGGATGTTTGAGCAGTCAGAATGGGAACTCCAAATTGATATCACCAGTATATGCCAGTGTGACATATGCACACAGTAGGACTGCAGTCTTTGTAATTGCTCTTTGGAGTGTCTTATTAACATTGCCACTGAAAGATATGTAGTACAACTTTACTGGCATTATATAGACCAATCCTAATATCTGTACTGCTCCTGGCATTACACACGAAAAAAACCTAGGCTTGCAGTCCATATAATTGACATTTGAAATGTGCTATAATTGTCAGTGAAAGGTATGTAGCACAAATTAACTTGTATTATATGGATATTACTTAAAATAGCAAAGAACTGGAACATGTTTGTGTGTGTGTGTGTGTGTGTGTGTGTGTGTGTGTGCACATGTTTCTGAGTGATGCATCTCCATACTGTGTTGGCAGTTTCATTTTTTCAGCTCAGGGTGGTTGTGTTTTCCACATAATAAAGTATAATGAACATTTGTCCTCTTAGCCATGTAATCACACACACACATACACACACACATATACACACACATATATACAGTATATATATATTATGGTAGCACGGTAGTGCTACCATAGTTAAGGTTGAGTACCCCATTTAAGGTTAAATGGTGAAAATTTGCACCTTAATAACTTTGCCACTGTTAAACAGATTTGCCTGAAATTTGGCAGGCATGGGGCGAAACCATAGATCTTGGGATCTGCCAACTTTTGTACCAGTCGGATATACAGCTGTGGAGTTGTTAAATGACAGTGTATTTATGCTTTTTGCACATTCTTTGCTCCGCCTACAGGTTGTATGGTTTGTGCAACTAGTCCAAAAACTTCAGGGAATGTGCAGCGGGTCCTCAATGTGCCTTTTGAAGATTTCATGAAAAATACTGAACGGTTCAAAAGTTATTCAAAAAACAAGTTTCCCTTTATAGTCAATGGGAAAAGTTAACAAAAAGTTCGACAGTGTCACAAATGCAGTTTTTAGTGTCGCAAATTACCCCTGTAGTGTCGTGAGTCAGCCATTTTTTTTTCAGTTACTGATCACAGAAATACTTGGCATTTAAAATTGGGACCATCAAGGGACATAATTCCTTTTGTGTTTACCTAGTCGAGCCCTGAGGATGCTAGGCATGTCTTTATTTTGGGGTTAAACAACCCAGAAATATGTTTTTGAAATTTTTTTGGAAAAGTAGTGTCACACCTGCGACACTTTTGTGATTTGATTTGCGAAAGTGTTGCAAATCATGACGCTACTTTGCAACACTATGGCCAAAATGACAGGAATTGTTTGCCACCCTGCTGCAAAAGAACGGTTTGGTATTTTGGGCTGAAATTTAGAGGGAAGAAAGCCAACATCTCAAAGATGTGCATTTTGGTCATTTGGTGAAAAAATATTGCAGGGATGCAAAGTTACGGCATTCGTTGATGCTTTTTCCCATAGACTAACATTGTGGCGTCCACTGCCTTTTTGGGGCCTGTATCCGAAACGTGCAAGATAATGGTCAGAAAAAGCCAGGAAAGTCATGACTCATCTGAAATTTTAATTTTTCTCTCGTCGTATGGTTCCTGAGATATAAGCAATTTAGTATTCCAAGTGCTCATTTTCTGGTCCCAGCCCCATTATTGTGCATACATTCTTTGTAGTCACTGTGTTTCTATGCAGCTGTTGGGGAAAACCAGGGTGTGCGCTCCAGTTACAGTTACGTAGCGCTTCACTATGCTTGTACCAAGCTATGCTACTATCTCGTGTGTATGCTACCGCGGTATGTTATCCTTGTATATCTGTTTGCGCCCATTTGCATTACTCTTACCATTTGTGTCTACAGTACTGTTTCTGTTTTCATTTCGCTTTGCGTCACCATGTGCATTACCATTTGCGTTTGAGGCCACCCATCCGTTTGCGTTTGTCTTTTGTTTTGCATCATCTTTGTTGTTACCGTTACCATTTGCATTTCCAATTGTGTTCCCTTGCCCATGTGTGTTACGGTTTGCATTTCCATACGCACTTGCATTTGCATTTCTGTTTCCTTTGGCGTTATTGTTGCTGTTACCATTGCTGTTTACAATTGCAGTACTGTGATGGTGCGTGTTGCGTTTGCATTTCCATTTCTGTTCGCAATGGCATTTTTGTTGCTGTTACCCTTACCATTTGCATTTCCAATTGAGGTACCATGACTGTGCACATTACGGTTTGCGTTTCTGTACATGCTTGTATTTGCATTTCCATTTCTGTTTCCTTTGGCATTATTGTTGCTGTTACCGTTACCATTTGCGTTTACAGTTGCAGTGCCGTGACCATGCGCATTATGGTTTGCGTTTCCCTATACACTTGTGTTTGCATTTCCATTTCTGTTTCCTTTGGTATTATTGTTGCTGTTATCGTTACCATTTGCATTTGCAATTGCGGTACCATGACCGTGCGCATTACACTTTGCGTTTCCATATGCGCTTGCATTTGCTTTTCCGTTTCTACATAGATACATAGACAGTGTCGGCAGATAAGGGCCTATGGCCCACCCAGTCTGCCCATTTGAGCTCGTAAGTTCAGTTTATGTTTTCCTAGAAGTCTTTTGTCCCTTAACCCTGACCTCCAGAATTCTATTATGTCTATCCCATGCATTTTTAAATCCTGTGATTGTTTCAGCCCCCACCACTTCCTCTGGCAGGGTGTTCCACTTGTCCACCACCCGTTCTGTGAAGAAATTCTTCCTCATGTTTCCCCTGAATCATCCTCCTCCAACTTCATCCCATGCCCTCTAGTCCTGGAACATCTTTTTCACTTAAAATAGTGTATTCCTGCACCCTGTTCCTCCCTGTAAGATACTTGTATGTCTCTATCATATCCCTCTCCCTCCTCTCCTCCAGGGAGTACATGTTCAGTTCCTTCAACCTGTCTTCATAGGACTTGTGATGCAATCCATGCACCATATTTGTTGCCCTCCTCTGAACCTTTTCTACCCTGTCTATGTCCTTATGTAGGTATGGTCTCCAGAACTGTACACTGTACTCCAGGTGGGGCCTCACTAGTGTCTTGTATAGTGGAATTATGACCTCCCTTTCCTGCTGGTGATGCCCTGCCTATACATCCCAGCATCCTATTTGCTTTACCTGCTGCCTTGTCACACTGTTTCCTACCTTGATGTCATCAGAGATGATAACCCCAAGATCCCTTTCCTGCTTGGTGCATGCTATATGCTCACCCCCAACTGATATATTGTGCCAGGGTTTTGTGCCCTATATGTATTATCTTGCACTTCCTGCATTGAATTTCAACTGCCAAACCCCTGACCATTCTTCAAGTTTCTGCAGGTCCCTCTCATTCTGTCTACACCCTCTGGTGTGTCTACTCTGTTACAGAGCTTTGTGTCATCAGCGAACAGTGAAATTCTGCCTTCTAGGTCCTGTGCAATGTCACTGATGAAGATGTTGAATAGGATCGGTCCCAGCACTGATCCCTGTGGTACCCCACTGGCACTGGTCACTCTTCCCTCTGTGGAGTGACAGCCATTTACCACCACCCTCTGTGTCCTGCCACCCAGCCAGTTACCTACCCACCACACTACTGTCCTTCCCACACCCATATTCCCCAGTTTGTGTAATAGTCTTCTATGTGGCACAGTGTCAAAGGCCTTGCTGAAGTCCAGATAGGTCATGTCCACTGCCCTCCCCTGATCCACCTCCCTAGTCACCCAGTCAAAAAATTCAATGAGGTTGGTCTGACATGACCTCCCCCTGGTAAAACCATGCTGCCTTGGGTCCTGTAGTCCACTGACAACCAGATGTTCCACCAATCTCTCCTTCAGTAGTGCTTCCATGATCTTCCCCACTACCGAGGTGGGCTGACTGGTCTGTAGTTCCCTGCTTCCTCTTTGTTTCCACTTTTGTATAAGGGGACTACATCTGCTGTCCTCCAGTCTTTGGGTACCTCCCTGTTTCCAGTGATCGGCTAAACAGGATAGCCAGAGGTTCAGCCACCACCTCTCTTAGTTCTTTAAGGACCATGGTGCACCCCATCTGGCCCCATTGCTTTATCAACTCTCTATTACTTCCAGTTCCTTTAGGACCCTTTTCTCGTAAAGGGACTTGTAGTCCATTTCTGCACCATTCTCACCCCTTGTACTCCTTCAGAACCATTACCTCCTCTTCCTCAGTAAAGACTGAGCAGAAATACCTGTTCAATATGTCAGCTTTACTATTGTCATCCTCCACGCGCCCCCATCCTCCCCTTCAGTCTCATCACTATCCCTCCCTTTATCTTTCTTTTTCACTTATGTACCTGTAAAAGGTTTTGTCCCTCTACCCACTGATTTTGCAATGTGTTCTTCTGTCTGAGCTTTGGCTTCCTTACTGACCTCCTGCCTCCCTTGCTTCTCCTGGTACTTCTCCCTATCCCTTCTGCCTGTGTCTTTGTATTGCCTGAATGCAATCTTTTGGCTTTCACTTTTTGCTACCTCTTTGGAAACCATAATGGTCTCCTCTTCTTTTCCTCTTGCTAACCTGCTTAATGCATAATTCTGTTGTTCTTGTAATCCCCATTTTAAATACTGCCCACTGTTCCTCAACCCCGATTCCTGTCCCATTCCCTTAGTGCCTCTTTCAAGTATCTCCCATTTTCCCAAAGTCTGCCCCCTAAAATCCAGGATACGTGTTTTTGTGTGGTTTGGTTCTGCTCTTCTGTGATTTCAAACCACAATGACTGGTGGTCACTGTTCCCCAGGTGCTCCCCACTGTTACCCCATCACACTGTCCCTGTTCGAGCACAAGGTCCAGTATTGCCTTCTGCCAAGTTGGTTCCATGACCAGTTGCTTGAGGAAGGCACTCTGAAGGAGTCCGGGATAAATCTGCTCTCTAGTTGATGCTGCTGCTGGGATGCTCCAGTCCACATCTGGAATATTGAAGTCTCCAACCAGTACTACTCACTTTGTCTGCCATCCTTTGGATGGCTAGCATCAGCTCCTATCTGTTTCTTCCTCCTGGGCTGGTGGTCTATAGACCACACCTGTGCGGATGGCTGTCCCCATTTTCCTTTCCAGCTTAACCCACAGTATCTCTCCCCATTTTGTTCCTCCTGGATCTCTGTGGCCCTTATGTCATTTTTCACATACAGTGTCACTCCTCCTCCCTTTCTACCTGCTCTGTCTCTTCTGAATATGTTGTAGCCAGGTATGGCCATCTCCCAGTCGTGGTTATCATTACACCAGGTTTCAGTGATGACCACAATGTCCAGGTCTGACTGTACCATGACAGCCTCCAGATCTTCCATCTTGTTGCTAAGGCTCCTGGCATTTGCACACATGGCTTTCCATGATTTGACCTCCCTAGACTGTTCTACTCCAGCCCCTTCCTTGGTTGTCCTTTATCCCTGGTTCTCCTTGCTGTCTGCCCTTCTGCTGAATTGTGCCCCTTTTCTGCTTATCCACCTCTTGGGCACTAATCTCCATCTTTTGCACACTGCTTTGCAGAGATAGCCACTCCTCTGGTTCACTGGTTCAACTGCTAGCTGTGGGGGGTGAGCAAGTAGGTACCCTCCTTGCTGGTCTGCCACCCCCCTTTGCTAGTTTAAATGCTTGTCAATGTAGCATTTAAGCTTATCATTGAGTGCTTGGATTACCCTCCAGGATGGATGCAGGCTGTCAGGCTTGAACAAACCTCCATCTCTCCAGATGGGTCCCCAGTCACCAATGAATCCAAACCCTTCCTCATAGCACTAGTTCTTCAACCATGAGTTAAAGTTCCTGGTGCATGCACTCCTATGCTCTCCCTTGCCTCTCGCAGGAAGTACTTCTGAGAAAGTGACAGAAGTAGCTACTTGTTTGAGACCCAAGTTTCTGTTCTCTTTGGCATTATTGTTGCTGCAACAGTTAACATTTGCATTTACAATAGTGCTACCATGACCGTGCACGTTACCAGTTGCGTTTCCATATGTGCTTGCATCTCCATTTGCATCACTGTTCACTTTGGCGTCACTTTGCACTTGAGTTTCTATTAACATTTGCTTTATCATTTATGTTTTCATCACCATGTGCATAACCGTTAGCGCTTGCATCTGTGTTGCAATTACCATTACTATGTCACAAGACATCATGTGGTGGGAGCGTGGGGCCCAAAGGGCCCGTGCTTCCACCACCGCATTCCATTCACTATTTATAGTCCTCATTCTCAAAAAGAAGGGAAATTCATGGCAGAAAACTCTCTTTAATGCATCAGTTAAGGTAGTTCCACAGCAACAAAAGTGAGGAAATTCGGTGTTAGGGTTGAAAGCCCCCCTTGCAACCCCCCAGCCCGCCCCCAACTGGCACCGGGGAGTGTGTTGGGGTTGTCGTTCCTAACTCTCACCCCATTCTCCTATACCACAGCATGTTTATGCATGTGATGGAGTGAGAGTTAGAGCCGATGATCCCAACGAACACCCTGATGCCGGTTGGGGTGGCAGGCTGGGGGTGCAAGGGGGGCTTTCAACCCTGAAACCGAATTTCCTCACTTTTGTCGCTTTGAAACAACCCTAACTGATGCATTAAACAGATTATTTTGCCATGAATATATATATATATATATATATATATTGCTGTATTCTGTAGTGCATGTTTCATTCAGAATGGACATTTTTAGTTGTACTCAGGGATGTCAGTAGTAGCCCATTATTAGCACCTATGATACAATGCAATGTTCATATATTAGTTATTCTAGCACATGGTGTAGTACAGTGTTTACAGGTTTGTAATTTTTTTTTGCATAGCTATGTTTTATGTTTCTCAGTCACTGATTTGTTTGAACAGTGATCTGTACCTTAGGTTTCATAATGTGATAATACAAATCCACGATGTTTTAGTCATTGCACAAGATATTCCTGCTGATATACATGTTATTTGTCACTGCATAGGATTCACCATCTCTGAGAATGGATAGAGCAGCAACAAGTTACAATGCAAACATGTGTATAAGCAACAGTATTGCAGCTACCAACACAGTCTCGGAAGACCAGACGATTTTACTGAATTTATTTTTACAACAGGTTTACATCAAGAAGTAAAGCAAGAAGGTAACCCGAGTCACAACCATAGTAGAATAAATGCATAGTCAGTAGTCTCTAATTGAAAGATCTGACATTTGATTCCCTACATGGAAAGAACAAAGGTTTCATGACTGTTGGACTTATAATTATTATTCTTTTTATTTTCAAGTAAACAAAACTGAGGCTTCTTCAAAGATTTGCAATCTAATTTAAAATAACTGTAACTGTCAATCATATTCCCACTGTCCTTCAATTTTGATTTATTTTCAGTGTGAAATTTGGCTTGTAATTAGCACACAACCACATTGATGAACACTGTATGTACATGTACATTGTTTTAACTGTGCACTGTTTCAATCTGCACTGTAATAACTGTCTTGATGTCTGCCCCCTCTGCGACGAGGTGCCTTTGTAAATGAGTCTCTGACTCAAAGGCTGTAAACCCGATTTGTAATGAGTAAATAAAAAATAAATTGTAAACAAATGTTTAAGTACAAGCTCAGAAGCATGTTACAAGTCTACCATTCAGTCATGAGCACTCAAAAAACAAATGTTCTGCTGCTTGTTTATACAATGTGTCAAGAGTAGCTGCCTTTTTTTCAAAGAACTGCAACTCTCAATCATATTACCGCTGTCATTCCATTTTTATTTTTTTGGTGTAAAATATGGCTTTTAATTAGTACACAACCACATTGCTGAACCTTTTATGTATGCTATAAACACAATTTTTATGTACAAGCTTAGAAGTAAGTTACGAGTCCACTTTCATTGAAGAGTATTCCAACAAGCATTTGTCAATGATGAATGTTGCTTGCTTCTATGTGCTGTTTAGGTATTTGGAAGTCATTGGAGTGCAAATATTGAAAATTCGCGAACTTACGAGCGTGAGTAGGAACTGCGCAACGCACGCTCGTAAAACAGTCATTTTTAGGACATTTTTCACCAAATTTTCAACACAGCCATTTTAAGACCTCTGCTCATGAACAGTGTCACTGTGATTTTCTTAATGTGTCCCATACATTGAGTTTGCACACCGACTGCGCCATTATGCGCTACATGGGCGGAAACACGCTTTTGGGCAGGATGAAAAATGACAGCAGTACTGCTCATAAGAAGGTGTGGTAAAATGGCAATGTTGAAATCTGGAGGGAAATATTGAAAATTCAAGTAAACCCACGAAAGTGCTGGAACTGTGCAACGACACACTGTGAAAACAGTCAGGCTTTTAGGAATTCTTTCACCAAATTTTCAACATTGCCATTTTAAGATCTCTGCTCATGAACAGTGACACTGTGATTTTCTTAATGTGTCCCATACACTGAGTTCACACACCGACTGCACCATTGTGCGCTACATGGGCGGAAACATGTTTTGGGCAGGATGTGAAAAATGACAGCTGTGCTGCTCATGAGGAGGTATGGTAAAATGGCAATGTTAAAAATCTGGAGTGAAAATATTGAAAATTCACAAACTTACGAGAGTGCGTAGGAACTGTGCAATGCACACTCGTAAAACAGTCATTTTAAGGAATTTTTTCACCAAATTTTCAACACAGGCATTTTAAGACCTCTGCTCATGATCAGTGTCACTGTGATTTTCTTAGTATGTCCCATACATTGAGTTCGCACACCGACTGCGCCATTGTGCGCTACATGGGTGGAAACAACTTTTGGGCAGGATGTGAAAAATGACAGCTGTACTGCTCATGAGGAGGTGTGATAAAATGCCAATGTTGAAAATCTGGGTGAAAATATTGAAAATTCACAAACTTACGGGCGCATGAGGAATCATGCAACGAGACTCGAAACAGTCATTTTTAGGAATTTTTTCACCAAATTTTCAACACAGCCATTTTAAGACCTCTGCTCATGAACAGTGTCACTGTGATTTTCTTACTGTGTCCCATACATTGATTTCACACACCGACTGTGCCATTGTGCGCTACATGGGCGGAAATACGTTTTGGGTGAGATGTGAAAAATGACAGCTGTACTACTCATAAGAAGGTGTGGTAAAATAGCAATGTTGAAAATCTGGAGTGAAATATTGAAAATTCGCAAACCTACGCGCGTGCGTAGGAACTGCGCAACGCGCTTAAAACAGTCATTTTTAGGAATTTTTTCACCAAATTTTCAACATAGCCATTTTAAGACCTCTGCTCATGAACAGTGTCACTGTGATTTTCTTAATTTGTCCCATACATTGATTTTGCACACCAACTGCACCATTCTGCGCTACATGGGTGGAAACACATTTTGGGTGAGATGTGAAAAATGACAGCTGTACTAGTTATAAGAAGGTGTGGTAAAATGGCAACATTGAAAATCTGGAGTGAAAATATTGAAATTTCGCGAACTTACGAGCCTGCATAGGAACTCGCGAACGACGTCAGAAACATTTTGGAATTTTTTCACCAAATTTTCAACATGGGGTTTGGGACCCTTCTCATGAATGATGTCACTGTCATGGCGGTATTCAGGCCTGAAGGGTGATTTCACAGTCACTGCGCGAAATCACCCTTCGGGCCCGAATAACGCCATGACAGTGACATCATTCATGAGAAGGGGTCCCAAAAACCCCATGTTGAAAATTTGGTGCCAAAATTCCCAAAATGCCTGAGATATGCAACAAAGTTGAAACCCCACTATCTAGCCCATTATACAGCTTACCGGCATTTCCTCAGTTCGCGGTCGGCTTTGAAGAGTGCAGACATGTTCCCAGTCCACCGAAGATCGTCGCGCCGGAGTCCGGAGGTAAGTATGGGGTGTGGGGAGGCTGGGTGTGCAGTGGGTGGGTGCGGGTTGTGGGAGGAGGGGCTGGGAGAAGTGCCACGGGACCATTTTCGTTTTGCAGGTTTTAAAAAAAAAAAGACGTCATGGGACATTTGCCATGCTAGGGTGGGCTCCCAGCGTGGCACAAGGATGTTGGGGGGGCGTTCAGCCGACGGGGGATTGGGCACCCCCATCGGCCATGGTATTTGCTGCCACGCTGGGGTGGGCTCCAGCGTGGCACAAAGGTTGAGGCGTTCAGCCGACGGGGATTGGGCACCCGGCCGGCCAAAGGATTGCTTGCCACGCTGGGGGGGCCTCAGCGTGGCACCCATTACTGGGGACACAGCTCAGCCGACGGGATTGGGGCACTTCGTCGGCTATACAGTGCGAAAGTGGGGGTAAAGCGCGATGTTCGTGGGGGAGCTGGCGCTTGAGCAGCCTATATCTTATCGGTGCTCATTCACGTGAGCTCCCTTTCAATCAGAGTTACTGCATTTTGAGCGTGTCACACATAGCTCCAAATGCATTGGCTTACAGGGGCCATGCCTGCCAGCACACTGACTGAATTGGAGGAGGAGGTGACACACCTCCGAAATCTCCAATGATGGCACTATGTTTCTTGCACATGCGTGCAAGCAACATAAAAAGGGAAAGAAATCTTGTCCCACATCCTAACAAAAAAATAAACAAAAAAATTCTGCTGTTTGCTTATGCAATGTGGCAAGACTTGCTGTTTTTTTTTTTTTTAAGCCCCACCACATGTTGCTGAGGAGGTAATAATAGCATAAGTCTGCAGGGCAAAGGTAACCTTGCATAAGCAAAAGTGGCATAGTAAACAAATAAAATCACATCAAAGTAATGTTTATTTATAAGAGGTAGCACCATTGAGACAACTAACCATGGCAATATAAACAAATGCCTTCAAAAGTATTCTGTGCTTCTAGTAAAAAAAGAATTATCCAGTAGATTACAGGGTGAGTTATTTATTTTTTCAGGAATAAAATTACACTAGTGTTAAATGGAACAGTGTCACAAATTTTTGGAGGAATACTTAGGTAGGCATCAAAGCAAGCCACGTTCTCCTTGATGAAAACCACATTGGTAATGTCACAGGGTGATCCCTGTGATGAGTAGGGGCCCTGCTATTCAATAAAATAGCCCCCCCCCCAAGAAATAAAGTGCCCAGGTATAAAGGAATGATATTGACTGTAACTTAACTGTTAACAGCGCTGAAGCACCCCTTCCTGTATTCCCTGCACAAAATAACAATCTTTCATGGTAGGACACCCTTGCATGCTTCCACAAATAAAATGCCAGAACCTAATTATCTGTGTCTTTCCATGCTATTCCTTGTCCTGTAGCAAGTATCCAACAAGCATTTATCAATGCCGAATGTTTGCTTGCTGGCATTGGCACTGGTAGTGTAGGAGTTACAGAGCTGCATAATAGGAATGGCAGTGAAGTATTGAACTGAAGCCAACCCCACCACCACCCTGCAGATACTGACAGGCATTGGGGTGTGCCTTTGGGTCATCAGGCATAATGGCTATGGCATTTCACCACACTACCCTGCAGACACCGACAAGTGTCACGGTGTGCCTTGGGGTCTTGGCCCTATGTTGACCCCATTCTATTAGGAAATATGGTGAGATGGGTGCAGTATAGGAGAATGGGGTGAACTTTGAGGCTGAAGAGTCAAGGCACAACTCGATGCCTCACTAGCTGCTGCGGGTGTGGGTGGGGTGGAATGGTATGAGCATTACAGGCGGCAATCCCAAGTCACACCCTGAGGCCTTCTGTCTTACAGGGAATGCCACAGACATTCATTGGTATATTTCCAAATTTTCAACATTGTTTTTTTGTGACCCCCACCTTATGAACAGTGGCAATATCAGTTCGTTAGCTGAAAGCTGATTTTGCACAGTGACTACGCCATTTGGCGCCACAGTTGTGAAAACACATTTCGAACAGGATGTGAAAAATGACAGCTGTACTGTTCATGGGAAAGTGTAAAAAAAATGGCAATATTGAAAGTCTGGAGTTAAAATATCAGAAAAACTGGTGAAGTCATGAGTAAGCATAGAAACTGCACAACACACACCCGTAATGTAATTAGTTTGGGGATTTTTTACAGCAGATTGTCAACACAGGCATTTTGGGCCTCCACTCATGAACAGTGTCATGGTGATTTTCTTAATCTGTCCCAAACAGTGATTTCCCACAGTGACCACGCATTTCTTCGCTGGAAGTGCGAAAACACATTTTGGCCATGGTGTGAAAATGACGGCTGTACTGTTCATAAGGGAATGTGGAAAAATGCCAGTGGTGGAAATCTGGACTGAAAATATTACAAATTCATGAACTTATGAGGGTGCGTGGAAACTGCGCAATGCTCGCTCGTAATACAGTCATTTTATGAACTTTTGTCACCAAATTTTTAAGATAGCCATTTTAAGACCTCTGCTCATGAACAGTGTCACTGTGATTTTCTTAATCTGTCCCAAACATTGATTTTGCACACCAACTGCACCATTGTGCGCTACATGCGCGGAAACACATTTTGGGAGAGATATGAAAAATGACAACTAAAATAGTCTCTGTTCATTTGTGTGCTGTGGAGGAGCTGCCAACCATTGAATTATGTAGAGCAGACACTTGGTAAAAGGTAAGAGGGAATTATTGTGAAACTATTTACAGGATATTTAAAAAAAATTCCCCTTTTAAAACAGCAATTAAAAGCAGGTGAATTCAGGTAGCTGCTGTACTGTTGCTGTCTTTTGACATGACAACAATGCCTTCACATGTGCACGCTGATTTCATTTATATATCCTGCAATATCCTAAGTTATTTAATTACTGTTTTTTTTTTTCAAATTAAGTGGCATAGTTGAAACCATTGTCACACAGGCTAGAACATCCCTTGTAAGTTTACTCATGTAAGCTTCAGAAGAAGACTTTGTTGGGCCAAGCACTTAGACACTGTTCTTTTTGTAACATCCATATATGTTGGTTCAGTAAAAGGCAACAAACCATTTGCTTCAGTATAATTTTTTTGAATGCACTGCATTAAAATAAGAATTATATTGTAAGACCCTGGCAGACTACACACAGCAGGGCTCCCAGATCTATAGGGAGTCATTTACATGGAAATTGTTCCCATTGACTTGCATTGGTTACAGGGACATCAGACATATACCCTTTTACTCAGGATTTCATGACAAGTTGAATTCTTTTGGGGAACAATTGCAGTGACTGAAGTGAATATAGGTTCACTAGGAGAGAGTGAGTATGTGTGTGCGTGTGTGTGTGTGTGTGTCTCTGTGGGAGAGAGAGAGAGAGAGAGAGAGGAAAAAAGGGTGTGTGTGAGAGAGAGAGAGAGAGAGAGAGAACATCTCCTTAAAGCTATGTATCTCCCCCACCCACATTATGGTGATGTGGGGTGGGTTAGGGTGTATTGTTTGTATGAAGAGGAGGAGAGAAATTACATTTTTATCTCTTTTTCAGATTCCTTAGACACTTGTGGTACATCAAGCTGTTACATTCTCAGTGTATATTGACATCAGTACATATCAGGCTATGTGGTCTTAATTCCTTGAGGTTCCTCGACAAGAGTTTTTTGTGTGACGCTAATATTATCAATTTATATTTAAATTATCATTTATATAGTCCTGAGGTTTTTGAAATTTCTTGGGCCTTATATCTAGCTGGAGAGTACAGCTGGGTGACAGGTCCAGCTAGGTTTTTACACATCACACAGTGTGCACTTATGTCTTTAAGACAACTTTACTGGTAAATTCTTGTCTATAATGCAGACATTGAAACTTCATGAGCCCTATAACAATCTTAGTTTGTCTTTAATCTGGGTGGGGGCTGCCTTTCAGTAATCACATCCTTGTGCTAACTGTGACACTCATAGCTTGATTTAGGAGTTATCTGCTTCAGCAGTGCAATCTTATGTCAATTAAATTTATATGCAGTAGGATTCTTTGTATGTGTGTTCCACCAAGCACGTTTAACCCAAGGTTGCTTCTGGCTGAAGGCAGTATAGTACTGTTAAACTTCTCTGACATCATCTTCTGTTTTTTTTTTGTTTTTTTTTTTAAATGAGTATTTTAAACCAATGGGGATTTTTTTCTGTTTTTCTCTGCATTATCTAGCTGTTATAAGTATTGTATTTTCTAAACATCTGCCATGAGCTTCTGAAGAAGGACTGGTTGGTCTGAAAGCTAGAGCACTTTGTTCTTGTTGTTACATCTATGTTGGTCCATTAAAAGGTAAATAATCATTTGCTTCAGGGGCATCAGAGCAATTCTGCTTCATGTGAAATAATGAAATGTACGGGGAGGAAAATTTGCACTAGAGTTACAGGAAAATGCAAAATCAATGTGATAGCACTGCTACTGTGTCCTCTAAAGTCCATCATTTGTTTTTTGTTTTTACGTTCACTTGCAGCATGCATTAAGGATATCTTGGAGAATGGGACACTTTGGAGTTGTGCCTGCTCTAGTCAATCCCTGCTCTGTTGAGCAGGCGTGGCAGTCCTGCACCAATCGCTGCGATGCTGTGTATGACAGCAGTGGTCTTCTCTTCCAAGAAAACCACCGCTGTGTGCTAGCAGCATGTCACACCCCCCCAAATCTTTGCTGCCATGCTGGGAGCCCACCCCAGGGTGGCAAATGTCCTGCATCATCTGCCGACGGGGATGCCCAATCCCGCCAGCTCCACCTCCCCAAACAGCTTTCTTTGCTGCCACGCTGGAGCCCACCCCAGCATGGCAACATCCCCCGTCGCCTGCCGACGGGGTGCCCAATCCCCCATCAGCTCCACAGCCCCCCCAGCCATCCTTCTGCCATGCTGGGAGCCCACCCCAGCATGGCAAATGTCCCGCATCGTCAATTATAGAAAAAAGAAAACCTGTAAATTAAAAACAGTCCCATGCAGTCTCCCCGCCCTCCTCCCACAACCTGCACCCACCCACTGCGCAACCTGCCTCCCCACACCCCCTCACCCTATACTTACCTCCAGAGCTCGGCGCGATGATCATCACTGGACCGGGAACATGTCTGCACTCTTCAAAGCCAACCATGAACTGAGGAAATTCCGGTAAGCTGTATAATGGGCTAGATGGGTTTTTCAACTTTGTTGCATATCTTAGGCATTTTTTGGAATTTTTGCACCAAATTTTCAACATGGGGTTTTTGGGACCCCTTCTCATGAATTCTGTCACTGTCATGGTGTTATTCAGGCCTGAAGGGTGATTTCACAGTCACTGCACGGAATCACCTTTTGGGCCTGATTAACAAAACAACAGTGCCAGCATACATAAGGTGGGCTCTCAAAAAGCCTATTTTGAAAATTTGGTGAAAAAATTCCTCAGGATGACCGTTTTACGAGCGTGTGTTGCATAGTTCCTACGCAGGCTCGTAAGTTCACAAATTTTCAATATTTTCACTCCAGATTTTCAACATTGCCATTTTATTACACCTCCTTATGAGCAGTACAGCTGTCATTTTTCACATCTCACCCAAAATGTGTTTCCGACCATGTTGCACACAATGGCGCAGTCGGTGTGCAAAATCAATGTATGGGACACATTAAGAAAATCACAGTGACACTGTTCATGAGCAGAGGTCTTAAATGGCTATGTTGAAAAATGTGGTGAAAAAAATCCTAAAATGACTGTTTTACGAGCGCAGCATTGCGCAGTTCCTATGCAGGCTCGTAAGTTTGTGAATTTTCAATATTTTCACTCCAGATTTTCAACATTGCCATTTTACCACACCTCCTCATGAGCAGTATAGCTGTTATTTTTCACATCCTGCCCAAAATGTGATTCCGCCCATGTAGCGCACAATGGTGCAGTCGGTGTGCGAACTCAATGTATGGGACACATTAAGAAAATCACAGTGACACTGTTCATGAGCAGAAGATCTTAAAATGGCTATGTTGAACATTTGGTGAAAAATTCAAAATGACTGTTTTAATATGCAGCATTGCGAAGTTCTACGTGACGCTCATAAGTTCCTGAATTTTCATTATTTTCACCTCCAGATTTTCAACATTTCCATTTTACTGCACCTCCTCATGAGCAGTATAGCTGTCATATTTCACATCCTGCCCAAAATGTGTTTCCACCCATGTAGCGCACAATGGTGCAGTCGGTATGCGAACTCAATGTATGGGACACATTAAGAAAATCACAGTGACACTGTTCATGAGCAGAGGTCTTAAATGGCTATGTTGAAAATTTGGTGAAAAAATCCTAAAATGACTGTTTTATGAGTGTGCATTGCGCGGGTTCTATACTGCATTTCGTAAGTTCGCGAATTTTCAATATTTGCACTCCAATGACTTCCAAATACCTAAACTGCACATAGAAGCAAGCAACATTCAGTATTGACAAATGCTTGTACTTCTTTGTCACTGATTTTTTAAGCCATGTCCAAGTGCCAAATACCACTGCAAATAGTTCGGCGTTGACAAATGCTTGTTTTCATAGTGTAATAGACCAACCACATGCCTTTCCCTGATTTGAAAGGAAGTGTGAATTATTAAGTATCTGAATGTGCTAGTGTAAACTAGCCTTCATGCTTTGCCCAAGAGAAGTGGAGGTGGAGGGTTGAAACAAAGAGAGTGGATGAGGCAATGTGCAGTGTATCTGGCACAACTTCTGAAATCCACGTAACTCTTCTCAATTCAGTAAGCACCAGTGGCTTTGTTTGAGAGTTGTGAGGGGGATGAGTGTGGGAATGCAGACACATGGCTGACATACAGCATCTTGTTTCTGCAGTCACATAAAAATGCCAGCTCATGGCAATTCAGAGAAAAAAATATTTTGAAGCTGCATTACCAGTCTAAGTGTGCAGTTTAGTGAATTACCACACAGGGTGTGTATATGACAGCACTAAAGGTGCATTAAAGTGCTTCAGTCATGAAAACCTCCCCACTGGCTGCTGCTGAAATGCATAGCAGTATGTTCCCTCCTTTGTGCATTCTGGCTGTTCTTTGCTTCAGCTGCTGGTAGTACAGTAAGCTCAAGTCTGGTTGCATAGGTTTTAGCAGTGAGGAGTTCACATTGACAGAGTCTAGTAAAGAAAACGCTTGGAATTACAATATACAACGAAGTCTGAGTTTTCACATCAAATGCTTGAGGTATTTTTTCTCTGAGGATTAGAACCCATGGAGTCCATGTAGGTGTGCTTTGAGAGCTGGCGTGTAAGGACTGTTAGGCACCCACACATTCTGGTGGTCCTGCTGTGGCAGGGAACAGTTTATTAAAGGAATGATGTGTGGCTTGTCTCTCTAAGCTAGACAAGACTACACCATCCTATCAGGTAACCAACACAGTTGATCTGTATGTGTGTGTGTGGGGGGGGAGGAGCTGCTCACTGAAGCGTAGCTCTCCCTTTCATCTGTATGCCACTGCATTTTCAACTGCTGTCATAGACAGCTCCAGCAGTGATTGGAGAACTGTGACCACGCCTGCAAACACACTGACTGAATTGGAAGATGCTGACACACCTCTGAAAAACTCAGATGATGGCACTATGTTTCTTGTACATACGTGCAAGCAAACATAAAAAGGAAAGCCTCTAAAAAGTCTTTAGCAGCTCCTATCGTGCTGCTAGCATTAAAGTATGCCCTAAATCTGTATGAATACACAAGTTGCGCTATAAGTGCAAATTCCCCAAGAAGGAGTATGTAAAGAAAGCAGGACGTGCTTCTTTATAATGTGCCAGTGCCCTAAAAACATGGAAAAGGCATTAGGAGTCAAAACAGTTACTTGGCAGGGTTAATGTAAAACCCCTAAACTCCTAGCTCTGATGTGCAATGTACCTGTGATAGCGAGCAGCTGGCAGATTGCCAGAATGCAATTGCAGCTGCCCAGCTCTTTCAAATAGCGCTTAGCACTCTTAGGCGAGCACTTCAGGGGAAAAAGGGACATTAAGGTCCTTGAGAGTAGAAAATACAGCTCCGTGCTTCAGTGTAATGTGTTAGTTATGGCAGAATGCCAGAACATAATTGCAGCTGCCCTGCTTGTCAGTCAATCCTATAAACTGTGCACAATGAAGTGGGGTCTAAAGAAAGCTAAGAGAGAGATAAGCTTTATTATTTATTTAAGTAGGGCAACTGTCCTGACCGAATGAGAGCGGGGGAAAAACAGAGGAGCAGGCTACTAACTTTCTCTTTCTACTCCTGCATGTTACCACTTGCTCCCTGTGGGATTTGTGGGCTTTACTGCCCTCCCTGTAGCATAGTTATATAGAGGGAGAGGTTAAGAGAGAGAAAGAGAGAGATGAAAAATAAAGGAAGCATGTAAATTCTGTCTCTCTTATGTTAGTATAGCATGGCAGAGTGGGTGGCAGGTTGATTTCAGCCACCTCTCTTCACATAACGATAACTCTATATGCTCTAAAGAACACAACATTACAAACACTGGATTGCTGCAGGAACTAAAATTAAAGGTGGCTAGGTAGCTGCAAGGCAGCTCATTAAACATAGTCAAAATGGGGCGAATTGAAATGTTTACCATCGGGCTGATATTTCAGCCACCGGCTTGTGAAAAATATAATGTTGCAAGTCACTAGGAAGTTGGTGAAGTATCCTGAGCTTACCAAAACCCCCTTGTGAATTAGAATATTAGAAAATTAGAAAGAAAAGTACAAGAGAACATTGTTCGTTTTGAGGCAATATAGTAAAGTGGTTTAAGGCTCTGAGCTGCAAACTTGGAGACCGGGGTTAGAATCCCATAGCCCCCCACTTGCACACTGTGTGACCCTGAGCAAGTCACTTAACTTCCTTGTGTTCCCAGGTTGCACCTGGAAACAAGCTTTAGCTTAGTGTGCCTCTACTGGTTAAGCAATTTCCCTTCCTTTTGTTTTGGTTTATTTTCAGTTACTGCCTGGTATCCTGAAGTTGACAAAGGGAAAGAAAATAAGGAGCGCGCCCTTATTCTTCTATTCACTTCTCCAACTCAGGAATACCTATGGTCTATACATAAAGAATAGTAGTAGTCATTACCTGGTTCTGCAGTCAGGACTGTCTATAGGGCTGGCAGCCCCAGAAATGGCTGCTTTTATAGAAGTAAGGAAGTGAGGTCACTCCAGAATGGGAGGGACTTAATCCCTTAATGAACCTAATGATGATACAATTAGGTATATTTGGGCTATTCTAGCTCAGTGTTGCATACAAAGAAAGGGGTGTTGCTATAAAACTATGTGGGGTAGTATATTAGACAGGTATGGTGGGTTACCAGGCAATCTAGATTAACCCAGATAGTTTTATTTCTGTAAATTAGATAAAAGCCAGGTCAGGTGACCCCACCTACATGTATAAAAGCCTACCACCAGAGTGCTGAAAGAGGAGATAGAGACCAGACCATGGAGTCAGTCTGGAACTGTGAGTACGAGGGATAAGACCTCAGAGTACTGCTGGGTGAAATAGCTGATCCTTTGAAGCTGAACTAATGACAATTTTTCTCTTCTGTAAGAACTTGAATCATTTCATGAAGTATAAAAAAAAATGATAAATGCCATCTTGACATTTTTTATGCACTAACTCTGGATGTCTGCCTGCTAATTGTCTCCTGAACCAACGACCCTACTACAGGTAACAGACCTGTTATATTATAAGATGAAGCACCATTGAGACAACTAACAGTGGCAACAGAAACAAATGCCTTCAGAATTACTCTGCACGTGTGGTAAAAAAAAAACTATTATCCAGTAGATTACAAGCTCAGTTATTTTGTTTTGCAGGAATAAAATTACAGTACTGTTAAATGCAATGGTATCACAAGTTTTCTGAGGAATACTTAGGCAGAAATCAAAATAATAGACATTCTCCTTGATAAAAACCACATTGGTAACAGACCCATTGTGCTACTGCTTTCAGTGGTCTTCCCTGTAGATTTGCACATCACCGGACACTTTATTATCAGACTGTTAATTTATATCCTGTGCAGTCAGAATTAATGCACAATAACACTGCTGAACCTCTTACTCTGCGCTTCTGGTAAAAAAAAAAAAAAAAAGAATTATCCACTACATTACAGTCTCAGTTATGTATTTTTACAAGAATAAAATTACAGTAGTACTATATGGAATGGCATCACAAGTATTCTGATGAATAGTTAGCTTAGGTAGCAATCAAAATATGAGACGGTCTCCTTCATGAAAACCAAATTGCCAACAGACCTGTGTGCTATTACTTTCATTAATCTTCCCAGTATATTTGCACATCACTGGACCTCTTATCATCATACAGTTTATTTCAAACAACATGAAGTCTTGCTATATTATGACAATTGCAGTTTGTCCCACCATTAGAACTGCTCCGGAGGTGAAAGAGTTAACTACCATGCCAGGCATGGAGTTTAGAGCGCGAGCTCGGTTAGAGAAGCTCTGTCTGGCTATTTTCAAACCGAAACTGTCAGATTCTTTACTCGCCACTGAACAGTCGCTCCGGAGATTTCTCCTACTGCTCGTTCATTTCTTGGTTTAAATAGTATTTTCTCGTTAAATTCATCCATGAGTATTTTATTTTAACCGCAAAACCGATCGTTCAAGCTCTGTCTGTGGTATTGTAAGTAATAGATAGGTTTTTCTGTGTGGAACTTGTAAATTTTTATCGGTTCGGTTCAAACCGATCAGGCTGTTAAAACTTTTAAAAAGAAAGCATTTTAAGGCTTTTAGAGTGCGGTTCCCAGTTCTTATTGGTTCTAAAAAAACCGGATTTCATTACGGTTTTTTCCACAACCCGTGACACGGTTGGGAACCGATAAGGGTGTCTTGCCTGCCACTGCCGTTAAAAGGGCAAGTTTGTTGGTTAGGCTGGCATCATGTCTGAGAAACCCAAAAGAAAAACTGGGCCCACTGGGTTTCAACACTGTAGTGTATGTGGGAAGCCTTTGCCAAGGCTGACCCACACACCTGTGTCTATTGTCTGGGGTTTGACCACCTCAATTCAGACTGCCAGATTTGTAAAAATTTCCCTGCAGCCACCCTGGACAAGAGAGTGGGCAGGCTCAGGGAACGAGAGGCCAAAAAGTCCGCTGACCCGGATGGCCAGCCCGGTTCGGTGGAGGGAGTGCCCTCTGACCAGGGCGAGACTTCCTTGGGCAAACGAAAAGCTGGCTCTGAGGAGCCAGTTCCAGCAAAGAAAACCAAAAAATCAGCAGGTTTGGAGTCCAAAATTCCTTCTCCAACTGCTGCAGAAATAACAAAAGCTATACAGATTGTACAGTCACTTTTCTCGGTTCCGTCCGAACCCTCTTGTCTAGTAAAGGTCGGTTCAGCGGTTCCACTGGTTCAAGAATATGATATTGAAGAGTTTTATGAACCAGAGGAGGGGGAGGAGGATTATGATCAGTGTGACTGTGACTTTGAGAGTCTGGATGTGCCCATTGAACCGGACATCTCCCCAGACAGACCTTTGGAATCTCCCCCTATGCTTTCTGAGTCCCCTTCTCACTTTTTGTTTTATAAAAAGGTTGCTGAAACCCTCCAGCTCCCATCAGAGGAAGCTGTGGATGAGCAAGAGGAACCTGATTTTGTGGAAATGATGGATATCTCAGAGTCTAGGAGATTATCTATTCCCTTACATAAATCATTTAGGAAACAAACAATAAAAATACTAAAAGCTCCTAATTCTGTGCCTCCTGTTGACAAGAAGATGGACAGGAGGTGCACTTTATCAGGTCCTGATACAGACTTTCTTTCACAGCAATGCAGTCACGTTGGGGTAGTTCAGGCTGCAGCCTGTGATAAGGCTAACATTCCCCTGGCTTCACATCCTCCTGACAAGGACTCCAGGAAGATTGATGCCATGGCTAAAAAACAATACATGGCAGCATCCTTGGGACTCAGACAAGCAAATTACATGGCTTATGTGGCAAGATACCAAAAATCTAGATGGGACACTGTCATGGCCTTGGCCAAACAGGCCCCTGGCCAGCTTGCCAAGTAGCTGGAGCAGGTGGCTACTGATGGTATTGAGGCATCCAAGGTGCAATTCCATGCTGCTGTGGATTCTAATTATGTATCCTCTACAGTCATGGCTACATCTGTGGCCTTTTGTAGGTTGGCTTGGCTCAGGTGTACTAGTTTGTCACAGGATACCCAGACTAAGGCCATGGATTTTCCTGTGGTAGGGAATTCTCTGTTTGGGGAGCAGACAGAGAATTACATGAAGAAAATGGTTGAATATAGAACAACTTATAGGAGTGCACAGCCAAGGAGCAGCAAGTCACTCCTCAAAAGCAGACCCCCAAGGGTAGAGGTAGGCCTTTTCACAGGCCTTTTTACCAAACCCAGGCTTCTTCTGCTTATGCTCAGAGGGGGTTCCTCAGAGGCAGAGGCAGACGGGGTGCAAGCAGGCCTGCTTCCACCCCTCAGCCTAAAGCCCCTGCCAAACAGGCACCCTGATGGGTGCCCAGGGCCGGTTCTCCATTACCTGTAGGGGCAGACTGGCTTACTTCGTTCAGGACTGGGAGTCTCTAACATCAGACAAGTGGGTCCTGGAAGTAGTAGCCAGGGTCTGGTTCTCAGCTTCAAAAAATTTCCAAAGATGAGAGCCAGATCTTTTCCACCTGCAAACCCTCAAGAGACCTTTGCCTTAGAAACAGAAGTCTCAACCCTCCTGGCTCTCAGAGCTGTAGAAAGGGTTCCCCCCCTACTCCAGGGCAAGGGTCTGTACTCCAGGTACTTCCTTACCCCAAAAAGACAGGAGAATGGTGGCCCTATTTGGACCTAAGATATCTGAACAAGCACCTTTTGAAACCAAAATTCAAAATGGTGACTCTGTATAATTTTACCTTCTCTAAGGCCAGGGGACTGGCTAGCTTCCTGGACCTCAAGGATGCCTATTTCGTGTTCTAATCAGAAGCTCCCACCGAAAGTACCTCAGATTCGAACTGCCCTCAGGCCATTACCAGTTCAGAGCAATGCCCTTCGCCTCACCTCTCTGCCCCAAGGGTATTCCAAAATGTCTAGCAGTAGCAGTTGCTCATTTAAGAAGGCAAAAGATTGCTATTTTTCCCTACCTAGACGACTGCTTATTGTAGGCCAGTCTCCAGAACAGGTCAAATCACACCTGCAAGTCACCCAGCAGCTGCTCACCTCTCTGGGTTTCTGCTCAATCTCCCAAAGTCAGTGCTGGAACCTGTTCAGGTACTCACCTTCATAGGTGCAGAACTGATACAAAGGGCCAGAGCCTTCCTGCCCTTAGAGAGGGTAGGGAACCTGGTGGCCCTGGCCTCTTCCTTCACTCTGCAGGTCTCTCGACCAGCAAGGCACTTCTTACAGCTCCTAGGACACATGGCTGCTTCCACAGCTGTAGTGCAAGGAGCAAGATTTCAGATGAGGGACATTCAGTTTCACTTGAGAGCCTTTTGGTCTCAAAGAAAAGATCCCCTTTCCAAGTTGATCCCAGTGACTCGAACCCTGATCCAGGCCCTTCAGTGGTGGCAGGATCAGAGCAATTTAAGACTAGGGGTCCCCTTCATCCCTCTATCTCACTCCTTGACCCTTACTACAGATGCGTCCCTTCTGGGATGGGGAGCTCACATGGGCGACCTCTCCACCCAGGGAGTGTGGTCCCCTCAAGAGTCTCTGCTTCACATCAATTTGCTGGAACTCAGAGCTGTCTTTCTAGCACTTCAAGTGTTTTCTGCATCTGTTCAGAACAAAGTGGTACAAGTCAGAACAGACAACACCACCACAATGTGGTACATCAACAAACAAGGGGGCACTCAGTCTTCGGCCTTGTGCACCAAAGCAATGAAGTTGTGGTCTCTGGCTTATTCCCTGAACACTTCCCTCATAGCAGTTCACCTCCCAGGAAAGGACAATGTCCTGGCCAATGCTTTCAGCAGGATTTCTAGGGCCATCATTTAATGGTCACTGGATCCCCAAGTACTGGGATTTAGCACAGATGGGGCACTCAGATAGATCTTTCACAGCCCAGACAATCACCAACTTCCACTGTTTTGTTGCAGACCCCCAGTAATGGGCTCAGTCCCCTGGATGCCTTTCTCCTTGATTGGGGAGGAAGTTTTATATGCCTTTCCCCCTTCGCTCCTTTTCAAGGTGCTAGTGAAAATCAGATCCCAGCCTTGCAGGATGATTCTGATTGCTCCAGATTGGGCCAGGCAGCCCTGGTACCCACTCCTTCTGTCCTTAGCAGTCCATCTTCCCCTGTGTCTCCCCAGGAAACACAACCTGTTATCTTGTGCCCAGGGGAGAGTTTGGTATCCAAATCTCAAATCCCTCAACCTCAAGGCCTGGCTTTTGAGGAGTTAGAGTTTGCTGACCTACACCTTTCTCAAGGTGTTCTTGACATCCTGAAGGCTTCTAGGAAGCCTTCCACTAGGGCTACTTATAATTCTAAATGGAAAAGATTTTCCATCTGGTGCTCTGGGAAGCATATTCCCCCAGAATCTGCTGATTTGCCCATTGTTTTGGACTATATGGTCTATCTTAACTCTTTGGGCCTGAGACCAGCTACCCTGAAAGTACATTTGGCAGCTATCTCTACTTTTATTTCAGCAGGAAAACCCTCTTCTCTTTCCACTCACCCTGTATTTTCCAAGTTTTTCAAGGGATTACTTCATACTAATCCACCTTTCAGGGACCCGGCCCCTGCCTGGGATTTTATTTTTTTTTTATTTTATTTATTTTATTTAAACAGCAGTTTGGAAAACCATTGAGCCATAGGCTCATTTACAAAGGTACCTTGTCACAGTAAGACAAACCAAAATACACAGTATAGCGGTACAACACATAAGTATAACAGTAAAATTAAGACATGGATACAAACAAGCTGGTACAGGTAGGATGGATGCAAACAATACCAGAGTTATGTCGTCCTTAGCAGCTTAGTAATAAGCTTTGTCATAAGTATTGAGTACGGCTTTGACTAGTGGCAGTTACAGCATCAGGTGTTAATAAGGTGGTTACGTAAGGAAGTTTTGAAGCACGATATAGTTGGAGCTTCGGAGATGGAGGGGGGCAGTGTGTTGAACCAGGAGGGGGCCTTAAAGCTGAAGGCTCTTTGGCCGTGAGAGGTCCTAGCTCTAGGGATAACAAGAGAGGTTTTCCCAGAGGTCCAGTATGAACTAGTGGGACAGAGCGGGGTATGGTGGTGGTCAATTCTGGCGGGGATAGCCCAAGGAGGGTCTTTTTTGTAAGGGTACAGGTAAGATATTTGAGGCGCTCGTCGAGATCAAGTACCAGCGCTTTAGCATACAGTAGACAGGTGTGTGTCATCCTAGGTGCTCCAGTAATTAACCTGCAGGCCTTATTCAGAGTAGTGCAAATTTTATGGAGTGCGGTCTGATCAGCAGCACCATACACTGGCAGTCCATAGTCCACTAGGGACAGGATAGAGGAGGTGATCATGAAGTTGAAGAGCCTCCGGGGGGAGGCAGTGTTTATACCGATGTAAGATGCCCAATCGGATATTAGTGGCAGTGGCTAGGGCAGCGATGTGTCCATGGAAGGAGAGGGAGGGGTCAAAATGGATCCCTAGGTATTTATAGGAGCAAACTTGTTCGAGTGGGAATGAGGACCCAGAGTGAATGAGGAGTTTGAGTTAATGTTTGCATTGCTCAGTTGATGCAACCCTCCTTTGAACCTTTGTCTTCTGCAGAGCTTAAGTATTTGACTTGGAAAACTGTTTTTCTAGTAGCCATCACTTCTGCCAGGTGCATGAGTGAGTTACAAGCCTTGTCAGTGGAGACTGACTTTATTTCCTTTCACAGGGATAAAGTAGTCCTTAGGACTAACAGGAAGTTTTTGCCTAAGGTGGTTTCAGATTTCCATCTTAACCAATCTATCTCCTTCCAGTGTTCTTCACTGACCATTCCTCCTCTGGTGAGAGGAGGCTGCACAGCTTAGATGTTAAGAGGGCCCTTAGTTACTATATAGAGCGTACTAAGGGTCATAGGTCAATCCTCCAACTCTTCTCACTTATGGTGAGGTTGGGAAAGGTAAACCTGCCACTAAGAGATCCATTGCCAGGTGGATTGTCCTCGTGTATCCAATTTTGTTATCAAAAACTGGGAAAGGTTCCCCCTTCAGGCCTGAGGGCTCACTCTACCAGAGGTACAGCTGCGTCTTTAGCTGCACTAGAGACATCCCTATCTTGGAGATATGTCAAGCAGCTACCTGGAAAATGGTACATACTTTCACCAAGCATTACTCCTTGGATATCCAGGCCAGGAGGGATGCTAGATTTGGCACAGCCGTGCTTCAGAGCCTATTCCCTAAGTAGGTTCTGTCCCTCCACTATGGAGGTACTGCTGTGTATTCTGCAATTGTCATAATATAGCAAGACTTCATGTTGTTTGAAGAAAAATTACTCACCTTAGTAATGTTGTTTCTTCTAATGGAGTCTTGCTATTATGACCTCCCAGCCTGCCCCTCTCAGAACTTCTACTTGGGTATGGGGTGGGCAGTCCAGTGTTGGCACTTGTTATGCCCATTTTATGTTTTTCCACCTTTTGGGGTTTTGGAGTGTTGTGTTTTATTTATCTTATGTTATTATTTTCTGGTCCCCTGACTTGAGTCTTGGTGTTGGGACCAGGAATAGGTGTTAATATTTAGGTAGCCAGTTGGCTAGTGTAGGTTACAGCTTCCACACAGAACCTTAGTGAGTTTTTGCTCGTAAAGATCTGACAGTTTCGGTTTGAAAATAGCCAGACAGAGCTTCTCTAACCGAGCTCGCGTTCTAAACTCCGTGTCTGGCATGGTAGTTAACTCTTTCACCTCCGGAGCAGTTCTAATGGTGGGACAAACTGCAATTGTCATAATATAGCAAGACTCCATTAGAAGAAACAACATTACTAAGGTGAGTAATTTTTTATTTTATGCTATGCAACCTGAATTAGTACACAGCCACATTGCTGAACCTTTCATGTATGGAATAAACAAAAGTTTTATGCAGAAGCTCAGAAGCATGATACACATCTATCATTCATTGATGTGCAGTCCAAAAAAAAAACACATTTTGCTGCTTGCTTATACAATGCAGCTGTTTTTTAATCCCACCACATGTTACAGAGGAGGTCATCATAGCATGTCTATGGGGCAAAGGTAATGTTGCATAACCAAAACTGGCACATTAATCAAATAAAAGCAAAGCATTCTGTATTTTATAAGACAAAACACAATTGAGACAACTAACAGTGGCAATAGAAACAAATGCCTAGAAAATTACACTACGCTTGTGGGGAAAAAATGTATCCACTAGATTACAGTCTCAGTGATTTATTAAGCGCCATTGAGACAATGAAGGAGTGTGCCCCTGTAATGACAGGGAATCATTTCGACAAGTCCTTCCAACTGAACCGCACTGAAGAGTGTGTGTGTGTGTGTGTGTGTGTGTGTGTGTGTGTATGTGTGTGAAGGCCTATGTAGGTGGATGAATGGAGTCCTGAGCAGTGTTGCAAAGGAAGAGGCTTTTATTTTATTTATATTTTGTTCACAAGTGATGGTCTCTCTTGAGGGCCCAGGTGTAAACTGGTTCATGCAATTATACAGGCTGTGTGTGTGTGGGGGTGTTGATGTGTGATATGGCCATCAGTACACATTCAGTCAGTTCACTACCAGTCTAGCATTGCTTGTAAAGCACTTTGGGATACACGGTATAAAATGCGCTATATAAATACCGATTCTTCTTCTACTTCTTCTTCTGAAGCTGGTCTGGTGAGCGAGTAAGGGGCAATCTCCTCATGATGTAGTGGTGCTATCTTTGTGCTGCTGGGTTACTGTGTTAGGCATTGGAACCCAACCCTGAACGTCTTGCCTCTGCTGTACAGAAATTCCCTCACTGCAAGTGCAGTAAAACTGCTGACAGTAAAAATAAAACAGAAACAAAACCAGTATGTAATCAAGCGAATAAAACATTTTTCATGGGTTAGAATATAGAGAAGGGGATGGCAGTCCCAGCACTTTGACCCTAAGGTGTATAAATAATTTTTTTGCTAGCAAAACATTTAGATTACCTTTTGTATGCAGCAACTGCCATGGGTTTAGGCTGTTGCTACTATGAGTTAGGCAGCATTCCCATCATCTTCCTAAAATAATGAAGAAGGTGCAAGTCATCTTTTCACAGACTCTCCCCTGTTGCAGGCAACTTTATAGAGGGGTAGAACACTGACTGTAGTTGTGGCCCCAGGTAGAATGGTGCTCTGATGACCGAGTAAGATGGCATCTCCTCATGAGGCACTGGTAGGACTGACGAGGAGGAATTACATGTTTTTACACGTGCAATAGTGTGTCTTGTGCCCCAAGTAGAATGGGTAGGACTCAGGAGGAAGAATTCAATTTTTGCTCTGGTGACCCAGTAACACTGCATCTCCTCATGAGGCACTGGTGGCACTTTTGTGTTCCTGCAGTAGAGTAGCCTGTTACACATTAGGACTGCGGAGTACGGATTTAATTTTTTCCCCACACGTAAAGGCAGTGGGGACAGGCCATAAATAAATGCAGCAGAAAATGCTGACTGCAATTGAACTGCATCAGTTTGGACCACCACAAGGCATAAAAACATACTGCCACAAGAGGAACACTCTGCCACAACAATGGGGGGCCACTCCCCCATCGCAGTGTCAGCTTCTCTCTGCAAACTGCATATGCCAACATGTCCACAGCTATCTCCATGCACACTGTTCAGGCCAAAAGGAGAGGCTGATGCTGCAATGACGAGGTGCTCCCTGACTAGTGTGGCTATTTTCTTTCAACTTGGTGGCACGCTTTTAAACTAGTGCCACAGGCAGTGTGCCCCTTTATTGATGCCAAACACACAAGCCCCCAATAGCAGTGGCAGCATTGGCCACAACAGTGCCGCACCTCCACAACCTGCTTCTCCAGCAAGCTGCCACATGTTTCTTGCACATGTGTGCAAGCAAACATAAAAACAAGGAGAAATCTTATGGGAAGGGAAGAACTAAGTAACCACCCTCCCCCGCACGTGGAGGTCTGAATGTATGCAGATTTATCCTTTACACTATAAATGTAAGTAGTGTAAAAACTTACACAAAAGCTATTCGTTTTTCCTTTGAGATATGTGCAACTAGGGGTTATTTTCTTACAGGATACACTTTTTTCACATCTTTCAAGAAATCCACCAGGCACAGCCAGATTGGCACATGGGCCCTTCACGCTGGTCTATTGGACCAGAAAGATGTTCAGGAGTAGGAATCCTTTTTAGGATACCCGAAATTAAAGTGATACAATTTTATGATTTAGTTCCAGGGAGAGTTTTAATTATTGATGCACAAATACAGTCTATTAGATATAAATTAATCAATCTATACGTACCACAGACCAAAGCACTAACAATAGACATCCTGATACAGATACAGCCATATCTCTATACATCATACCATATAATGCTTGGGGGGGATTTTAGTTGTAGCCTGTTCTCATTAGATAGAAGCTCCCAAACAAAAACTCAAAAACATCTTTTGTGACTCCCATTTCCTAACCTAGATGGTAAAAACTGCAAGGTTGAAAGATGCCTATCTATCCTCCACAAATCAACACCCCCCCCACAGTCCATGAAGGATGTGTAGCGACCAGAATTGATTATTTCTTTGTCTCACAAAATACTCCTTTGAAAGGGGCACAAGTTAGCCCTGCTGAATTTACAGATTACAACATAGTAAAGACTATGATAGGGTACTCAAATACCTTAACAAAAGGCCCAGGGCTGTGGAAAAATTAATACCTCACTTCTACCTGTTACCTTATGTCTCACTGCCCTTTCCCACTTGCTAGAAGCTAGAAAGTCAGTTCTAATTTGCTTTGACAACTCCCTTTTATGGTGGGAAGATACAAAATACGAGATTCAAAAAATGACAAAACACTTTCTCTCCTTCCCCAGCTTACTTTCTTGGTCTGTTCCTTGCATCCACACTGAATTTACCCCACCTCATACTTTCTCCTATAACTATGCCCCTCCAGCACCACCTCCTCCCATTTCTTTTCACTCTCACTTTGCTTCCACCCCTCTACCACCTTCTGGTTGTCTGCTACTCTACTCTACCCCCCACCTTCTTACTAAGCCTCTCACGTCACTACCTTGGCACTCTTGCTCATGTTCCCCTGAGGCACCCCCCTACTCTGGAGTGGCTGCCCTCAGGTACCACCAACCGAGGCAAACCTGGCACTGCTCCTAGCCAAGGCACTGCTCTGGGACATACGAATGACATGCAGAAACCAGGCTACAATGAAACAGAGGCGAAACCTCTCCTATACTGAACTATGACAGCTTGCACTGAAGCTCCTGCTCCTCCTCCTACTGATGTCTGGGAATGTGCACCCAAACCCCGGCCCACCCACATCAAGTTCTACCATAAACCCCAAGCCAAGGAGGAGCATCATCCTCACAACCCTCAACATATGCAGCCTTCTCCCCAAACTTGATGCCCTACAAATCTTTGTCAACCAGCACAACCCTGATATCCTTGCAGTTGTCGAAACCTTGCTAACCCCTAAAATCCCTGACCAGGCCATTGCACTGCAAGATTACAACGTTTTTAGACTTGACCGGAGAAGCAAAAGAGGTGGGGGCTGTGCAGTCTATGTCAAGGAAGACATCTCTGGCTATCCCATTCCCACTACCCTCCCCAGTCTCCACTGCACAGTTTCTCCCAATTAAATTGCTCCTTGGAGCCCACAATAAAGCACTCACAGTCATCTCAGTCTACATCCCTCCAAATGACCAAGGGACAGGGCTCAATACCATTCTGGACTTCATCCAAACCCTACCTCCTGGCTCTGAGATCCTTCTCCTCGGGGATTTTAATATCAACTGGCTCGCACTTGAAGCAGGACCTTATAAGGATGCTATAGCCTCTGCCAACCTAACGCAGATGGTTACTTCCCCAACTAGAATGAACTACAAATTGGGCACTAGTACACTCTTGGACTGGGCCCTCACCAGCCAACCAACCCATATCATTAACACCTCCATCCTCCCGGACTCTCTCAGTGACCATTCCTCAGTCATCTGCGAATGGTCAAAACAAGTTCTGTAAGCCTCCCCCAAAGTCATTATCAGTTGAGTTCTTCCCTGTGGCAAGCAGGCCCATCTCAAATTCTGCCTTGGTCATCAAGACTGGACACCCATCTTCAATGCGACAGATGTTGACTCGGCCTTAGTTATTTCATCACCACCTTTAACGCAGCCTGTGATGCCTACGCCCCTGTCAAAAAGTGCAGAGTTAAATCTCTCTCCAATCCTTGGCTCTCTGTTGAGCTCCTGGCCCAGCTCAAATCTAGAGACCAGCTCTGGGCAATACCCAGAGCTACAGGCACTCAACCGGACATTCAAACCTATAAACAGGCTCGAAACAACTGCACTAAACTAATTTGACTGAAGAAAAGTGCTTACTTCGAGGAAACCCTAACTAACACGTGGGGAAATGGTCGGGCGTTCTGGGACAATATATTAAAGAAATCACTGGGAAGCAGCCCAAGTCCACCCCTTCTCTACTCAATATTGATGGGACTACCACCCTTGACCCTATGGTCATTGCAAATACTTTCAATGAGGCTTTCAGTGATCCCAGTAGTGTTCTCCCTCAGGACTTTTTTATGGACAACAACTTCCTGACTCCCAGCACCCTCCCCTTCCCCTCCAAACATCCGCCATTCCACTTCAAAGCAGTCAAGGTGTGTGAAGCCCGTAAGTACATTAAAAAAGCTATCTCGAAGACCAGAGTTAGTGGCAACTCTCTGGACCTTAAATTACTGTCCCTCACTCTTGCAGAGGTACTACGTCTGCTAACAAGAATTTTCAACCTCTCTCTCTCTCTCTCTCAGCATCAGTCAGTTCCCTAGTTTATGGAAATCAGCTATTGTCACTCCAGTACATAAAAGTGGAGACAAGTCCATCCAAGGCAACTACCATCCAATCTCCATACTGCCCCCCCTCTCGAAAGCCCTAGAGCTGATTGTTGCAGACCAGCTTACTGATCACTTGGACAAATATAGCATCTTGTGTCCTCAGCAACATGGGTTCAGGCAAGGTCACAGCGCATCAACTGCCCTCCTTGAATTTACTGGAGTCCTCTACAACTCATTGGACAAAGGCCAACTAACAGGGGCAGCTTTTATTGACTTGACCAAGGCTTTTGATACAGTTCACCATGGCCTGTTAATGGAACAGCTGCTACTTGCAGGTCTCTCCCATGACTCTACTGCCTGGTTCAAAAGTTACCTTGAAAATTGCTCTCAAAGAGTAAAAATCTCTGGTCTGCTCTCCAACTCTAAACCTGTCCTCTCTGGGGTTCCCCAAGGATTTATCCTGGGCCCTCTACTTTTCAGCCTTTTTCTGAACTCCCTTCCACTTTCCTGCCCTGAACAAATCATCCTCTACGCTGATGATGCCGTGCTCCTCACCTCCCACAAAGATCCACAAACCCTTCAACACAACTTACAGCTAGGATTCACTGCTGTCAAGAATTGGTTCGCTGACAACAGACTGGTCCTAAACCACAAAAAAAACTAGTCGATTCTCTTTTGCAGCTCCCAAAACAAGCATAGGTCTCACCCCCTGGTCATTTCTACAGGCCTCAGGACTACCCTGGAACAGGTGACATCCTTTAAATACCTTGGAATCTCACTTGACCCCCAACCTATCCTATGGGGCACACATTGATAACGTTGCCAGAGCTGCCAACTCTCACATTGGATTACTCTACCGGAATAGACAACACCTCACCCCGGATGCCCTTAAGGCTGCTGTTCTTAGCTCGGTTGTCTCCATCATTAACTACGGCCTCATTATATATGGCTCTGCACCTGCTACTGCTCTCAAACATATTGTGACTTCCTTAAACAAGGCATGTCGGCTCATCACTGGAGCCCATCGACTCACGCATACTTGTGACCTATATGCCCAAATGGGGTGGCTACAACTTGCCAACCGCATAAAGTACCAGACCTGCCTGATGATGAAAAAAATAACCTTAGGCCTTGCTTCCCCTGGTGTTTGAGCTCTCCTGCATTCTAGTTTAAATCCATGCAACACCAGAGGGGCTGAACATCAGCTATTTCAGGTTCCCCGTTGCGCACTGCACAGGGCCAACGTTCTTTTGCTCACCATGCTCCTAGCTGGATGAATGCCATCAGTTCTGACATCCCCCATACCACCACTGTGGGTATGTTCAAAACCATACTACGCCTCCATCTAGCTGCCTCCAGCTCCTGTGACTGCCACCCCTAACTGGTCCATCCGCTAGCACCTCTCCCTGCAGTCCTTTTGACAATGCCATGGTGCTGCACTAGTCTCTTCCTGTGTGTGTGTCCCCGTCATTTCTCTCATCTATCCTTCTTTCTCCTTGCTGCCCTCTCTGGGCCAGTCCCTGCTATTCCTCCTAGTTGTGGCATCTTTGTGATTGCTGATTTATGTATTCGATTTCTGTAAATTGCTGCAGTTCTGCTTATTTTTATGTATGTACCATTTTCTGACATGGAACCTTTGTAAAAGAGCCTCGGCTCAAAGGTATTTGTAATCCTAGATTTAATAAATAAATAAATAAAATAAATTTAGCAAAACTAAATATCTTGACTCATATAGAACTTACATAAAAGACATAATTTACAAAAACTGTATACAGTCTCATATAATATTAATCAAGATTTATCACAGCAAATCCAGCTAATTCAGAAAGAATTACTATAATTTCATAGTTAGAAATCACATAACTTATATCAACAACAAAAATTTGGAACGTCTGACCCGGCAGCGTTAGTTTGCCCCTTTGAATACTGCACACAAAAAGTGAATAAAAAAGAAATAAAGTGCCTTGCTGCTGACCAGGGCAATTTGTATTACCAAAAAAGGGATATATTACACCTAGTGGCAACGTACACAGGAGATTTGCATGGCCCATTACTAACAGAACAGGTTCAAATAGAACCAGTTTCCCTGAATCTTCATATTCCAGAGCCTCCTTTAGACATACTACAACAAAACAGCACACCAATTAAAGGAACTGAAGTTGTGGAGGCAATCACTGCCCTTAAAACTGCTACAATGCCAGGCCCAGATGGTTTAGCGAATTAATTATAAAAACAATTAGGCCTAGACTTAGTTCCTGAACTAACCCAAACATATAACTATTTACTACAAGTAAATGAAACACCACTCCATAGGAACATGGGCACTCTTATTTACTTACACAAGAAAGGGGACAAAACCCATTTAGACAACTGGAGACCCATAAGTATGGTCAACACGGACTTTAAAATTTTAACAAAAATACTCAGCAAAAGATTGTTGCAGATAGCCCCCTATGTCATATCAGAGACCTAAACATGCTCTTTTCCAGACAGGCAGGTAACAGACCACCTTATATTAATTTGTGGAGTAATGGAATGTAGCAATAGGGAATCTATACAGTGATATATGGTCTCCTTAGACAAAACAAGTCTTCGATTCTGTTAATCATGAATTTCTATAGAAAGTCCTAAAACAATATCATGTACCACCAACTCTGATAGCTTGGATCAAAGGATTGTATAGAACAGCCATGGTGGTCCCACTAATTAATGTCTGGAAGGGGCCCATGATACACATTAAAAGAGGTGTGAGGCAGGGGTGCCCACTGAGCCCCATTCTATATGTCTTTTTCATAGACCCGTTACTTAGAAAAATAAATAGGGCACAACATATATCCCCACTTGGTTACAGCCCCAGCTTAACCCCACATAAAGCATTAGCATATGCTGGTGACTTATGTCTTTTAGTAGCAAATATGCCTTCCATTATAGAAGTCATACACCAGTGCAAATAATTTGGACACATTTCAGGGGCATCCTTGAACATAGGTAAATGTATAGGGTATAATCTGGACACTAGTCAAGAAACCCAACTATTAGTTAATAGAATAAAAATAAGCTCAGGACCGATTATAATTTTAGGAATTCAGTATGGTGTACCAAATATGGACATAGTAAATTAGGACATGAAATTTAAAATAGGGAAACAGAAGGTAAACAACTGGAATAGGTGGAAGATAGGGAAAATAAAAGGGTGTACCTTATTAGAACATATTTATTTCCCATCTTTCTTTACATCAGTGCAGTTTTTCCATCTCCTAGGGTCCTGGAAACCAAATTACTGGGATTATAATTTCAGGCATTATGGGGGAGTAGGCTCAATCTAATTAAAAGAAATATCACATATCTACCCCTGAATAAAGGTGGTGTCAATATGGTAAACCCAATCCTTTTTTTCAATAACATCTTCCTGATCTCTAATATTAAACCATTGTTGTCGAATCAGAACAGAGGGTGGGAGGCATGGTTATTTGATAGATGCCAACAATGGATTTTACAGTGGGAGGCCAACACATTAAAAATAGTAAATAATACTATTATTATATCATGTTACATAAAATATACTTTCACTAGACTAAGACAATGGAAGGTGACAGCCCATACCATGATAACCATTACTAGAAAAGGACTATACCAAATGTTACTAGAAACAATGGCCCAGATATTCAAACTGCGCCCAAAAGTGCGCAACAGCAGAAACAAGTGCAAGTCCATTGCGCCCATGCACAAGAAGCACGATATTCAAAAACTGCGAAGGCCAAGATGTGCTTACAGCCGATGGCTGAATATGGCACCACCTGTGCCATAGCGCGACTAGGGAGGTGAAGCTGAGCATATCTGATGCTCCATAACACAACAAGGGATGTTCAGCTGAGCAGTCCAGATGCGCCATAGCGCAACCAGGGATGCCCCCCAGCAGCAGAGCAGCATTGCAACAGCACAACCAGGGATGCAGGGGTCCACCACCCATGCTACAGATGGGCAGAGGAACACACAGCAGAACAGACATCATCCCCCACACCCCATGCACTGCACAACTGGGGGAAGGCTGGAATAACCACTGGCCCATGGAGACCAGCAACCAACCCACAGCCGGGCCATGGTGCCCCATCACACCCCCTGGCAAGCTGTGACTGGCACACAAGGAGGGCCGACCACCCCGTGCCACACTATCCCACCAATGCAGAGCACACCTGCACCGTGACCCCCAGACACCCTGCCCAGGAGTAGCATCTACCAGTGCAGGATACCCCATGCATGCCACCACCCCCACTGTGACAATGCAACCCTGTGCACCACAGAACCATGCAAGGCAGCCCCACCATGAGCACCCATCAGTGGGTGGCAGCACACAGTGATGCAACGACTGCATACACAGTGCCACCATGCACATCCCCCCCAAGGTACAGCTGAGAGACTGATCATGCGTCAGCACACGAGGTACCCCACACTTGACGGGGCATGCCCTGGACCCCCTCACCAGTGGTAGAGCACCCTGCACACCCTCCCAAGGACACACCCTGACCCAGCACTGGCCACAACAGCCAGTGCAGACACCCACAGTGGTGCACGGAAGCATGCACCACACAGGATGCAACACAGTGCATGGACAAACACCCACCCATACCCAAGGGCACACCAACACAGGGACACAGTAGCGGGGCAACCAAGCCCCCAGCGTGTGGCCAAGGAAACCGTGTACACACAGCCAGCACTTCTCCATGGCACAGGAGTGCCAGCCACCCTGCGCAGGCACAGTGGAGCTGGATGCCACCAGCATTTTCCTGGAGCACAAGTGACAGACAGTGGTGCACATCCCCTGCAACACACGCAAGCGATAGCATGGAGGTGGGACAACAATAGCAGAGGCCACAGTGTCACCCAAGGCAGACATGCACCACACCAGTGACAGGAGGCAACCCGGGTACAGTGGCTGTCCTGCATGGACAGCCACCACTGACATGCCAGTGGACTGTGCATGTCACAGACATGCATGGGTGTCAGCTGCACAGGCCATGGACAGCCTGACAGGTGCACCATGGACACAGAGCATGCACCATGGACCACTGCACACAGTCATCCAGTGCACAGGGAACAACACACATGCCACAGACAGTGACGGATAGCCACTCCCACACCATACTCACATCCCCACGGAAACACACACATGCACATGACTGCACCACCTTTGACGCCATGCACACCACTGCAGCTGAGCACCTATAGCCCACTGCAAATCAGAGACCACCACAGTAGGCATATCAAAATAAATGTATTTAAAAACAGCAAACAAAACTATGTACAAATATTTACAAAAGTTTGGGGAGGGCCGCAAACAAGGTGGGGGTGGGTAAGGGGCAGGGGTGAACAAATGGTAGAAGGAAGGAAGGGTGTGAGGGTTGGTCCAGGGGGTAGGGGAAATCAGGGGCATTGATAAGCTCAGTGGGAGCCCCGCTCCCCGCTCCGGATGCTCCTCCCGCCATGATGCCGTCTGACACCCAGCCTGTCGATCCTTTCCAGGATTTCCAGTGATGCCCTGGCAAAATGTAGAATCTCCCACAGCACCTCCCTGATTTCCTGCAGCTGCCATCCACCTAGGACAAGGGAGCAGAGTCAATAGGTGTGAATGCACAGCCCCATGCAGCCCACCCATGGTGCATGGCATACGGCTGTGGGACATGCCTCTGTGATGGTGTGTGACCACCCACATTGATCGCATCCACAAGACCTGACCACCCAGGTGCACACAGCCATGCGGACCTCTGCACACACCCACCGCCAAGTCCTGCACAGCACCACCATGGCTGTTCAGTGACATGGCTATGTGGTGCAAAGGCAGTGGCACAGCCATGTACCCAGTGCATGCATGGACCACCATTGACACACTCCCAGACATGCAGTGCCACTGGACAGTGCTGACTGTAACAAGTTGCGTGCATGGCAGTGGTGTCAATGGATGGTGGCCATGCCCCTCTGCCCACCCTGTTACACAGCATGCAATAGTAATCATGGATGTAAGGCACTCACCATCATCAGGCTGGTCCCTGCACCTCTGTGGACCTTCCCCCCTCCCGGACTGATGGTCCTCCTGCTGGCGCCCTCTCCTCGCCAGCCTGCGCTCATCTGGGCCTAGGTGCAAACATGGAGAGAGGAACATCAATACAATCCTGTAGCAAAGTCCCCCACCCCAAGTGTGTGCAATCCCACATAGCCAGACCCACCCACCCCACACCCTGATACCACCTTGGCCAACACTGGATGGCCCCCCTCATGTGCTGGACACATGCAACTGTGATACCCGTATGGAAGATAAAAGTGTATGGATGTTGCACCTACCTGGCCGTGGCACCGTGCCCCTTCTGGCACGTGCCCGCAGGCGGGCAAGCAGGTCCAGGTCCCTCCACCTCAGGTCCCCATATCTGTGGCGGCACTGCTCCACTGTCCGCCCCATACCGGTGGCCCCCTTCCAGAGCGTCGGCCACCTCCTGCCACACCTGACTCCTGGCCTTGTCCAGGGGTGCCTCACCAAATAGTGGGCCAACAAGTGACTCCACAATGGCAACCAAGTTTGCCATCTCCACCTAGCTCCACTGTACTGCTCTCCTCTGCACCATCTCTACTGCTCAGTTAAGTCAAAATGGTGCTCTGCAGCACAGTTCCGCAACGTGCAGATGCTGCGTGGTATAGCGCTGCCATTCCCTATTGCGCTGTCACTGAACAGCGCGATAGTGGTGCACCCATGCCTGATGCATGGCACCTAGGGGGCAAAGGTCGGGCACAGGGTCAAAGGTCTCTGGCGCACAGACAGCCACAGCGCAATTGGAACCCAATGTGTCTAGCACGATTGGGTGCCTGTGTGCCACCTCCTGTAGTGGCCTACCGCGCTGTTGCCCCAGTGCACCTACGACGCCCCAGTGCCACAGTGCCATATAGGTCAACAGCACTGTAGCACCACTGGCACAATGGTGGCCATGCCCTGCATTGCCTCCCATGCACAGCACATCAGCAGCATGGCAGGTGCCTGCGTCTTCAACCCAGGCATGCACAGTTAGGTTTGTACTGCGCATGTCACAGAACTGCGCCCTTGGCTCAGCACGTTCAACACAATTGCGCAAAGCGCAACAGCATGATATTCAGCCATCATATGCAAATCAGCTAATCAGCCATTCAATAGCACAGTCACTGCATTTGCATCCACTTAAAGATGCACCTCGCCTCATTTGCATGGATTGCGCTATGAAAGTGCGACATTGGGCTGCACTGGCCATAGTCGGTTACTACAGTCTATTGGTGAGTTGCATGCTGTTTGGGAGTGTGGACTGTGGATTTTGGGACATGCATGGGACTGCACAGTCACAGGTAACACCTGTCATTCTCACAGGCAGAATCATGACTGAGCGAGTTGTGGAGGCAGAAGAACAGAGTTGTGGGGGGAGGAGGAGGAGGAGGCCAAATTTCATGAAGGCCGAGACGCATGCCCTGTTCGAGGCCTACCTAGACCAGGAGCCACTTCTCAGCGGACGCCAGGGAACACCACAGGCCCATGCTGCTGCATGGGAGGAGGTGGCGCGTGCTGTAAACCTGCATGGCAGCCATCAGCATTCCGTGCAGGAGTGCAAGAAGAAGATGGGCACAGACAGGCGGTGGATTAAGGAGAAGGTGGCTGCCATCAGGGCAGCACGGTCTGCGACAGGTGGGGGACAGCCGGAGGTGCTACGTCTGACCCCACAGGAGGAGAGGGTTGCTGGCAGCATGCAGCGTTGTGCCATTGAGGGTGTTCCGGGTGGTGGATTCCAGATGGTCGGTATCCCATCACTGCATGGTAGGTCATGGTCTGTCTATTGGGGGGGACAGGGTAGGTCACATGCAGTAATGCGACTTTGTTTTCCCTTACAGCTCCTGAGCATCTGCATGGGTCAGTGGTGGTGGGCTTCTCCACTGAGGCCGGTCGGATATAGATGGAGGAGGTCCCATCCACCTCCACAGGAATATGTGGCTCAGTGCGACAGTGGGCCCGCATGGACATCCAGACTGATGTTGTTGGAGCAGATGCGGAGGAGGCCCTGACCATGTCCCAACGTGTCAGCGTACATGAATGCCAGCATGCTGGGACTCGGGCTGGTGCCGGGTCCGTCACCGATGATGATGTCGCTAACGTCATGGGCAGTGACATGTGTGTGCCACAGGATGGCTACACAGCAGGTAACATCGCGGCCATGGCTGTGGATGGTGCCGCCGTGGAGGCCTGCGTGTCATCACAGTCCCAGCCTGTGCCTGTCAGCACCGGTGGGGCAGCACTGGTGTGTGTACAGGACAGTGGGACTGTTGCGGCTACTGCGGTGGCACCATTGAGCCTTGGGGAGTGGCAGCCGGAGGGGCAGCATCAGCAGTAGGCCAATGGGCTTGGGGTACAGTGTCAGGGGCAGCGTCAGTGCACCACCTGTGGACATGCCCAGGCTGGCTCTGGTGTGCGCCACCCTCAAGGGGTGATGAGCATCAGGGCTGCGAACACCCTGAGGGACAGCATGCCGATCAGGCAGATGACCTCTTCAATGAGCACACCCGCATACTGCAAGCATCAGTCAATCAGCAGATGCGGCTTGTGATGGTGGTGGATGCACTGAGTGCGGCTCTGCAGCGGGCAGAGGAGCATCGCAGCAGAGAAACCACTCTGCTCCTGGCAGGGATGGACCAGATGCGGGAGGATGTGACCACTGCCATTGACAGGCTGACATATACAATCACAGCTGCCATGGCCACTGGGGGCACACAGTTATTTGCCCATGCGTCACAGACACCACGCAGTGCAATGTCCACCCCCTGTTCCCAGCGTCGTGCGACACCATCCTTGTCAACACCGGGTTCAGCTGTGGGCATCCCGAGCACACCTGGCGCAGGCATGTTCGGTGTACTGCAGACCCCTGCACGAGCACGGTCATGTTCACGCAGTGGAACCCCTGGAGGACCATCAGTGTCACCCCATGAGGCCATTGGTCAGTCTGTCACTGCTGGCGGGTCTCGGCTGGGCCACCCATGCATCCGTGGCAGCCGGGGCACTGTGGCGCGTGACTGACCTGTCTCCCAGCGTGGCTACTGTCTGATGCTGCCCTGTGTGCATTGTGTCATTCAGTGGGCAATGCACAGGTGGGCACCCAGCCCTGCATGCACTCACACAGTCCATCTGCACACCCTCCCAGCTGCTGTCCGCAGTTGCGTGTGCATGATGATGTCTGCATTGCGCTGTACGCCAATGTGCAATGGTGCCCAGTGTCTGACACACGCATAATGACAGGCAGTGGGCGCGGTGGTCTGTGGACATGTGTGTGTGGCTAGGGGTGGCATTCTGGGTCGGTGTGCCTCCTACCCTTTGTGCATGTCTGGTGAGTTGTGTGTGTGTGTGTGTGTGTGTGTGTGTGTGTGTCTGTCCATGTGCCATGTTAGACCTCACCCATCCCTGGTGGTGTGTGTGGTTCCATGCCCGGCCACTTCCCTTGATGGCATGCACCCCTGGTGTGTGTCCATGCATGTTTGTGGGTTGTGCCTTTGCCACTGGTGGTTGCACATGGCCCCGTGACTTACCTGGGTTGGCTGAAGTGCTCCTCCATGATTGTGTCCCAGTGCAGCTGTGCCAGCCAGAGCAGTCGGGGGTCCCGTTGCCCAAGGGGAGGCTGCCCATCACCATTGTCACCAGCGTCCTCATCGTCCCCATCGCTGTCCCCCTCTTTGACCTGCACGGCTATCCCACATTCGTTGGCCATGTTGTGCAGGATGCAACAGGCCAGGAATAGCCCGCAGGCCTTTGAGGGGCTGTACTGTAGGGCACCGCCGGAGGTGTCCAGGCAATGGAAACGTGCCTTCAGCATACCGAACCCCCCGCTCGATGACATTGCATGTGGTGGCATGTGCATCATTGTAGTGTTGCTGTGATGGGGTTGCGGGCTGCCGGTATGGTGTGAGCAGCCAGGTACGGAGTGGGTATCCACTGTCACCTGTGTGTAGAGGGTGGAGGTTAGTTTGGTGATCAGCATCGCCCTGCCCTGGGCCACGTAGGCCACTACCCATGTCACCTCTGACCATGCCCCTCCCAAGCCCTATGTTTGTCTGTGTGGTTTGCACACTCACCCACTAAGTGGCCAGTGGGGATGTCCCCACTCTCGAATTTGTGGCACAGTGCTGACTGGTGCCAGATGAAGGCATCGTGTGCTCCCCCAGGGTGCGTGGCACAGACATTGATTATGCGCCCCCTGGCATCGCACACCACCTGGCAGTTGATGCTAGCATAGCCCTTGCGATTAATGTATGTAGCCCCCTCGGGGCCAGGTGGTGTGCGGATGGCCATGTGGGTGCAGTCTATTGCCCCTAGCATGACGGGCATACATGCTACCCTGTGGAACTCCTGTATGTTTGCTGTGCGCTCTGCCGGTGTGCTGGGGAAATGGATATACTCCGCAGCATGTGGCAGCAGTGTGCTGAGGAATTGGGTAAGGTGGCGTGACGCGGCCGACTGGGTTATGCCTGTGGTATCCCTTGTTGGTCTCTGGAAGGTACCCATGGTAAGCAAGCTCATGCAAGCTGTCACTTTCGTCTCTACTGACAGAGCATGGCTCCGTCACGTGGGTAGCTGCATCACATCACTGCACAGCTCACAGAGCCACCTAAGAATTGCCCGATTCAGGTGGTACCGGACCATGATCTCGGTATCACTGTACAGCTCGAAGCTGGTGCGGGCTCGGTACTGCCTGTTGGGGGCATACTGCCGACGGGCCCTTCCAGGTCCGCGCCCCCCCGCTGCCCACCATCTCACCCCCCTCATTACTGCCTCCATCCGGATGGTGGCACTGGCCATGTCCCTGGCTTGTGTTCACCCCCCCGGCAGCTGTTTCTGTGTTCCCCTGCTGTCCTTGCTGCTACTTCCCCTGCACCGGGAACACCTAATCAGACTGGCTCGTGCAGTGTGCACTTCCCTTCTGCACTGTGGCTGTGGCTCCCCACACCTTTCCTGAGCCTGTGGGTTCCAGGTGCCCTTTCTCTGTCCTGCCCTGTGTGTGTGTGTGTGTGTGTGTGTGTTGCCTGTGTGGCTGGCTATAGTTCAGCAACATGTGCCTTCCCTGTAGTGTTCTTGCACCTCTCCCTTGTTCCTTTTTATTTTGGCTCATTTCTGCTATCGCGCAACTTCCGCTTGCTCCCCTATTGCGCATGGCGCATGTTGTTGAATATCGCACTGCGCCATTTATGCATGGTTCCTCCCCCTTCAGTTGCGCATACATTCATTATCATTGTGGTATTGCTCAGCGTGATTTTGGTGGCGCAACTGCCTCCCACTGAATATTGCAGAATGGCGCATTTTCGGACTTGCACTGGCGCAACCCTTTTGAATAACTGGGCTAATATGTACAGTAGACAACATTTTTGGAAAATGTCCAGAACAATGTCTTCCTCCATTGAAATCTTTACTAGGCAATCCTAGAATACCACCTCTAATGTGGGACATGCACTGGCTCTCATGTCACAAAAATCTGAACGTAAAAGCTAATCACAAACATAAACAGCTTACAGAAAGAATATGTAGTCAGCCACAATGTATCCAACACCTAGAAACCCTAGAACATTTGTTTTTTACATGTTCATTTATAGAAAACATTTGGAAGTACTTAGCTTTGCAGTGGTTGGAACAACTCTTCCAAACTGTAACTTACCAAAATGTAATATATGGATTCTTTAACAAGTCATGGGACAAATGGCATAAAAGTGCACTCTGTTTAATTTTTACAGTTATGAAGTGGCATATTTGGATCGGTAGATGTATGTTTACATTACAACTAGAAGGGTCACATCAAGAATTAAAAGGAAAAATTATAAAAGATTTGCAAACTGTGTATCATAAAGAAAGCATCACTCGTCCACAAAATGAACTATTGGAACTTTGGAAGCACCTTCCTTGGATAACAAGTTCTGACACAGCTGTGACTTAAGTTATGAACTCTCTGGATTGTTTTCTTTTTATTTATTGCTGGATTCATTGTACTTACCTGATTTCCTAGAATGGCGGCGGTGTGTGAGCTGCCTGAGGTTTGAGCTCTGAAGTCTGCGCTCGTTTTATTCATTTGTTTTATCTTATTTTTGTCAATTTTGCATCATTTTATTTTTATTTTGTTTTAGCTAGTTTTAGTTAGTGAGGGTCACTAAGTGAGGCATTTAGTATTTAAAGCGTATGGTGGGCTCATAGTTAGCGTTTGCAGCGTTTTCATGAAATCGGTTGCTGCGGTGGCGTATTTTGTTTTTGTAGCTACCGCTTAACATAGACTAACATAGAAACATAGACTTTGACGGCAGATAAGGACCGCTAGGCCCATCTAGTCTGCCCATTAATTAGTTTAGTTGCTTAGTTTTTAGGATGGCCAGGTTTCTTGCCCTGCTTGGTCGTTCTATGGCAGCTATTCTCCTCTATTATTCGGGAGTTTTAGCTGTTTAAATAATTTTTTTGCGGCTCACTTTGTTATATGTGAGCATTGCTGTTGCATCTGTTTGTTGCAGTTTTGTTTTAAAGCCGAAGTAGCCGCAGTCAGTTTGGGCAACTTTTTGCGGTAGAGTGTGGCTTGATATCTGCTATCGGTTTTATCGAGCTGGAGAGTTGGTTGTTTTTCTCCTAGGCCTCCTGTGGGACATGCTTAGCGGCCTGCTCTTTGGGGACTGTAGCTGTGGGTCGCTGGTGGCTGGAGGCCAGGGCCTATGATTTGTGCACTTAGAAGGGGGCCTTCTCTAGATCCTTGGCTTTCACATCCAAGCCCACTGGTGTATTCGGATTTCCTGGTATTGACTATTTTCTGGACTATAATTTAATCTGCGACCTGCTCTTCTGGGCTATTGAGGTTTTCCGTTTCCATTACATTGATTCAATTGATCTGGGCTCACTTTTATTATGATGGACTTGGCTTGACATTTTCCACAGTTTGCTCTATATTTATATTAATTATGGTTGCTTGCCACTTGGACTCTTGGTGAGAGCAGAGCCTGGGATTGGGAAGCTTTGGTATTATTGACCAGGGAGGGGAGCTTCCTGGCCTACTCATTAAACATTTGGATTTATTTGTTTGATTCATGGCAAAGGTTTTCCAGATTACTTGCTGCAAAGGGTTGTCAGATATTTTATATTGACATTAATTTAGGGTTTTATAATTTGGGAGTTTTGGGAGGCTTTTAGAAGTAAGTTTGATTATAGGATTTAGGTCTGAATTGTTCAGACGCTCGTTTTACAGGGGTTTATTTTTGTATATTAATATTTTTGTTTGAAATGTGTTGGGAGGGTTTTGCGATGGTCAGGCATTATTCTCCCACCATGCTCAGGGAGCTATGCCCTTTTGTCTGTCCCCCATTGTCAGCTGAGGTTTATGGGAGAGGCCGAGCCTTGGGGATAGCAAGAAGTCGATCGAAGAGAGGGCAATCTGGGCATGGTGGGAGAATGGAGAGGGGTGGATGGATTGAGGTTGTTGGGACTAGGAGATGCCCTGGGGTGAAATGGGGTCAGGAAAGGGGGGTATCTTGCCTGGTTCCCATACCCAAGGGCTCCACAATTAGTGAGCAGGTCTCGGGATCTTCCTCATTGACCCATCCAACTTGGGCGGTGTTATGCAATGCCAGATTGTATAGAAACAAGATGGCTGGCTGGCTCCGTGGCACTGGCGAAGGGGTTCGCTCAACAGCTGGCGACCTGGGTTCACGCCCCAAGCCCGGGTACTAGGAGTGGAGATCGGCAAGGTTTAAGTTTCTAGATGGGACCAAGGTTCAGATGGTATCTAGTTATAAATACCTGGGGGTTCTTGTTGATTGCCAGTTTTCTTTTTCTGAACACATTTTACTACAGATAAAAAAGGTGAATCAAAGATTGGGAGCCTTAAGAAGGATATCAGGATGCCTGACTAGGGAAATTAAAACTAGATTAGTAAAACAACTATTGTTGCCTGTACTCGATTATGGATTTCCATTATATATGCACTCTTACCAGAAGTTTCTGGATAAAACAGATCAGATTTACTATAGAATGGGGAATTATATATTACAGAATAAATACCGGCCTCATCGATGTTTGGTTTATCAAGAACTTGATTGGCAACACCCAATAGCATGAAGAAAGTATTTATGGTCAGTGGTATGCCATGGTTTAATTTATTCTAAGAACAAAAAATCACGTCCATTAAGTCACCTTTTATGTTTTAACTTAAATTTGACATACTTAGATAGGTTAAGGAAAACATCTAGGAAATTGCCTATGATCCGAATTATAAATCGAATGGGGGATATAATTTTCCCGAATAGTCTAGCAAAGACTTGGAATGAATTACCATTTCAAATTACTAAGATCTCTGATTTGCACATATTTAAACTTAAATTGCATGATTACCTGAATGTTTGTTGTAATTGTTTTTAGACTGTATGTAATTTTTGCTCTGTATGTATCTATTTAATATTTTGGTTTTGTTACTGTAACTATGTGCCACAGGAATTTGTTGTACATGGGGATTTAATTCTCCAACAGATGAACCTGTATAAAAATAAACTTTTAAACAAAACAAACAACAAACAAAAGGGAGGGGTTCCATAAGCGTCCATTGGACGTTTCCCTCCCGGGGGCTGGGATTTGCCTGGGGACCTGCGGGCGGATTGGTGGAGAGCTTGGGGACATGCCGCCTTGACACGCCCCTGCCCCAGAAATACCCTACATGCTTACACAAGGCTGAGAACTGCATTAGCCGGGGCACAGAAAAATGGAAAAATACACCCTGTTCTGACCGGATGATGAGCGCCTTGGCCCCTGCCACCCAAAGCCTCGGAGCCAGCCTGGATCCAGCCCTGCAGCACCTGGGATGTGATGTTGGCCACAAGACCATTCCCCCTGGAAGAGAGGGACCCTCCCATCATAGGGATTCACCAGGCTACCCAAGGTAGGCTGCAATTGGGGCTGGGAGAAGGTGGCAGGAGGTCAGAGGGTGGCAGGAAGGCACTGGTGCTCTGAAGGAGTATCCGGTTGGGGTGTGTGTGGGAGGAGCATAAAAAAAAAAAGAAACAAGAAGGCTATTATAGCTGATCTTATTGGGACATCTGATCTGGCATGCATCACCGAGACCTGGTTGAATGAGAATGCAGGCCTTATTTTGGCTAATGCTGTTCCATCCGGGTTCTCGGTGATACACCACCCAAGATTGGATCGTAGGGGCGGAGGTGTAGCTTTTGTGTTTAAAGTGGAACTGGGCCTTGTGGATGTACCAGTGGGGTGCACTCAATCCTTTGAGTGTATCCTGGGAGCAGGTGTAGGGTTCAGGATACTCCTCATTTACCGCCCACCCGGCAATGGGGAAGAATTCCTGAAGGAGTTTGCACATTTCATTGTTGATGTGGCCTTGGAGTCACCCAGATGGTTAATTCTGGGTGACTTCAATGCCTGGGTCGATGATGAACTCTCACAATTTGGAAATAACCTCCTCCAGCTTATGAATATGCTGGGCCTTACATAGGTGGTTACCTCTGCTACCCATATTGGGGTCACTCTCTGGATCCTCCTGGGGATGGAGATCACCAACTTGTGGGTGGAACCAGTCAGTTGTTCAGACCATCACACCATAAGGTTCAGTTTTGGCACACCCCCAAATAGGCCTGCTCCTACGGAGATGGTTTAGTATCACCCTTTAAGGGCAGTTACCCAGAAGGCCTACCGGTGGTGCTAGACCTATCGGGTTTATCGAGTGAAAGTATGAGTCCAGATGGTCTTGAACTGGCTTATAATAAGGCAGTGGGAGATGCTCTTGACTCATTAGCTCCTGTTGTGATTGCCCTCACTCTCGTCCAAGGAACCCGTGGTTTGATGGGTCCCTGAAGGAGCTGATGAGAGTGGGTCAAAGGCTAGAGAGAGTTTACGGAATCCGGCCTTGATGCTGACAGGCTCAGATTGATGGAATAGTATAAGTTCTGTCAATCAGAAATCAACTGTAAGAAGGCAGAATTCTGTCCGGGGAGATTTCTGCTGCATGGAATCAACCAGCTCCGCTCTTTCATACTGTGGATAGACTGTGCAATCCAGTCTGTCTTCAGTCTGGAAGAGGGTTTTCTGAGATAAAGTGTGACGAGCTTGCTCAATTTTTTGTAGATAAGGTTGCCAGCATCAGGTCGGGGATTGGCCCATCTCCCTCTATGAGGGATCGCGGAGATCGGCGGGAGGTTGCATGCACCAGTTCTGTCTGGGCTGACTTCAGCTGACTGGAATTCTTGGACATTATGAGAATTGTCCAGACCTTGCGACCAATCAGTTGTAGTTTGGATCCGGGTCCTACGCCGCTATTGGTATGTTGCGTAGATGTCATCTGCCCAATCCTTTCTGAAATTGTCTCGTGTTCCTTTGAAAGGGGTCTTTCCTGATCCCCTTAAGGAACGAACATTCGACCACGCTCAAAAACCTTCCTTGGATTCAGACTGTCTAGCAAACTACAGACCTGTCTCTAACCTACCGTTTGTGGGTAAGGTTATTGAAAAGGTGGTTGCATTACAGCTGGATGATCATGATCATCTCACAACCCACAATGCCTTTGAAGCTCTCCAGTCGGGGTTTAAGAAGAGACATAGCACTGAGACTGCCTTGTTCGGGTGTTCAATGATCTCCTAATTGCAAAAGATAGAAAGGCTCATACTATTTCAGTCCTTCTTGATCTCTCTGCGGCATTTGACACTGTGGACCATGGTTTGCTTTTGGAGCTCCTGAGGCAATTTTGTGGACTGTCTGCTACAGTCCTAAATTGGTTTCAAATCTTCCTCACAGGCAGATCACAGAGGGTTGTCACCAGAATTTATTCCTCTGATGCTCTCTCTCTGTCCTGTGGGGTGCCGCAGGGCTCCATATTGGCACCCATGTTGTTCTCAGTGTACATGCTGCCATTACGTGATATCATTAGGCAATACAGTTTGGGTTTTCACTGTTATGCAGATGATACCCAATTGTATATGTCCTTTATGCCCAGACAGGATGATGCGGTCTCTGTGCTTAACAACTGTCTTGCCGAGATCAAGAATTGGATGAGCACTAGTTGGCTGAGATTAAATCCAGACAAGACTGAGGTGTTGGTCATGGACTCAGGTCATCCGGAGGCGGGTCTTCGGGCTAGGCATCTTTCGGGTCTATGGCCGGATGATGTCCAGATCTTGACCTCAGACTGGGTGTGTAACCTGGGTGTTATTTTCGACAGCGGTTTGACCTTAAAATCTCAGGTATCCGCTGTCATTAAGTCTTCCTTTTACCATCTAAGGAATATTGCCCGGGTAAAACACCAGGTCCCCCCCAGCTGACCTTCCTACACTGGTCCATGCCTTCGTAACCACCCACCTTGATTACTGCAATGCCCTCTACCTAGGGCTTCCGGGGGTTGATATCCACTGCTTGCAGCTGGTACAGAATGCAGCAGCCAGGCTTTTGACTGGTACATCCAGGACTGGTCATAGTATGCCTGTGCTGCGTGAACTGCACTGGCTGCCGGTACAGTGGCAGATCGCCTTTAAGGTTGGCTTGCTGACCTATAAAGCCCTACATGAGCAGGGACCCCGATATCTGCAAGAGCTCCTTATTCCCTACTGCCCTAGCCACCCACTCTGATCCGTCGATGAGGGATTGCTAGAATTCCAGGGTTCACTTAAAACATCTGGTGCAAGTGCCTTTTCTTATGCTGCACCCACCCTGTGGAATTCTCTACCTCGTTAGTTGAAGAATACCCGACTGTCTGGAATTTTAAATCAGAATTTAAAACCTATTTATTTTGTCAAGCTTTTTCTGCATATTGTTGAATTTTTATTACTAAATTTGTTTATACTGTATTTTATTGTACAGTGCCTTGATAACCTGAAAGGTGCTTAACAAATACATTTTTACTTACATTACTTGCTTCATGATTTTGTAGTGTTACTTTGTTGTATTGATTTTTGAATTGTTTTGATTTCACAATAAATTTTCCCCTACTGTTTTGGTAGGGGGAGCTGTCGGTCCAAATGGCGGATGACTGTGCAGATGGTGTGGTTATTGGTGTACCTACAGGGATGCTGATGTCCCACCCTGCAGGTCCAGCTGAGGAGATCTAATCTACATCAATGGAAAATGTTCCAGTTTCACAACAAGTTTCAAAATGTAATATACAGAAAGACACAATACCTGAAAACATGTTGCATGGTAAGACTGAAGAGGAATGGCTGAAAGACCTTATTGTTCATAAATGGGATTTAGTATTGCCTCTGAAAAGGCACCAGGTACTGCTATTTCTGAGACTTTGTCAGAAGAAACTGCAAGCAATTTGGGAAGTGCGGCTGACAGCACTGCTGACACAGAACGCAGTCACCTGACTGTCAGTCTTACTCCCTCAGCTCCTGATGGCGGAGGAGCATTAAAGAATTCCTCAAACAGCCAACAGGAAATGTCATGTCAAATTCTACTACAGGCCCAGAGACCCTGCCTGATGCCTCTGTACCAGCACAAACCGAACCACTTGCACAACCAGATATGAGCAATACTGAACTTCCCAGCACTGGGGTGAAGGAGAAAATGAGTGATACCCTCACGACTAAACCAAAAACTGTAAGTGAATTTTCTTTTACGACTACATCTTCCTCTGTTGTTCGGCCATTTCTATGGAAGGGCCGCACCTCTATAACTAGTAAAAATCAAGCTTCAGATCAAAAAAAAATACACGGTCCATAGAAAACTCTTTGCAAAGTGCTGGATGGAATAAAATAACTAAAGGCCAATGGGTACCTGACCCTGAAGTTCTACCTATACCAGGGGTGTCTCCTAACAGTTCTAACCTAATAAATACAAATATAGAGCAGGATGTTGAAATGGTGCAGCAAAATGACACTGATGAGTAACATCAGTTTGCTAACCAATTTGATACAGATTTACACTCAGAAGATGTTGTCGCTGACACACAGGCCCCTGCAGAACAGGTACATAACACATCCCAATCCTGGGGTGAGAATATGGATGTGGATGCATTGCAGCATGTTGCTGATAAAGCTAAAACAACTTGGTCAAATTGCAGAATAAGGGACCATTTCTCTGCTCATCCCAATCCAGCACAAAGGAGAAATGCAGTCAGCCTCAAGTACTTGGGAGGCCTGGATCACCCACTGGACCATGTCTATGTAGGCTGGACATGTAAGCAATAAGACACGATGGGGTGTGCATTAGACAGTTCTAATGCACGGCTATGGGGACGTAGTGAGGCACGAGGCCACAGGCTAAGTGTGTCCAGTCCCCTAGCCGTGAGTCAGAACTGTCTAATGCACATCCCCAGAGTGGCTTATTGCACTTATAAAATGGGCCTGTGTATTCTAAAAGGGTGTTCTAGTTTTAGCTGTGCATTAGACACATCTAATGCACAGCTAACAACCAATCAGATTGCTTGAAATCCTTTGCCCATTTTATAATACTGAAAGAGTCCATGGGTATCTTTTCTAAAGAACTGTATGCACTGATTCATATCTCTGGTGACACTATTTATGACATTAGTTTTAAAACACCCCAGGGCCTGGACAAGTTTTGATAATGAAATATGATAAGCTGTGTTTTACAGAATTATGGTTATCATTTCGTGCTAGTCCCCTTACAAAACCAGCCTTCAAAACAATAAACAATCTATTCCAGAATGAAGGTGTCTCAGTACATGATATTACACATTGGCTTTCTCAGACATGTGACATTATGGGTCCTCCACAACCTATGTTTGATGTTGAACATATTTGGACTGGGGTGGCAATATAAAGTTAAATTGAAAATGTTAAATACAGGGCCACAGCACCTCCCTAGTAGTATTTTTCTAGGCTCAGACAGAGGACATTGCTTTTATCCTGGGCAACCAAAACATGTTTCAAGTGTGGCTCCTTCCAACATCTCAGCTCTGCCTGTGATAGGCTCCAGTATAATCTATGTCTGGGCTTTGGACTTGCTGTTATTGATTTTACAGAAGAAATGAAGTGTAATCTCTATGAAGAGTGGGCCATTCTTATAGGACATGTTTATGGGCAACGCAAAACAGAGAAGATAGAATTTACCACCAGGAAGTAATCTTAACTAATGCCCAAAAGTCAGATATAGAGCATCATAGGCAGCAATGGCAAGCACAATCATGGCCTAAAGATACTGGCTCCACAAATTCAGCACCAAATCCATCTACTGAAGTGACAGAACAAGACACAGTAACTGAGGAATCTGTTCAAACAGCTACTCAGACAAACAAGGGCACTTGTACACCAGCCACAGGGGAACACCCCAGAGACTGAAACTTTGCCTGGCCCTTCCTCTGCTCAACAGACCACAGTGCACTCAATACCAACCTCAAGACCTGAGACTATGCCTTCACCTGTGAAGCCAGTTACAACAAAGAAAAGGCCTATGAATGTGGTACACGCTAAGACAAAGCCTTCCAAAGCATCAAAAATGACTTCTTTGACCCTATCAAATAAATTTTCTGCACTTCAAACTGACTCTGATTTAGGAGAAGAATCAGAAAAATCTTCTATTGTATCCTCTCTGCAACTAGTCAACTCAGACTCTGCAGAGGACTTGCTTGATAAATGCCCTTCTGCTCCTGATAAATGGAAGAAATTGTGGGTACTGCCCAGAAGACGTACCAGAACGAAACACGTCTCCTGAATTCCTTTTCCTTCCTCTAAATATCTTGTTTTTTATTCTTACGGGTGGCTTCCCTAAATTCTAATAGTTTAAAAGCAGCCAGGAAAAGGCTTGTAACCTTCTCCATCTTGAAAAAGGGCAATTTTGATGTATGTTTATTACAGGACACCAGGCCGAACTCTAAATCTTTGCTCAATATTGCACAAAAATTATGGTGTTGGGGACCTTCTTTCTTTAATTTTGGTACAGAAATATGTGATGGAATTGGGATACTGTTTAGAGGAAATAACTATACTATTTCTAGGGTCTTAGATATACAAGTGGGTATCAAAGGAATCATAGGAAACATCAAGCATTGTGGACTTCCATCCCTATGGCCAGCCAGTCCTATGGTAGGTAGGGTAAGGTAGGGCTATGTTAATTGATTTTTATTATGAATATTCATCCTACATGAAAGGGGACCTGTCTATCTGCAAGATCTTGTCCCCTACCATTCGCCCTGGGCACTCTGTTCTGCCAGGGGAGGCCTCCTTGGAGTTCCCAGAGTTAGGTTGTGGAATTCTGGGGACAGGGCATTCTCAGTGGAAGCACCTATCCTGTGGAACTCCCTTCCTGGTTTTCTGAGGGAGGCCCCTCAGTAGAAGCCTTTAAAAAGTGGTGAAAGACATACCTGTTCCAGCAGGCTTTCACTGACTGATATATTGGTTTGAAGGGATGGATAGAAATTTTAAATTTGTTTTAATGATGAATTGCTGTTTATGTGTGTTATTGTTGCTGATTTGTTTTGTACAGTGCCCAGAGTCTATGGAATTGGGTGCTTTAGAAATAAAATATCTATCTATCTATCTATCTATCTATCTATCTATCTATCTATCTATCTATCCTGGAGGCATATCAATTTACATGTTCTGCAGAAAAATAAAGGCAGAGTGGACCTCTTTAATTTAATGAAACCTTACCTCATGACAACTAGGCACATCTTATGGGGGACTTTAATTGCTCAGTCCACAAAGCAGATGTTCAACACTGCTAAGGATTACTGTGACACTAATTGCCTGAAGAAAATATTATCTGTCACAGCCCTCACAGATCCTTACAGGTTACTTCATGAGTCAGGGGGCATACTTTTCATAGGAGTATTTTACATACCCGTATTGTTTTCTTTTACCTCAAAAGAAGTAAAATCCAAAAGCAGGGATACTGCCAATAGAGACTTCACATCATTATGTCCTAATGGTAACAGTAGGTTTACAAGAAAAGCAACCATATGGAAAGGGATATTGGAAATTGAACAGTACAGTACCTTACTGAAGAATGATGACATTACCATCACCATTGTACTGTGGAAACATTACAGGCTAGACAAACCCTAGCATGCCTGGAAGACAATATTAGTACATGGTGGGCAGATACCAAAGAATAAATTAAGTAAGTTTTTTTTACAGAAGGCTTCACAGATCCATAATGAACACTATAAAAGATACCTAACTTTATGGTCACAATTAGCTGCCTTACTTTTATATAGTAATGAAGAGATAGGAGATTATAAATCTCAGATTAGAAAACTAAAAGAAGAAATGGAAAGCATACAATATTCTAGAGCTATTTCCCTGCTTTAAGAACATACAGTATGTACACCTGACAAAAGGAACATATGGGGACATATATGTAAGCTGTAAGGAAAGAGCTTCCTCTAAAGTAATGGAATCTGTGTATATGGAGGAAGGGACTGAAGTACTAACTTCAAAACAAATGTTGACTGCGATTGGTCATCACTTAACAAAGTCATATACAGTACCAGCATTCTTATAGGTGAGGCACTGAATTGTGATTTGTTTTAAAATACACCTTTGCCCACTGTACAACCTGATTTACAAAGACCCCTCCTATGTCCCATACAAAGAGAAGAAATAGAGCTGGCAATAAAATCTTTGAAAAATAACACTGTTTCAGATCTAGATGGGTTAACATCTGAATTTTATAAAAAATATAGTTCTGAAATGGGGAAGATCCTAGAAATAATTTTTAATTGGATTCTGTTACTTGGGGATATGGATTCCAGATTGGATACTGCAATTCAAATCTTTGTCTACAAAAACTAGCTCTGGCACAGCCACTACGACTGTGAATGCATTAACTAGATAAGGGTGTTTCATGGGCTGAAACATAAACATTTATTTATTTATTTAAAAAATATCAGATTTACAAACCTTTGAGTCAGAGACTCATTTACAAAGGCACCTCATCGAAACTAATACAAAGACAGCACAGTTAAGTCCAAAAACAATGGCTTGGAGAGCAGACAGTTATAACAATCATTCACTGGAGATACATGGGCAGCAGTAGATAAAAAGATTACATAGTTTAGGCACACAGGCACCACATCAAGAAGACCAAAGCAGTTCAAACAATATACAATAGTTAATGCAAATAGACATCAGGAGTCAAAGAGAAGCCCAGAGTGTTCACATGAGGGCTGTTGCATACACTAACTGAATCAAAGTATAGTACATTGAGAAAGGGCATATTTAAGCAATAAGGCATGACAGGGTATGTGTTATTATGTAATAACGTCACTCCTGGGGTGGGTTGAAGCATGAGGCGATGCCGAGTATTTATTTATTTGCACATATTTATTTGATCCACTGGATCAGCAATATTTGCCCAAGCTGTGCCAAGTGCAGATATTACAGCACTGGTCCTGGTCTGGTGATCTGGGTTTTACCCATACCACACTGCATATGGCTTAGTGATATACTGTACAGATGGCTGCAGAGTCTAACCCATTGAAGGTTGAAGTGTCAGAAAACCATTATGCTACAAATATCAAGACTCACTCCCTTCCTCCCTCACCCCAGTCACAATTAATCCTCTACCAAAGTCATGCTTAAATACTGGTGCTTCTACATCCACACCACTAAGCTTTTAATTCCAACATGCTTCTTCTGCTGCTGTGAGTTAAACTCTTTATTTAAAACATTTTGTTGAGAAATTTTTGTTTTAGTATACCCATGGTCAGGAAAAATGAATTTGTAAAAGAAACCAAAATCCCCCTTTATCAGTTCATTGAATCACAATACAGCATGTTATGAATTTTTCAGATTCTATGTGTAACCTACAGTAAGTCAAACAGAAATTAGACACAAATGCCTACCTATTTGCAAGTGAAGCAAATTTTATTATCATTCAGTTGTAAACACCTATAGTCACAGTCAGGATTCACATTGCTAGACTCTGGGTAAGTACGACAAGTTTCCTAAATACTGGTACCTTATCCAGCTGTGTTCTGCTTGGTGTGTGTGTGTGTGTGTGTGTGTGTGTGTTTAAACATGTAACTTTCTATAGTATATTGTATAACACTGTGAATCCTGGCTGCAGTGTTTTTTCTCTGCTGTGGCTAAGCAAGACACTGGCCTCCTGTAGGGGCTATTAGACATCAAACCAAAGGGTATGCTGTGAAGACTAACTTGGAGAAGATGCAATAAAACAAACTTGAATGACAGCCCCCAGACATCATAAAACACCCAGGGAAAATTAGAAAAACTCCTCTAACATCCTAGGCAGAAACAAAACACTGGATTGAAGTGAGAACTCAAAACTGGTACTAATACATATATTCCTGATTTTACCATGCAGTTTTCCTTTAAGAAGATTCAGTAGAATATAAATAGAAGCCCAGAACTGCCTGCCTGAGAATGAAGTTGGTATATTATTTGGAAAAAGGGAAGGCTAGGTCTCTTGCTATGCAATGTCCTGTAAGGTAACACACTGACTGCTCTTAGGGTGGTAGTGTCAAATGCTGTGAGGTGCCATGGGGAACTTGTTATGCAGAAAGTTCCAGGTGTTTAATCAATTCTACTTCCACTTCTCAAACTTAAAAAGAAAACACACTTCATCACAGACTGTGTTTACTAAACACTGTGCCTATGATTAAAATAATTTGAACCCCATCCCTCAAAAATGTGCCCTCACATGAACATGCGTGATTTATCTGTAAAGACAATTAAAAATGTATTTCTAAATGCATTAATAACACCAATGCTGTCAAGGTTATCTGTAAAGTTAATTAAAAAAAATATTTCTAAATGCATTAGTAACACCAATGCTTTCAAGATTTTGAAACTACTAAAAAGACAAACTATATATATATAGATAGATAGATAGATAGATCGATAGATAGTTAGAGTATGGTAAACAAATATTGTTACTCCCAAAAGCTGAACTTTGTTTTTAATATATAAATGTTTAAGAAATACCTGAAAGCTGTCTATTTTCCTCAGTTTTTAGACACTTCTTAGTCTTTCCTTTTGAGACACCAGGTGACTCTGATAATCATTTGTTCCAAGGGTTTTTACGTCAGTTTGAAGGCATTTTAAGTATCTTCTGTTCTAGTCCTTAACAAAATGCAAGAACTCCACAGATTTATGTTCCTTGGTCCACATCCCAAACATGTGAGTCTTCTTTCAGGATGATAGATCCACCTCATGCCCCTCCCACATGAATAAAAAAAAGGTGGGATGGACCTTTTGGAACTTCTTGGGTGGAGGTGTGGTGGACCTTACTTCCCCCAAAAAACAATGCTGTCTCCCACTACTCAGGTTCCAGTTCTTGTACCACCCATTTAAGAAAGAAAATAGTACCCTACAACCATTGACTAACATGAAAGCATATTTATTTGAGGGCTGAAAACATTTCTTGGAGGAGGGTAGTAGGAGGAGACTATTTACACCTTCAGTCAGTTCCATGGACAGAAAACATGACATCCTCCTTTTGTACATGCAATACTCCTGTAGGCTCCACCACAGTCATAAAAAGATAAAAGGATATTAATAATTGGTGGTCACTGAGTTTGCTATATAATTGATACAACATTTTTAATGAAAATTCTAACTGCTAGATTAGCTACTGTAGCCTTTTGCCTTATTTTCTCTTCTCAAACTTGTTCAGTCAAAAATAGAACCATCTCTGACATGCTGCCTCTTAGAGAATTGTTTGAATTAGGTGACCAAGATCTGATACATGATTACATAATGTCTTTAGACCAAGCTAAAGTGTTTGACAAAATGACCCATGCCTTCATGTACCATGCTCTGCTTTCCTATGGAATACCTCCATGTTTTGTAGCATGGATTGAGTGTATTTATAAAGCTTCTACCGTAGTACCTCTAGTTAATGGCTATTTTGATAAATCAGTGCATGTTGATAGAGGTGTTAGATAGGGGTGTCCCATGAGCCCTCTGCTATATACTGTATCTTTAGTCTAGACTCCCTATTGTGGGCTATAGAGCAAGATGCTGGCATAAAAGTACTACAGCCAGTAAATATGGCACTAGAAATCAAAACAACTGCATGTGCAGATGATCTGTGTTTATTACTTGCTGACAGGGACTCTAACAATCAGGTCTTTGTCACAATTGAGCAGTATTCCACCATTTCAGGGGCAGGGATAAACAAAGGGAAAAGTAGAGGATACGGCTAAGTAACTCAACCCCTACACTGGATACCATAAAGGGAATCAAGATTATGGATACTCCAATACACATTGTAAGGGGAGATATGGGTCTGCAAAACTGGACAGCTAAATTAGAAATAGGAAAACAAAAAGTGGCCAAACGGAAGCACTGGCAGCAAACTAAGAGAAAAAGGTAACATTAGTGAAAACCTTTTTATTGCCCATCTTTACATTTTTAAGCATAATATACCAAATTCCGGTTCAGTTAGAAACTATACTATCAGGACTAATATTTCAACTCATTTGGGGGAGCCGTTTGAATCCCATTAAAAGAGAGGTGCTGTATTTACCAATATGAGAGGAGGCCTAGCTCTTATTAACCCTATTGTCTTCTACCATACCACAATTTCTCTCACACACTATTTCCAGAACTGGCTTCCCTACAATGGCAATATGGCCCCTTTTGGTGAATTATTGGATAGAGCCCTTTATGCAATGCTGTCAGTCTACATGGATCTTACCTCCAACATATAGAAAGGCTCCACAGTTTTTGCAGTCTGCACTGGTTAAAATATGGAAATGGAAACTCAAACCTGAACAAATCCTACAGAAAGAGAGAATAGAAATATACAATCATATCCAAACCACTCCATTTTTTGTTACACCAGTTTTTAAAGGGATACCTGCTACACACACTACTAAACTTATAACACTTTTGACAGATGCTTGCACTCCACCTAGATTATGGGATGTACGATGGTTTAGTTGCCATGGGAAATTGGGTGTGAAATCCAATGCTAAACATAAAAGTCAAATTAGAAGGTTTTGTGACAGATCAACGTGTATACATTTGGAAGAAACTATGGAACATTTTTTGGTAGAGCGTCCTTATGTACAGGCCATTGAGTCATCACTAGCACTAAGGTGGAAACATCTTCACTGGCAATTTGTCACCTATGAAGAAATAATATGTGGTTTTCTACAGCTTTTTCTACTATTGAGATTGCTACACTCCGCCTCATTTTTTCATGTATAAAATTAATTCTCTGGCAGATGAGATGCAAATATATATTACATCAGCAGGATATTACACCTTTAGTTATTATTCTGAACACAGAAAAAGAGCTTAGTGCATTGTTTGACTATGACAAACACATTTCTCAGATCACATTTGGAAAAGTAGATGGAAGAATGTACCAGGGATCTAAGCATTTGCATATTGCTACTGTAAGATATTGTATATAATGCATATTATGAGGTATTGAGATAATTATGGTCTGTATCTTGTTTCTATTCTAATCAAAAAAAATTCCCCTACTCTTAGAGTGCCATGGGATCTTTAACATCCACCTGAACTACCACCAGGTCAGGCAGCTGGGACCTTGGTTTAATGTCTGATCCAAAGGCGGCATCTCAGGGTGCAACACCCTCTCATGCTGCACTACAGTGTCAGTATTGGGATTTAACCAAAGTGCCTGTTGTGGGATAGAACCCACAGCCTTCTGATCTCCTGGCCTCAGAGGCAAGTGTGCTACCTTCTGAGCTTTTTTAGTAGGGTCCTGCCTTTAGCCATTTTATTCTGTATTTACACAACATTATTTCAAAATAGTCTTTTGTAACCCCATCATATTATCAAGATAGTTGGAACGTTTTAATGCAGTCAAAAGGCTATTTTACAGAGGAACTGCAAAATTTGTTTTGGTAGGATTTGAAAATGACACCTGCCATTTCTGCAAGGTAGCATAACAAGAAGGCTATGTTGAAAACCTGGGCCCAAAATCTGCAAAAATCATAGACTTATGAATAAATATTGAAAAATGCATTTTTGTTTAACATTTTGATCCACATTTTCAACATGTCTTTTGTGCCACCACCTCATAAATTAGGTATTTGAAATATTTGAAATCCTATCAAAACATGATTTTGCACAATGACTATGAAACATATCTGGGGAAAGGGGTTGACAACTTTCACCTGTCTGGTTCATGAGGTGGGATAAAAGGGTCATGTTTTAAATGTTGGGGCAAAATATTAAAAAATGATAAACATATGAATAAAAGTTGAAAATGCCTTAAAAAGATTCATTAAATGAACTTATATATGCACATATGAACAGGCCAGCAGAATAAGGCTAGTAGGTCTATCTAGTCTGCTTGTAATGTGAGGCCCTTATCAGAAGCTACTGACACTGCCCCCACCATTCCCCTCTGTTGACCCTTATTTTTCCCTTACCTCTATTCCAGCCTCTCTTAAACCTGCCTACTCTTTTCAACAAAACCACCTTCTTTGAAAGTACATTTCAACCCATCACTTCTCAGTGAAGAAGTGCCTCTAACCTCTGTTATAAACCTCCCCTTACAACTCGAGACTGTGTCCCTCTTATTTTGATTGCCACTCAGCTGAAGAGACCCTCTTTGTCCACCCTAGTTATTCCTTTCAAGTACCAAGGGCCAGCACAGCTAGGAAAAGATGAACAGAGGATTTAATGACTGGCTGAAGAAATGGTGCAGGAGAGGAGGTTCATCTGTATTGGGGACTGGGAAGACCTGGTCAAACAAAGCACTCTTTTCACCAGACAGGCTACACCTCAGTGGGAGGTTCTAGTATACTCAGGGACAAGCTGGGGAATATATAACCACTATACTTAATTTAAACTACTTGGGGGGGGAAGTGGGCGAGCAGGCCAACTGACTCTGAGAGGAGGTGGTCAGTAAACCTCCCCCCCACAGTGATGAAAGAGGTCTGGAGGGAGGAGGTGGAAGAAGCAAATACACAGTTACCAAATGGTGGAGGGGGTGAGGAACACATAACAAGAGTATGTGGAGGGGTGCACACAGAGGGGATAAATGCGAATAGAAGAAAAGAGGGAAGAGAAGGAAGGTCAGACTTTAGTTGGAGGGTGGTGTCTCTGAATGCGGAGTCTTGGAAACAAGATGGATGACCTGCAGGCACTATTAGCAGACAGGAGGGTGGACATAGCTGTAGTAGCTGAGACTTGGGCAACATCACACCATGACTGGGACCTTGATATTCCTAGATATAAACTATACAGGAGGGACAGAGTAATCGGGAAGGGGAGGGTGGCAGTTTATATCGGGGGAATAATTTGCATGAGGAGGAGTCAGAGGAAGGGAGGTGGAAGCATTATAGGTTCAGTTAAGGTCCAATAGAGGAGAAAGGTGAGGTTGGGGTGGTTTACAGACCACCCAATCAAGATGAGAGAGAGAGACAGGAATTGATCTCACAAATATTGGAAGCTGAAGGAAAGGAGAGGTGATAATTGTGGGGGCTTCAGCCTGCCCAAGGTGGACTGGAGTATACCATCCTCAACATGTGCTAACAGTCAGGTGATCCTGGAAGGACTGCAGAGTGGATTCCTGACTCAGGGCATCACTGAACCAACAAGAGCTGAGGCAATTCTTGATCTGGTGCTCACAAATGGGAGCATGTATAGGAAATAATGGTCTGGGAGCCACTGGGGGAAGTGATCATTGCACAGTATGGTTCCATTTGGATATGGGCAGGAAAGCATCCCAACTAAGACCAAAATCTTGGATTTCAGGAGAGCGGACTTCAGGAAAATGGGTGAGGTTCTAAGGAGCCATCTGGTGGGCATCAGAGCAGATATGGGGTGGACCTAAAGTGGTCCATCATTAAGGAAGGAATACTGGTTGACACAGATGAGTGTGTTAGGCTCAGGGGAAGAACACAAGGGCCAAAGCGCTCAGCTGGTTCAGTTCTGAGGTTGCCCAGGCAGAAAGGGAAAAGAGGTTGGCCTATAGAAAATTCAGGAAAACCAAGAGGGAGGTGGATTGCTAAAATTACCTAAGGTTGGCTAGAGAGGCAAGCAAGGAAGTCAGGCGAGCAAAGGCACAGAAGGAGATTCAAATAGCTGAAGTAATTAAGAAGAGGGCGAAGGCTTTCGTTCACTATCTAAGTGAGAAAAGAGACAGGAAGGAAGGGGATTATTAGGCTTAAGAAAGGTGTGGAGTGGGTGGAGGATAATGGAGGAAAAGCAGAGATACTAAATGAATACCTCCAGAAGGAGGGAAGTGATACTCCCTCTGTATAACTGCTAGGTGAGGCCGCACCTGGAGTACTGCATGCAGTTTTGGAGCCGCACTTAAAGAGGACATTAACCTCCTGGAGAGGGTCAGAGGAGGCAACCAAAATGATTTGGGGCTTGGGGACAGGACCTATGAGGAGAGCTCGAAGAGCTAAATATGTACACTTTGGAAGAGAAGGGACCGGGGGACATGATAGAGGTCTTCAGGTACATGAAGAGGTAAATGGGGAGGAACAGTGAGGGTGCTTGAAGGAAGGAGGAGGGGCCACTAGAGGCATGGGTGGAAGCTGGAGGAAGATTCAGGGGAGAAAGGAGGAGGTGCTACTTCACTGAGAGGGTGGTAGAGCCATGGAATGCACTACCTAGGGGGCTGGTGGAGGCAGAGACAGTGGAGGGGTTCAAGAGGGTGGGACAGGTACAGGGAAGGGTTCTGGAAGCAAAATCCAATGCAGCAAGAATATCCGGAACTGGGAAGGAGAAGCCAGAGAAGGTGAGGGACAGCAAGGTCAGCACCCAGGGTGGGGCTGACCAAGCAGCAGACACAAAGACAATTAGGCCTATTCTGCTGGCATTTAGTATGTTAGTATGTTAGTATGTAATACTTCTGTTCTGTCTTCACCGGGAGAAGGATGGACCAGTGCCTTCAGGAGGAAAAGAGGAGTTGGGGAGAGGACACACAGTAGTGACAGAGGAGGATAGAGTGAGAAGGGTCTGCTGGCATTGAAAGTGGACAAATCACCAGGCCCAGACAGAGTACATCCAAGGGTACTAAAGGAACTGTCTGAGGAGCTGGCAGGGCCACTACCAGACCTATTTAATAGTTCACTAGAGTCAGGCGTGGTACCACAGGACTGGAGAACAGCATATGTAGTGCCCCTTCACAAAAGCGGTCCAAGGATGATCCAGGGAATTACAGACCAGTTGGTCTGACCTGCATTGTGGGCAAGCTGATGGAGACCATACTAAAGGAAAAGTTGGTGAAATATCTAGAAGAACATGGTCTCCAGGATGAAAGGCAGCATGGGTTCATGGGGAGATCATGTCAAACAGATCTGATTGACTTCTTTGACTGTGTCACTAAGACAGTAGACAGGGGCCAAGCAGTAGACATCCTCTATCTTGATTTCAGCAAGACTTTTGACTCTGTGCTCACAAAAGTTTGATCAGGAAGTTGGTGGATCTTGGAGTTGGGGAAAAGATGGTCAAACTGACTTAGAGACAGAACACAGAGGGTGGTGGTAGGGGGAAGAGTTATCTGGCACCAGAGAGGTAACCAGTGGGGTCCCACAGGGCTCTTTGCTGGGACCAGTGTTGTTCAATGTCTTCATCAATGACATTGGAGATAGCATTAAAGGCAAAATGTGCCTATTCGCAGATGACACCAAGCTCTGTGGGAGAGTGGACACAGCTGAAGGATACGGGACCTTCAGGAAGATCTGGAAAAGCTGGGAGCTGGTCCAGGATCTGGCAGCTTAGCTTCAATGCCAAGAAATGCAAAGTTATGCATACTGGATCCAAGAATCCCAGGACAGAGTATTACCTGAGTGGAGTCTGAGTATCTGCATCAGAGGAGGAGGAGAAGGACCTGAGAGTGATGATCACTAGTGAACTGAAGCACTCCATGCAGTGCAAGAAAGCAGCAGCAAAGGCAAACAAGATGCTGGGATGCATAGCTAGGGGGATCAGTAGTAGGAGAGAAGAGGTTATACTGCCCTTCTACAGGTCACTGGTAAGGCCGCATCTAGAGTATGGAGTTCAGTACTGGTGCCCACACCTCAAAAAGGACATTAACCTGCTAGAGAAGGTACAGAAGAGGGCTACAAAGATGACAGTGGTCAGCAGGGCAAGGCATACGAGGAGAGGTTAAAGGCACTGAACATGTACTCCCTGGAAGACTGGAGAGAGAGAGGAGACATGATTGGGACATTCAAGTACTTGAAAGGGATAAATAAGGTTGATAAGGAGAGTCTCTTTAAGCTGAGTGGCAACCATATTACAAGGGGGCACAGTCTTAAACTGGAGGGTGGGAGGTTTAGGGGGAGGTCAGGAAGCACTTCTTCACAGAGAGGGTGGTGGACACTTGGAATGTGCTGCCAGAAGAGGTCATCTCGTTGAAGACAGTGGGCAGCTTTAAGAGGGGCTGGGATAGGCATAGGGTGAAGGTAAGAATCATGGATAGGGAGGATGGGAGGAGTGGAGAGGAAGGGCAGGACATTAGCTCAAGCTGTGAACCCTGCAATGAGCAGACTTGATAGACCAAATGGCCTTTCTCTGCTGGCTTCTTCGTATAAATCGATAGCTTCAAAGCATCCCTGGATGAGCATATGGGGGAAAGAAAATACTCCTTCTCAGGGTAATTTGTTGAGTCCAAATGGTCGAACAGCTCTAGACTAATATCATTCTATGATTCTATGAAATATCTGAAGGTTTCAACCTTGCCTGCTCCATCTCTCCTCTCCTCCAGGAAGTACATGTTCAGTGCCCTCAACCTCTCATTATATGACCTTACCTTGTTTTCAGTCAGTGTACTGTTGGAGTTGGAAGCAGCAGGATGTTCTAGTCATCCCTGGGTTCATCATATAGGTAATTGAGGGGTGCAAGGAGGGTGTGTGGTTGTGGGTGCTGATAGGGTGTTGGGATGGGGCTGGTGGGGCCAGAGGGGGCATAAAACATTAAGATGCCTTTTCTTTTATAGGTGTTTTGGGGGATAAGGTAGAGCACAGGGTAGAAGACCATGCAGAGAGAGCAGGAGGGATTTAGTCTGTTTTGGGGGATGGGGTTAGAAGGCAAGGGTGAGAGACTTCACAGAGGGAGGGAGTGGGAGGTATCTGGTCTGTTTCAATGGATAGGTTAGAAGGCTTCACAGAAGACAACACAGAGGGAGGGAGTGGGAGTGATTTGTTTTGGATGAGGGAGTTAGAGGGCGGGGTGGGAGATCATGCATGGGGAGGGATTTGTGCAGCTATACAACTCCATGACCCCAGGTGAGACAATGGGGTCGGGAGTGGAGAAGAGTCAGTACAGTCATTACTTGCTCCCTGACATCAGGCAGGTAGCAGGAGGGTTGGACACAAGAGGTGGTGCCAGTGGAACTTCCAAGGATAAGAAAAAAAAGTGTAGGGGGGGAGGGGGGAGCGCAATCATTTATAGATACTCATTATGTGGTTCCCTACCTCTCGACCTTTTGTCCCCCAAATGTGGAACATTGCCTCTCAAAATGTGGAATAAGTAAAGACAATAGGGGACACTTAAATCTTTAACTAAGAAGCTCTGACTTCTGTTAAAATGTATGTCTTTATGTTTGCAGAGTTTGTTGATAACTGAATAAGAAGTTTTTCATGTTATTTCCTAGGGATTCTTGCTTTAAATCTTAAGATAGAATATACTAAAATGCCAACAGAATAGACCTAACGGTCTTTCATTTCTGCTCATTTGGTCAGCCCCCACCCTGGGAGCTGACCTTGCTGCCCCCCTCGCCCTCTCTGGCTTCTCCCTTCCCCATCCCAGATATTCTCACTGCACAGTACTTTGCTTCCAGAACCCTTCCTCTGTACCTGTCCTACCCCCTCTTGAACACCTCCACCATCTCTACCTCCACCAGCCCCCTGGGCAGCGCATTCCATGGCTCCACCACCCTCTCAGTGAAGTAGCACCTCCTCCTTTCTCCCCTGAATATCCCCCCCTCCAGCTTCCACCCATGCCCTCTAGTTGCCCGCACTCCTTCCTTTGGAGCACCCTGACTGTTCCTCCTCTATTTACCCCCTTCATGTGCCTGAAGACCTCTATCATGTCCCCCGGTCCCTTCTCTCTTCCAATGTGTACATATTTAGCTCTTCGAGCCTCTCCCCATAGGTTCTGTCCCCCAAGCCCCAGATCATTTTGGTTGCCCTCCTCTGGACCCTCTCCATGAGTTCAATGTCCATCTTTAAGTGTGGCCTCCAAAACTGCATGCAGTACTCGAGATGCAGCCCCGCCAAGCAGTTTTACAGAGGGAGTATCACTTCCCTCCTTCTGGAGGTGATCCCCCTAGCGATGCATCCAACATCCTGTTGGCCTTGGCTGCTGCCCTCCTACAAGTCTCAGAGCTGTCCATCTTGACATCTACCACCATCCCCAGGTCCTTCTCAGCCATTGAGACTTGTAGCATCCCCCGGGTGTACACTTGGCCAGGTTTCTGGCTCCCAGGTGCAGTACCTGCATTTCCCTGCACTGAAACTCAGCTTCCACTTCTAGACCACCTTTCCAGAGCCTCCAGGTCCCCGTAGGGTCCACCTCTCCTCCCCATCCACCACCACCTCCAGTTTTGAGTCATCCGCAAAGAGACTCATCTCACTCCTGTTACCCTTCCTTATGTCAGAGATGTAGGCGATGAACAGGAAGGGCCCAAGGACCGATCCCTGAGGGACCCCACTAATAACCCTCCTAGGGGATGAGACTATCCCACCAACCATGACCCTCTGGGTCAATATGGGCCAATTCCTCTCAATGTGGAACAGGGACATTTGTGAAGCCAAAGGAGGAACTGTTCCTGGTAATGTGGGACATTTGAGAGGCATGTGTGCTTCAACAAAAGGAAGAGGGGGAGGTACATAAAACAAACAGTAGTAACACTCTGGATAAAGAAGTTGATACCAGCCCATTTACAGAAGAAAGGGTTCTGAAAGAACTCTTAAAACTGAAGGTGGACAAAGCAATGGGGCCTGATGGGATTCATCCCAGAATTCTAAAAGAACTAAGGGTAGAACTAGTGACACCACTGACTACCCTTTTTAATAAATCATGGGAGGATGGGGTGGTACCCGAGGACTGGAGGAGGGCAGATGTGATTCCCCTTCACAAAAGTGGGAGCAAGGCAGAAGCAGGAAACTATAGACCTGTTAGTTTAACCTCAGTGATAGGGAAAATGATGGAATCACTTCAAAGGAAAGAATTGTCAAGTATCTAGAGGCCAGAGGGCACAGGACCCTAGGCAGCATGGATTCACAGCGGAAGGTCATGCCAGATGAATCTGATAGATTTCTTTGACTGGGTGACCAAAGTAGTAGATCAGGGAGGGCTGTGGACATGGCCTACCTAGACTTTAGCAAGGCATTTGACACAGTCCCACACAAAGATTAATATACATGTTAGCCAGCCTGGGAGTGGGTCCCAAGATGACAGCCTGGGTAAAGAATTGGCTGGAGAATAGGACACAGAGAGTAATAGTAAATGGAGTCCACTCAGAAGAAAGGAGGGTTACTAGTGGGGTACCACAGGGTTCAGTATTAGGACGGTCCTCTTCAATGTCTTTATGTTACATTGCAGAAGGACTGGAAGGAAAAGTATGTCTCTTTGCAGATGACACTAAGATCTGCAACAGGGTTGATGCACAGGGTGGGGTGGAAATGATGAGAAGGGACTTGGCAAATTTAGAGGAATGGTCAAATGTATGGCAGCTTAGATTCAATGCTAAGAAGTGCAAGGTAATGCACCTGGGAAACAAAAACCCAGGGGAAGAGTACACAATGGGGGGTGAGATACTAACAACAACAAAAATGGAAAGGGACCTGGGGGTAGTCATATCAGATGACCTAAAGATGGGCAAGCAATGTGAGAGGGCAGCAAGGAGGGTTGGGGGATACTGGGATGCATAGGGAGAGGCATCACCAGTAGAAAACAGGAAGTTATTATCCTCTGTACAGACAGCTGGTGAGACCCCATCTGGAGTACTGTGTGCAGTTCTGGAGACCCAATCTCCGCAAAGACATAGAAAGGATGGAAGCTGTCCAGAGGAGGGCAACTAAAATGGTGCAGGGTCTGCACCGGAAGACATATGAAGAGAGACTTAAGGAGCTTAATATGTATAGCCTCGAGGAAAGGAGGGAGAGGGGGGACATGATAGAAACTTTCAAGTACCTCAAGGGAATCAACAAAGTCCAAGAGGGTAGCATCTTTCAAAAAAAGAGGTGTGCAAGAACAAGAGGGCACAATTTGAAGATAGAGGGGGCGGCTCAGAGGTAATTTAAGGAAGTATTTTTTCACAGAGAGGGTTGTGGATGCATGGAACGGCGTTCCGGAGGAGGTTGTGGAGTCAAAATCAGTGGTGGAATTCAAGCATGCATGGGACAGTCATAAGGCAATTCTAGGGGGTGGGGTAGGAAGAAGTAGGCTGCTGGTTAACTAGGATCTGCAGCTTATCCAGTAGGTAGGGAAATGGGCAGACTGGGTGGGCCAAGCGGTTCTTATCTGCCGTCAAATTCTATGTTTCTATGTTTCTATGTTTCCACTGCTCCAAAGTCAGCATTATGTGGGTCACCATTAAGACAGGAAAGGGAAAAGCAATTCAGGCAGGGATGGTCTATAGACCCCCAGTTCAGGGGGAGGGATTAGACAAGATACTGCTTGATAGTATGCATGATAAGACAGCTAAGAGGGAGGTTCTGCTGATGGGGGACTTTAACTTGACTGATGCGGACTGGTCCACCCCAACAGGGGCCTTGGCCAGGACCTGAGACAGTGTGGACTCACGACAGGGGGCGGACCTCAGACAGCTATTGTGGGAGTCAACCAGGGAAGGGGCAATCCTGGATCTGGTGCTGACCAGTGGAGACAGAATAACAGATCTCCAAGTGGAGGGGTACCGGGGGACCAGTGACCACCACATGATACATTTCAGATTCAACATAGGGATATAATCAAGTCATACAAAAGCAAAGATCCTAGATTTCAGGAGTGCTGACATATGCAAGATGGGGAAAAATTGTTAAACAAACCCTGGGACAGAGAAAGACAGGAGGGGAAATTTAAGAGCAATAGGCATACATTAAATAAACCATTGTTGGTGTTGAACCTTAATTCCTGACTCCATGCTCATGACGCTTGCAATTGTTTCCACATGTAGTACCCACCCCCTCCATGTCTTACTGTCTCTTTCCTGAAGAATCTGTCTACGCTCATTCTGATGTTGTGATGGGTCACTGGGTCTGTTGGAGCTTGTGAAGTGGGGAGGGGAGTTTCTTTTTTGGGATCTGAGATATTCCAGTTTCTCTTGGGCCATTGTTACCCCATGCCACTTTTTTTATAATTTGCACAACAAATGTCAATTAGTTACTAGTTTTTCTTGTACTTTTAGCCTTCTGTTATCAGCTATTATATATCGCTATGTTTCCTACCACTGCTTAGACCACAAATGTACTACTATTTGTCAAATTGTTTCTGTTGTATCTTCTCTCTTTAATAATGTTGATACATGTGCCGTTTGGCCTGGGTTGTGCCTGTAAACAGTCCTTTGGACCAGTGCACCTACCTGGTTATCAAAGTCATAAATAAAACAAAGATTTGTCAATGCCGAATGTTGGCTTGCTGCCATTGGCATTGGTAGTGCAGGAGTTAGAGAGCTGCATCATAGGAATGACAGTGAAGTATTGAACTGATGCCAACCCACCCCCACCCTGCAGAGACTGACAGGCATTGGGGTGTCCCTTTGGGTGTTTGGTAGTGCAGTGCGGGAAAACATTTTGGGCAGGATGTGAAAAATGACAGCTGTACAGTTCATAAGGAGGTGTAAAAAATGCCAGTGTTGAAAATGTGGCATGTAAATATACCAAATTACGGTTACAAGGGTGCATGGGAAATATGCAACGACACTTGCAACACTGCCATTTTATGGGCATTCGCACCAAATTTTCAACATAGGCATTTTAGCACCTCTGCTCATGTACAGTGTCCTCAAAGTGTCCCAAGAAGTGATTTCGCACAGCGACCACGCTATTCTGCGCCGGAAGTGCAAAAACACATTTTGGGCAGGATATGTGAAATGACAGCTGTACTGTTCATCAAAAGGTGTGGAAAATGGCAATGGTGAAAATCCAGAGTGAAAATTTCACAAATGCACGATGGTACGAGCGTGCATGCAATCTGCCAAAATGACAATGCTGAAAATCCGGCATTAAAATATTGCGAATGCGCGAAGCTATGAGCCTGCGTAGCAACTGCGCAATGCACACTCGTAAAACAGGCATTTGTTGGATTTTTTCCACCAAATTTGGAACATAGGCTTTTTGAGAGGCCACCTCATGAACACTGGCACTGTCATTTCGTTAATGGGTCCTGAAAGGTGATTTCGCGCAGTGACTGAAAAATCACCTTTTGAGGCCAAGTAACGCCATGACAGTGATAGAATTCATGAGGAGAGGCCCCAAAAACTCCATGTTGAAAATTTGGTGCCAAAATTCCAAGAAATGCCCGAGATATGCAGCAAAGTTGAAAAAACCCCTTTCATTCCATTATACAGCTTACCGTCATTTCCTCAGTTTGCGGTCGGCTTTGAAGAGTGCAGACGTGTTCATGGTCCACCGGAAGATCGCCACGCCCGGACTCCAGAGGTAAGTATGGGGTGGGGTGTGTGTGGGGAGGCAGGGTGCACAGTGGGTGGGTGCGGGTGGGGGCAGAAGACTATGAGGGACCATTTTTTGTTATAGGAAGAAAAAAATTACATTCATGAACAGGTTTTTTTTCAGGGAACTTGGCACGCTGGGTGGGCTCCTAGTGTGCCACCCTAACTGTTTTGGGGGGTGCTGCAGCCAATCTAGGATTGGGCACCCCCGAAGTCAGCAGTTGGACAGCTTGCCTCATGTGCTGCTAATGTGGCAGCACGCAGGAAGGGTCCGCTGCATCTGACGAGCTTTGCTTGGATTGCAGCGGACCTTTCCTTAGATGTGCTAACCACATTAGCATGCATGGTGTGGCGCCGCATGCAGGCTGATTTGGGAATGAGGGACGACTCATTGATGCATGCCCTGCATCGCCCAACAGCGGCCGCACCCCCAAATCTGCACTCTCCCAAGATGTTGACTTGCGTGCAAGAGCGGCAAGCCAACATAAAAATAAATAAATGTGTTAAGATAAGAAGCAAAGAGAGGAGGAAGTCACTTTGGTTCTCCAATTATGGCAGAAAAGGTAAGAGCCAAGAAGGTGGCCTTCAGAAAATACAAAGAGATGCAAAGGGATGAAGATAGGAAAGAGTACCAGAAGTGTCTGAGGGAGGCAGGAAAAGCTGTAAGGAGTGCAAAGGCACAAAGTGAGAAAAGTTTAGCTCAGTCAGGGGAACCGTTAAGATCAGAGGGGACAAGGGAGAAAGCATGGAGGTGATCAGGATAAGGTGTCAATCCTAGACAAACATTTATGCTCAGTCTTCACATTTGAAGGGGAAGGACAGAGACCACAGTTAGACATCTTAGACACTGAGATGAGGGAGGTGGACACCAGTCCTTCTACAGAGGAATGTGTGCTAAAGGAGCTTACAAAGCTAAAAGTGGACAAAGCTATGGGTTCAGATGGCATACACCCCAGGATCCTGAAAGAACTAAGGAGGGAGCAGGCAGCCCCACTGGTGGTCCTGTTTGACTGACTCCCTAAATATGGGCGAGGTCCCAGAGGACTGGAGAAGGGTGCATGTGGTTCCTCTTCACAAGAGTGGCAGCCAAGGCTGCATGTGTTCCTCTACACAAGAGTGGCAGCCAAGAGGCAGCAGGGAACTACAGGCCAGTAAGCCTCACATCACAGGATCTGAGGCAACACAGATTCACAGCAGGAAGGTCCTGTCAAATGAATCTGTTCGAGTTCTTTGACTGAGTGACAAAAGTGGGGGACCAAGGAGGAGCAGTAGATGTCACCTACCTGGATTTCAGCAAAGCCTTTGATACTGACTGCACTTATAGCTGTTCCATCACTCGCCACGACCCCTCACTTGACAAAGACTCTCGGAGTACCACTAACTGGTCCTGTCTGCTACTGAACTTCTTATTTTTTCTCCCCCTATCTCCTCCTACTTTTCCATCCTTATTCTTTTCCTTAAATGCCTCTGAGTTTCATTCTTTCCTGCAATTGAATATTACCATTTTATTGCAGCCTTTATAAATTGCTTGCCAATTGTTTGTAACATTGTCTTGTTGTTTATGTACTTTTATGACGTGGCACCTTTGTAAAAGAGCCTTTGGCTCAAAGGTATTAATTCCTAGAACAATAAACTAAACTAAACTACTGTTCCACATATAAGGCTGGTCAACAAGATGGGTAATCTGGATTGGGCTGCAAAGTGGTGAACTGTGTTAGTAACTGTCTGAGGGACAGAAGGGAAGGGGTAGTAGTAAATGGAGCCCAGTCAGAGGACATGGAGGTGATCAGTGGGGTACCTCAGAGATCAGTTCTAGGGCCAGTCCTCTTCAATGTTTTCATCAAAGACATTGCAAAGAAGCTGGAAGGGAAGGTTTGCCTGTTTGCAGATGACACCAAGATCTGCAACAGATTAGATACTCCAGAGGGAGTGATAATGATGAGAACAGATCTAGAAAGGTTGGAAAGATGGTCAGAGGTGTGGTAACTGAGGTTTAATGCAAAGAAGCACAAAATCATGCACATTGGGAGTAAGGAACCTGAGAGAGCTATATAGGATGGGGGCTGCTGGCAGTCACCAAAGTGGATAGAGATCTGGGGGGGTCATCATCACAGATGACCAAAAGGCTACCAAGCAGGTAGCAAAGGTGGTAGGGAAGGCCAATGGGGTACTGGGTTGTATAGGAAGGGGGTGTCACAAGCCATAGAAAGGAGATACTGTTACCGCTGTACAAAACACTGGTGAGGCCTCATCTGGAGTATGCCCTGCAGTTCTGGAGGCTGCACCTTCCTAAGGGCATCAACGGGGTGGAGATGGCACAGAGGAGAGCTACTAAGATGGTGCAGGGTTTATGGCATAAATCATATGAGGAAAGGTTGAAGGACCTCAATATGTCTACACTGGAATTGAAGAGGAAATGGGGGATATGATTGAGACATTCAAGTACATCAAAGTCATAAATAAGGTGAGAGGGGAAACATGTACCAGTACAAAAGAGTAATAGAACCAGGGATATGACCTGAAATTGGATGAGGCAGTATAAGGGGAAATGTGAGAAAGTTCTATTTCACTGAGAGGGTGGTGGGTGCAAGGAACGAACTGCCGCAGGGAGTGGTGGGGAGCATGCACTGTGGCAGGATTCAAACATGCATGGGATAAAAACAAGTGAACCATAGTGATGGGAAGGACTAGCTAAAAAAAGAAATAGCTAAAGCCAAAGACCCACTAGGGTCACAGGCCGCTATTACAGGTAGGGCAAACAGGGAGACTAGATGGGTCTGGAGGTCCTTTTCTGCCAACAACTTCTATGTTTCTAAACTGTATTTCTGTTTCTGTGTTTCTAGATCCCATATTCTCTCCTCCTGCCTTGGCAATACTTCAGCATAGCTCTGTCTATGCAGATATAAAACAAGCATTTGTCAATGCCGAATGTTGGCTTGCTGGCATTGGCATTGGTAGTGCAGGAGTTAGACAGATGCATCATAGGAATGGCAGTGAAGTATGATGCCAACCCACCCCCACCATGCAGAGAGTGACAAGCATTAGGGTGTCTCTTTGGATGTTTGGTAGTGCAATGCGGGAAAACATGTCAGGCAGGATGTGAAAAATGACAGCTGTACAGTTCATAAGGAGGTGTAAAAAAATGCCAGTGTTGAAAATGTGGCATGTAAATATACCAAATTTGCGAAGCTACTAGGGTGCGTGGGAAATATGCAATGCACGCTTGCAACACTGCCATTTTATGGGCGTTCGGCACCAAATTTTCAACATAGGCATTTTAGCACCTCTGCTCATGTACAGTGTCACTGTTATTTCCTCAAAGTGTCCCAAGAAGTGATTTCACAGCGACCATGCTATTCTGCGCCGGAAGTGCGAAACACATTTTGGGGCAGGATATGGAAATGACGGCTGTACTGTTCATCAAGAGGTGTGGAAAAATGGCAATGGTGAAAATCCAGACTGAAAATAACACAAATGCATCGACGGTATGAGCGTATGCGGCAATCTGCCACAACGCACACTCGCAATACAGTTATTTTATGGAGTATTATCACCAAATTTTCAACATAGGCATTTTAGGTCCTCTGCTCATGAACTGTGTCACTGTCATTTTCATAATCTGGCCCAAACACTGATTTCCCACAGCGACTACGCTATTGTGCGCCGGAAGTGCCGAAACACAGTTCGGGCAGGATGTGGAAAATGACAGCTATACTGTTCACAAGGAGGTGTACAAAAATGACAATGCTGAAAATATGGCAGTAAAATAATGTGAATATGCGAAGTTATGAGCCTGCGTAGCAACTGCGCAATGCACGCTCGTAAAACAGGCATTTGTTGGATTTTTTCCACCAAATTTGGAACTTAGGCTTTTTAAGAGGGCACCTCATGAACACTGCTACTGTCATTTCATTAATTGGCCCTGAAAGGTGATTTCACGCAGTGACTGCGAAATCACCTTTCGAGGCCAATTAACGCCATGACAGTGACAGAATTCATGAGCAGGGGCCCCAAAAACCCCATGTTGAAAATTTGGTGCCAAAATTCCAAGAAATGCCTGAGATATGCAGCAAAGTTGAAAAAACCCTATTCACTCCATTATACAGCTTACCAGCATTTCCTCAGTTTGTGGTCGGCTTTGAAGAGTGCTGACGTGTTCCCGGTCCACTGAAGATCGTCGCGCGGACTCGGAGGTAAGTATGGGGGGGTGAGGGAGCAGGCAAAGCGAGGGTGCGGGTGGGGGAGGGGGCATTGAGACTATGAGGGACAGTTTTAGTTTTACAGGGAAAAACAAAGAAAACCATCGCAGGACAGTTTTCCTGTTGCAGGGCATTTGGCACGTTGGGGTGGCTCCCAGCATGCCACCCAACTGTTTTTTTTTGTGGGAGTGTCAGCCAACGGGATTGGGGCACCCTCGTCGGCTCACAACAGGGAATAATGCCGAGGGGATTGGGCACCCTCGCATTCAACAGTTGGGGAGAGGTGATGCCGACGGGAGTGGGCTCCCGCTGGCACAGTAAAACAGTGGGGGTTACCGATAGGGGATTGGGCTCCCCGATGTCGGCAGCCGTAGTCGCCGCTGACCATGCTGATAATGGCGCAGCGCGGTAGCAAAGGGTCCGCTGTATGACGAGCTTTGCTCGGATTGCAGGGACCTTTGCTTAGATTGCTCGCACCATTATGTATGCCGGTGTGGCGCCGCATGCAGGCTGATTGGGGAATGAGGGATGCACCTATTGATGCGGCCCTGCATTTGCTCAACAGCGCGCTGCGCCTAAATCTGCACTCTCTTCTATATGTTACTTGCCATGCTAAGCCAACATAAAACAACACTGATATTCTAAAGCAACAACACCATCTTCTGGCCAACAATGTTCTGTATAAATGTTGAGTAGTGTTTTCAAGGGAGAAAAACCTATAATTTAATAAACAGATGTATTTCATTTTTTGTGATTAACTCAGTCCCAGTGTTTAAGGAATGCAATGCATTAAGGTACAGTAAGTACATTTTCAGTTTGTTTCATGATGTCTGATTTGTGAAACATAGCTACTGGTCAATGGTGATTGTTCCGTGGAGGTTTTTGTACAAGGAGCCCCCTGAATTTCATCACAGTGGGCTTCTTGCACAGTAATACATGGCGGTGTCCTCAGTCATCAGGCTGTTCATCTGTAGATATACTTCACCTTTAGGGACATCCCTTGAGATGGAAAACCGACCCTTCACAGATGGGGAGTAATATATATCCCCATCATTCCACATAATACCGAGCCAGGTCAGCCCTTGTCCTAGGGGCTGCCGAACCCAGTGTATACTGTAGCTGCTGAGAGAGAATCCGGACACCTGACAGGTCAGACGGATCGAGTCGGCGGGCTTTTTAACATCCCCTCCAGTCTACCGCAATGTAATATCAGCAGGAACACCTGGAGATCAAGAAGAGAATAGCATTAAATAGTTGGTAGAATTCAACTGAATTACTGATACATCTATAGCAACATTCAATTATAGCAATAATAGATTGGTAGAATTTAATATATAGGTAAATAAGAAGTAGAAAGCATAATTACCAGAAATAAGCAGGCACAATATGCCAAAATGTATTAAATAATTCATGACTTTCATAGAGAGTACAGTATAATCCTGCTGGGTTTCTGCTGACTCTCAATTGTCAGTGCCTTGACCCGCACTGCTAGGTATCAGCCCCGGCTCTGTATTTAAAGAAGCAGCACTCATATGGTTTTGCATGCTTGCCATGCTGAGATATTCCAAACTCAAACAGCATCCTGTGTCCCATGCCTAGCAGGAGTGAAGTAGAGCAGCCAGTCACCATCTTGCTGCTCTGCTCTTGTAGCTTTGGAGTCAGACATTAACCTCTCAGTTTGTCACCACTGGTACATGAGTAAACAAAAACTTAGAAGCAAAAGAAAATTATAGAAAGTGTTTCATTATGATATGCCTTACTCTTGTCAGTACACTTATTTCAATATTTAATTCTTCCTCAGAAGAAGACATGATTCAGTTTGCCTCCAAATGAAGTGGTAAGTGCAGTGCCGCCAGGAGAGCACACATACTGGATGACTGCACCATTGATATCACGCCACTGTTTTTCACAAGTGCCCTCCTAGAGTCAGAGCCTGCCTGTTATTTTTTTTTCATTTTATTTATTTTATGAGATTTCAGAGACATACCTTTGAGCAAAGCTCTTTTACGAAGGTTCCACGTCAGGCTAACAGACAAATTAGACACAATTACCAAAACTCTAATACAAAGTACAGCATCATGTAAGCAGGCATTTGAACCAAATAACCATAGATCAGACAGAAACAGGTGGTAACTAACAGTAGGAAACAGATCAATTTTGAGGCAATTGAAATAATAGTACCTTGGCTGAGTACATTGTCAATGTTGGGAGATTAGAGTAACTTTTTTTTTGTTTATTTGAACAAGTCGGATTTACAACCTATGAGTCAGGGACTCATTTACAAAAGGCACCTCGTCTCAGGGAGGGCAAGACAGTAGAACATTGTGCAGATACAGCATTGGGAGGAAGTAGTGGATGGGGGTGGGATGGAGGCGGAGTAGTCACCTTTCCTGGGGCTGGATCAGTCTGGAGGGAGGGTGGGATGGCAATCAAAGGGAGGGAGCGAGAACTTAGCAGCGAGAGGGGCATGGTCAGAAACAGCTACATTTGATTTCTGAAATTAGGTGTAGTCTCAGGCCAAATTTGAAATGAGAGAGGCTCTTGGTCATTCAAGTGGTCCAGGAATTTTGTTCAACCATTGAGGTGCCCTGTAGGCAAATGTGCATTGTTCCAGGGCAGTTCAGCAGAATGGTTTGATAGCGTTCCTGCACACTACCTCGGTTCTCGTATGTGGAGGATGCAGTAGATAGGATATTTGATACAGGGGTAGTTTTCCCATGAGTGCCTTTCTTCCCGAGGAGGCAGGATTGGAACTTAATTCTATTCCGAGTGGCAACCACTTTGATTGTTCATACAGGGTGCAGAGGTACATCTGTGAGTCGGCAGCCAGGGAGAGCTTGCATGCTTTATTGAGGGCTGTGTATCCCTCTTGAGGGCAGTTTCTGTGGCTGCACCATAGACTACTTAGCCATAGTCAATGGACGATAGGATGAAGTTTGAGACTGAGAGTTAGAAGCCTCAGGAGTGAGGTATTTCTATGCCTGTGGAGAACTCCCAGCTTAGAGTTAACCATCTTGACCACCGAGTTGATGTGTTGGGTAAGGAGAGGTGTCATCAAGGGTGACACCAAGGTACTTGAAGGCATTTACTTGTTCCAGAGGAGCGCTGTCTTTGTTGGTGATGATGAGGGGTGGGTGTTTCTTGTTTTTCTGTCAGTTGGCTATGAGCATGACCTTCGTCTTTTTGTAATTTAGGCGTAGTTTCTGCTTGCAGAACCAGTCCTCTAGCTTGTGGAAGGAGCCTTGGAGTTCAGATTGGAGAGTGTTGTGGTGTGTGTTACTATTTAAGAGTACCGTGTTGTTGGTGTGGAGGATAATTTTTGTGTCACATGCTTCAGGGAGGTTATTCAGAAAAAGACTGAAGAGTAGGTGCCCCAGGATGGATCCCTGGGGGAACCCCAGTGCTACCTCTCTAGAGCCTGACTTGGTTGGGCCCACCCTGACATGTTGGGTTCTGTTGGTCAGGTAGTCCTTGAACCAGCTTGTTGTGTTATGTGCAACCCCCAGGTTCTATAGCTGCATCAGGAGTAAGAAGTGGTTGACAGTATCGAAGGCTTTGGTGAGGTCAATAAAATCTGACCCCACTATTTTGCCTTCATCCAGTGCTTTGTGTGCGAAATCCGTGAACTCCACCAAGGTGGTAGTAGTGCTGTGTTTTTGTCTGAAGCCATGTTGGTTAGGGCAGAATAGTTTGTACTTGTTGAGGTGTTCGGTGAGTTGCTCTGCCACAGTCTTTTCCATTGCCTTGGATAGAGGGGACAGGATGGAGATTGGTCGATAATTGGAAATGTTTGCCCTGTCTCCATTCTTGTGCATAGGTGTCACAAGGACCTGTTTCCAGCTCCAGGGAATTCAGCAAGTGTCAGAGATTTGTTAAAGAGTTTGGTTATTGGTCCGATGATCGTGTTAAGTGAGAGGGATATAAGCTTCATGTCAAGCCCATCACTGCCCATTCTAGTCCTGCCTAGCACTTTTTTATGTGCTTTAGGGTCTCCTTTACTGTCATTCTCCTAAAGTAGAAGTTAGGATGGGGGATTGTTCGTGGTTTGCTGCTGGGTTGTTCGGCAGGTTGGAGCAGGTAGTCAGGGGGAAGAACCAAGGAGAGGTCTGTGAAGGTTTCATTGATGCGATGAGGGTAGAGTCTGTAATAGGGGAGCTGTTTAGGTTGAGATGTTTGGGGTGCTGTTTATTGTCCTTCCCCAGGAGGCTTCTGACATTCTCCCAGAACCTCTTACCATCTCCCTATGTGCTTCTGAGTTGCTCCTTATGGAAGATGGCTTTGACCTGGTGTATGAGGTTAGTGCACTGATTTTGGGCAGTTCTGTAGCACTGAAAATCATAGGATCTGCTGGAGGACCTTGCGATTTACCAGAGCCTATCCCTTTCTTGCATCTTACTAAAAAGCTCCCCAATGATCCAGCCATGTGACTGTGGTTAACACACAGCCCTCCTCCTGTGCTTTCTCACCCTCCCCCCCGACCAATTACCTGACACAGGGTCTCTCTAGATCCCACGAAACAGCATCCTGCTTGTCTCTGATAAGGGACATCTCGAAGGCTGCCAACTACTGTCACGGGTTAACTAAGATAAAGCCAGGACTGCATTACCAGTACTGTTAAGCTAATACTGTTTGTATAAGTTCGTTTTCTGTAAATGTATACCCTCCACCCTCTGTAACAGATGTGGAGCCTTTGCAAAAGAGTCTGTGACTCAAAGGATTGTAATTCTGATTATATTCAATAAATTAAAAATAAATAAAATAAAAATAAATAAATGTGTTACCCACCAGATTTTTCTTTTCTTTAGAGGGGCAAAGAGGCCACATATGCTGTTAAAACCATCAGTGAAATAACTGAGGGCTAGGTCAAGGCTTGGATCCGAGTCAATAGAAGATCAGTTAGTTGTATGTAGTGAGGGCTGAGATGAGTGTCCCTAGTTTGCCTTTCCTCAGGACTCTGCTTTCTATAAGGATGGGAGGTGTTAAGTGCGTGAGCCGAAAAGCAGGATTTTACCAAAAGAACAAACACATTCAACAAATTGAAAATCGAATAGAATATTTATTTATTGTAATACCTGATACATGAAACAGCATTCATTTTTCAGGAAAACTTTGCATTTGATATTTAAAACATACTCAGAAATAACTTATCTCAGCATCCCAAAATCTAATGTGCACAGGTTAGTGAGAGGAGCTCTTAACCTGTGTTCTCTGTAGAGAACAGCAGGACATTCTTGATTTCTGTAGCTGCAGCTGGAAGTCATGGTGTGGGCTGCAGGAGAGAAGTGAGACGCCTTTCCTGGTGTCTAGTGCCCCCAAGTTGCTGTCCCTTTATGTGTATGTTTCGACTATCAGACATTTTCATAAGCATGTCCAGCAAAATGTGGGTGACATAAGTCATATGCAAAATCTCTGGAGACAACAATTTTAAATCTTAATTGACTATTTTGTAAATATTGTTTAAGGTCTCATTCTCCATACCCAGTTAAGATGGTGCTGTATCAAAGTCACCTCTGGCAGATACTCTTTCCCTAACTTAAGCATTTGTCAATGCCGAATGTTGACGTGCTGGCACTGGCATTGGTAGTGCAGGAGTTAGAGAGATGCACAATAGGATTGGCAGTGAAGTAGTGAACTGATGCCGACCCCAGCCCCCCCCCCATGCAGAGAGTGACAGGCATTGGGGTGTGCCTTTGGGTCGTTGGCCATAACGCTCATGCCATTTCACCTTACTCTATCCCGCAGAGACCGACAAGTGTCACGATGTGCCTTGGGGTCTTTGAAACATAGAAACATAGAATATGATGGCAGATAAGAACTGCTTGGCCCACCTAGTCTGCCCATTTCCCTACCTAATGGATAAGCTGCAGATCCTAGTTAACCAACAGCCTACTTCCTCCTACCCCCTGCTAGAATTGCCTTATGTCTGTCCCATGCATTTTTGAATTCCCCCACTGTTTTTGACTCTACGACCCCCTCAGGCAGGCTGTTCCATGCATCTACAACCCTGTCTGTGAAGAAATACTTCCTCACATTACCTCTGGAGCCGTCTCCCTCTAATTTCAAATTGTTCCCCTTGTTCTTGCACATCTGTTTTCTGAAAGATGCTACCTCTTGGACTTTGTTGATTCCTTGAAGTAATTGAAAGTTTCTATCATGCCCCTCCTCCTTTCCTCGAGGCTATACATCTTAAGCTCCTTTAGTCTTTCTTCACGCCTTCTGGTGCAGACTCTGCACCATTTGTTGCCCTCCTCTGGACAGCCTCCACCCTGTCTATGTCTTTGTGGAGATGGGATCTCCAGAACTGTACACAGTACTCCAGATGTGGTCTTACCAACTGTCTGTACAGAGACAACAACTTCCTGTTTTCTACTGGTGATGCCTCTCCCTATGCATCCCAGTATCTCCCCAGCCCTCCTTACTGCCTTCTCACATTGCTTGCCCACCTTTAGGTCATCTGATATGACTAACCCCAGGTCCCTTTCCATTTTTGTTGTTGCCAGTATCTCACCCCCATTGTGTACTCTTCCCCTGGGTTTTTGTTTCCCAGGTGCATTACTTTGCACTTTTGCATTGAATCTAAGCTGCCATACATTTGACCATTCCACCAACCTTGCCAAGTCCCTTTTCATCCTTTCCACACCACCTTGCATATCAACCCTGTTGCAGATCTTTGTGTCATCTGCAGAGACATACTTTTCCTTCCAGTCCCTCTACAATGTCACTTATAAAGACATTAAAAGGACCAGCCCCAGTACTGAACCCTGCGGTACCCACTAGTAACTTCCCTTTCTTCACTGTGGACTCCATTTACTATTACCCTCTGTGTCCTGTTGCCCAGCTAATGTTTTACATAGGCTACCACCCTGGGACCCACTCCCAGGCTGGCTAATTTGTTTATTAATCTTTTGTGCGGGACTGTGTCAAATGCACTTGCTATAGTCTAGGTAGGACATGTCCACAACCCCTTCCTGGACTACTACTTTGGTCACCCAATCAAAGAAATCAATTAGATTTGTCTGACATGACCTTCCTGCTGTGAATCCATGCTGCCTTGGGTCCTGTGCCCCACTGGCCTCTAGGTACTTAACAATTCTCTCCTTCAGAAGTGATTCCATCATATTCCCTACCACTGAGGTCAAACTGACAGGTCTGTAGTTTCCTGCCTCTGTCTTGCTCCCACTTTTGTGTAGGGGAATCACATCTGCCCTCCTCCAGTCCTCAGGTACCACCCCATCCTCCCATGATTTATTAAAAAGGGTAGTCAGTGGTGTTACTAGTTCTTCCTTAGTTCTTTTAGAATTCAGTGATGAATCCTATCAGGCACCATTGCTCTATCCACCTTCAGTTTTAGGAGTTCTTTCAGAACCCTTTCTTCTGTGAAAGGACGAATATCAACCACCTATCCAGAGTGCTTCTATTGACTGGATTAGGTATCTCCCCCTGCTCTTCCATTGTGAATACTGAGCAGAAGTATTCATTCAGTATCCCTGCTTTTTCACTGTCGCTCTCTGCCCAACCACCCTCCTCTTTATTCAGCCTCAGTATCCCTGCCTTAGTCTTTCTTTGCTTCCTAATGTACCTATAAAAGGTTTTATCACCCTTCTTAACTGAGTAGGCTTTAAGCTCACCCCATTCTATAAGGAAATATACTGACATGGGTGCAGTGTAGGAGAATGGGGTGAACGTTGGGGCTGAAGAATCCAAGGCACACCTCGATGCCTGTCACTGGCTGCAGGGTGGGGTGGAATGGCATAAGCATTACAGGCGACAATGCCAAATCACACCCTGACACCTGTCAGTCTGTACAGGGTGGAGCACTACGGTTGGAAACCCTAATGCCCAGGGAGATTAGTTGGTATTTTCACTTCAAATTTTCAACATGGGCCATTTGTGACCCCACCTCAAGAAAAGTGGCACTATGAGTTTGCTTGCTGAAAGGTGATTTTGTACAGCTACTGTGCATTTTGGTGCCACAGGTGCAAAAACACATTTTGGGCAGGATGTGAAAAATGACAGCTGCACTTTTCATGAGGAGGTGTAATAAAATGGCATTGTTAAAAATCTGGAGTGAAAATATAAAAAAGTGGTGACATTATGAGCATGCATGGAAACTGCATAACGCACGCCCATAACGCAATTATTTTGGGGATTTGTTTACCAAATTTTCAACATAGGCATTTGGGGAACTCTGGTCATGAACAGTGTCACTGTGATTTTGTTAATCTGGCCCGAACATTGATTTCCCACAGCGACCGTGCCATTGTATGACATGTGTGAAAACACATTTCGGGCAGAATGTGAAAATGACAGCTGTACTGTTCATAAGGAGGTGTACAAAAATGACATTAGTGAAAATCTGGAGTGAAAATATAAAAAATTGGTGACATCACGAGCGTGTATAGAAACTGTGCAATGCATGCCCGTAACACAATTATTTTAGGTATTTTTTTTATCAGATTTTCAACATAGGCATTTTAGGACCTCCACTCATGAACAGTGTTACTGTGATTTTGTTAATGTGTCCTGAACATTGATTTCGCACAGCGACCATGCCATTGTGCACCACATGCACGAAAACGCATTTTGGGCAGGATGTGAAAAATGACTGCTGTACTGTTCATAAGGAGGTTTGAAAAAAAGGACAATGCTGAAAATCTGGAGTGAAAGTATTAAAAATTGTCAAAGTTATGAGCATGCATTGAAACTATGCAATGTACACTCATAACACTGTCATTTTTTGGAATTTTTCCACCAAATTTGTAAGATAGGGTTTTTGGGACCCCACCTTATGAACAGTGGCATTGTCATTTCATTAATCGGTCCCAAAAGGTGATGTCACACAGTGACTGTGAAATGACCTTTTGGGCTGAGTAACGAGATGACAGTGCATGTGTTCATGAGGTGGGATCCCAAGCACCCAATGTTAATAATTTGGAGGCAAAATTCCAAAAAATGGCTGAGATATCCACCTAAGTTGAAAAAAAAACATTTATGCCATTATACAGCTTACCGGCATTTCTTCAGTTCGCGGTCAGCTTTGAAGAGTCCAGATGTGTTCTTGATCCATCAAGATCATCGCACCTGGCTCTGGAGGTGATGGTGAGGGGGTGGGAGGTAAGCAGAGGGTGGGTTCAGGTTGGGGAGGGACCTATCATGAGAACGCTTTCTTTCTTCAGGTACTGCAAAAATAAAAACGAACATCATGGACTGTTTTCTTTTTTTACAGGTGTATGAAAAACTGTTGTGCACACTAGGGTGGGCTCAGTGTGCCCCATGATTTTGAGGGGTGATGTTGGCCACACTAGGATGGGCTCCCAGTGTGGCACAGAATGGGGGCAGGGGCCAGAACATGCCGATGATGGTCGGCTTTGATTATGGGGGGGCACACGTGGGTGGACTCCCTGTGTGCCATACAATTTTGGGAGGGTAATTTAGCAGGCCAACAGGGGGATTGGGCACCCTTGAAGTTGGCTTTGTAGGCATTGTGCGGCAGGCGGCGGCAGCCACTGCCACCATGGTGATTGAAATACTTCACCAGGAAAGGTGCGTCGGGAGGTGTGTTATTGTGTCGCTGCATGACAAGCTTGTCTCTTATTGCAGTGGCACTTTCTTTACAAGTTTTGACCACTTTACATATTTCTTGTGTGAGATCCTGCATGCTGGCTTATTGGGGAATGAGGGATGCACTTACTAAAGTGTGCCCTGCATTCGCCACACTGACGCACCTCCGAAATCTGCTACTACCACAAGATGTTGACTTGTGCGCAGGCACAAGCCAACATAAAAAACAGAACCATCAGCTGAGATTTGAGAGGTCGATAAAGCTTCTTGATTTAAATATGTTTACTTTTTGGGGAGCCCATTTCCTGCAGCTAAGAGTTGTTAATGGATCTTAAAGAGCAACTCTGCACTTCAGCAGGTGCTTTCATAAATAAGATGTTACAGTTGTTACAATTTACTACAGAATACTTTTTTTTATTTTCAGTGTTCCTTTCCAAGGTTTTCAGCACATCTAGGTAGTCCCTCTAAAAAGGCTGTTTAGAAAACATCTGAAAACATTTGACTGTACCCTATTTACCTCACAGTGCCTTTGTTTATGATATCATAGTACTCACCATGACAATAGACTGTGATGTCACAAACAGCAATTGTGTGGTTAGCAGGGAAAGTCAGATACATTTTGAAAGACTTAGATCAAATATTTCCTGCATTATCTGCATTATTTAGTAGGGGAAAGTAAAAAAATCATTAGAAAACAAATTTAAAACATAACTGGTGTAAGTGGTTTTTTTTTTGCATTTATTATAATAGAGGATTGCTTTTAAGGAATCATTTTATGACTCTCGGATTGAGAATTTATTTCCTGTTCCTTTTCCCTCGACAGGCTGAATGTGCTGCTGTTAGACTGGCTGGATGATTACAGTTTTATTTGGGCTCAATGTAGAAAAACAAAATAAACAAAAAAATGTTAATTTAGCATTTCCTCCTTTGTGTTTGGATTTGCTGGGCTGAAAGATTTAGAGACTCTAGGTAGCATGCAGTCACTGCTTCTAGTACCCTGCCAACGTGGTCAGTCTATTCAACACCCAGCCAGCTCAGTAAACTTGCTCACACAGCTTCACTGCTCATGACTAGTCACTGTAGGTGTGTGGGTGTGTTTATTTTTTGTTACCTGTGTTGAAATTTATGTTTTTGTTTTTGAATGCCAGCTTTTTCTTGCCAGGTGACAGTTTGGTTGCACATCTACAATGACCTGTCCCTCTGTTTGTTTATTTTGTCTGCAGGGTAAAACTGAAATGAACACTATAGTTTGCTTTAGTTTGCTAGAGTATAGTTTTTCTTTGATTTCCAGCTCTTCCTAATATGATTGCTGATCCAGTTGCCTCCTAATGTGTCTAGGAACTGTTACACTAAGAACAGAATGAGGATTAGTTCACCCGTTTTGTTGACTCACATACTGCATTTAAACAGGTCCAGGATCTTGAAGCCTGGACTGCTCTATATAAACCGGATGTACTGGCTTTGACGGAGACCTGACTTAAGCCACAAATCCTCCCCCACGAAGTTGACCTTGTTGGCTACTATGTTTGTAGAAAGGATTGAGTAGGGAAGATGGGCAGGAGGGTTCTTATCTCACCAGCACCAGTCTAAATGTTATGCAACTAGGCCATCCTCCCCTCTGTGACTCAGTGAGTGAGATAATATTCATTAAAAGTGCTCCTAGATGATACTAAACCCCTTTACATAGGGTGTGTCTACCCCCCACCCCCATTGGCAGCTTCTTCCCTCGAATCTTTAACTCAGGTGCTGGCAGAGAATGCACTGGGGGAGATGATCCTCCTAGGGGATTTTAATCAAAACTGGAGAACTATGGGTGCTACTGGAAGTAAGAACCCTGTCCTTGACACCTGTCTGACCCAAGTCATTAATTTGCCTACAAGGCACAATGCCAAGTCTGGCAAACATACCTTGCTAGATTGGGCTCCAGTATCGAGTCCAGAGTGGATATTGGCAGCTGGAATCATGGCAGACTCTGAGTGACCACTCACCAGTCTTCTGCACCTGGTTAAATAAGTTCCTAAACTGCCAGCCAGGGTAACAGAAGCCAGAAACTATGCCAGACTTGCACCGGCAGACTTCAACTCTGACCTACGTGCTGCTAACTGGGAACCTATAACTTCCCTTCCCTCCTTGGATGAGGCACTGAATTATTTCACCAACATATTTATGTCAGTGGCTAATGTGCATGCCCCTCACAAGAAACTAAGAGTGCAGGGAAAGTGCCACAAGTGGCTTAACTAAGGCCTTAAATGAAGCATGCTGCTCTGGGACAGGGCTTGGGGGCATTACAAATCCACTGGCCTCAAATTGGACTAGGAGAAATACAGGGCACTGAGGAATAAATGCAAGAAAGCTTCCAAAAATGTAAAACTCAAGTACTTGTGTGATCTCCAGTCTCGACGCTTAAGGGATCCTAAGAAATTCTGGGGCCAAATAAACCTGCTTTTGAAGGGTGCTACTAGTGCCCAGGATGGAGCTCTTTTGGTTGGCGATACCCTGACCAATGACCTCACTTCTGTAGCTGGGACATTTAATGCCTCCTTTTCTAACCCCAGCACACTTAAATCTCATGTCCCCTGTGGGGTTCCCTGCAGCAACAGAACTGAATGGGTTCACACTAGGCCTCAGTTTCATATAAAACTGGTCAAGCCATCTGAAGTACTACCCCTTCTAAATCGGATTTACCCCGACTCCTCCCCTGGACACGACCTACTCGAACCTAAGCTGCTGCGGGCCACTGTCCCAGCTATTACCCTCCCTGTCACCATGCTTATTAACAGATCCCTACTTGAAGGAAAATACCTCAATAAATGGAAGGTTGCAACCATATTAGCTATCCACAAAAAGGGGCCTAGGGTTAATGTGGGGATTTACAGGACCATCTCCATTCTCTGCCCTCTTGTGAAGGTGCAGGAGAGACTGTTCTACAACCAACTGCAGGACTACCTCAAGCTGCACCTACTCCTAGTCGACAATCAATATGGTTTTAGGAAAGGCCATGGTACCAACACAGCCCTAATCCAGCTAAAGTCTGACATCCTAGATGCCATGGATAGGGGATCCTCGATGGGAGCTTTATTCATCGATCTTTCAAAGGAATTTGACCTGGTCAGTCATGAACTACTTCTCTCCAAGCTCCAACTACTAGGGCTGACAGGCTCTCAGTTACCTGGTTTGAGAGCTACTTGCTCAACAGAACCCAAAACGTTCTATGGAGAGGAACCCAATTGGGTGCTAGACTTGTGACCTCTGGAGTATCCCAGGGCTCGATTTTGGGTCCTCAACTATTTACCCTCTTTCAATGACATTGAGCGGGACTGTGGGCTGGACAACCTCATCCTGTATGCAGATGATACAGTTGCATACTGCAGTGATCCACTACCAAGCATTATCTCTGCCAAACTTCAGACCTGTTTCACAGCACTTGAGGCTTGGTTCACCGCTAACTCACTTGTGCTTAATGAGGAGAAAACGAAAGCTGTCCTATTTGGGACCAGGCATCTGGGAGCCAACAGGCATGACCTGCTCCAGCTCCACACAGCCCAAGGAAAGACAGCTGAGGTTATTGACAAGATTAAATATCTTGGAATCCTCCTTGACCAGGATATGTCCTACAAGCCTCACATTGACTACTTAACCAAGTCCACTCACCAGAAGATTGGCCTCCTCTACAGGCTGGGAAACTCCCTTTCAGATGAGGCACGGTGAGCCATAGCTAACTGTACCCTGCTTCCTACCCTCCTATGGTGCCCCCTCTACAGTTTCTTAAGGGGTGAACTAAGAAAACTAACTTTACTCTACAATAGGGTTGTACACACTACCCACTCCCTCCTAGGAGTCACCACTGTGAGGTCCTTGCTGACCTTAACTGGCCTCTATATGGCACAAATTGGCTATCCCTCACTATGTATGACTTTCAAATTCACTACTGCCAGCCCTCCCCCAAATCTGCATGGCTTTCTTAATCCCAAGGTCCAGTGCTATGACCTGAGGTCATCGACAGGCTGCCCCCTTGACATCCCTCGAGTGTGGACTAACCTAGGCCAAGGATCCTTTTGGTATGCTGCTCCTAACCTGTGGAATTCTGTCCCAGAGAATCTGACTGGTTGTCCCACACTCCATGGATTTAAGTCTGCATTGAAAGTGTGCCTGCTGGAATGGAGTCTCTGTGGTTGTTACTGCTAGTCCCTGTCGATTGGGCCCAATACCCCCCCCCATACACATAAGAGCACATGGGCTCCTGACATATTAAACCACCTTACAACTCTGGATATTACCCTATGTAAGAATTTCCAGATCGAATAATGGCAAATCTGGAATCCTAGGCCTGAGGTGTCTACAAATCAATCATATGTGAACTCTGTTATATATTGTCTCTCTCCTTCTACCTAGTGAATAGGGCGGTGTTTGCCATACCCTGAAACTGAATATTAACTGCACCGCTGTTACTTTTTCATCCTCATATCTCATGTGTATTGTGTATTTTGTACCTAACTATCATACTGTATGTGAACTGTTAAACTCTGTATGTAATCAAAGTATGTACCACTGTATGTAATTAATGTATTGTATTAATTCCTGGTAACCCCTGAAAAGGAACCTCTGGTCTCAGTGGGCTTACCTGGTTATCAAAATCTAAATAAATATATAAATAAACACAATAGTTTGTGTTGGGTTGTTCACACTCTCTGCAAGTAGCTCTGGAAGGTGTTGCACAAGACAAGATTCAGGAGCCTCTGCAGGATGGATACATTTCAAATGACATTAAAGAGTTAGTAGAGCTTATGTTCCCAAACAGCATGGCTTTAGAAAGTAACAGGGAACTGGCACAGCCTGGGCCAGGTTCACGGACCACATCAGTGGAGCTATGGATGGAGGGTTGCTCGCAGGTGCTGTGTTCATGGACCTGTCCAAGGCATTTGACTTAGTGGACCATCACCTGCTACTCGGGAGCATGGGTGGCCTAGGGCTTACTAACTTGCCCCTTGAGTGGTTTAACAGTTACCTAAGGGGAAGGACTCTGAAAGTTTCATATGGAAGCACCTTATCTGAAAGCAGGGAGCTGGAGTGAGAAGTTCCCCGTGGCTCAATTCTTTGGCTGCTCCTTTTTACATTGTTTATAGATGTAATGCCTCCTAATTTGAAAAACACAAACAAAATACTTTATACAGATGATATTATTTTTTACTGTAGTTTGAATTCGTTTGAAACTATTAGCCAGCTTTTGAATAGAGATTTCCATGAATTGTAACACTGGTTAAGTAAACTCTAACTGTCCTTAAATAGTACAAAGACCAAAAGCATGCTTTTTGGTTGAAACCAAGGCTTGAAAAAGCTGATAAACTAAATATATTTGATAATTCAGGCACCATATTCAATCAGGTTACCCAGTTCAAGTCTTTGGGCTTGGGCATACATTTAGATCCGCAACTAACTTACTCTTATTATGTTGGAATAATAACTAGACAGGTAAATCAAAAATGTGGAGTTCTTTTTAAACTGCAGCCCTCACTAACTCTCCAAGCAAGGATTGCAATAGCTACCATAAGAGCATACTGTTATCATCATTGCATTCTATATCAGGTCACCGGATGGCTTCCACCAAGCTATAACAGTTTATAAAATATGAGCTGTCTTACTGATAATGTTCTCAGACAAAAGTATAACTCCCCTTTGTACTCTTTATTTCAGTTTAGATAGTTTAGAAGACAGCTGTGGCCTAATGAAACACTTAGTTCTACAATTCGGAAGACAAAACAAAATGGGAGATCAAGCTTTCTCAATTAAGGCTATAAAAATTTGGAACGAGCTCCCTGTTGCTCTTCAGTCTGGCATAAGTCATGAAACTTTTAAAAAATAACTAAAGAAGCACCTTTTTAGTCATTTAGAATGTCAATGTTCTTTGTGAATTTTGTTTAAGTACTGACTTAATGTTGCAAATGTTTAATGTCTGTATAATCATGTTTCTCTGCTGTGGTTCAAGTAACATCTTGACTGTTTCCTGTAATGGTCTCAGGTCAAACATGATAAAGGGCAAGTGGCTCATGTAGCTTACCCGTGAACAAAGTTTAAATAAATAAAATAAATAATAAATAAATTCACACAAATGGTTTCATTGTTGGCTCTGGATACTTTGGGTTATGCATATAATTGTGTCTGTTGCTCGAATGTATTTGCTGTTGGGCTGAACCGAAAGAACACGGTGCCCTGTTGTGGTTTTGTACCAATTGCTTTGATCTTTTTAACTGAAATACAGCCCATTCCCATCGTCCCTGTATAAAGCAAATGCTTATTTTTTGTTGTTGTTACCAGTTCTATTTTAGTATACAAATCCACTACCTATCTACCTAACTCTGGAGCAAATGATTCCATCAGTAAAACACAGAATAATAAAGAAAGCTTCAATGCGCTGTGTGTTAATTTTAATTTGCTTTAACTGGGGCTGCTTGTTTCACATACTTATCTTTTTCTAGGAGCAGCATCAGCAAGATTTTAACACAAATGTTTGCCCCCCAGCACAGCCAGGCTGAATTAGGAGTGGGGACCCAGTGTGTAAGGTACATGGCCCTTCTGAGTGATGGCATTCTCTGATATCCAACTTTGTGTTCATCTGCAGAGAGAGCCAGATGCCTGGTGGCAGAAGGTGACATGTTTGGCTGGGCTTCTGCTTTCTCTATCACTTTACCAATGGCAGCTGCTTGTCTCCAGTGTGTCATGACAAACTTTACTGTAGCCTGATTCTATTTCTGTTGTTAAACTACAACAGATCAGTTCTGTCTCTGTCCCAGATTTCCTGCCTAGCTGTCACCACTGTATTTCTAGTGCATCCCGTATTCGTCCTGGAGGTTCTTCCTCCTAATGTCATAGTCTGCCATCTCAGCACAACTGAACTGACTATTAAAATAATTATTTCAAAATAAGTCATTATTTAAAATTGCATGAAAAGTCCTGATTTTTACTGTCTGTTACAGGATTTGCATGTTCTTCCTGCACAATTATGCACTGAGTACTTATTAGCACTTTGTAACTACGTATCTGTAGCTTAGCCACCTAACCCTGTACCCCACCCCTTGATGCACTAAGGAGGAGAAACAGTAGGGCTGTATTGTGCTTCTGCTGTACCTTTCACTTTAGCACTTTATGTTTACTTTTGAATTAAAATTATTAACTTTTTCTGTGGTGTCTGGTGTCACATTTTGTTTGCTGTTTTTATCCCTGCCCTGGCACAGCCGTAGGAGTGCAGTTGAGTTAGTTTTAGTGTTGTCTGGACACAGATTCTGCCACTGCTTCCCAACATGGCAGTTTACAGGTGAGCTAATCTGCCCCAGCCTGTTAAGGGAGCTTGTGATCCTGTGCTGTGGGCACAACTTCTGGTGACCCTGCCTCTCCCACTACTGGGGCACCCAGAAGAGGAATGGTTCCTGCCCAGAGTGCTGGGAGGTGTTCAGTCATGTCAACAGGTGGAAAAGGAACCAGGTACTGCTGGCTGACCAGTATGAGAAGACGAATGCACTGCAAGTGCTGGGGACAGTAGTCGATCCCTACAGGTACTACTCAGAGCATGAGGAGAGACTCAAGCTGTTCTGTGTCCTGGATGGTCAGTTCATCTACTTAATCTGCAGGGACAGTCAATGGCACCCAGAGCACATCATTTTACCCCTCAGAGAGGCAGCTGACACATTCAAGGTAAGCCGCTAGGGGAAGGGGATGACCTCTGCCCCCAGGTAGAGTTCATCTATAGCTTCTGTTTATAACACACCCATACAAAACAGCTTAAAGTGTCACAACATGAAATATAAATACTGAAAACAAGCACAATACTTATGGCCTATACACAGGAGAAAAAAGTTGCTTTTCTAATTTTTTTACCTGTTGGTTAGATGCAAACCTCAATGTATTTAATGGGTATGCAGTGGTGGATCCAGGAATTTACAGAAGGGGGACACACATGACCACAAAACCAAACTTTTCTAGGAGGGTCTAAGGGCATGCCCCAAGAAATTTTGAAAATATAATGTGAATTGGTGCTTTTGGTGTATTTTAGGCCCAATTTTAGGAGCAAAGTGTTGATAACCCATCAAAAATCTCCTACTTCTCTTTTCATCACAGAGCAGCTACAAGCAGTAATGTCTGCCTCACAGGATATGTCCTAAATGCTCTAACAGTCCCAGTATGCAGATGAGGCACTACTCAGTCTCTACTCACTCGTCATAGCCGCAATTTCCAAAGCTGACCTCACTTCCTCTCTCTCTCACTCACTCCTCGCAAAGATCAATTGTATATCTTAGATGATGTATCATACTCTCTGTAAAATGTTTATGTGAATTGCCTGTTTTTCTCACCTATTGTTACTCTCTGTGCAAACTGTACCTGGGTCATACCTGGAAACGAGCTTCAGCTCAGTGTGCTTTTCCCGGTCATCAAATTTTAAATAAAATAAATAACATAAAATAAATATAAATTCTGAGAGATATATCTGGTTGTTCTGCTTGAATAACCAGGCATGTCACTCAGCTTCCCTCCCATCCCTGCTGAGGCAAGTTTTTATTGCACTGTGATGGAGAGAAACTAGGAGATGGTCTCAGTTGAAAAGCACATGAACAGAGAAACTTCTAAAAAGAAACTGAACTACAGTTGTTTACAAGTTATAGCCAGACTGGGAGGGGTACATGGAATAGTGGTGGTGTTAGGGGGACAGCCAAGGGCAAAGAGACAGAAAAAGAGGTGGTACAGTCTGCACCCCCTCTTTCACTCTTTCTGCCTCTTTGACCTGGGCTGTCCCCCAGCACCATTACTGCTTCCGCTCCACTCCATCCCTTTACTTGATGCCAGATACCTCACCACTCTGCTTCTTTTCTCACCAAATATTCCCTGATACCTTGTCTCTTCCCTCCCTCCAGCTCAGGACAAAGAAAGAAGCTGTTACCAGCTCAGTTTGAAATAACAAAAAATGTTTTAAATGGGTAATTTCCAGGCTTAGCCACAACCACAGCAACACAGTCCACAAAACAAGCATTTGTCAATGCCGAATGTTTGCTTTCTGGTTTTGACATTGTCAGTGTGAATGAGTATTGAGTTATCTAGGTGTAAGTATTTCTGTGGCCCTATCAGAATCAATGACAGAGTTCCCTGCATTTCTGTCTCCTCTTCAAAGTGTAATATTTTACAGCATCTTGAAAAACTTAGTTTGACAGGGAGCAGTTATTAACTGCTTAATTACAGGAAATCCATCTACCTGAAAATTGAACTGTGTACAGTGCAGAACAATTGTTAATGGAGATTTGCTGTGATTGCATTCCTGTCTCTGGGTTGGGGAATGGAGCTCAGGAAATGCAAATATCACAGGCAGATTGCAGAAAAGAAGCATACTAATGAAATTTTCCCCATCACCCATAAATCCAATATGCTGTATGAGAAGCTTGGTTTCTGACTGAAATAATAACTTACACTAAGTATCAAAAGCTGCAAGAAATTTGCTAAGTATCTTACAGTGTTGCATATTGTTTCTGTAAGGAACTGATAAAAGGTAGACAGATTATTTAGCAACAACTTTGCAACTCCTGGTCACATTGTAGCACAATCTTTATGTAACAAAGCAGGAAAGTTACAGGGATTTTTTTAAAGTACCAACTCTGATGTGCTGAAATATCCCTGCAAAAAGCTATAATGGATTCCTGTTGTGTTTTCGCATTTCTATTTCTTGCTTGTGTTACATCCAGATTAATAAAACAAGCAAGTAAAACAAGTGTGCTTGTATTATTTATCAAAAGAAAATGTAATTGCTGAAACTCTTACTGATTTATCAACTAGTATGCTGTGCTAAAGCATTAGTATGGCTATGTGTGTAAATGGAGAAGGACTGGTTGAAATACATTGTATGGCATCCATCTTAAGTTACATGACCCGGACACAGGGCAACGAACTGCAGATCTGACTGCGTATCCTCACATCTGTGAGTGTTCACTGCCATGATGCCTTCAAGTTGTGATGAGTATGGTAGATGGGGGGGTAAGTAATGGAGTGTGCAGAGCGGCTTCCCACAATCTCCCACTTGCATACTGTGTGACTGTGAGCAAGTCACAAGGAACAAGGAGGCGCTACTTCACTGAGAGGGTTGTGAAGCCCTGGAATGTGCTGCCCAGGGAGTTGCTGCTGCTACTACTGTGGAGGGGTTCAAGAAAAGCTGAAATAGGTATAGAGGAGGGAGGGAGCATCCCAGAGTATCATTGGGAATGGGGACCTTGTAGAGAGAGAGAGGGTTACCAACAGTGCCCTGGGAAGGCACTGACCTTTGAGCAGACTCGATAGAAACATAGAAACATAGAATTTGACGGCAGATAAGGACCACTTGGCCCACCCAGTCTGCCCATTTCCCTACCTACTGGATAAGCTGCAGATCCTAGTTAACCAGCAGCCTACTTCTTCTTATCCCCACCCCCCAGAATTGCCTTATGACTGTCCCATGCATGCTTGAATTCCACCACTGATTTTGACTCAACTTCCTCCGGAAGGCCGTTCCATGCATCCACAACCCTCTCTGTGAAAAAATACTTCCTTAAATTACCTCTGAGCCGCCCCCATCTTCAAATTGTGCTCTCTTGTTCTTGCACACCTCTTTTTGAAAGATGCTACCCTCTCGGACTTTGTTGATTCCTTGAGGTACTTGAAAGTTTCTCATGTCCCCCTCTCCTTCTTTCCTCGAGGCTATACATATTAAGCTCCTTAAGTCTCTCTTCATATGTCTTCCGTGCAGACCCTGCACCATTTTAGTTGCCCTCCTCTGACAGCTTCCATCCTGTCTATGTCTTTGTGGAGATTGGGTCTCAGAACTGCACACAGTACTCCAGATGGGGTCTCACCAGCTGTCTGTACAGAGGATAATAACTTCCTGTTTTCTACTGGTGATGCCTCTCCCTATGCATCCCAGTAACCCCCAGCCCTCCTTGCTGCCCTCTCACATTGCTTGCCCACCTTTAGGTCATCTGATATGACTACCCCAGGTCCCTTTCCATTTTGTTGTTGTTAGTATCTCACCCCATTGTGTACTCTTCCCTGGGTTTTGTTTCCAGGTGCATTACCTTGTACTTCTTAGCATTGAATCTAAGCTGCCTACATTTGACCATTCCTCTAACCTTGCCAAGTCCCTTCTCATCCTTTCCACCCCACCCTGTGCATCAACTCTGTTGCAGATCTTAGTGTCATCTGCAAAGAGACATATTTTTCTTTCCAGTCCTTCTGCAATGTCGCTTTATAAAGACATTGAAGAGGACTGGTCCTATACTGAACCCCGCGGTACCCCACTAGTAACCCTCCTTTCTTCTGGAGTGGACTCATTTACTATTACTCTCTGTGTCCTATTCTCCAGCCAATTTTTACCCAGGCTGTCATCTTGGGACCCACTCCCAGGCTGGCTAACTTGTATATTAATCTTTTTGTGGGACTGTGTCAAATGCCTTGCTAAAGTCTAGGTAGGCCATATCTACAGCCCTCCCTGATCTACTACTTTGGTCACCCAGTCAAAGAAATCTATCAGATTTGCCTGGCATGACCTTCCCGCTGTGAATCCATGCTGCCTAGGGTCCTGTGCCCTCTGGCCTCTAGATACTAGACAATTCTTTCCTTCAGAAGTGATTCTATCATTTTCCTATCACTGAGGTTAAACTAACAGGTCTATAGTTTCCTGCTTCTGCCTTGCTCCCACTTTTGTGAAGGGAATCACATCTGCCTCCTCCAGTCCTCGGGTACCACCCCATCATCCCATGATTTGTTAAAAGGGTAGTCAGTGGTGTCACTAGTTCTACCTTTAGCTCTTTTAGAATTCTGGGATGAACTCATCAGGCCCCATTGCTTTGTCCACCTTCAGTTTTAAGAGTTCTGCAGAACCCTTTCTTCTGTAAATGGGCTGGTATCAACTTCTGTATCCAGAGTGTTTCTACTGTTTGTTTTATGTACTCCTCTCTTCATTTGTAAATACTGAGCAAAAATATTTGTTTAGTATCTCTGCTTTTCACAGTCTCCTCTGCCCACCCTCCCTCCCTTTATTAAGCCTCACTATCCCTCCCTTGGTCTTCCTTTGCTCCCTGATGTACCTATAAAATGTTTTATCCCCTTCTTAACTGAGTTGGCTATCTTTTCCTCAGTTTGGGCCTTTGCTGTTCTGACTGCCTTCCCAGCCTCCTTTGCTTTAACTGATACAGTTCTCTGTCCTGCTCCTTCTGCATTCCTTGTACTTCCTGAATGCTTTCTTTTCTCTTGAACCTTCACTGCCACTTCCTTTGAGAACCATAGTGGTTTCTTACATCATCTTGTTTTGTTTATTTGCTTCACACAAAGGCTCATACCTCTGTGATGGCAGTTTTATTATTCCCCATTGTTCTTCCACCCTCCTTCCTGCCCATTTGCTAGTGCATTCCTTAGGCACTCACCATTTTGGCAAAGTCAGCCTCCTAAACTCCAGTACTTTTGTCTTTGTAGGCTTGACTCTATTTCTGTGTTTATTGTGAACTATACTGTTCGATGGTCGCTAGTTCCCAGATGGCTACCCACTCTACATCTGTGATCCTCTCCATCTCCATTTGAGAGAATCAAGTCTAATATTGCTCCCTCTCGAGTGGGCTCCAGTACTAGTTGTCTAAGGCATGCCCCCTGTAGGGCATCTAGAATAACTGCACTCTTCGAAGTGGCAGCTGCAACTGCACTCCAGTTAACATCTGGCATATTCAGATCACCCATCAGCAATATCTCCCCTTTTTCTGCCATTCTAAGTATACTTTCTATCATTTCCCTGTCCATTTCCTCCCCCTGAGAAGGGGGTCTGTATACAACCCCTGTGCGTATTGTGGTGCCATTGCCTGTCTCCAAATTTACCCACAGTGCTTCTTCTCCCTGTTTACCCTTTTGTTCTGTTGCTTTTATTCCTTCCCTTATGTAAAGAACTACTCCTCCTCCTCTTTTACCCTCCCTGTCCCTCCTGTAGACAGTGTATCCTGCTTTGTTTATGTCCCAGTCATGGTTTTGTGTGTACCATGTTTCTGTGACTGCCACGATATCCAGATGTTCCTCCTCCATCAAGGCCACTAATTCAGGAAACTTGTTACCCAGACTATGGGCATTGGTACTCATTGCTCTCCATTTTTTGATGGCTTTACCTTCTGTTGCAGCATCCCCCACTGACCGTTCTACCTCAGTCTTTTTCTCATTTAGTACCCTGTTTTGTAGGGAGAGGCTGGGATTTTCCTGCTGCTTGTCAGTGCCTCCCTTTGACTAGTTTAAAAGCTTGCCAATGAAGCATTTAAACCGATTGCTCAAAAGACTTGTTCTCTTCCTGGACAGATGCAGACCATCCTGCCAGTATAGGCTGGTGTCCCTCCAGGTGGAACCCCAGTCCCCAATGAAGCCAAACCCCTGTGCTCCACTCCATTTTTTCAACCATTCATTAAACTGCATGGTGCCAATTACCCTCGCCTCCCCCATGCTTTTGACAGGCAGCACCTCTGAGAAGGATACTGTGTGTGCTACTTGTCTTAGGTCCCTCCCCAACTCTGCAATGTCCTCCTGCACTGCTCTAATCTCATGATGAGCCAAGTCATTTGTCCCTAGGTGGACAATTACATCCAGCTCGGAATCCCTTGCAGCTGTTCTCGTGATCCTGAGGATGCATTTCCTGTCCCTCCAAGCCATGGCACCAGGCAGGCACCTTACTTCATTTTTCCCAGCTCCCCCCAGTTCTATACCCCTAATAATTGAGTCCCCCACCAGGAGCTGCTTCCTTTCCCTGTGGTGTCCTCTGCTTCCTTCCTGTGGGCCTCCCTTGTGACAGTTATCATCAGTCTTCTCTGCAGGTGCATCCATAGGGGAGCTATGCTCCCCCAGAATGGTGTATGGATTGTGGATAGACCATAGGGCCTAATCTGCTGGCCTTGTAGTATGTTAGTATGTTAGTAAGTCAGTTAACCTCCCCAGTGCTCTCAGGTTGCCCATGAAAACAAGCAGCACGACTAGTGGGCCTTACCTGGTTAACAAAGAATTACATAAATAAAGAAAATAAAGACAGAATGTTTAGAAATTATTCATGATCATGAAATGACTTTTGTGCCTTGGTCAATTGCAGGGTAGTTTGAAAGGAAACCAACTTACAGTGGAGTTCAGCTCCCATGTGGGGCTGTGCTCTACACATACGCACTGCACTGGTGCCACAATGCTGTGTTAATGTAAACACTGTTCACAGTAATTGCACTTTGACTCCCCCCTCCAAAAAAGCTGTCCACACACTTGGGGAAAGTGTACTCATTCCTTGTCATTAACTACATCATACAATTTGCACACTAGTAAGAATTTGACTTCATTTTCCATGCCTCAGAGTGAGTGTGTGTGTGTGTGTGTGTGTGTGTGTATATACATACAAAGACCTAGGGACTGCTGGTAAAATAAATAGTATAATTGTGTTATCAAGATTAAGGGGGGGGAGAGAGTATGTGGGGGCTGAAGTGCAACTACATACACACTGACAACTTGAATCAAACTTTGCTGCCTTTTCCAAACCTCGGTGTATGTGTGTCAAGTACAGAGGATGGCAAGCTGCCACTCACCCCCCCAAAAAAAAAAAGAAAGATGAGAGAGAGAGAGAGAGAGAGAGTACTAAGGACAAAAATGTTACAGTCACATAAATCCTACAAAATGTTCTATTTACTTTTCTAGGCCTCACTGTGGCTACGTTTACAGGGCAGTAAAGAAATGTTCAAAGAAATATTGGACTTCTGTTATCCTGGTGAGAGAGAGAGAGAGAGAGAGAAAGAGAGAGAGAGAGAAAGAGAGTGGGGGGGGGTCCAGAACCCAGAACCAGGCTAGATAGAGGGAGACGACAGGTGTCCCTAGATAGACATCTGGTATAATATATATATACAGTATATATATATATATATACACACACACACACACACACATGCACACATTTATATATATATATATATATATATATATATATATTAATGGCATCAGTGTGACACTGTATAAATGGTGAAGGCCAGGCTGAAAACACATCCTTGGAACCATAGACATCATAATTAAAAGTGTAGCTGTCAATGAGCATGGCACATCCATCAGACAAACCTGGGTTTGAATCCCACAATCCGCCACTTGCATACCTGGGTATGCAAGTGGCATACAAAACATAGAAACACAGAAACATAGAATTTGATGGCAGATAAGAACTGCTTGACCCACCCAGTCTGCCCATTTCCCTACCTAATGGATAAGCTGCAGATCCTAGTTAACCAACAGCCTACTTCCTCCTACCCCCCACTAGAATTGCCTTATGTCTGTCCCATGCATTCCTGAATTCCCCCACTGTTTTTGACTCTATGACCTTCTCAGGAAGGCAGATTGCCTTGGAGCAGGTCACTTAACTGTTTTTCCTGTGAGCAAGTCACTTAAGCTCCCCAGTGCTCCCAGATCATCCCTGAAAACAATCACATGTGGCTAGTGAGCCCTATGTGGTTAACAAAGAATTATGTAAATAAATAAAATAAATACAAAATGTGAGAATAATTCCACAGAGATAGACATGCATTATAATAAGTTTATTTTCTTTTACTGGCATTATGTGGCAATGTGTGTAAATGGTGAAGGACAGGCAGGCAAAATACATCCTTGGAGTCACAGAAATCAGTACTAAAAGTTTAGTTGTGAATTAGCATGGTATATCCAGCATACAGATCTGGGTTTGATTCCCACAATCTCCCACTTGCATACAGTGTGCCTCTGAGCAAGTCACTTAACCTCCCCAGTGCTGCCAGGCTGCCCTTGAAAACAGGCAAGTATGCCTATTGGGCCTACCTGGTTAATAAAGAATTACACAAATAAATAAAATAAAAACAGAATGTGTAGTTCTTACACATGATCAGGAAATGACTTTTATGCCCCGGTCAGTTGCAGGGTAGTTTGGAAGGAAACCAACTTGCATTGCAGTACAGCTTCCTTTACATTTTTTTTTTGTCAGACAGAGTATATTATTCATTTTAAAAATGCTGGTGCCATGTCAACTGGTTTGGGAAGAAGTAATAAGGTAGCTGGTCACTGGTGTCCCCACACAGTCACTGGTTTGGGATACAGTAGTAAGGTAGCTGTCCGCTGGTATCCCCACACAGTCAGTTGCTGCCAAGGAATTTGAGCTTGTTGCCCAAAAAATCTGATTTTGTTTGCAAGTGCTGGAAAACAGGTAACCAAAAGTTAACTTTTAAAAATCATAGAGTGAGCCTCCATTATTGTGTCACTATGTTTTAGGTTTGGGGAAAACCCTGCCAATGAATTACATTTTAAATGTTAATGCTCCCCTTGAAACATCCATCACTGTTAAAACACAGTCCAAACCTTGACCATTTTGGTCTTCTAGATGCTGAAGCTGTTCTGATGTCATGTAAGCCTTGTTTTATATAAAAACAATGAACATCAAAATAAAGCTGCTGTATAGCATTGCTGTGCCTGACAATCTGCAATATGTGCACTTAAAGCCTGTTTCAAGCATTAACAATTCCACCAACATACAAAAGGGCAATATGCCAGCTCCTGTCTTATGTCATTGTGATATATTTGGGTGAATTAACTTTTACCAACAGAACAGTATTGCTTTAAGTTACGATTTACTTTAATTTCATATTTCGGTATTTTGCATGTTTTTCTTCCACGTGGACTACTGTTTCCATATACTAGGCTTCATTAAATGAAACATATTAATCAAAACAGGCTTTTGTATAGTATATTGAAGTTGACACAGGTGGGATTCCATTCATGGAAAGCAACATTGAATAGGTGTATGACCTGTCCTTCTGACATATTGAGGAATGGACTACAGTCCCATTTGTCTCAACTTCAATATACAGTACAAAGACATTGTGCTTTAAGATGTCTACAGTACATCCATTTCAGCTTGCATATACAAAGAACAGCCCACCAGGAACGAACACCTGCAAAATACTGTGCATGAAATCATAATAAATCGTGACTTATAGAAATAGCATTCAGTTGGTAAGAATTCATTCCAAAAATATACACAAACAGGATGGAGACAGCTTGTATCAGAGAAAATGCTGAAACTGCTGAATGTTGACCTGTTCCTGTCAGGTGGGAGTGTGATAATTTGATGAACTCCATACTTTGCAACACTGGGCCACCTATCTTCTTTGAGTACCAGCTGCAAAAGTGTGTGTGTGTGTGTGTGTGTGTGTGTGTGTGTGTGTGTATTGTGTGGGCAGAGGGAAAAGGATAAGAGTAGGATTCAGCTGCAAAGTATTTTGATTTGTGATGCACTTGGTCCCTACCAGTTTTAACTATCTTGCAATTCTTTACAAAATGAGATAAACTGCACTCCTTTGATCATCAGACTTCCCCTGTTACTGTTCACACAATGCAAAATGGTGAAATTTATGCAAAGAAATGTCACAGCAGTCACAGCTAGTGATTCTTCTGGTCCTAGGATTTTCTGCTCCCTGCTGTGCTCTCTATGTGTTTCAACCTGCACATCCTACAATAAGTAATGTAAGAAGACTACGAGTCTAGGACTGACTGTTTAATGTAACTGAACTGGATTTTAACTGAGCTATGAGAATGCTGTGATGGACTGACATGCATACATTCAGCAATAGAATTTGGCACAGTTTTCATTGATCATTTACTGTCAGTGATCTGTGAGGTAGCTTCTGCTTTACACAAAAGAGCAGCTCAAAAGGACTGGGTGTCAGTGACAATAGGAACACTATGCAGCAACAAAAAGTCACAGTGTTCACACAGTTCAGTTAAAGTCCAGTTAAATTAAACAGTTCATAAACTGGTAGCCTCTTACTTTGCTTATTGCAGGACGGATATGCAGGTTAAAATATAGGACAACATGGAGCAGAAAACTTAGGAGCAGAAAAACTCCTGAGCTGTGACTACCATGTTTTTTTTTTGTTGTTTATTTTTGCATAGATCTGACTAGTTTCCATTGTGTGAAGACCAGTAGGGGATGTGTGCTCATTGAAGGTACAATTTATTTGTATCGTTGTAAACTACATTTTATTTATGTACACCCAAGTGAGTGTCATTCTGCCATATAATGCAATTACAAAAGAGCAGACTAACTGCATTATATGGCAGAATGGCACTCTGGTTTTATATACACAAATGTTGTTTACAGCTTGCAAGACAAACTGTGCTCTTGATGAGCAGACTTCTTCTACTAGCTTTCACACAATGCAGACAAGTCAGACCCATGCAAATAAAAGTCAGGGTAGTCACAGCTCAGGATGTTTCTGCTCCATGCTGTGCTATATTTTACTGACCTCACTTGCTACTGCTGAAACAGAGACTTTAAAGATGTTTTTTTTTGTGTGTTTTGAAACAGTTTCATTCATCCAAAGCATTGCTGCTCTATAAATACTGTCAAGAGTTTTAAGCTAGAGTGTCATCTTCACTGTAATGAAGAACTATTTGTTTCAAGGATATGTTTTATGGTGTTTTGCCATAGATTAGCAGGCATGCTGGAAAGTCCAATGTAACAGAAGAATGCTGGGATGGGTGCAGGACCATGGCAAGCAGCATGCATTGGAGTCTGGACTGGAGAAGGAGCGGTCGGTAATCATTCAGTCATGGACTGTCTAGAGAGACAGAGATGCAGCTTCTATGCTTGGGGTGTGATTGCTAGTGGCTGCCCTATTTAGTTCTCCACTCCTGAGTCCCATGTCCCAACACACCGCACCTTCTATGTCACCGATGACCATGGGATGATTATAATCTTAGGCAGCAGCTGCACCTGCAGCATGTTCTATCTGCACTGTGGGCATCTCTGTGTGCTTGGGGGGGTGCACTACTGGCAGTGGGTGGATGTGGCAGGAGTGACTCACGTGGCAGGAGTGGCTTGGCTAGTTTGTTGGCAGCTCTGCTACTCATCCATCATGGCTCTGTCTCACTGGGGGTGGGGGCATCTGTGGACATACCAGACAGGACAGGAAGCAGACCTGCCCAGGGTACTTCTTCAGTCTTCACTTGTTATGTTGTGATTGGGACAGGAGTTAGGATGGTTCTGCATTGAATCAATGCCTTGTGGTGGTGGTGGAAGGATGGGTCCTCCAGTGCTCCTTTGTAAGAAGCATGCCATTAAAGAAAGCAAGCAAGGTAGCACTGCAGGAGCGATAGAAGCTGTGTCTGTCCTTGGCGGCAGATAGTGCTTGCTTTGCTTAGTTATATACTTAAAAGTTAAGCTTCAAGAATGCATGGGACAGACATAAGACAATTCGAGTGGGGAGTAGGAGGAAGTAGGCTGTTGGTTAAGTAGGATCTGTAGCTTATCCATTAGGTGTGGAAATGGGCAGACTAGGTGGGCCAAGTGGTCCTTATCTGCCATCAAATTATTTGTTTCTATGTTTGTCTGCAGCCTGCATAGGAGGGGGAAGGAGAGGAGAAGACCGGACGTTCATGGGTGTTGGTAATTTGCACATTGTGCGAGTGTGCCTAATCCCCATCTGTTTATAAAAAAAAAATCACCCTGGGCTAAGGAAAATAATATTAAAAAGTAACAGTATAGTGACCAGAAGCAATTGCTATCTCCTTCTCTGTGATAGTACATTTTTTGTATGATATCCAGGTTTAAAAGGAGGTGTCACTTAAATCAAACTATGGGCATATATGCAAGCTATGGACATACTGTATATGCATTTGTGCACTGCAGTAAGTTTGCAACTAAAGCAGGTGGCACTTATATGTGGCCTGGATACTCCCAAGCTTCCTCTGAGTAATCCTTTCCAACAACAACGCCCCTTAAATAGTGACAAATATGTAAATTATCATTAAATGATGCAGAGTTGAAAAATACATGATTAAAGCCAAATACTCCAGTAAGTATAGCCACATTATTTATTACAGGCACCTTGTTGATGCATGCTGACCGTGGGCTAATTTACAAACTGTAATGCTAAGACTGTGAGCCAGTTCCTAAAGATTTTAATATATATAAAAAGGATACCATCTTTAATGCCAACAGTGCCATTGATGTTTGCTTAGCAAAGTCACATAAAGCCATATAACACTACAGGTTAATATATTAGCTAATGCATACACTCAGTACATTGACTTTGTGGTATGCTAATTGATAAATGTAAAGAAATCATACAAATAACACAGACTACGTGAAACATTTGTTTACAAAATAGGAGCCCTTTCAAGTCACAAATGTAACTGACCAAAAACTGAGACGTGGTTAAAGCACTCCTGTCGGTTACAAGGTTGCAGCTCCATGATTGTAAATCATTGTTAAGGTAATACAGATCCTCTCTTATTCAGCACCAGAAAAAAATACGTAGTTTTTTTTTTTTTATTAAAAGGTGCAGGCCCACATCAGTATCCAAAAGCACAATTCCACAAATATTCGAAAGAGCACTAACTACTAAAGGCTTATATGCAATAACGTGACCAAGCACGGAGGTTTGGTAGCGATCAGGCACAATTACTTAATAAAATAAATAGGAGTACATTATGACACCCCAGGGTAAAAGTACACCCCCTACACCCTGTTACTGGATTATGAACTGAGAGAGTTGGTGGTAGTGGGTTAGAACAATAATATTGAACTATTAATTCATGGATTTTTTTTTCATCCTACTGTCTATCGTGATGCTCATTTTTGTATTTACTTGTTCAAGTATGAATTTTTCTGTGCAAAGCTGCTTCATTTGTACAGTGCTTTGGACTATTGATCCCTGGCAATGTAGTAATGAATAGACGAGAACTACTCAGAACAAATTTTCTCATGAAAGCACTCAGTGGCTCTTGCTATTGCAAAGAATCTTTTGATATGAGAATCCTACATTTAGTACTAGATACAGTCCTCTCCCCACTGACTGACCTCATTAACCACTCCCTAAGTCTGTGAAAGTTCCCCGCAGCCTGGAAGACTGCCACAGTCACCCTAATACTGAAGAGTGGTGACAGCACCTCCCCCAATAACTACTGTCCCATATCCATTCTCCCACCACTCTCGAAAGCCCTCAAAAAAATTATAGCCACCCAACTCACTGAGTACCTACTTGCTCATAACATACTTTGCAGGGAGCAGCATGGCTTCAGATCTGGACACAGTACAACTACAGCTCTCACTGAGTTCTCTAATTTTATTCACTGTGCCCTGGATGGAAAACACCTAGCTTGAGCTGTCTTCATCAACCTGTCAAAGGCCTTTGATACAGTCTCCCACCCTTACTCTTAAGCACACTCTGCCACATAGGTCAGTCCCAAGGACCCGCTCCTCGCTTACCAGTTACCTCACAGCTAGATCACAATGTGTCAAAATAAACAACACCCTCTCAACCACCCTGCCAGTCCACTCTGGGGTTCTCCAGGGCTCTAACCTTGGCCCTCTATTATTCAGCATCTACCTAAACACCTTGCCCAATTCCTGCTCTGGCAACCTACTACTCTATGTGGATGACACGGTTCTTTTTGCCTCATACCCAGATCCCAGAGTATTGCAGTCCTCCCTCCAACACGCATTTAACCAGACTGAAAACTGGTTCATACACCAAAGACTTGTGGTCAATGTAAAAAGACACAGACTATGCTCTTGCCCATCGACAGAATAAGGCCAAGAATGCACAGCTAACAACTTCCTACTCTCTCCTTCCTCTAGAACAGGTCCATACATATAAATACTTGGGCCTTACATTTGATTCCAGCCTCTCCTTCCATTCACACATTGACACGCTATCATCAGCCATAAATGTCCGTATAGGCCTGTTGTATCGTCACAAGGATTGCCTACCTCCGTAAGCCCTTAATCTGGCTGTCACCTCCTCAGTCCTCTCCCTAGTTGATTATGGGCTCACTATCTACTCAGCTGCTGACCACACAGCCCTTAACAAAATCCACCATGCCATAAACAAAGCATGCAGACTCCTCACCGGGGCAGACAAGCATACCCATACCTGTACCCTATATGCCCTGACAAATCTCTTACCCTGGAGGAAAGGCTTTTTATTAAACATGTCTCCTCACAAAGAAAATACACCTGGGGCTTACCTCCTTGGGGTTTTCTGCCTCTCTCCTATCCTCTCATACCTCGGTGAACACTCACACTGCCAACCAATAGGTGTGGTCCATCCAGAGAGTTAGAACCTCCTTAGCCCAAAGGTCATTCCCACACAGGGCCCCAACCTGGTACAATGAACTCCCCTCTGACATCTCCTCCATCTCCAAATTAGGACCTTTCAAGTCAGCCTTCAAAGAGCACATTCTCGCTTCACGGCACTGCCAATGTACCAGCTAGTACTCGGTCATCTATCTATCATCTTACGGGACCACCCTGCCACTGAGCTCCTACCGATAGGGCTACCAAACATTACATAGAAACATAGAAACATAGACTTTGATGGCAGATAAGGACCGCTAGGCCCATCTAGTCTGCCCATTTCCCTACCTACAGGATAGGCCGCAGATTCTAGTTAACCAACAGCCTATTTCTTCCTACCCCCACAAGAATTGCCTTATTTCTGTCCCATGCATTCTTGAATTCTCCCACAGTTTTAAACCCCGCAACCTCCTCAGGAAGGCTGTTCCATGCATCCACTACCCCTCCGTGAAATAATACTTCCTCACATTGCCCCTGAACCGCCCTCCTTCTATCTTTAAATTGTGTCCCTTGTTCTGAGTCTCTTTTTCTGAAAGATGCTACCCTCTTGGACTTTGTTGATTCCACTGAGGTACTTAAAAGTTTCTATCATGTCCCCCCTCTCCCTTCTTTACTCAAGGGTATACATATTAAGCTCCTTTAGTCTCTCCTCATATGGCTTCTCTTGCAGACCCTGCACCATTTTAGTTGCCCTCCTCTGGACTACCTCTATCCTGTCTATGTCCTTGCGGAGATGGGGTCTCCAGAACTGGACACAGTACTCCAGATGGGGTCTCACCAACTGTCTGTACAGAGGGATAACAACTTCCTGTTTTCTGCTGCTGATGCCTCCCTATACATCCCAGTATACCCCAGCCCTCCCTACTGCCTTCTCACATTGCTTACTAACCTTAAGGTCATCTGATATGATTACCCCCAGGTCCCTTTCCTTTTTTGTTGTTGTTACTACCTCCCACCCACTGTGTATTCTTCCCCTGGGTTCTGTTTCCCAGGTGCATTATTTTGCACTTCTTTGCATTGAATCCTAGCTGCCATACTTCTGACCATTCCTCCAACCTTGCCAAGTCCCTTTTCATCCTTTCCACGCCTCCTTGTGTATCAACCCTGTTGCAGATCTTTGTGTCATCTGCAAAAAGTCATACTTTTCCTTCCAGTCCCTCTGCAATGTCACTGATGAAGACATTAAAAAGGACTGGACCCAATACTGAACCTCTGGTACCTCCCACTAGTAACCCCTCTTTCTTCAGAGTGGACTCCATTTACAATACCTTCTGTGTTCTGTTGTGCAGCCAATGTTTTACCCAGGCTACACCCTGGGACCCACTCCCAGGCTGGTTAATTTGACTATTAATCTTTGTGTGGGACTGTGTCAAATGCCTTGCTAGTCTAGGTAGGCCATGTCCACAGCCCCTCCCTGGTCTACTACTTTGGTCACCCAGTCAAAGAAATCTATTAGATTCGTTTGACATGACCTTCCGCCAGAACCCATGCTGCCTTGGGTCCTGTGCTCCACTGGCCTCTAGGTACTCAACTATTCTTTCCTTCAGAAGTGACTCCATCACTTTCCCTACCACAGAGGTCAGACTGACAGGTCTGTAGTTTCCTGCCTCTGTCTTGGTCCCACTTTGTGAAGGGAATCACATCTGCCTTCCTCCAGTCCTCGGGTACCACACCATTCTCCCATGATTTATTAAAAGAGTAGCCAGTGGTTTCACTAGTTCCTCCCTTAATTCTTTTAGAATTCTGGGGTGAATTCCATCAGGACCCATTGCTTTGTCCACCTTCAGTTTTAGAGTTCTTGCAGAACCCTTTCTTCTGTGAAAGGACTGGGATCTGACCCCCTATCAAGAGTGCTTCTGTTAATTGGATTAGGCACTTCCTCCTCTTTTGTGAATACTGAGCAGAAATATTCGTTCAGTATCCCTGCTTTTTCACTGTCCCCCTCTGCCCACCCACCGTTCATTCTATTCAGCCTCACTATCCCTCCCTTTGTCTTTCTACGCTTGCTGATGTACCTATAAAAGGTTTTATCCCCCTTCTTAACTGAGTTGGCTATCTTTTCCTCAGTTTGGGCCTTTGCTATTCTGACTTCCCTCCCTGCTTCCTTCTGCCTTAACTGGTACAGCTCTCTGTCCTGCTCCTTCTGTGTTTCCTTATACTCCGAATGCTATCTTTTCTTCCTGACTTTCACAGCCACCTCTTTTGAGAACCATAGTGGCTTTTTCTTTTGTTTTGATTTGTTTATTTGCTTCATGCAAAGGCTTGTTGCCTCTGTGATGGCAGTTTTGATGATTCCCATTGTTTCTCCACACCTCCTTCTAGCCTGTTTGCTAGTGCTTTTCTGAGGCACTCTCCCATCTTGCCAAAGTCAACCTCCTAAAGTCCAGTACCCTCACTTTTGTATGGCTTGACTCTGTAGCTGAGTTTAACATGAACCACACTGTTTGATGGTCACTTGTCCCCAGATGGCAACCCACTTCTAGATCTGAGATCCTCTCACTGCCCCCGTTTGAGAGTACGAGGTCTAAGATTGCTCCCTCACGAGTGGGTTTCGAAACTAGCTGTCTAATGCCTGCCACTTGTAGGGCATCAAGAATGGCCCTGCTCTTGGAGGTGACTGCAGCAAATGTGCTCCAGTTAACATATGGCATATTCAGGTCTCCCATCAACAGTATCTCCCCTTTCTCTGCCATTCTAAGAATGCCTTCTATCATATCCTTGTCCATTCCCTCCCCCTGACATGGGGGTCTATACACAACCCCTGTGCGGATTGTGGTGCCCTTTCCAGTCTCCAAGGTGACCAACAGTGCCTCTTCTCCTCCCTGTTTACTCTTTTGTTCAGTTGCTTTTATCCCTTCCTTTACATAGAGAGCTACTCCTCCCCCTCTTCTCTCCTGCCTGTCTCTCCTGTAGGTTATGTACCCTGGTATGTTAACATCCCAGTCATGGTTCTCTGTGTACCATGTTTCTGTGACTGCTACGATATCCAGGCATCCCTCTTCCATCATGGCCACCAGCTCAGGGAGCTTGTTGCCCAGACTACGGGCATTGGTACTCATTACCCTCCATTTCCTGATGGCCTTACTCCCTTTTGCCCCATCCCTGTCCTTCTTGCCTTTGTCACTTTCTCCATTTACCCCTGCCCTTCTCCCTATCGACACCTCTATGTTGGTGTTTGCCGCACTTACTACCGTGATTATTTGAGGGGGCTAGGATTTCCCTGCTCCTTTCCAGTGCCTCCCCCCTTGGCTAGTTTAAAAGCTTGCCAATGAAGAGTTTAAACCTATCACCTAGGATCCTGGTTCCCCTCCCGGACAGATGCAGCCCATCATGCCAGTATAGGCTTGCATCACTCCAGGTGGACCCCCAGTCCCCAATGAAGCCAAATCCCTGAGCTCCACACCAGTTTTTCAACCACTGATTGAATCCCATGGTGTGGAACACCCTAGCCTCTCCTATGCCATAGATGGGCAGCACCTCCAGAAGGTTACTGTGCTGCCATTTTGACCAAGGCCCCTCCCCCACCTCACAAACTCTTCCTGCACTTCTCTAATCCCTTTTAGCCAGGTCATTTGTCCCTAGGTGGACAATGACATCCAGCTCCCTCCCCTGTGCAGCTGCTCTGGCAATCCTGAGGATTCGCTCCCTGTCCCTCCAAGCCATGGCGCCAGGCAGGCACCTTACCTCCCTCTTCCCTTCCTCCCCCAGTTCTACCTTCCTAACAATGGAGTCCCCCACCAGGAGTTGTTTCCTTCCCCTGCAGGGTCCCCTGCCACCGTCCTATTAACAATGCCTCCTTTGGCTGCACTCACAAGGTATCTGTCTAATTCTCTACTTCGCTGTAAATATCAGACCTGTTACTCCCTCCCTCTATCAGCAAACTTATTATTGTCTTGAAAACTATAAAATACAGCTCTTGGTAACACCGTTCAGTGCAATGTATAGCTGATATTGATTCTGCAATATTGTATAACTGAAAAAACTGTAACCTTTAGCTGCCATTCTATGTCTATATGTATTAAGTGTTTATGTTTGTTTTTCTGACGCGAAGCCTTTGTAAATGAATCCCTGACTCAAAGGTTGTAATCCTAAAGTCTGTTAAATAAATAAATAAGTATTCATCTGGGGCTTCTACAGGTTTTAAATGTTGGGGTATACATTTACCCTGGGGTGTCATAATGTACTCATTTATTTTATTAAGTAATTATATCTGGTTGCCACTAAGACGCTGCGCTTCACCTTGTTATTGCGTATAAGTCTTTATGTAGGTAGTGCTGTTTTGAATATTTGCACAGTGCACTTTTGGATACTTATGTGAACCTGCACCTTTTTATTCAAAAGAAAATTTTGTTTCTGGTACTGAAAAAAAGGGTATCTGTATTGTCTTATAAACTATTTTCAATGACAGAGATGCTACCTTGTAACTGACTGGAGTGCTTAAACCACGTCATGGTTTTTGGTCAGTTTCATTTGTGACTTAAAACGACTCCTACTTTGTAAGCAAGGGTACCAGGGAGTCTGTGTTCATTGTTTATATTTTTTTTTATTCATCAGCATACCACAAAGCCAATTTATGTAGCTTATGCGTTAGCTCGTATTTTATCCTGTGATGTTGTATGGCTTTAGGTGGCTTTACTAGCTTGACATCAATGACACTGGTGGCATTAAAGAGGGTATCAATTTTTGATATATTAAAATCTTAATGAACTGGCTCACAGAGTGGGCATTACTGTTTGTAAATTATCCCAGGGTCAGCATGCATCTATGAGGTGCTTGTAATAAATGATGCTGCTAAGCATTATTATGTAGCACGTATGTACGTATTCTGCTGCAATGTCATAATCCTCAGTTGTTTAGTGATCGGCATTTGTGCCCTTACAATCCTATACTGCAGTATACCGAAATGCTGACTGGCATATCTTCACTTTTTTCCCCTTCTGGGTTAGGTGAATACAAACAGCACCAAACCGGGTGTATTTCTGTGGTCACCATCATCCAATGCAATTATTTAATTCACTCAAGAAATAATGGCACTGTTGTTGCAACCTATCAGTGTCTGTGTACTTTCCTGCAGGCTACTAATAATGGGAAGGTTTTTTTTTGTTACAATATGCTCTACTAATTCGGGGATCTGTACTGCACAGGATAGACTGTTAGGGAGTAGGGACTTTGGTCACCCAAACAACAGGGAAAACATAAGTAGAAAATTAGCTACCTGCTATTGCTCATCAATCCATGTGAAGGGTCCTGGTACTGTAACATACAAGGTGAATCTGTGACTAGCAGCTCAATATATGAATCAGTAATACACTAAATACAAAAATGAAAAATTGCATTCTTTTTAAATTCCTCAGCTTTCAAGTTAAGAAAAAACAGAGTTTGTAATTAGTGTTGCTTCCTGTATTTGCTTTCTTTTTACTCATACTTGGCATTATAAAACTAGAACACTTGTAAGTGTGCTGCCACAAGGGTTGTTGCTATTCTGTGCAGGATACTTTTAAGTAGCTTCATGGCATCACGTAATTAGGGGAAGAGCTATAGTGATGTCAAACTGAATTTTTAAACTGGGAAAGTATGTAGCTGTTGTTTACCAGTTTTCTAATTAAAAGACCGTACCTTGCTTTGGGGAATACATGGTACAATTCATTCAACTGAAAATTGCTGTTTCTTATTTATTGGTCAAACAGTGTATACAAATAATTAGCTCAGGCAAGACATACTGTAATCCATCATTTTTTTATTTATTTGATTACTTGGTAGGAGCCCTGCACCAAGAGTTCACCCATTTTTAGGTAAGATCTCTGTCATAAGGCAAGGATTGTTAAACTCAATGTGTCGGTCACAGGAAACAGAGGTAATTACAAGAACCGCAGGTTCTGTTGAAAACAAAAGGAAATCCTTAACAAAATCAAGCTTTTATATTTTAAAGAATCTTTCACCCTTTGTGGTCATATTCCTGGAAGAGTGGGATTGTACTATTTGGAGTTTGAAATTGGGATTTATGGTTCCAATTCCAAAATATAAAAATAAATGCACCCAAGAAAGAGGACAGGAAGTGGCAAAATCAGCCTAAAATTGCCACTTAACTGGATACCAATTAGCTGAGGTATATAACTAGAGTCAGAAAGGATGAAGCTTGAATTTAAGCCATCCCCCAATGTGTCTATCAAGACAGTTGAATTAAAATACCCAGGTTGCTTAGTGCAGCCTGATCCCTAATCACTGAAGTCCCAAAGACAGTTTTATTTTATATACCCGGTAAACTTGTGCCCTCCCCCACCTACACCACCACCCTACTGCAGCAACTGATTCTGTTTTGTGCACATGTATGTTCACAGTGAAAAACTGCAAAGCAACAAGTAATCTTAACATGTTGTGGTCATGGCTGGAGATCATCTCAGTTGCTCAGGGTCAAGGTGCTTGGTATTTCTACCATGGGCACAGAGGCTGCAAGTGAGCAAATTAGCAATTGTAAAATGCTTTGAAATTGTTTTGAATTCTGGTACTGAACAGTAACCCAGCCCACGATTACTGGGCAGTGACAATATCACCATTGTTAGCAGGAGTCCTTAAATTACAATGGATGGGAGCAGTTGGTGACATGCATAGGGCTGTGCCAATTGCCAACTTTGTTTTGGCTCTGGATGGGTGGTTAGCTAGTAGTGTCACAGTGACTACTGGTGTGTTGAGGGGAAGGAACTGACACTACATCAAGAGGGACAACAGCAGGATATTTAACAGCAGGGGGTCATAATCTAACTCTATGAAGTTGCACCATATATTAACCAGCTGAATTCCAACTTGTTTTGTAGGTCGAATCAATGTTTATATTGGCTCAGATGATTTTTTCAATTTACTCATGCAAAATCAAAATAATATATTGTGCACATCAGGCATTACTCAGTGGTTGCAAATAGACCACCAGTTCAGTAATGTAACCCCTAGGTGGCGCTTATCCCAAGGGCTACTCCCCTGCCTGCTTGGCTAGTAGCAGGTTAAGGGGCCTGAGTTCTGAAATGGGTGCCTCCACCTGGAGGTTAGGGTTGGTAGTGGTCAAGCTAACCTGGGCACAGCCCTCCGGGACACTGTAACCCCCCCTCTTTCCCATCTAGAGGCCTGAACACTGTACAATAATCACTTTCACAATACCACTGGTACACCACACAAGTACCCACACTGTTTGCACTTACCACCAGGGCTGGTTCCTCTGACACGACCCTGGGGACCCCCTGTAAAACAAGGTTATGCACAGCAAATAGCAACAGTACAGTACTTTGAGCACAAACTAGAACCACAGACAGATTACATGCAGAAAAAGTTAGATCTGATTTATTCAGGGGACTTGAACAAGGGAGGGGCAAAATCAGGTTAATTAGCTTAAAGGTTGTATCAATTAAGCAGTTATGCATGTGCTTCGAGTCCCCCCACACAGTCACACCTCTGGGTACCCAGGTGGAGAACAGATGGGCTAGCCAGGACTGTTGCCCAGGGTTGCAGCTGGTTGGGGCCCTGTGATGGAAAACACAACATGCACAGTACACAATATTTGTAATCTGGAGCCAGAGGGCTCAGTTCATAAAGGAAACGAAACAACAAGACAATCAGATGACACACTCAGATTATGCTGTTGTTGCAGGGAGCTACCCTGGTATTTACTCACGATACCCAAGACTGGACACAGGCTGGACAAAAATCGAGACTGCAGGTGGTTGATCTGGAATGCCAGGAGAAGCAGGGCCCACACGAGTCACAGAGGCATCATTTCTGTTCAAGCATGGAGCAGGGGCTGATCCCAGGTAGGTCTCTCATCGATGGCTTCTCTGTGCAGTGGGTGGTCTGGCTGGACCAGGCTGGCAAGGCCCAGACCGAATAGAAACAAATTCGGATGCAGTCCATTTTGGGCTGGATACAGCTTCCAGCAAGCAGAACACAGTTGCACAGTGTGGAACTAACTCACAACCCACTAGCAGCTCATAGCACATTTACATGTATGGGAATTCTACTGTACAGGCAAAGCTCCCGGTCACAATGCAAAGTCTCTGCACGCACTGGAGCTTAGGGTAGCTGGAACTCCTGACAGGCTGATCGTGATTCAGCAAAATCTTCGGTCTTCTTCAGGTTGAGCCTGGCCCACTTCAGTAGCTTATTTTAGTCACACAACCTTGGATTTAGTCCAGAATAATTCTCTTCTTTCCCTCTCAGGAGCAGCAGCAGACATGCAAGCCAAAAACTCAGCCCTTTCACAGTTTTCCCATGTGAATTCACTCAGGATTGCTGCCCAAAATACACTTGAGCTCTTCTCATTTCACTTCCCAGCTCAGAACCAACTGAAAACTACAAGCAGCTCGGGACTTCCTCAAGATCCAAAAAGTTTGGCTGGCTGATTTGGCTGTCAGTCAAATCAAGAGCTCCCCCTTCAGTTGCAAAAAGGCACAAAAAGTTCAAAACTACAATCTCAGATTTTGACTTCAGACAGCTCCTGTAGTCTGGCTACATTTTAGGTCCCACCAGAACTGATTGGTCCAATTTGCAGTCCAGGACCAAGATAGTAGAGACAAACAAAACAGTCCTTGCTACAAAGAAAGCAGGTTAGACAAACTACATTATCATTATCACTCTAAATGATTTTCAGCAAATAGTTACATCTTTCAATGAGAGTTCCCTCTCAGATTACATATGCTGCAATAGGCAGCTCTTAAAGAGACAGTACACAGAGGCTATACAGGCTCTGGTAGTCACATTTAATCTGCTAAAACGCAGTACACCAGCCTGGCAGTGAGCATTTAGGCAAGCTCAAGGAAGACTTTTTGGGAACCTCCATTTGTAGGGGGGTTACAGTAATATTTGGCCAAATTGATGATCAAGATGGGAAAACTGGCAATCAGCAACTAATATTTAAATGGGTGATCTTGGCTGGGGGCCAATTAACTTGCTCACGGTCACAGTAATTGTGGCATTCCTACTTGCGGTCACAGAGGGTGCAAATGTACAAATCAGCAATGGCAAATACTTTTTGTTTTTAATTGTTTGCAGTTGTGATAATGAAGAGAACCCCAGCTCAAGGCCACTACACAGTACCAAACCTTGAGTTTAAAGAACATCTCGAAATTCCAAGGGGGCATCCACTACAATTTAAGGGTCATCATTTTAAAACACAAAACAGTAAATTCTTTAATAACACTGTGACAACTGGCTGAAGTGAACATAAACTGAAATAAGAAATCACAGATTTAGATTTGTTCAATGTAGCGAAGTGACTAAGACTATATAGGCTATTCATATATTTAATAAATCCTCTTTTGTATTCCTAGGGTACAATCACCAGCTGTGTCCATTAATTATATATGCTTTAGTATTGAAAATGTGGTGTTCTAATCCATTGTCAATCCAGATAACCGATGAGACCATACTCGTACACTCACCATATGAAAATGGCAATGGTTTAGTGAGTGGGCTTCAGTTGTGGGTTGAGTTTCTAACCCCAAATAAACATCATTAACACATGTAATTAAGTCACTTGCAGCACAACACGATACAGTAACCCTAAGCAAATGACTTGACCTTCCACATGAATCACCTGGCTCTGCCAAGGTAATTTCTAAGAAACTATTTTTTTCTTTTTGTGAGGAGGGTACCAGATGTGATGTTGTGAGAGGCTGTGCGCAGCCAGCTCTGGGGCGATGGGGGGGAACTCAAATTGTGGTGCAATGCTTGCCAAGTTGGGGTGATGCATCCACAAGACCACAAGTGAAGATAACATAAAATCATTTTAATCCACCTCATCGAGTCATGGGAATTACTTTCCCAGCATAAAATGATCTCTTAATTTATAAATCAATATTTTACAGATAAGGAGAGTGTTGACTTTATTACATCACTTGTTCCATAGATTAATTTGGATCTTCTTAGGTTAGCATTTATTGGCTTAAATGGGCTACTAGTGTGAAAGGAACTTGCAGCTCTTTGCATTATGCAGATCTTTTCTTCTGTGAGGCTGGGCGGGTAGTAGCAGGAAAGCAGAGTTTCAATAGTGTCAAAGGTGCCAGGTACTGACACAATTCTGATGCCTTTACTGATTGGGGGAGCAGGGGAAGGGGCAGTCCATGACAGAGAGATAGAGGAAGAATTGTGAGCCTCAGGAAACAAACAAAAAAAAAATACAAGCTTAAAGATGTAGGGAAAAGGTACAGCCAAGCAGTGTCATTTTACTGACTTTAAGGTCCACCAACACAAACAGAGCTCGCTTAAACCACCAGTGAAAATAACATAATTTGTTCGAGTCCACCTCATTGAGTCATAGTAATCCTATATATTGTTTAAGGCACCATTGACAAACCTAATTACATTTAACGGGCACAGTATATGTTGTAGGACACTAAACAAAGTATAAATGTACATATGTAAAATAGGCAACCTGCTCTTGCAATATATTTTCAGTTTAAACAAAGAAGTGAAATCATCCCATTCAAATTTTTTTTTTCTTTGTACCAAGATGTGCATTTTGGAAATCAGGTGACAGATGCCAGCTAGCTCTCTTACCGGGAGTGATGAAAGAGGTGCTGTTCTGGAGCTTCCAACATTGCAGAACAAACTCTGCTCGCTTGGGCTGAATGACTTGATTTGCTTTCTCCCAGTGGTTGACGGCGATGAGGTTCACTGGTTTTGCAAAATCATTACTGTAAAAGCAAAGTGTCATAAACAGCCTTAATGGCTAAAGCCACCAATGCAGCCTCCTTATAGTGTGACAAGTTTACATTTTGAGGTGGTTCTGGACTGGTTTGGACTGTTATACTGTTAGGTGATTTTGGGACAGGAAAAGAGCAAATGTGAGAGCCTTTTATCTTAATTTATTGGTTATTGAGATTGTTAGAATGGATTGGTTTTGGCACCTTTGGGGATATCAGAAAATGCTGAGCTCTCTGTCTGAATGTCTGGTCCCTCACACTATAGATGATCACATTCCAACAACTGTCTGTGGTCAGAATGACATTTGACTGTGCTTGTCTTGTCTTTTTTCTTAGTAGTTGGCTTTTTGGTAAGGTTTTAATTGGCAGGTTAGAGAGAAATGTTGCCAGTTTTCAGAGGTGAGAGAGAGAGCAGTTCATGTTTAGCTGGAGGTGGGGGGAGAGTGATTTAGTGTGATATGGTGCCGAGTCCTTTGGTTGAGCAGGATAAAGAGAGAGTGCTGGAGTGAGTGTACAGTGACAATTTCTTCACTTTGTTTGAGGATGTGTAGTGCAGAGAAAGTTGATCTCACATAGGAAAGCATGGGGGGGTTGACCCTGCCCCCCTGGCCACCGTTAAATGCCCTTCATTTAAAAAAAAAAATTTAAGTAATTTAATTGAGCCAGGAAACATCCAGTTGGCTGGAAAAAATGATGCTCAGCTCCGCAACTTTTTTTTTTTTTCATTCTTCATTTTGCAGCTGCCCTCACCCGACTCTCTCCCAAGTCTCCATCTGGGATCATGGTGCCCTCACCGCAACAGGCACAGCTCTCACAGTTCTCAGTCTCCTGTCCCGTACCGGTCCCAACCAAGTCTGCAGCCCATTGGGCTGATGTGTGCAATTTTTGTGACTTGTACCAGTGCTATGTGACTGTTGGCCCCTGCAGCTCTCATGGTAATCAAATGGAATGTGAGTTCATATATTGTACCTGACTACTTCAACCCCCCCAAATGACCAGTTAGTAAATTCCAGTCATAATTACATGCGTACCAAGATCTGCACACAATAACTGCATGCCTGAAATTTGATCTAGATTAGGCAATAACTGAAACAGTGAGCAACCATGGAATAGTTTGGCAACCCTTAATCCCAATATAGCCCAATTGAAGGCAAGAACAGTAACTGACACTGTACAGTATACATTTTAGCTTATAGCTGCCATGCTAGGTGGCCTTGACAAATGGGACTTTCACTTCTATAGAAAACAACAAGAGCAGTCCCTGATACAGCTCAGGCTACCTGAACACAAACAAAATACCCAGGGACTATTATATGTCTGTACAAGCATGCAGTAAAGAGATGTTTTAGGCAAGGGAATAGCAACATATGTTCACACCACAGAAAGGCAGCTCAATGTCCGGGACTGTAGGAGGCAGTATAGCGCAGTGGTCTAAGGTTCTGAGCTGCAAATCTGGTGACATCCAGCAGACCAGACCTGGGTTTGAATCCCACAGCTTCCACTTGCATACTGTGTGACCCTGAGCAAGTCACTTAACCTCCTTGTGCTTCCAGGTCGCTCTGTAAAAGCTTCCAGCTTAGTGTGCTATACCTGGTTAAACAACTAAATAAAAAAAAAGAAAAAAATGTCCGGGACTGAGAAACCCAAAGGCAAGCACAAGGAAAAAATGCCGTATAATAACAAGTATGGGATCATACAATGACATGCAAAAACAAAAGACATGTCACTGTGACTGTATAATAGGGGATTTAGGGGATTCAGTCCTGAGTTGATTCCCCATGTGGAATGTCACTTCTGGGACAGTGGGGGTTGGCAGAGACCAATCAAGGTCAAGCAGCATGCAAAATGGAGGAGGGAGGGACAGATCAGCTTAGAAAAATAAAAAAACTTGCAGGTAAACTTTTGGTTTTCAAAGCGTTTGCACTGTGATTGTCATTGCGCTCCGGCTAGGGACAGAGTAATGCTGTTTGGGGCATGTGGACATTTCCCTTTAATAATTGATTTTATTATTTGCATCAAGATGCAAAGACAGTCAATGACAGATCCCAGGAGAGCTTGCCCAGCCCAATCTCTACCCCCCCCAGGCACTCAGGTGGGTAGTGTCACTGAGAGACCCTCAGAGTCTCAGCCACTCACTGTAAATATTTATTTGCATGCATCGCATCAGCATCAAGATGTGTAGTCTAGAGCTCAAGGAGCAGACAGCGAGGCAAGCAGCTGATGAGGACTTATTTAAAATTAAAATCCCCAGTCTGACAAAGAAGAATACACGATAACTGGCTACTTGTCTTGTGGTTGGTCCACTTGATTCCGAGTCTGACCCAACGTCCACAAATGCATGCATGCAGTACATAGTTCAGTGATGTTGAAGAGAAAAACTGAGAGTTAACTTCTTTTTCTTCAACATCAGACAGTCAGACTTTGGCACTGGAAGGAGGAACCAAATTAGTCAATTTGTGTCACGGTGTTGGTGGGGTCGTGAGCCCATGAGGAATGGGATGTCTTCTGGGCTGGCTGCAACTAAGACTAGTAAAGTAAGTCAAGTGCATATTTTTTTTAATCTGTGAGTGAGTGAAAGTCCCTGATCAGAGCTTCAGCGAGCTGACTGAGTGGAGTGCTTGTGAACCCCCCAGTCCGTGATAACGGTCAGTCCAGTCCAGTCAGGTATATAGTGCCCAGTTTCACCTCTGCACCTCAGGACAGGACTACTGACTCTACAACCTGGTGGTCCCAACTCCTGACTCCTGGTGGCAGTGAAAGGATGAGGCTGAGCAGCAGCAGCTGCGGGAGTTGGATTCAGGAGGAACTGCCAGATCGCTGGGTTGTACTACTGCACTGCTGTAGCAAAATACCCAGCTGATATGCGGACATCAGAATTAGATGCCAGGGCTTCGCCCCTAGCCCTCCCCCATGTCTGCTCTGGTAATGTGGCTGAAAAGTGTGACATCAAGTTAATGGAGTAATTTATCCCTGTGGAGAGACTGCATTTTAATTACTATGCTGAGATCCACATTTGTCATGATGAAGTTTAGCTGAGTAGGAGGCCACAAGGACCACCACAAGGCATTAAAACATACTGTCAGAAGACAAACACTGTGCTGCAACAATTGGGAGCTGCTTTGCCATTGCAGCATCAGCTTCTCTCACCATACTGCATATGCCAACATGTAACACTGTGCCACAACAGTTGGGAGCTGCTTTGCCATCGCAGCATCAGCTTCTCTCACCATACTGCATATGCCAACATGTAACACTGTGCCACAACAATTGGGAGCTGCTTTGCCATCGCAGCATCAGCTTCTCTCACCATACTGCATATGCCAACATGTCCACATCTATCTCCATGCACACTGTTCAGGCTGAAAGGAAAGGCTGATGCTGCAATGATGAGGCGCTCCTGGACTGGTGCAAAGATTTTCTTTCATGTTGGTGGCACGCTTTAAAACCAGTGTCACAGCCAGTGTGCTCCTTTATTGGTGCCAAACACACAAGCTCCAAAATGCAGTGGTGGCATTGGCCACAACAGTGCCTCACCCCACAACCTGCTTTTCCAGCAAGCTGCCACAACATGTTTCTTGTGCATGTGAGCAAGCAAACATAACAAACAACAAAATATAGCAACAATGCACTGAAACAAACCAAATACCAATAGTTCAAAGACAACTAAGTAATTAGATTTTGTAACACAATAATCACTACACATAGCAAGAGTAACATTGATTTACAAATGCATATTTTTAAACTGCAAAAAAATTGTTCTGTGCCAGCTGGCTTAGCCACACCTCCCTCTTCCATCACCAGAGGTCAGAACAATTTTTTTCAACATCTGTGCCAGACTTACACCCATCAACATTCCTCCTCCAGCATCCCTGTCTCCTCCCTTCCTCTTTTCTTCATGTTTTCTACACAGTACAACAGATAATACTATGACCCCGAGGCTGCAGCAGAACACAGCATGATGCCACAAACTATGCTGACATTACAATAATGCATATGTTGACACTTAGACAACCACATATGGTGTGACACAAGGTGAGAAGAGGCATGTGAAAGTGAGACACACCCAGGGTCCAGGAACTGTCCCCACTGACAGGTACTCTCAGTCTTCATTCAATATTCAGTTTATTTTAATGTGTTTATGCAACTTGATTTAGTGTTGTGCTTGTGAAACTTGTTGAATAAACCTTTGAGGCCATTTGCCTCTCATTCCTTGGGGAATACCACCTTGTAGGGATGCCGAAGGCAAGGAACCCTGGAGAAGGGTTCCACCCTTAGAGGTGCTGCAGAAAGGATTCATTTAGGCTAAAGGTACCTTAGGAAGGAGCCCCCAATGAGAGAGGCAAGCAGTTGGAGGAGGAGAAGGATGGTGGGGCCAGAAACAAATGCTTCACAGTGAAGCAGAAAGGATGGAGTTTAAACTGGTCAGGTAGAGGCGTGGCTGGTTGTACAGCACATTGAACCACAGGCTATACCTTTCCAATTATTGGAAAGCAAGCTGAGCACAGTTCTCATTTACAGCTGTATCCAGTACAATTGAGAAATATTACAGCATATATAACAACACCAAAATTACAACTGGACTTCTGGTTTGGCGAGGTGACATATGGCTGCTGAATAATCCCTTTCCACAGACTCCACGGGTAAAATCTAGCAGATTACACAACGAGGGGTCCTTAAAATCTTTTCTACCTGACTGGACATCTTACAACTTCTCCTACCTCTCTTGGCTGAAAGACCGTGAAAGACTCGGGGTTTTACATCTCTAGCAGTATCCCGACAAGATAATGGAGCCATCTCAGATTGCACTGGTGAACTACAGGCCTCACTGACGGCGCCCTTTCTGAATTCCAAACCTACCACATTGAGTACAGGGCCGATCAACAAGTGCTGAAAATACCTTATCGGCCCTGGAACAGAGGGCATCTAATCTGAAAGTAAATCAGGGAGCATGACCAGAAAATCCAAAACCTGCACCATGTCTCTGTTAAGCTACTCAGGGACAACATAGACCTACGAAAAACTCAGGACTTGAAAACCGCCAAGGCGGTCTAATATCAAAATCTTCAGGGTGCCTGAGGGGATGGAAGCAGGAGACCTTAGAGACTACATTGAACACCTGTTTGATGAGGTATTGGCCCTACAACATCTGCACCCTTATGATACAGAGCGAGTACATCAGGCTCTCACCCCCCCAAGGACCCACAGGCAAGGCCACGCTCCATCGTCCTGTGCATGCAGAGCTTTATAAAAAAGGAAGAAGTCATCAGAAAAGTTTGGGGGCTCAAGAAGATTTTGCTGGATGGGGTCCACAGAATTACTTTTGATCATGACTTTTCCCTGGCTGTAGTGCAGCAATGGAGAGCGATGTATGCAACCAAAAAGGAACTACAGGCACATAACTTGAAGTCTACAATAATCTTTCCTGCTAAACTTAAAATTTGGCTTGGAGGCACTACAAAAGTCTTTGATACATTGGACGAGGCGAGACTTTACTTACAACAAAATAACTTGCTCCCTTCACAAGAGGCAATGGAACTGGAGGCTGCGAGGGAAAAACGTACTCACCAGTCGCCGAGCAAATCTTCTATGTCTCCTGCCCACAAAAGAAGTAAGCAAGCTGAGGCTCTGAGGGACATAAGGACGATACTCCAGGAATATGCATACCACCCTGATAGCCCACCCAAACCAGCAGCTCAGGTCTCCTAGGAATGAGGAGACATCACCTCTATGATGAAGGGTGTTGTAGCACAATGGCGCTATCATGGCTTCTCAGCAGCATTTTTGGATTCCCCCAATACTTACGGTTACCTGTTCTGGGAAGGGACTATTCTCTCTCTCTCTTTGTGTTTGCTGAGTGCTCCAGTGGAGGCTGAGAGATTTTCACCTATATTACCCAAGTCTCCTAGCAAACACTGCCAGGGCAACCTATGACACCTTAGTGTCAGCATTTTGTTCTCTTGACACCGGACGTGCTCTGCTGTTTGCAGCCCATATTATTTCATCATTCGACTGTGCTGGCTGGTGAATCTCTTTTTTTGGAGAATGACTCCCCATGCATCTCTTTTGAGGCCATCCGTGGACAGAATGTTTTCCGGTGCCCTTGGAAGAGACCCACTGCCTGGATTGATTATACGATATTACTCTATCTGATCTCCACTGAAGTTGACATATTTATTAATGGTCAGGAGATCAGGGGATTGTACCATTTTTTTTTTTACCTAACAAAGCTGATAGGACTTGGAGGGGACAACTCTACCTGATAATAATATGTATTTTTGTGTTATGATGCTTCCCCTCAGAAGGGGAACCTAACTGTATGTTTGGCTTATACCCTCTTAGGAGGTGTTTCTTTGGTGGGGAGGGCTGACATGTTGATATGATGAGGAAGGGATAGAAGTGGTAATAGCCTTATCGCAATTCAAGGCAGAGTGAGGATTATATATCTGCTTCCTATCCCTCCACCCCTTAATATTAATATTAATATTCCTCCTCAGCTCTCATCATAGTATTGGTATCTTCCTTCCTATTTTACATATATCTAGAACCCCTCTCTAAGGGTTAAAAAATTACCCCTGGGATGTGGGCATCTTTTCTTTTACCCCACTTTAATACTCTGCGAGTATGTGACGCCTTCTGGTGGCTCGATTTGTTCTTACCCCCTACTGGAGCTCTTGAACGAGAGCCCAGGGAGCGCCCAGTTAACCGGAGAGGGGAGCCTCCCCAGTTCTGGACTCCTAACTGGAGCACTGATATAGACTGCTCCCTACATGGAAGTCATACTTGTTGGATTTTACTCTTCCTAGAATTTAGTTTATCTACTAGTTTGATGTTGGGCCGTTGCCGATTGTGGCAGTTCTTTCCTGTAGAATGTAATTGTGCAGCTTTATGTTCACAACTGAAATGTAGCCTTGCTGGGGGTGAGGGCAGGGGAGGCTGGGGATATGGCTCCATTTGGAGTGACCGGGGAGAAGAGAGAGGACAACGATGTTTATGGTCCCGGAATGTAAACAGTATTGCACTCCCATTAAGAGACAGAGGCTCTTAGAGATATAGGCAGAGCTAATCCTATGTTTTGTTTCTCCAAGAGACACATCTTAGCCAGGCAGAGCATGCCAAGTTGGGGGCGTGAGAGGTTACCAGTTGGTTGGGGCTTCCTCGTATAACAGGGTAGAAGACATGGGTGGCGATCCTAATACAGTCCAGGATTACTTGGTCGACTTTTGAAGGTGGTCCAGGACCCAAAGGGATGCTTTTATTCTTGTGGTGGAAACATGTGCTGGATGAACCTATACCCCAGTATCTTTAGGACTTACCTCTGGGACCCCGCGTGTGGAGTTGAAGAGATTTTTAAGATACTAGATCAGAACACCCAGGGCTCCTCACTATTGTTGGGGACCTCAACCTAACGGTTTACCCTCTTTAGATATGGAACATCTGAATAGAAGCCATATACCCCTTAAGAGACTCTTGGAAAACTGAGACCCACAAAAGAGATTTGTATGACTCATTTAGAACTTTATATCCCAGTGCTAGGGAATATATGAGGTACCCCCAAAATACCCAGTCTGCTGCCTGGTTAGATTGTTTTTATGTCTCTAGGGACCTTATAGGATCTGTCTCTATGGTAATAACTTCTCCTACTCTGGTCTCTGACCATAGGCAGCTGCAGACTAGTTTAGATTTGGGTGTCGGTCCAGACCGCTCCCAGTGGAGACTAAATGTTATGCACCTTGCATCCCCTGAAGCTTGTAACTTTATACGACAGCAAATTCAAGATATCCTCGACCATAATGACCATGGACACACCCCCAGCAATATTATGGGACATCATTAAAACTACGCTGAGAGGGACACTAATTGAATGGGGTCCAGGGCAAGAAGGATAGGGAACGAGAGAGAAGAACTGGTGCAGGAACTGGATCACCTTCAGAAGCTCCCTAAGCACATGCAACCAATGTTCCACCAGCAGCTTCTCCATGTCAAAAGTCAGCTTCAGGGATACAGGACCAGAAACTCCTAGTCCAACTTTACTATCTCTGCAGTTTAAATCAATAGGGGTCTTCGCCTTCAGAGGCGCATTGCTAAAAAGTCGAGGGCAGATAATTTTTACCAGAATCTCTAAAATACGGTCTGTTACCCGTGGTCACTTGGTGAGCCTCCCTCCCAGATATGTGTGGTCTTTCAGGAGTATTACTCTTGGCTCTATCAGGCCTCTAACATTGCCAATCAAGAGGTGAGGCAGATTTTCTGCAGTGGTTAGGCCTCCTGACTTTAACTAGAGAATGTCAAGCAAGTCTACTCCCCAGTCACCAAGGAGGAGTTAACCCGTGCCATTAAGAGAGGAAACCCTGGAAAGAACCTGGTTTAGATGGCTATCCTATAGAGTTCTATCAAATTTTTCGGAGGAGCTTGCACCCATCTTTTACAGGCTATGGTCTCGGTCCAGGAAGGGGACCCACTGCCCTTTGGAAGACCTCATTGTTGAACCCTATTCCCAAACCTGGAAAGGACCATACTAGTGCGGACTCATACTGCCCAATCACATTAGCCAACATGGATTATAAGTTGTTTATGGCAATACTGGCACATAGGTTAGATTAAATAATGCCCTTATCATACACCCTGACCAGGTAGGATTTATTAGAGCATCAGGCGGTGGATGCTATTCACCAGGCATTACTGGTACAACAAATGGCTGCCCACTCCTGGAGCCCACCCTATTTCTTAGCCTGGATGCTTGTCAGGCATTTGATGCGGTAGAGTGGGCTTTTCTGTGGGATGTCATGGATATCATGGGGTTTCCGCATCAATTCATACATCAACTCAGGTTGATATATGACTCCTCAAAGACATACTGTAAAGTGATGGGGGGATATCGGAGGCCATTCCAATCTGCCGAGGGACAAAGCACGGGTGCCCTCTCTCACCTTATCTTTTTGCCATCTACATTGAGCCATTAGCACAAGCTATCTGGATCCACCCAGGCGATAAGGGAATCACCATCCATGGCACTCCACAGAAGATATCTCTATATGCAGATGATATATTGCTTACCTTGTCTGATCCGTATATCTTACTCCCTGAAGTCTGGACCCTTCTCTCCAGGTTTGGGGAAATCTCAGGGTATACCTTGAGCCCCAATTAAACAGAAACACTCCTGTGCAATTATTCCCCTCCCAGGGACCAAAAATCCAGATACCCATTTAAATGGTTTCAACTTAAATTAAAATATTTGAGCATACATCTTACCAGATTTCCCTCACACATGGAACTGGACAACTTTGAGAACCTCACACTTCACTTAGAAAACTGATTGATGAATGGAAGCTGAAGGTGGCCCCATGCAAGAGAGAGTGGTGGGGCCACCAACAATTATTATCCCAGGTGCTTTACCCAATCCAAACTTTAGCTATACCTCCACCTAGCTGTTATATTCAGACATGGAATAGGCTTACCAGAAGACTTATCTGGCTGGACAGTCCCCCTAGGGTATCACTAAAACATTTGCAAGCCCCTAAAAATAGAGGAGGTCTTAATCTCCCCAACTTCGAGACATATGTTAAGGCTATAATTCTTTGTATAGCCCTCCTAGGGTTTACAGCTCAGACATATACTATCTGGCTTGGGATTGAATCCACACTCTTAGGGGACATCATTGATCCAGTCTTAATGGCTAGTACGCCCGCCCTGGCATCTCCCTGAATCTACTCAAATAATCTGGAAAGCATGGCATAGGCTTCTCCCTTCCCTGATACCCCTTCAGTACCTCTTTCAATTTCATACTCTCAGTAGTGTGGGTCCCCCAGGGGATGGACAATTGACACAGGCTCTTAAGTTGTGGGAAAGGACAGGGCTTAAGTGGGTTTTTCAGTTCTAAAGGGATGAAGTACTTAGGGAATTTTCTTACATCCAAGGACTTTATAGAATCCCTGGGAATACATAACGAGACTATATCTCCATAAGATGAATCATCAGTAGAGTGACCCATCCCCAGGCCCAAATCTCTTATGCAGAGAATATCCCAAAGGCAGTTCTTTGGCTGCGGGAGAAACTGTCTGCTTAGAAGTCTAACCATACGGTGAGTGAGTTGTACCACTTTCTTCATGGTATAGATTATCTGGATAAACCCCGTGGCTGACTAAATGGGAGAGGAATATGTTTTCCACCTTCCATTGCAATAATGGGCAACAAGCCTAGACATTATCCCGATGGTATGTAAATCCCCATATTGGCACCTTTTTGCCTGGAGAGTCATAGCTCATTACTTCCTGACCCAGGAGAAGACTGCATGGCAACACCTTCAACCAACTCCCTGTTGGAGAGGTGTGGAAGCATGAGCCCTAACTTAGTGCACATACTTACCTTATGTCTGAAATTAGCAGATTTCTGGGATGGGGTACTATGGGACATTATTAAAATTTGTGGTGACGGGGATTGGATTCAACCACATATCTTCACCACCTCTACCATCAGCCAGCCTGCCTCCTCCAAGACTGAACTCAGATGGTATTAATATTTCTTCTGCCTACATTGAAAACTATTACCAGAAGATGGGGACAGGCTGAGGTTCCTACACTACAGGAGTGGCAAAAAATGGTTCAAGAATTTTCTGAAGATGATAGAGTCACAGCAAAGTATAACAGGGGTCAGAAAAGGTGGGATAATAGATGGAGAAGGTGATTGATACTTCTGGATCAACTGGACCCTATTTAGGCCCCTTTTGTGCCCCCCAAATCATAGGAAGTTCAGGTGAAGGCATAGGTATACTATACTGGGACAGTTTATCTATTATATTTGATGTGACTATATGTGAATTTGCCCCCTCACCCCCCATGTCTCCCGGTTGGCTGTGTCCCCCCACTCCACTCCCCACACTTAGCTGACCTCTTAATAAAACCTTTAAACAAGGTGTAGGGGCCACATAGGATATACAAGGTGTCATTACAGCTGTGTAAAATAGGATAATTGACTCACTCATAGTTGGAAAGCTGAACTATCTCCTCTTTGTTAACCTTACAGCTTCCTTTTTGTTGGAGGCTTTCACTTGTTATTACATTATAGGGTTTGATAGATCTACCCCTAATGGATTGGGGGTTAAAGTAGATATCATGGGGCAATTTATCTGGGGCATGTGAATGAAGGGCCGGATATTGCATTAACGGGAAAGCCATGTAATCCTAGATCTCAGCCCTAGAAAGGAAGAGAAAGTATAGGACACTTTCATCTAGATACTTGTGATTCATTTTGATAAATAACGGGAAGATGTATTGGAATCTGTGATATTGAACGCTGTTCACAGACATACATTTTGCTTATCTGTAACACTGTAACGCTGTATACTGCGTAAACTGAAACAGCCTCCCGAATAAAAAAATAAATATAAAAACACCTAAATTACAACTCTAAGTAAAGTTTCACAGCAGCCTACTACCTCACTTTCTCTTCCTGTTACATTTCTTGACTGACTGACGCCTTGCTGACTGACACATACGTAAAAATTTTAAATGATTGGTTCTGTGCTCTGCAACAGCAGCTGTCATTAAGAAAATAACTAAAATAAAACCTTCAGAAATCCCATCTACCCTTTCACTGTCCAGCAGACAGAAGGTGCTGCGCTCATAGTTCCAGGCAGGGTGCGATTGGGGATGATGGCCCAAAATCAACAGTGTCAAAACAAATTCAATTGCACTCCAGAGCAAGGTGTTCACTTACCTCCAGTGAAGAGATAACAGGTATTCAAAATAAAATACACACACACTAAGTTGTTTCGAAAGTGGAAGTTCCAGCTTTTGTTTAAGCATATTTCCTTCAATCCGGCAACAATGCACACCAGAGATGTTGTCCGTAGATGCAGGTACTCTTTCCCTATCCCCTGCTGTGCTGACCCTAAGTCCCTGCTTTGCTGCAGGCTGCAGTAAGCGCACACTGCAGTGGCTGTGCTCCTCTCTGCAGCAGCGCGCAAATCAATAGCCTGCACTATCCACAAACTACAGTTAAGCGCTGTTAGCTAGCCAACAAAAACATGACAAATAAGTCTGAAGATTTTCTTTAATCAAAAACACATTTTCAAAAGAAGTGCTTGTGTGTGTGTGTGTGCTGTGCGCACACACACACACACACACACACACTTCTTTCTATGCCGAGAGAGGCTACAAATGGCACCAAGATACAGTATGCTAAGTATGAAGAGGTCAAGATTTTTAGCTCCTGAACGGCTGTTGCATGTCATGGCTTGCAACAAGCTTGCAGAAGCAGTTTAGTGTGTAATCCCTATAAAAATTATATATCATGCTATTAAAGTGCCATGTAGCCAAAGGGAAGGAAGAAAACTTTAAGCCACCTTACCAGGGTCAAAACGGCTAGTTTTCAGCTGGTTCAATGAATGTGACTTTGGCATTGTCTCATCTTTAGCTGTGTGTAGGGCATTGTACTACCATCTGGCAAACCATTTCATCCTGGGTCAGAGGGATGTTGGGAATGCCATTGAAGTAGTGTTCTTGGACTGTGGTGGAGAAGGGGATGTTTTGTTCTGTTGCAGCAGCATCTCCTTGGACAGGGGAAGGGTGCAGCCTGACCTTGAGAGTGCCCTCATGATGTCAGCCCTTCCAGGTATGACAACAGCATGACAATAGTGAGCCTGCTCAGAAGGGGCTGTAAAGAAATACATCTGGAAATAACCATGCTAGTTTTAGGATGATAGTCTCCAAGGACACTAGGATCCTGCAAGCTTCTGGGCCATATATCAGTCGGTATAGTCTGGCATCATGATCGGGGCTAGGAGTTCACCAAGGAAAAGCAAGCCTGAGGAGGTAAGCCATCAGATGTAAAAAGTATAAACAGAGGAGGCATTCCTTCCAGTTTCCTCATTAGGCATGATGTCCCTCAGTTGCCCCACAGATGTGCTCTGCCCACATCTATCCCATATTGTAAAGTACAGCCACCACAGAGGAGATGATGTAAACTTAAGACTTAAAAGCAGAACGTTTTGACATTCTGTGATATTAAAGCACAATTAAACTCTGAGAAAATAAAAGCACTGGTTTCCACACTGTTTTGAGCTTGCATTTTCATGTTTGATGATACAGTATGTCCCTCATTCTGAGAGCCAGTGTACCACATTGTCCCTCATTTTGTGTGACAAAGGGTTGCGAGGTATGAGAGGAGGGAAAAGGTCAAGTTCAGACTGGGTTCCAAGGACAAAAATAAGGAACAATATCATTGCTGTGTAAAATGTATAACTAAACATGCATCAAATAAAGAGTGATATTTTAAATAGTTCATGGGGACACTGTTCATGGGAAATGACTTGACCCCACATCCAAGTCATTTATGTCCTAGAATGAAGGAGATGGTGTCCCTTTGTAATTCTGGTTTCACTCCACCACTGTGGCAAAGTAGACAGCAAGTGCAATTAATCTGATCTCTGCACATACATAAACCAAACTGAAGTGACCAAGTTTAGTCTGCTTTCTCCTTGCAGCAGGCACAGCTTGTTGGGACAACAGGGGACAATAGGGGTTCAAAACATCTGCCCTGCCATTAGCACCAAAAGGGATCAGCTCCAACAAAGACTGTCTTCATGTAGGCTGCAGGGCTGTATTTGAATGAAGACTGGATAAAACTTATTTTGCATGCAGACATTTTGAGCAATAATCTCCTCTGAGAACAAAAATACCCCAGAATGTAAACACATAAATGAATGTGTAAGTTCGCCAAACTTAAAATAGTTAAGGGCAACTTTACATGGGGGACAAGGATACCCTTAATAAAAGATTCTGGGTAGGCCTTACAGCTGTACTCTCTTCTATTCCTTTAAAACTCAGCCTTTGGACTACTTTGGCATTTATGTATTCTGAACAAAGCATTAAAATCATACTCTGATGGGAGTAAACAGGGCATCTGTTACCATACATGGCTTCTCTGACTAAACAGGTTTTCAAAAACAGCTTTACCTCAACGTTGCCCATTCTGTTTCTATCCAACTCCCTCTCTCCCTGCCCACAAACCCAAATAACTCCCTTTCTCCCTTTCTGCAGCCTCAGCCCCCCCTTCATTCACTTCAGAGGTTATACTGCGCCAATATAGTAACCAGAGACACCTCTAGCTGAAACTCATCATTTTCAGTGCAATTTCCTTCTCCAGTTCCTCCGAGTGATGTGATCCTCTGCCAGAATTGCATACTGGAGTGCTGCCATCTGCCATACTAATTTTGAGCCCAGAAATGGTAATTAAAAGAAACTGGACTGAAATATCCCACTTTATTTAGGTTCTAAAAGCGTGCATATCCACACCCCCACCCAGCTGGTATCCAATTACTTTCTTGTTGCTTCAGGAGCAACACCACCATGGCTGCCCCACCACCTACCCACCCCCTTTCAGATCTGGTCCAGTCCTGCTCCCTGCTCCTTCACATCCATCACCAGACTGGCTATCACCGGCGCCGACCCCTTGCTAGTTTTACAACATGCAGCTAGTATGTGTCTTCCCCTGCATAAGTGTCTGTTGCTTGTCTTTGAATTACATGGGGAAAGATTAGAAGACGCATACCAGCTTAAGTTTCAAAATAAGCAGTTTGCAGCTAATCACAGGGGTGGCACACGCCCCACTCATCAAATGGGGTGGGGTGCGAGCACATGCCATTTCATAAATACACTGCTAGTATGGGACTTGGTGAGAACTGGCTTACTAGAGCATACCAGAGCAAAGCCACAGAACTCAGGACTGACTGATCTGGCCAGACATGCTGGAAAGGGCATACATTTGTGTGAATTTTGCCTGTCTGGCCTGATGGGTGGTCCAGATTTTTAACAGTCTAGTGTAGTCCAGTTCTGTCCATCCATTTTTCACCACACCATGTTACCACATCAATATACTGAGTTCCCTGACCTCTGGGTTACAGTGTGAACCGGAGCAATGATTGATGAAAAATGAACACTCTTAGATGAACTCCTTGAAGTAGTTGATACCTTTAAATATCTAGGGTTCTGGCTGGATAACAAGCTCAACTTTTTGTGCCACTTAAATGAAACCTCAAGAAACTAAGTCAGTGATTAGGTTTATTCTATTGCATTAAACACTTACTTACATTAGAAGCCAGAATGAGACTAGTACAAACTACATTCTACCTATACTGGACTACGTTGACTTCCTTTACAGTCATTGCCCATCAACGATGCTAAACAAACTGACACCCTTTACCACCAGGCTTTAAGATTTATCCTAAATCTATCCTGTGGTACACATCACTGTCGTCTATACCAGGTTTCAGGATGGACTTCACTCTCAACTAGGAGAAAAAGGAATGCTGTCCTCTGGTTTTTTAGAGCATTATCTGATAACCTCCCTGCATACATCTCGAACCTCTTCAAATGGGCTAAAGGTTCCTATGGCCTGAGACACTTCTCCATAATTTGCTTCCAGATTCCTAGAGTGAAAACTACCCTTGGCTCGGCAGCAATCAACTTCTCACATCCATCACTTTGAACACTATGCAAGACTCATTAAAATTATCCTCACTTCCAAGCATTTTCACATTCAAAGCTCTATTAACGGATTATCTGAAGGAATCATGCAACTGTTTCAGATGCTTGTGCCCCCTAAGCCCCGAGTGCCACTCTCAAATCCTACGCCTAAGTATCTCATCCATCCCACATTCCTAACAACAGAAACCTAGGACCTACAAGCCTAGTTCCCTTAATTTGAGATGGCCCTGCCTATTCCCTACCTCTTACCTATTCTGGCCTCCCTCTTGGCTGCCTACTCTTTCACCCCAATTTCTACCCTATTCCTTAATACCTCCTTATTTTTTATCATTTAGGTATGAGCTCTTACTTAGCAGAGACTATATGGGATTGTTGTCTCTTTTCATTCCAGTAAAGCTTATCATTATGTGCCTTTGCATGTTAATTATGTTGACCGGTGTGTATAGGCCCATATTGACCGGCACCTTCACAATGTTTTTTTTTTTTTTTTTGCACCACTGTCCACCGTAATTGTAATCTTCTGAAGTGTACTGTATTGTGTTAATGCCCAGGACCACGTTGAAAATGAGCTTGCTCAATGGTGTTTATGCCTGGTTAAATAAAGTGATTGATTGATTGGGGGGGGATCGATGTTCCAGATTAGAAAACAGAAATAGACCATTATCACTGTGTCTTATTTGGAGACATGGGTGCAAAGGTCAGAAGAAAATGCAGACTTTCTTTAATTTATTAAACATTTTCTAGCCTACTAAACCATGTTTATTGCCCACAGGATGCTACCTTGCAACAATGTGTTGCTGCTTATACTTTTGCCAAGCAGTTCTGTGAACTGTTGGTGAATTATTTTGAATTAACAGAGGCCCACATACACTTTGCAAAATACTGATGTCCTGATGCTTCAAGGCATCTTGTGTAAATTGTTTTGCTGTTGAAGTTGGAATAAGTTTCTATTCCCCAACAAGACAAAAAATGCAGACCGAGTCTGACAGGTCCTTATCACATTTATCACATTTACCACATTTATCACATTTACTACATTTACCGATTTACCACATTTGTCCCATTTACCACATTTACCACATTTACCCATTTATCACATTTATCACACATCTTATAAACACCAGACTGCAGGGATGCAGCCATATTAGGAGAGCATTATTTGGTATGTGTGTGCCTAAGTTGATAGCATCAATTAGTGCACCCAAATTGTGAGGGTAGCCTCCGGAGTGACATTTTCTTTTAGTTATGATTTTTAGCTACAGACAGGGCAGGGGAGTGAGATAGATGTAGGAGCTAGCTTTTTTGTTTTGAGGGTAGAGTTGGCTTACAGGTTCTGTTTCATCTTACCTGTGTGTCCCCTGGAGTCATAGAAAGCTGCCATTGTCTGGACATCCCCTGCATTTGTGTTTTCCTTCTGCCATTCCACCTATAAATGAACAGTGACAGAGTGGTACTGGTCCCAGTATCCGGCCCATGTTGGATGGTGCCCACTTTTTATGGCAGGGCCAACTGTCATTGGGGTGGAAAATGATTCCCTGGACTAGTGTTTACGATCCTCATTGTTATAGTCAGAGGCACCAGAGGACAGAGGTTTCAGGAATGGCTGGAGGTGCCTCTTTAGTCACCATACGAAGGGGGTGAAGGTGTGACTGGTGTCTGCAGTAACCAGACTTCCTCCTCAGGGAACACGGACATATAGAGGGCATTGCCTGTAGTTCCTTTCCTCAGGATTTCTGAACCTGAAATGCGGTTGGGGAAACTTTGCCATGACGAGCTCTATCTCTGGATACTTTTCTACACCTGGCTGGAGTTTTATCAGCTAGAGAATATTGAAGACTATTGGAGGGACTTTGTGTAGCAGCAGATGGTTCCCAGGATTATTGGCAGACTTTGCATCCATTTAACATTTTCCATCTTTCCTGGAGTTGGTGAGAGGAGCTCCAGGTTGTTAAGTCAGTGTCTTTTTCAGGTGGACTCCACAAGTATATTGCACATTGTTTGGTTTCATAGACACCTTGCCCAGCAGACACTAGGGGCAGTGAGAGGGCCTGTGGCCTCATGACTATTCTGTGCTGGAACTGATTTTCTGCATTTTGACTGTTTGTTCAATTTTCTGAGACATTTAGCCCTGTCTTTTAGGACATTATTTTAAACCCTGCAGGTTGCGCTCCTGAAAGCTGGGAAGCTTGGCTTCTTATTATTCTAGCTCTTTGTGGGGTGTTTTGGGGTGGCAGAGTGGGGGATAATTGGGGTTTGGGTTTTAGCTTAATGAGTGTTTGTGTAGTCATCAGACATTGTGCAGCATGTTGCAAACATATATGGCTGTTGCTGACTTGTTGCAGGCAGTGTTTATGCTATAAAGAACAGCCAGCAGAATACGGTATATTTTATTGTCACCATCATCATCAGTGGACTAAGTGATACGATACTTTTCAGAGGTGTCTGGCCAGAGGCACCTTAGTCCCATTATATACTATACTGTGCACATAACTTTTTGGAGACTAGTGTTTTGTGCTATGATCTCCGAAAGTCATGTGTGCACTGTGAGTGACTGAGGTGCACAGTGACCCGATACCTCTGAAAAAATATCATATCACTTAGTCCGCTGGCACTGATGGTACCAATAAAATATACATCAGGTATTCTTTGTAATCTTTATTCTTGATAATGCAACAAGTCTTACCATATATATGTTTGCATGAAGCTGTACAATGTATGCACACACAGGAAAGAACAGTGACGGCACACATGCAGTTTAGCACAACATACTCACATTGCTCAGTCTTCATGCTGTTTATAAACACTTAAAATCTAATTCATGAGTCCCGAGACAAAGTAAACATTACTGAGGCTCTATAACTATTTTGCTTGTGAAATAGACATGAAAGAGAATCACTGAGTTACAGCATTGCACCCAATAGTAGTCTATTTGTGGGACTTTTTGCTCATAGTGCAATAGTTTTCAGAAATCGCCTGATTATTACAGAATACGTGACGGAGTAATTGTATCGTTGCTCTATTCTTCCTCACCAGCATCGAGACGTGATGCCAGGACAGCGGTGCATGCTCCATTATAGTGAATGTCCACTGTCCGGCAGCTTTCCGAATGTTTCTTTATGTTATAATGCTCAGTTTGTGGTGAAACATGTGGGCACGTTTCCAGTAAGAAGAGCCTTGTTAGTGGAAACATTCCCACATTTCACCACAAATTGAACCTTGTAACGTAACAAAACATTGGGGTAGCTGCCGGACATTCACCATAGTGGAGCACTCACCTGCGCTCCCCCTGGCATCACGTCCTAACGTTGCTAAGAAAGTGAGGCAGAATGTGGGCGTTTTTTCTGAACGTGAATTCCTCCGTCACGTGACACACTGTAAAGAAATTATGGGCGGTTTTCACAAAAATGCATTGCACTATGTGGAGCAAGAAAGATTCCCCTGGAAGTAAGGCGCCCACATATCAGGTTATGTGCATCACCACAACTATGTAACATGGTGGATCTCTGTTATGCAGCAGCGCAACAATCTCTTGAGAACTCTGACCTATATTTTTTAATCCTCTGTTACAACTTCCTTTACTTACATCCTGACTGGAATGATATGAGAATTTCCAGTAGTTGAGTCTGCTGTATTACCTTTTTTCATGTGTGAAATAATGAAAGGAGCTTTCCTTTTAAATTGGTGCTGACCAGGTCTTTGTCATTGTTTTCCTCTGCTTTTCTCCATCACGTCAGTTAGTTGTTGTATATCACTTCTGTTGTAAATTAACAGTTATGCAGCAGGCAGTGTTTTATGACACCACAGAACAATATTTATTGAAACACAGCTGCAAATAAATACAAACCTGGTCAGAACAATATTGAAAGGTGTGCTCATTTTTTTTTCATACGTGAAAAAAAGTAGTCAACTAAGTAAAGCAGACAGAAATTGTGAAAAGAAGCGTATCGTTCAAGTAACGACTCGGAGGTAACTAGTGGCTGTGACTATGTAAAGTAGCATAAAAAAGTACAATTCACAATTGTCACGACATTCCTGCAATGCTGCTTTAATTGATAATGTCAGTATGACATCATGAGCTCACAATCACACAAATGCATCCCCAGAATTAATGGCGCACTCAGTCATGCACGCAGTGGTGGCACAGAGTTCTCAGATTTTTTCTGCCAGCCCAAAATGCATCCTCCTTGTGTGCAAAAAATTGACACATGGTAACACAGTGAAATGGGAGTGTTTCAGCACATACAAAGTCCCCCAGAATTAATGGTGCACTCAGTCATGCATGCAGTGGTGGCACAGAGTCCCCCAGATTTTTCCTGCATGCCCAAAATGCATCCGCCTTGTATCCAGAAAATTGACAAGTGGTAACACAGTGAAATGGGAGAGTTTCAGCACATACAAAGTCCCCCAGAATTAATGGCACACTCAGTCATGCACGCAGTGGTGGCACAGAGTCCCCAGATTTTTTCTGCATGCCCAAATGCATCCTCCTTGCACGCAGAAAATTAACAAGTGGTAACACAGTGAAATGGAGTGTTTCAGCACATACAAAGTCCCCAGAATAAAATGATGACCATGAGCGACTAGTTGCTGGTGCAATGTGTTCTGCAAGGCGCATTCGAGCAAATGCAATGTGATCTCCTCAACTGGATGGAAGGTGCCTTTGTCTGTACACTAAGAGTAGCCTTGGTGAGTTGATATATATAGATATATGTTTGTGTATTTTGTAGGTGAGGATGGGAAGTTGACATGGACACGTACTCATGGTATTGTTCTGTATCACTGGTCACAGAAACTGTTGGTGTGCACTTTCCAGTGCTCAATGAGCATTTTTATGCTTGAAATTGGAAATGGATAACTCTCAAGCATATGAAGGTAAGTATTTTTTTTGGGGAAACATATTTGCAGGTTTCTCTGTAATGGTTTCTTATTTTGTTACTTCTTTACAGATTTCACCTGCATCCTTCTGGAGTCTGGTTGCTAATGATGGTCATGGTCATCTAATGAAACGACTTCGCATGTTGCATTGTGTCCCAAGCCCAGGGATGGGGGTGCTTGATGTTGAAGAACTTTTGGATAAGGCCACTTTGACAGAACAAGAAAGCATCTGGAAGTTTCCCAAAAAAAAAGAAATTAATGACTTCTTACAACTTCATTGTAATTTGTCCCTCCCTGGTTCTCAATCTCAAGTCAAGTTACATTTCAAACCTACATCTTGTCAAGTAACGCAACCTGTGTGCAACTTTTTCAACACTGTTATGGTCATGGCTGCACAGCTGCAAGTTCAGAATACAGTGCATGATATCTTACAGAAATAGTTTTGGTGACGTACAGATGTCACTTAGTTTATGAATCATAGTCAGTCGCATTTGCTGCAGTCTTTCCAAAACAATGAAATGGATGAAATAAAATCTTCATACTTACCAGAATGGATTTCACATGGATATTCCATTGGTTCCTCTCTGTACGGTACAGCAGCAGTACCATTCCCACTGAGTTTTAGCGATGGAGACTTTTTTTGTTAACTTGTAAAAAAAACAAAGTAAGTGTACCATATGTGTTTGACCATTGCGGCTCTGAAAAGGTACAGAAAACAAAATATACAACTAAAGGAAGTGAAACAGCATAACAAACATGAGTATACATACTCACTTTATGGTTCAAATATTAAGAAGCTTTGTGTCTGTGACTGATGGATGGTGGTCCGGACAGCCACCTGCTCAGTGGTGGCATTGGCTAACATCAGTCCTGGTGGTGGTGGTCTGGGGGGGCAGACAGACTCCTGCTCAGTGGTGGCAGTGGCTAACATCAGTCCCAGTGGTTTTGGTCTGGGGGCAGACAGATTCCTGCTCAGTGGTGGCAGTGGCTAACAGTCCCGTGGTGGTGGTCCGGAGGGGCGAACAGACTCCTGCTCAGTGGTGGCAGTGGATAACATCAGTCCTGGTGGTGGTGGTCTGGGGGGGCAGATGGACTCATGCTCAGTGTTGGCAGTGGCTAACATTAGTCCCAGTGGTGGTGATCCGGGGGGACAGACAGACTCATGCTCAGTGGTGGCAGTGGCTAACATCAGTCCCAGTGGTGGTGGTCCAGGGGGTGGACAGGACTCATGCTCAGTGGTGGCAGTGGCTAACATCAGTGGTGGTGGTCCGGGGGGCAGAGAGACTCATGCTCAGTGGTGGCAGTGGCTAACATCAGTCCCAGTGGTGGTGGTCTGGGGGGCGGACAGGACTCATGCTCAGTGGTGGCAGTGGCTAACATCAGTGGTGATGGTGGTGGTCCATGGGGCAGATGGACTCATGCTCAGTGGTGGCAGTGGCTAACATCAGTGGTGATGGTGGTGGTGGTCCAGGGGTGCAGAGAGACTCATGCTCAGTGGTGGCAGTGGCTAACATCAGCCCCAGTGGTGGTGGTCCGGGGGAGGGACAGGACTCATGCTCAGTGGGGCAGTGGCTAACATCAGTGGTGGTGGTGGTGGTCTGGGGGGCAGACAGACTCATGCTCAGTGGTGGCAGTGGCTAACATCAGTGGTGGTGGTGGTCTGGGGCAGACAGACTCCTGCTCAGTGGTGGCAGTGGCTAACATCAGTCCCAGTGGTGGTGTTCCAGGGGGTGGACAGACTCATGCTCAGTGGTGGCAGTGGCTAACATCAATCCTGGTGGTGGTGGTGGTGGTCCGAGGGTGGACAGACTCATGCTCAGTGGTGACAGTGGCTAACATCAGTGGTGGTGGTTTGGGGGGCAGAGAGACTCATGCTCAGTGGTGGCAGTGGCTAACATCAGTGGTGATGGTGGTGGTCCGTGGGGCAGATGGACTCATGCTCAGTGGTGGCAGTGGCTAACATCAGTGGTGATGGTGGTGGTGGTCCGGGGGTGCAGAGAGACTCATGCTCAGTGGTGGCAGTGGCTAACATCAGCCCCAGTGGTGGTGGTCCGGGGGAGGGACAGGACACATGCTCAGTGGTGGCAGTGGCTAACATCAGTGGTGGTGGTGGTCCGGGGGGCAGACAGACTCATGCTCAGTGGTGGCAGAGGCTAACATCAGTGGTGGTGGTGGTCTGGGGGCAGACAGACTCATGCTCAGTGGTGGCAGTGGCTAACATCAGTCGGTGATGGTGGTGGTCTGGGGGCAGAGAGACTCATGCTCAGTGGTGGCAGTGGCTAACATCAGTACCAGTGGTGGTGGTCCAGGGGGGCTCACCGCTTTTAACAACTTCAGTTAAAACCTGCCAACATTAACCATATCATCATCCTCATAAAGAAAGCTTCCCTCACAGTCATCTATGTCTGAAGTCTGACCAATGGGAAATTCTTTCTCCATTGTGTCATCATCTACATCAGTGGTGAGCCGTTTCAGGCAGCCACTGCCAGTGCCACCAGGATGGTCCAATTCCACATCACCAAAACCACCATGACTAGGCCGGGGTACGAATACTGAGGTTGCAGTCTGTGCTGGTATGTGGCTGTCATTCATTTTAATGAATGTTAGCAAACTAACATTTGCAGGAGACAGGTTTGTCCTATGATCCCTGACTATTGCACCTGCTGAGCTCAATACCCTCTCAACACTTACACTGGAGGGTGGGCATGTGAGGTACTTCAGTGCCACTGCAGTCAGCTCTGGCCATTCACTGACCTTTCCACTCCAGTACAGAAGAGGAGCTTCAGTTATTGCCAGATGCCTGTTTTCAGACAAATTTGATTCAACCATTCTCTGAGCCACACTAAGTCCAGTTGTTGATGCATCATCCTGTTCTCCTGAATCATTTATTTCACAAATACCCACTTGGGACAAAGCCTCCCAAAGTGGGTTGATGCCTGCCACTTTGTATGACAGACCACCTGGAACTGCAGTCCCCTTCCCCTTGCAGGATCTGCTTGATGGTCCTCCAGGTACACCTTCAGCCAGATTATGCTGCTGAGGTTTGCTGACCTTGGCACGTGACTTCTGTGCCCCATGAACCAAGCGCACCAGTTGACCACTGATATTTTTGACCTCTTCAGGCCCTTCCTCCAGTACTGATGCAATTCCATGTTTGTATCGTGGGTCCAGCATTGTTGCAATGGCTAAGTTGTCACTATGCTGAATGCTCACAATGTGATGATTCTGGTCGAATACTGTCAGCATGTGTTGCAGCAACATACTGCTACTACTGTCTCCAGCAACAACAAGGCCATGCTGCACATTCACCAATGTCTGCCTCAGCACCCGCAGCAGTGGAATTGACTGGCTAATGGAGGCAGACTTGCCACTCACTGCCTGTGTGGCATGTTCAATAGGCAAAATTGTTATTACAGAGTCAATGAGGCGCCACAGTTCAGTCAGTCATAGACATGGAGGCCCTGAACTGTCACAGCTAGTGGCATCACAAGATATTCTGAGATGGCTTTGTATTGTTCATACAACCTCTCTGCCATGTATAAAGTGGCGTTCCATCGGGTGACAATTTCCAGCTTCAAGCGGGGCTGTGGCAGGCTGTTTTGTATCTGCAACTGCCGCAGTTGGTCATGGGCCTTTCCAGATCTTGAAAAGTGAAAGCAGATACTTCATGCAATGGTCATCATTTCCTTTACATCAGGGTGCTGCAGAAACTCCTGCACCGCAAGATTTAAACAATGGGTCATGCATGGAACACGAAAGTAACACCATTCGTGATGTATTTCACCACATTTGGCCCATTGTCACGTTCTATGAACCCAGCTCTCAGGGACAGGGGGTTTAGCCACTTGTCAATTTCAGTCAGTACCATGTCCAACATGTTCTCACCAGTGTGTGAACAGGTCACATTGCACATAGCAATCATTGCATGCTGTCAAATTCCTGGAGGATTGCTACCACAACACTCCACCTTACTGCAATGATTATTCACACTACCAACATCACAAACAACCCCTGGCACCTGTGCCCAGTGTGCAGTTATACACAAATATAAACCCACACAAATATGAACTCCCACTGTTTTTCCACTTGTCCACATATCCATATTTAAATGGATGAATGGAGAGGAGGAATGTTGAAGGGCATGTCTTACTGAGTCGGACACAGTGTGGAACAACTCAGAGACAGCGCGGTAGAAAAGTATGTCCTGAATTGACTTCTCCATTTTGGAGAGGCACGTACAAAACTGCCAGAACCCAGAATTCTGACAAAGGAGAAGGGCAAAGATCAATTGCCAGCATTAAGTTCACGTGACACTGTATGACTGAGGGTACTTCAGCTTATGCACAAAAGCACTGTGTAACATGGGCTGACTTAAACGTTTTACATGGGGTGTGATCACAAATGGTTGTGCTCTGTGATGAATGGCATTGGCAGGGGTGGAGTGTGACGCTTGATGAAGACAGTTGCACAGGTGATGATGACAAACCCAGAAATGCAGTTATTTTGCCAGATTTGCCAACCGGGGTTGATGTACCACTTGCACTAGGCATACTGCATTCACCACCACCACCAAAACTGCTACTCTCACCAGCACTGGACAACATTTCAAAGTCATTATGGTCCTCCACCTCATCGTGCCTGTAGTAATCCTCTGCTCTTATTACCTCACTACTGCACATGTTTAATTTACTACTGGACTTAACAGTCATGAAAGGGGATAACATGCTCACTATGGTTGCCGGTGACGAGAAGAAGAAGAAGAGGAAGAATCAGCATTTATTTAGTGCTTTTCATACACAGTGTATCCCGAAGCACTTTACAAGCAATGCTAGACTGGTAGTGAAGTGACTGAATGTGTAGTGGCAGCCATGTTGAACATCAACACCCACACACAGACTGGATAATTGCATGAACCGGTTTATGGGAAGGGGAATGTTGGCCAGGACACCGGGAATGTCCCCTACTCTTTGCGAAGAGTGCCCTGGGTTCTTTTACTTCCACCTGGACACCCACCAGGACAACACCAGGATGGGTAGAAGGGATCTTGGTTTAACGTCTCATCTGAAGGATGGCACACCTGGCAGTACAGCACCCCCAATACTGCACTCGGATGCCAGCATTTTTAGGTACAAGTTCAATCCTGGTGTGGGATGAGAACCCACAACCTTCTGGTCCAGAGGCGGATGTGCTACCAACTGAGCCACACTGACGAGGGTGAATGCCTCACTGTGGTATTAGCTGCCAGCTTGTGCTGGGTCCACAGTGCCAAGTGCCTATTCTTAAGATGCGTATGCTGTCCTCCTGTTCCCAGATAGCTCCCCTTTTTACCTCAACTCACACGCACATGGCAAACCTGGCAGATTGCAACTGACTCATCATTTGCATCTTGAACAAAAAAATCCTAAACAAGGGATTGTGATGCTCACTTTAACATGTCCATGATGATGTGGCTTATTTAAGCTTGTTATTTTAAGCACTGAAGTGGGGGGGGCACGTGATGTTTTGGGCACTGCACACCTGGACTGCAACTGGCCACCACGACTACCTATCATATTGAGTACTGGGTCATCATCATCAACTAAAACAGGTAGATCACAAGTTTTTACGGGGGGGGGGGATTCCTGCAAACAGACTCAGACCCAGCCACTTTGAATTTCTTTTTCTCCGGTTCCCAATTGGGATCAATTACATCATCATCATATTCATCAATGTCACTGTCACACACATCCACATCTTCTGCTTGGATGTGGGCATGTGGACTGCATGTTGCAACCACAGCAACATCATCGTCATCAACACATTCATCATCATCATCTACACCACCATCATCTGATATTTTTTCACCACACTGTGAATCACTGCATGGAAAATGTGTGACATTAACTGCCATGGTGGATGGAATATCACATTGTATGCTATCGTTGACATGATTATCAGAATCCTCAGGTTCAGTTACTGGGATGTTACTGGGAAGTATGACATCATCTACGCTGCCACTCACTTGCACTGCTTCACACTCAGTATTTATGGATATGGTACACTGCTCAGAATTCAAACTTGACACACCAATACTAATACTACCACCACCACTGACACCACCGGCTGGGAAAACATCATCTCCTCCAACTATGAGTGAAGCTACTGATTGGGCTGTAAAAAACATTGCAGGAGAAATACCTTTCCTCACATTAGCAATGCACTTCTGCGTCTGCTTACTACCATGCCCACAGAATATCTTGCTGCCAGCATTGCCATGGCTAGAACCAGCTTTGCTTGCACATCTCTTTGCGGGCATTTTGGGGGATCAACAACAATATTATAACCAAATTTAGATTTTGATACGTTCACTCTCTGATTGGGGGGACGCTGGATGTGAAGCCAAAAAAAACAACTGTAGCTTCAGCAGCAGATATAGACTGTCACACAATGCAAACAACTTCAGTAACCAGTGGTGCTGATGAGGTCACAAAAACAATCCAATCTGGTAAAAATTTTCTTTTGCCGGCGGGGGTGGGGGGCAGCACTGACTGCAGATTTTTATGACCGTACAAGCAGCAAAACAAAGAACAGATACCACGATCGCAGTACAAAATCAGGAAGCTGCAGTAGCTGAGTTCACACTGCTGCGCCTGCCCTGCAATTACACTAGTCTGTGGCACAATAAAAGGTGTATTATTTGATGTCACGCAACACCACTCACGCACACACACAGAACAGTTTCTCTACAATGGTGAACGAGTAATGTGAACCAAATTGAAAAGTTCAGTAATATGCCACGTATTGTAATGTAAACAACTGGAAATTATGAACTGCTGCACCAGATCCACACAACACACAATCAGCAAGAAAATTTCAACAATTACTGACAATATTACTGTGTGTACATTAACACAGTCAGTTATATAACAAAAATATAACCAAAAAACAAAGAAATCACTATTTCTCCAACTTAAATCTACCTACACCACAGATACACCCCTCCCCAAAGCACACTTTCACTGTCTTTCACTACACACACTCAATGTTGTACATTAAGATTCAAATCCACACAAAACAAAACGCTCGATGATATGAGCACAGGAGGGTTTTCTGCAATCGATGAACTAAAGGTGGAGCCCCCAAAAAAGCAAAAATGCTTTTTTAACAGCTTTTAGAAGGTTTCAATCACAGACAGCTCTCAGAGCACACTGTCTCCTACTGCTTCCTACACACACTACCCCAAACTGAGGCTGTGCAGATCAATATAGAGCCCATGTGACCTGAAATCCCATGAATCACTGCAAAATTCACCTTCGGAGCTCAAAAACAAGGTGAAGTGAGGCGAAGTGTGTTGATCCCAATGCACTTCGCTTAAGATTTTGGTGGAGTGGTGGTCTGGAAAGGAGGAGTAACGTGAAGTCAGTGTGTTTTCAATGGACTTCGCTACCCATTATAACACAAATTACTCCTCTTCAAATTGCGGAGCACTCCAAGAATCGACTCTTGCTCACTAATCACTTTGTGGAGCAGATTGAGCCCACTTCGCCACCACTACAGTAGAACATAGGGTAAAAATATCACACTGCTGTGAATGATACACTGTTTTATCTCACTTATTTATCATGCACCCCTATTGTGTGTATATATATATATATATATATATATATATATGTTTATATATATTTTATAGATATACTGTATATATGGGGAGCTTCTGAACGAGGGAGCGGGTTTCTGCAGCAGCACTTCGGGACAGACTAAGCACTATGGTAACATTATTGTTAACTTAAATCTTTGTTGCAGGGGCTACCTTTCTCTACAGAAAATGTCTTGTCAATAAAACTAATAATTTCCCCACGTATACCTATCTTCTCTCATTTCTTTTTTAATCATAGAGGCAAATGGGAAACATTTACCTGTGGAGTGACATTTTCAAGTAAAAGTAAAATCTAAGCTGCTCCATGTTGCATCACAGTGTATTTCTGGATCACTCTGAACGTGCATGTGGTATATATCCACTGATTTGTTTTTATCCACAGTTTCTTCTATTTTTATTAAACAGTGCTACACATTGAGTTACGAAATTGAGTACAGGGTTTTCCTGATAAGCCCACATTTCCTCTCTACAGCAATGCAGTAACAAACTACTCCTGCAAATGCCAGGTTTATTTTTATAATGCAATTAACTAGCTTTTAACTTTTTTCCTAGGTTTAGCACTTAATAAAGGTGGCTTTTTTACCACTATAGTGGCCGTGATAATTGAAATTGGGTCTGAACAGGCCTACTGAGTCTACAGTTCATGAAGGCTAGAGTTTGGCATCTAATGGTGCTGTTGAGCTCTGTTTTGGTCCCTGTCAGACAGACTGCTAATGAGGCTGCTTTTAGGGTCAGTGAGTGAAGAAATGGAATATTACCTAAATTCTAAGAATGAACTATGCACATGTTCAATAGTATATATGGAAGGTGTATTAATGTTGCCAAAGGGATGGCTGGTTCTTTTTATTCATGCAAAATATATACACAAGTCATTTATGTATGTATGTATTTATTTATTTATGTATGTATGCATCTATGTATGTATGTAGGTATGCAGGTATATATGTAGGTATGTATGTAGGTATGTATGTATGTATGTATATATGTATGTAGGTATGTATGTATGTAGGTAGGTATGCATGTATGTATGTAGGTATGTATGTATGTATAGCATTGTGGTAACCGGGTGAGTCCACTGAGATCAGAGGTGCCTTTTTGCAACACTTGGTCCTGGGAAAGAACAGACATAAAGTCATCCTATGATTTACAATCGGGACTTGCAATCAGCTTCTGAAAGTAGAATGCCAATATTTCATGATAACATGGCATTCCTCACATTACGTTTTCAAGCACTGCAGTGGAAGACTACATTCACCCAAAGGGTCAAATCTGTCCATACTACAAGTAAGGAGGGTGTTCAGTCAGGGCTGTGAATCCTATGAAACAATCTGTAAATGAGCTGTCTGATTACACCCCCCCCTTCCCCAAGTAACTGACTTATATGTTATGGACAATGCTATTTAGTGACATGTTTACATTTTTTTTTCACTTTATCTTTTTATTAAAATTCGAGTATATAAGAAAGCACACATCTAATACAATAGAAGACTATCTTCCTTGTAAGGTATAAAATATCACTTAACAAAACACAGTATTTAGGGTAAACATATTGGAGAAGCCTTCTATACATGTATTGATAATAAAACACAAACCTAGACAGGATGTAAGTGGAGAGCAGAAGGGTTACCATCAATAGGGTATTCTAGGATCCGAAATAGCAACCATGTACAAAATACATGCTAGGGCAGGCTAGGGCAAGGCATTCAGTAAACTGCAAAAACTGATAAATGTAATATGAACAATTTTCAGTAATGGAGAGGTGAAGATAAGACAAAGTGCAAGGAAAGAAAGAAGAGAGAAAAAGAAGCAAGAAGGGAAGGAGAGAGGAGAAAACAGGGAAGAAGGGAAAGAAGAGGAGAAATCTGTGTATAAAAGTTTTGAGAAACCTAATCTAAGAGCAAAATAAGAAGGAGGGCTAAATATCCCTAAGAATTAGGGTCTAGAAGAACTAGGTTCGATGTACTTGAAGTAATCCTGCCAACATCTGTCATATACAGTGAGTCGGTTGAGTAACATGAGATAATCAGTCTAGGAGGCATACTGAGAGAAGCTTCAAAGAACATCTGAAAGAGAAGGCACCAGAGTTGATTTCCATTTCATAAGAATCAGATGTTTGACCAGAAGAGAAAGTATGTTTAGCCATCTAAAATGTGCATGTGGAGGAGAGAGCTATTGGGAATAAGATGCCTAGAAGGAATAGCTTGGGGTCAAAAGGTGTTTTGTCCTGTTACTTGGAGACAAGTAAACAGACTTTATGCCAGAGCTTATTAATGGGAGTACAAGACCACAAGATATGAAGCAGATCCTGTTGCCAAATTGCAGTGCCAGCAATTATTATTATTTAATAGGCCCATTCATTGAAGCACAGAGGGTTCTATACCAAAGATGTAGGATTTTAGTTTGTACTAAAGAACTACGGTCATCTTTAAAGGTATTATGTGTAATATGCAAACAATTACTCCATTGTGCATCTGAAATATTGTAGTTAAGAAGAGTACTCCATTTATAGTTGGCCTGTATAGACTGGTCAGGTAGATTATCAATAATGTCTTTGTAAATAGAGCAATTTAATTTTACTGATAAATTAGTCCAGTGCGAGTTGTATGGGTTTAGAAGAGTATGCCTATACACTAAACTAGAGCGAGAGTTATAAGCTGCCCAAATTTGTTAAAACTTCCAGAAGTCCTGTTTAGGAAGTTTCCATGTGACCTGCAAGTCTGAGAATGATCTAAGAGTGAATGAATTCTGGTCCAAGATATCTCCAAGAAAGAAAATGCTTTTGTTCCTCCATGTACGACAGAAAATCGGGTGATCTTCTACAGTGAGCAGTGGATTGCCCATAAAGAGGCATAAAACCAGGGTGTTGCATTGGATTTCAGGAATTTGTGGGTTAGTTTCAATAAAGAGCAGAGGATGATATAGTCGGGTGAGATTTTAGTTTAGAGGAAATGGGATTAAAAATGAAGGAAGTGGGAACTCCTCCCGGGCACAATGCAGATTCCATTGCAACCCATAGTGGTGAGTGAGGGGAGGGTTTCTGAAACCATTTAATGATTTGGGCCATTTGGAAAGCCCAGAGGTAGCCTTTGAACCAGGGGAGTCCAAAGCTCCCTTTTTTTCAATGTGATCGAAGTTTGTTGCAGTTAACTATCGGTGATTTCCCATCCCAGATAAAGTTACCTATTAATTTATCAATTTTAGCAAAAAAGGAGGATGGTAAGACTAAAGGAATATTGGCAAAGAGGTAAAGAATCTTGGGAGAAATGGACATCTTAATGGCTGCAATTGTTCCCCATGAAAGAGTGATTAAGAAGCTTCTATCTGTCCAGAATTGTTTTGATGTTATCAAATAAGGGGTTAAAGTTAATGTCCCATATCTTCCCTAAGTTAATAGTAATTTTGATTCCTAGATATGTTATAAATTGTGGTGACCAGCAGAATCCAAGAGGTATGTTCATAAAGGCTTTACAGTGGCCATTATAATATAGTTTGTTATTTGCCATAATTCAAAGCAAGGCCAGAAACTTTAGTAAAATTATTAAGCAAATCAGCCAACAGGGGCCCAGCCTCATTTAAGTTTTCTAGTAAGATTAAGAGGTCATCCAGAGAGAGAGAAACATATCTTGAATTGCTCACAGGTATGCCCATGATGCCAGAAGATTGACATAAACAAGCAGTCAGGGGTCCATGGCTAAAATAAACAGGAAGGTGACAGGGACAGCCTTGTCTAGTTCCCTTGCTAGATGAAAGTAAGAGGAAAGGGCAGAATTAGTAAGTACTTTAGCAACAGGAGAGTTATATAATAGCTTGATCCAGGAGCAAAAGGTATGAGAAAGACCAAATAAGATAAAACTTGATGAAGGTAGTCCCAGTTTAAGGAATCAAAGGCCTTCTCAAAATCAATAGCTATGGCTGCAGCTGGTGTCTTGAGGGATTTGGCTCTGTGAATTAAATTAAATAAAGAATGTAGGTGACCAGAACCAGATCTATGTTTAATAAAACCAGCTTGCGAACAATGAGTTAGCTTGGGAATCAAGGATTCAAGTCAAGAAGTTAGTAGTTTAACAAATATCTTCCCATCTGTGTTTAATAAAGAGATGGGCCTGTAACTTGCAGGGTGAGTAGGGTCTTTTTCTTTCTTAGGAATTAGGATTATGATTGCTTCAGTGCAAGATGGGGGAAGCTTGCCAGAATTGGAAGCTTCTTGATAAACATTAAGAAGGGGAAATAAGGTGTCGGAAAACATTTTATAGAAATCGACAGGGAACCTGTCACCCCCAGGGGCTTTGCTGGATTTCAAGGAAGACAACGCTTTCTGGATTTCCTGAAGTGAGAAGGGTTCATCTAAAGAATTTGTTTCAAGAGTAGAAAGATGAGGAAGATGTAACGATTTAAGGAACTGTTGAATTTGTAAAGTAGATGGAGGATTTGTGTTATAGTATAGTTTTTGATAAAAGGTTTTCATGATACAGTTTATAGAGGGGTTGTCGGAGTGAATCGTACCCTGTTCATCTTTTAGGCTTAGGATATGTCGTTCCATTTGTTGTGCTTTGAGCTGGTAAGAGAGGAGTTTCCCATTTTTATCACCGTGTTCCCAAAACTTATATTTAAGTTTAAACAAGGCCAGTTCAGTTTCATGAAAAATTAATTCATTAATTTTAACTCTAAGTTGAAGAATTTCAAGATTAAGTTGAGAATCAGGACAGTGCTTATTAGAAGAAAAGTACAAATTCTCTTTAGCCTTAAGAGATTTTTCCAAGTCAGATAGCTATTGTTCCCTTACTCTTTTTCTATGTGCAGCATAACTGATAATTTTCCCTCGAATCATAGCTTTAAGAGCTTCCCATACAGAGGACATAGACGATTCAGTTGGGGTATTGTGAAAGAGGAAGTCCTGAATTTGTGCTTTGATCATGGGTAAGAACTTGAGATCCTTGAGAAGGAGAGGGTCCAGCCACCAGTAAGAAGATTTAGGTGCTAATGGGCCCCACAAAAGTTGCAATTTGACAGGGGAATGGTCCAAGATTATGATGGGAGATATGGATGAATCAATAGTTTTTTTCCATTATAACAGGAGAGGCTAACTAGTAGTCAATTCTACTGTATGTCTTATGTAGAGAGGAGTAAAACATAAATTCTCGATTGTGGGGGTGAAGGAGGCGCCATACATCAGCTAATCCAACATCTTGCATTAGTAATGAGAGAGATTTAATACTTCTAGGGTGGGCCTCTGTAGTGGAGCTACTTCTGTCAATGCTGGCTTCTAAAGCTAAGTTAAGATCCCCTCCAAGAATAACTGGTGTATTATCAGTGTTAAAGGATAGAATCTGTTGAGCTAAATTATGAAAAAACTCTGGGGAATTGGAGTTGGGTGCATAGACATTAACAAGAAGAAGAGGACCAGAGTTGGTATTCAGTTTGACCATCACCCATCTGCCATCAGTACTGGAAACGGAGTTTACAAGGGACCATTTGAGACACTTATGAATAAGAATAGCAACTCCTCTTTTTTTTGAGGTATAGGATGATTTGTAGATCTGACCGACCCAATCTTTTTTAAGTCTACGAACATCCTCTGCTAATAATTTTGTGTCTTGAAGGAAAGCAATTTGTGTTTTATGTTTTTGTGATGTGAAAAATTTGCTCTGCCATAAGGAGAATTAAGTCCCTTCACATTCCATGTATATACTGTAAAAGTATGTCACCATATTGTTAGTGTTAAAGAAAGGAAATAATCGCTGGAGTGTGAAGGATAAATAACTAAGGCAGAGGATGATTAGAATACAATATAGAGAGCTTACATATATGTAGACAGTGGAAGAAATATTCAGCCAAAAAGTGAGATTTATTTATTGAAAAGTTTCACCAGGTAAGGTACACTGAACAACAAGTTGCTCATCTCCTGGTACGACCTGACGGAAAGGGTGATAGGAGTTACATAGTAACAATAAACACACATAAATTACACAATAGCATACAGAACATGGGGTATGAGTGATCAACACATAGCAAGCAGAACAAGTAATTTCATGGTGGCATAGGTTAAAATCAAGTAGCTATACCCATTATGGAGTGGCAGACTCACCAGTAACATAACAGCAAGAGGGACCAATGGAGTATCCCACTTTAGGCTTAAAGTAGCACGGAGCAGACACGTGATGGTGAGGCAGCAAGGTGGTAGAGAAGCAAGTCTGAGCCTAGGGTTTGGAGTGCAGGTCTATAGAAGAGAGAGAGAGAGAGAGAAAGAAAGATGAAATGAAGCAAGCATGCACAATAGGAGCCAGGATTGGCTCCGAGACTATAAGTGCATAGATTTGGTTGGGTTAGGCAACCAGAGCATCAGGCAGGGTGTGAGACAGGAAAAGGGGGGGTACTAGGGGTAAGTGCAATTTACAGAGAGGAAGTTGTGTAGAGCTTGATTTAATATAGGATACATGAGTGGCACAAATATCTTATTAAAGTTAGAATAGAGATAGGGATGGAGAAAAGTCATTAACAACAATACTAGTAAGCTAAATAACAAAGAAAACATTTTATGGGTGTGAGGAGATATGAGTCAGCCAACTGGCTAAGAGACTCTCTCACCACACTCTGGGGCGTCGATGTAGGGAGGAGACTAGGGAGGACTGGTTATAAATATCGGCCCAAACATAAGTCTGATCCTAGCAATATAATAAAGTAAGTATTCCTGATAAGCTACACTGAAAGAGAATAATACCAAGAAAACCAGGGCACTGTAATAACCTCAGCTTAATTCTAAGCTAACAGGACAAGGTATAAGGATAAAGCTAAACATCAGAACTTATTTATAAACATTAGTAGTAATAGTACAAGATATACCAACTTGAAATAACAGTAAATTAAAGAACCATATATGAGATGCCAGTACAACCAAGACATACAGCAAGGAATTCAGGGAGCCAGGTGGAATCAAATGAACAAATATAAAAGGAAAAGTAGATCATTAACACATTACAGTGACTCTGAGTATACTTTGCAGTGCAACAGAATAAGTATATAATAAATACAATATTGAGGGGGAAAGAAGAAAGGGGAGGTCAATTTAAGCCCTTACACCCTGAGCCAAATGCAAATTGGGATTATGTGGAGAGGTATAGGCTTCGGTGATAACTGTAGACAGAAGAGATAGTCATAGCAAAGAACAGCTCCGATTATTTGAAAATTGCCTAAATAGTTGTTATATGGGGTGACTAGGTCTAGAAGACTAGGCCCAGTGAGCCCGAAAACAGGAGGGACCACACAGCAGTGGATTTCTATAATATCTGTAGGCTTTAAGTAAAATAAGGAGCATAAGGAAGCTGTAGATTGACAACCCTTTGCAACAGTACACCAAACATAGCCCACCTCTTTGAGTGCTAATGATAGTTCCATATTGTAAACAGGAGGTAGTAAGAATACTGGAGCGTAGGGAAGGAGATAGATTAAATGTAGTTGCCAATAATACTTAAAGAACCTGTCATCAGGAAGGGAAGGGGTAAGTTGCCTTGTAATATATAATAATTCACATAGGAAAAAAGAAAAGGCAATAATCAGGATGCATACCGATTGAAGATATGCAACTGAACAGCCAAAAGACTATAAACCTGATGCACTGCTAAATTGGAGAGTAAAAGGCTGGACACAGAGAGCCTGTTTAGTGAGGTAATGTATAAGATCTAACACTAAAATAATGGGTTAGAAAAGCATTGCTGATATACCAAAGTTCCCTTGAAGACCTTTAAGCTGCTCATTTAAACACTGCAACAAAAGTAAATTGATGGCCTTGGATGTACATGCTTTGCTTTCTGCACCGCTGGGAGCAAAGCAACCAGGTAGCATAGACTGTAGAGCAGGTGGCTAGGCAGAAAAGTGTACTGGCACTCCCTTTAAGTATCTTGGAAGCAGAACCTACCAAGATATAGCAACTGTGACCTTATTACTGACCATATAAGCTCATGACACCTTAGATTTATCAGCAGGATTGTGATTATTGATGTTCTTGCGTTTGGTCTTTGTCTTACGTTTCTTTTTGGGCAGCTCTAAAGATTTGAGGGGGGAACTTGCAACAACTTCTGCCCATGAAGTATCAGCAGAAATACATCCCTGAGGCACAGGGCCCAAATTAGAGGGATGTTCGTCTGAAATTTGCTGGGAAAGATCCTCCTGCGAGGAGCGCATGTCATCCTCCAAGAGAGTAAACTTATTGCTCAAGGGAATAGAGGGGTTGATTTGAAGGTGAGAGGCTGCAGCTTTGGGTGTTTGGGGTGAAAGTTTGCTCGAACAGCATGAAAGTCTTGAAGAATAATGCCCCGACAGAAGCTTCTCTTGCAGCCGTGCTGATTGCCTTGGGGTCAAATCAGTTGCGGCATTGCTGCTTGGGGCTGTGAGTTCTGCAACACTTTTCCCATGTTCCTGCACCTCGTCGTCCACCCTCTGTGTGGATACCAAAGCTGTGTTCGGGTTGCCAATTGCTGCTGAACCTCCCAGGGTAAGATTACAGAGAGAGACCTCCAGATAGTTGGCTAAGACATCAGGGGTTTCAAAATTCTTGAAGGAAGAGCCTGAGAAAAGGCGAGTGTCACAGGGTAACATAGAGCAAATTTAATGCTTCTTTGGTAAAGGATTTGTTTAAGTGGATTGTAGGACTTTCTTCTGATGGTTAAATCTTTGAAAAGTCTCTGTAGATGGAAATATTAAACTTGCCACTGAAGTTTCCCATTTCTCTGGCTTGTTTCAGTATTAATTCTGTATGGGAATAGTTCAAGAAGCGAGCAATGATGGGCCTTGGTCGCTGGTCTGATGTTGGCCTGGGACCTAGAGTGCAGTGAGACCGCTCAATGATTAACGTTACGTCAGGAGGCAGTTTAAGCATTGCAGGCAACACATGTAATAAAAGCGCAGTAGTGTCTCCTAATTCTACACCTTCAGGGAAGCCAAAAAATCATAAATTGTTGCGATGATTACGATTTTCAATATTGTCAATTTTGGCTTTTAGGGATTTAATAGTTCGATCTTGATTGCGGACAGTAGCCTGGAGATCATGAATAGTAGTGGTGTTATAGGCCATTGCTTTCTCTTTAAATGCAATTTTCTGGCTAAAAGTTTCAAGAGTGGTCGCATTCTGTTGGGTGGAGGTTTTTAGATCATTAATCTCAGCCATCAGTTTAGAAAACATTACTTCCACTCTAGCAAGTGAGCTTTGCTGTGCTTGGTGATCTGCCATAATGCTGAAGGATGAGGCCTAGTATGCTGCAGTACAGTGAAGAATAATTGAATATAAGTAGATGATGGATCAAAAATGACTTACAAACTGTGTAAGGCAGTAAGATTACAGGATGGTCACAGGAGTTGGTACCAAGGAAAGGTCTAATGAAGGCTGGATGAGGTTAGATTGCAGTCATTCCTGCAGAGATCCTGAACTATGCTGCCATCTTCTGCCTGGTCAGGCCATGCCCCCACATGTTTACATTTAACCCTGGAAAAATAATAGATGGTGGTGCTATATTAAAAACATTTATGACAGGACTCCACCACACCTTCAATAGGGACAGCTCCCACACTCACAGATACATGATCGAATATGTATGAAGGCTATAAAAACAAGCATTTGTCAATGCCAAATGTTGCTTGCTTCTATGTGCTGTTTAGGTATTTGGAAGTCATTGGAGTGCAAATATTGAAAATTTGCGAACTTACGAGCGTGCGTAGGAACTGCACAACGCACGCTCGTAAAACAGTCATTGTTAGGAATTTTTTCACCAAATTTTCAACATAGCCATTTTAAGACCTCTGCTCATGAACAGTGTCACTGTGATTTTGTTAATGTGTCCCATACATTGAGTTTGCACACCGACTGCGCCATTGTGCGCTACATGGGTGGAAACACATTTGGCAATGTGGAAAATCTGGAGTGAAAATATTGAAAATTTATGAACTTACGAGCCTGCGTAGGAACTGCGCAACGCATGCTCGTAAAACAGTCATTTTTAGGAATTTATTCACCAAATTTTTGACATAGTCATTTTAAGACCTCTGCTCATGAACAGTGTCACTGTGATTTTCTTAATTTGTCAAGTACATTGATTTCGCACACCGACTGCGCCATTCTGCGCTACATGGGTGGAAACACATTTTGGGTGAGATGTGAAAAATGACAGCTATACTACTCATAAGAAGGTGTGGTAAAATGTCAATGTTGAAAATCTGGAGTGAAAATATTGAAATTTCGCGAACTTACAAGCCTGCGTAGGAACTGCGCAACGACGCTCACGTAAAACAGTCATTTTTGGAATTTTTGCACCAGATTTTCAACATGGGGTTTTTGGGACCCCTTCTCATGAATGATGTCACTGTAATGGTGGTATTCGGGCCCGAAGGGTGATTTTGCAGTCACTGCGCAGTCACTGCGCAAAATCACCCTACGGGCCCGAATAACGCCTATGACAGTGAAAGGGTCCCAAAATCCCACATGTTGAAAATTTGTGCAAAATTCCCAAAATGCCTGAGATATGCAACAAAGTTGAAACCCCTATCTAGGGCCATTATAGAGCTTACTGCATTTCTTCAGTTCTCGGTCGGCTTTGAAGAGTGCAGACGGTTCCCCGTCCACCAAGATCGCCACGCCAGAGTCCGGAGGTAATTATGGGGTGAGGGGTGTGGGGAGGCTGGGCACAGTGGGTGGGTGCGGGTTGTGGAGGGGTGTCGGGAGGCGCTCTGGGGACCGTTTTCATTTTCAGGTTAAAAATTAAAAAAAGACATCGGTGGGACACGTTGCCATGCTGAGGATGCCCCAGCATGCACAAGGATGTTGGGGCATTCAGCTGACGGGGGATTGGGCACTTCGTCGGCCTATGGATCGATTGCCACGCTGGGTGGGGCCCAGCGGGCACCTACAACTGGGGGAGAGATAGCTCAGCCGACGGGATTGGGCACTCCGGCCGGCTACACACCACGCAAGCGGGCACGACGCTGCTTGTAGGGGAGGAGCTACGCCTATCTCTGCTCACTGAGCGTAGCTCCCCTTTCAATCAGGGAAGGCGTTACCGCATTTTGGAGCGTTGTCATAGACAGCTCCAAAATGCATTGGCTTACAGGGCCGCACCTGCCAGCTCACTGACTGAATTGGAGGAGGAGGTGACACACCTCCGAAATCTCCGATGATGGCACTATGTTTCTTGCATATGCGTGCAAGCAACATAAAAACAGAAGAAAAAAACATCATTGGTGTTTTGCAGAGTTATGATTATTTTAGCTATGTATGATGTGAAATATTACAAGGCAGTAACATCACAGCCAGTTGGTTGGGGATGGGGGTGTAACATGACAGCTCATTAACAGATCCTTTGATAGGATTCACAGCTTGCCATGACTTGGAACCCTCCTTATCTGTAGAATGGACAGAAGGAAAAGTTGAACACTTTGCTTGAACATAGTAATTTTCCCTTCAGTGATTGAAAAAGTAATGCAGTGAATGCTGGTTGTATTACTCCCTGCATCAACTGAAAAAATAATGCGGTGAATGATGGTTTTATTACTAAACGTGGGCATTCCACTTTAAGAAGCTAATTGCAAGCCCATATTGGAAAACATTTGATGACTTCTTTTATGTCCATTCTTTCACAGCACCAGATCTTGCAGTTGTATACATTTTGTAAACAGAAATCTCTTGCTTTGTTATCGTGCTGGCAGAGTTTCATTTGCTGAGTGGAAATTGTTGTGTGTTAACATGTACTTACATTTCCTGGATTCTGTTCCTAATTTATAATTAGCAGTAGAGTATGATCAATATGAATTGAATTGTTTTCTTAATGTGTCTATTACAATGTGAGTTTTGAAATAATGAAACTGTGCCTTCCAACAACCACAGGTTATGATGGAAGTTTGTTAAAATTTGGTTTTCCGAAGCCCACTATGTTTTGTTGAGCAGGTAATGAGGCAAAAGTCTGTGGAATACTTAGTGATAGACAGGTAATTGAAGAGATAGTGGGGAAAAGTTAGAAACATGTTTTTCAAACGTCTCTGTTTTGTTGCTTTACTTATACGGCATTTAACAATGGCATACTTAGTCCTACAGTATATCACATATCAAGTGTCTTAATATACTGAATACCTTTGTTAAAACTGTTTACAATGAAGACTTTACTTGGCCCTACAATAAATATATCATTTAGCTTATGTAAATATAATTATCAATGTTAATACGGTTTTAGCCAATTTCTGCAAGACAGGGAGTACAAGTATACAAAAAAAACCTACTCCTCTCTATTTGTCTCTGTCTTTTCGTACCTCCTTTACCCATGGTTTATTTTCAGGAGGATTATTGTGATGTCCTCTTAAAAGAAAAATGATTTAATGAATGGCATGCTTAGATAAATATTCTGTTAGCACCTGCCTTCATTAAAAATCAATTTGCTCTAGTAAAAGCAACCAAAAAAATGTATAACACCGAAGTAACATCTGTACATAATGGCAATGTAAACTGTGTTTATTGTTACAACATTTTCCTTGTATGATCAGCCCTACACCCTTGCATACAACAGACACACAGCTGACTCAAACCAAGAGCAGAGTTGCAGTCAAAAAAAAAAGTTATGGTGTTTGCTTATCAATGTGGCAACATTTGTGGATTTTTTTCGAATCCCATCACATGTTGCTAAGGAGATGATGATAACAAAAGTCTGCGGGGCAGTTTGGACAGGACCCAAATGTAAAACCAGCTGTCTCAGAAGAAACAGGATTTATTGTACTTATGGTTTGTAACAGAGGTTGATCTGCATAAAGAAATATAACATGAAGGTAATGATACCCATCCTTCCTTTTTGGGTGTTGCATATCACAAGCAGAGTTGCCGTCAAAAAAGAAAAAGTTCTGGAACTTGCTTATCAATGTAGCAACAGTTGTGTTTTTTTCCCCTAATCCCACCAGATGTTGCTAACGATGTGATGATAGTAAATGTCTGCAGGGCAGTTAGGATAGGACCCTAATGTAAAACCATTTGTCTCGGAAGACACATCATTGTATTTTTCTTCTTTTTGCAACACAGCTTGATCTGTTAATGGTTTCCTAATGGCATTTTTGGCAATGGTGATTTTCAAGCAGTGTACAACTTTATGACATTCTCAAGTAGTTGTATAACTAGAAAGTTAGAGGAAGACAGAAAGAGAAGGAAAAATGATAGTTAGATAGATAGATAGATAGATAGATAGATAGATAGATAGATAGATAGATAGATAGACAGACAGACAGACAGACATACAGATAGACAGACAGACAGGCAGATAGACAGACAGACAGACAGACAGACAGACAGATAAGTAAAGTTATGCAAGGGCCTAGAACAATGAGCATTTTTTTTTTTATTTATCAAGTCTAGGATTACAAATACCTTTGAGCCATGGCTCTTTTACGAAGGTTCCACATCAGAGAAATACAAATTATGGGGAACATCAAGACAGGCATTACAACAATGTGGACATTGCAAATAGAGTACAGATTAATACAGTTCAAGGGTAGCATTGTAACAAGGCAGCCAGTGGCATTTGTCAGAGAAGATAGACAACAGATAAGAAGTGCCAGAGTCATAGGGAGAGGGAAGAGGGTGGGGGGAGAAGGAATGTAGGAAGGGTGGCAAGAGGGTGAAAAGTGCAGCATTGGGTATACCAAGATGTGAGGGTAGAATCCAGTGGGGGGACAACTAGAGCAGAAAGGGAAGTGGAGAACAAGGTTAAGTTGGGCAGTCACAGGAGCTGTTGGTAGTGAGATAGTCCCGGAGCCTAGTTTTAAACATACCAATAGTTGGAGCAGAGGGGATGGTTGGGCTGAGGCCATTGAACCAGAGATGCTTAAGCAGTTCGAACAGGCTGAGCAGAGTTGTGTTTACAGTTCTAACCTGGGATCACAAGGTAGTTAAATTAGTTAGGAAAAAACAGCATGCAAGTGAGGGTTACAGGAGTGAAACCCAAGTCTCCAGGTTGACAGTTCACTTCCTAACAGCAATACGCCACAAATCTAGGCTTTTCAATGTATTGTACAGCGATGTACTGCTAATGATAGAGTGGCAGTGAAATAACTGAATGTGTAGTTTTTGCAATATGGCATATGAAGTTCCACAGAGGCAGAGAGAAGGACAGATTAAGAGACAAAAGATATAACTGTATTTTTTTTATGTTTCTAGTTGTACTTTGCATGTTACAGGCCATGTGAAGGTTTTGCATGTGTAAATGTTGAAATGCTCTCTGTACCGTATTTCCCAGTATTGTAAAGCAACATGGTGAGAAAGAATAGAGTCCAGTAAAAACATTAGCATCTTGTTACCATATTGTTACAGGTAAGGTAACACCATTCTAACATGGGACACATGGAAGTTAGCAAGTGAGCTGGTGAGTGGAAGATATTTACCAGATTGAAGGTTTGCATGCTTATTGTGCTTCAATATGCAACTGCATGTCTGTGTTCGTCTCTAAATGTGTTTTTAGTGCAGGGCACTGTTATTAATCATATATATTTCAAAGCCAATAGGTTTCTTAGCTCAGCATATCTACTATTTCAGAATATGTGATGCAGTGGAACATATCATTTAAGGAACTTGGTGTAACCGTTGATTTAAGTATGGTTTCTAAACAATTAAAGAATTCTATATATTCCCAGAAGTGTAACATCATGTGTAAAAGAGTGCAATTCACTGTTGCACTTCATGATGTACAAATAACCACCTATATAAACAAAGTAGAAGGCTGGCATTTGTAAATCTTAACCAGAAGGTATCGTAAATATTTAGTGACAGTTGTTAAAGCTATAAAGAGATATTTCACTTTAACCTGGCGACTGGCTGGCGAGAACAACATGCACTTTTGATTTAATGAGCTGTTACATTGCTCAAGTCAGTTACAGGCATCAGCCAATGACACTTGCTGTACATAAAAAAAAAAATAGGAAGATTTTTTTAGAATGCTGAGAATAACACTTCGGATGTTTGAGCAGTCAGAATGGGAACTCCAAATTGATATCACCAGTATATGCCAGTGTGACATATGCACACAGTAGGACTGCAGTCTTTGTAATTGCTCTTTGGAGTGTCTTATTAACATTGCCACTGAAAGATATGTAGTACAACTTTACTGGCATTATATAGACCAATCCTAATATCTGTACTGCTCCTGGCATTACACACGAAAAAAACCTAGGCTTGCAGTCCATATAATTGACATTTGAAATGTGCTATAATTGTCAGTGAAAGGTATGTAGCACAAATTAACTTGTATTATATGGATATTACTTAAAATAGCAAAGAACTGGAACATGTTTGTGTGTGTGTGTGTGTGTGTGTGTGTGTGTGTGTGCACATGTTTCTGAGTGATGCATCTCCATACTGTGTTGGCAGTTTCATTTTTTCAGCTCAGGGTGGTTGTGTTTTCCACATAATAAAGTATAATGAACATTTGTCCTCTTAGCCATGTAATCACACACACACATACACACACACATATACACACACATATATACAGTATATATATATTATGGTAGCACGGTAGTGCTACCATAGTTAAGGTTGAGTACCCCATTTAAGGTTAAATGGTGAAAATTTGCACCTTAATAACTTTGCCACTGTTAAACAGATTTGCCTGAAATTTGGCAGGCATGGGGCGTAACCATAGATCTTGGGATCTGCCAACTTTTGTACCAGTCGGATATACAGCTGTGGAGTTGTTAAATGACAGTGTATTTATGCTTTTTGCACATTCTTTGCTCCGCCTACAGGTTGTATGGTTTGTGCAACTAGTCCAAAAACTTCAGGGAATGTGCAGCGGGTCCTCAATGTGCCTTTTGAAGATTTCATGAAAAAATATTGAACGGTTCAAAAGTTATTCAAAAAACAAGTTTCCCTTTATAGTCAATGGGAAAAGTTAACAAAAAGTTCGACAGTGTCACAAATGCAGTTTTTAGTGTCGCAAATTACCCCTGTAGTGTCGTGAGTCAGCCATTTTTTTTTCAGTTACTGATCACAGAAATACTTGGCATTTAAAATTGGGACCATCAAGGGACATAATTCCTTTTGTGTTTACCTAGTCGAGCCCTGAGGATGCTAGGCATGTCTTTATTTTGGGGTTAAACAACCCAGAAATATGTTTTTGAAATTTTTTTGGAAAAGTAGTGTCACACCTGCGACACTTTTGTGATTTGTTTTGCGAAAGTGTTGCAAATCATGACGCTACTTTGCAACACTATGGCCAAAATGACAGGAATTGTTTGCCACCCTGCTGCAAAAGAACGGTTTGGTATTTTGGGCTGAAATTTAGAGGGAAGAAAGCCAACATCTCAAAGATGTGCATTTTGGTCATTTGGTGAAAAAATATTGCAGGGATGCAAAGTTACGGTACTCCGAAGTTGATGCTTTTTCCCATAGACTAACATTGTGGCGTCCACCGTGCCTTTTGGGGCCTGTATCTGAAACGTGCAAGATAATGGTCAGAAAAAGCCAGGAAAGTCATGACTCATCTGAAATTTTAATTTTTCTCTCGTCGTATGGTTCCTGAGATATAAGCAATTTAGTATTCCAAGTGCTCATTTTCTGGTCCCAGCCCCATTATTGTGCATACATTCTTTGTAGTCACTGTGTTTCTATGCAGCTGTTGGGGAAAACCAGGGTGTGCGCTCCAGTTACAGTTACGTAGCGCTTCACTATGCTTGTACCAAGCTATGCTACTATCTCGTGTGTATGCTACCGCGGTATGTTATCCTTGTATATCTGTTTGCGCCCATTTGCATTACTCTTACCATTTGTGTCTACAGTACTGTTTCTGTTTTCATTTCGCTATGGCCACCATGTGCATTACCATTTTGCGTTTGAGGCCACCCATCCGCTTATGCTTGTCTTTTGTTTTGCATCATCTTTGTTGTTACCGTTACCATTTGCATTTCCAATTGTGTTCCCTTGCCCATGTGTGTTACGGTTTGCATTTCCATACGCACTTGCATTTGCATTTCTGTTTCCTTTGGCGTTATTGTTGCTGTTACCATTGCTGTTTACAATTGCAGTACTGTGATGGTGCGTGTTGCGTTTGCATTTCCATTTCTGTTCGCAATGGCATTTTTGTTGCTGTTACCCTTACCATTTGCATTTCCAATTGCGGTACCATGACTGTGCACATTACGGTTTGCGTTTCTGTACATGCTTGTATTTGCATTTCCATTTCTGTTTCCTTTGGCATTATTGTTGCTGTTACCGTTACCATTTGCGTTTACAGTTGCAGTGCCGTGACCATGCGCATTATGGTTTGCGTTTCCTTACACACTTGTGTTTGCATTTCCATTTCTGTTTCCTTTGGTATTATTGTTGCTGTTATCGTTACCATTTGCATTTGCAATTGCGGTACCATGACCGTGCGCATTACACTTTGCGTTTCCATATGCGCTTGCATTTGCTTTTCCGTTTCTACATAGATACATAGACAGTGTCGGCAGATAAGGGCCTATGGCCCACCCAGTCTGCCCATTTGAGCTCGTAAGTTCAGTTTATGTTTTCCTAGAAGTCTTTTGTCCCTAACCCCTGACCTCCAGAATTCTATTATGTCTATCCCATGCATTTTTAAATCCTGTGATTGTTTCAGCCCCCACCACTTCCTCTGGCAGGGTGTTCCACTTGTCCACCACCCGTTCTGTGAAGAAATTCTTCCTCATGTTTCCTGAATCATCCTCCTCCAACTTCATCCCATGCCCTCTAGTCCTGGAACATCTTTTTCACTTAAAATAGTGTATTCCTGCACCCTGTTCCTCCCTGTAAGATACTTGTATGTCTCTATCATATCCCTCTCCCTCCTCTCCTCCAGGGAGTACATGTTCAGTTCCTTCAACCTGTCTTCATAGGACTTGTGATGCAATCCATGCACCATATTTGTTGCCCTCCTCTGAACCTTTTCTACCCTGTCTATGTCCTTATGTAGGTATGGTCTCCAGAACTGTACACTGTACTCCAGGTGGGGCCTCACTAGTGTCTTGTATAGTGGAATTATGACCTCCCTTTCCTGCTGGTGATGCCCTGCCTATACATCCCAGCATCCTATTTGCTTTACCTGCTGCCTTGTCACACTGTTTCCTACCTTGATGTCATCAGAGATGATAACCCCAAGATCCCTTTCCTGCTTGGTGCATGCTATATGCTCACCCCCAACTGATATATTGTGCCAGGGTTTTGTGCCCTATATGTATTATCTTGCACTTCCTGCATTGAATTTCAACTGCCAAACCCCTGACCATTCTTCAAGTTTCTGCAGGTCCCTCTCATTCTGTCTACACCCTCTGGTGTGTCTACTCTGTTACAGAGCTTTGTGTCATCAGCTAACAGTGAAATTCTGCCTTCTAGGTCCTGTGCAATGTCACTGATGAAGATGTTGAATAGGATCGGTCCCAGCACTGATCCCTGTGGTACCCCACTGGCACTGGTCACTCTTCCCTCTGTGGAGTGACAGCCATTTACCACCACCCTCTGTGTCCTGCCACCCAGCCAGTTACCTACCCACCACACTACTGTCCTTCCCACACCCATATTCCCCAGTTTGTGTAATAGTCTTCTATGTGGCACAGTGTCAAAGGCCTTGCTGAAGTCCAGATAGGTCATGTCCACTGCCCTCCCTGATCCACCTCCCTAGTCACCCAGTCAAAAATTCAATGAGGTTGGTCTGACATGACCTCCCCCTGGTAAAACCATGCTGCCTTGGGTCCTGTAGTCCACTGACAACCAGATGTTCCACCAATCTCTCCTTCAGTAGTGCTTCCATGATCTTCCCCACTACCGAGGTGGGCTGACTGGTCTGTAGTTCCCTGCTTCCTCTTTGTTTCCACTTTTGTATAAGGGGACTACATCTGCTGTCCTCCAGTCTTTGGGTACCTCCCCTGTTTCCAGTGATCGGCTAAACAGGATAGCCAGAGGTTCAGCCACCACCTCTCTTAGTTCTTTAAGGACCATGGTGCACCCCATCTGGCCCCATTGCTTTATCAACTCTCTATTACTTCCAGTTCCTTTAGGACCCTTTTCTCGTAAAGGGACTTGTAGTCCATTTCTGCACCATTCTCACCCCTTGTACTCCTTCAGAACCATTACCTCCTCTTCCTCAGTAAAGACTGAGCAGAAATACCTGTTCAATATGTCAGCTTTACTATTGTCATCCTCCACGCGCCCCCATCCTCCCCTTCAGTCTCATCACTATCCCTCCCTTTATCTTTCTTTTTCACTTATGTACCTGTAAAAGGTTTTGTCCCTCTACCCACTGATTTTGCAATGTGTTCTTCTGTCTGAGCTTTGGCTTCCTTACTGACCTCCTGCCTCCCTTGCTTCTCCTGGTACTTCTCCCTATCCCTTCTGCCTGTGTCTTTGTATTGCCTGAATGCAATCTTTTGGCTTTCACTTTTTGCTACCTCTTTGGAAACCATAATGGTCTCCTCTTCTTTTCCTCTTGCTAACCTGCTTAATGCATAATTCTGTTGTTCTTGTAATCCCCATTTTAAATACTGCCCACTGTTCCTCAACCCCGATTCCTGTCCCATTCCCTTAGTGCCTCTTTCAAGTATCTCCCATTTTCCCAAAGTCTGCCCCCTAAAATCCAGGATACGTGTTTTTGTGTGGTTTGGTTCTGCTCTTCTGTGATTTCAAACCACAATGACTGGTGGTCACTGTTCCCCAGGTGCTCCCCACTGTTACCCCATCACACTGTCCCTGTTCGAGCACAAGGTCCAGTATTGCCTTCTGCCAAGTTGGTTCCATGACCAGTTGCTTGAGGAAGGCACTCTGAAGGAGTCCGGGATAAATCTGCTCTCTAGTTGATGCTGCTGCTGGGATGCTCCAGTCCACATCTGGAATATTGAAGTCTCCAACCAGTACTACTCACTTTGTCTGCCATCCTTTGGATGGCTAGCATCAGCTCCTATCTGTTTCTTCCTCCTGGGCTGGTGGTCTATAGACCACACCTGTGCGGATGGCTGTCCCCATTTTCCTTTCCAGCTTAACCCACAGTATCTCTCCCCATTTTGTTCCTCCTGGATCTCTGTGGCCCTTATGTCATTTTTCACATACAGTGTCACTCCTCCTCCTTTCTACCTGCTCTGTCTCTTCTGAATATGTTGTAGCCAGGTATGGCCATCTCCCAGTCGTGGTTATCATTACACCAGGTTTCAGTGATGACCACAATGTCCAGGTCTGACTGTACCATGACAGCCTCCAGATCTTCCATCTTGTTGCTAAGGCTCCTGGCATTTGCACACATGGCTTTCCATGATTTGACCTCCCTAGACTGTTCTACTCCAGCCCCTTCCTTGGTTGTCCTTTATCCCTGGTTCTCCTTGCTGTCTGCCCTTCTGCTGAATTGTGCCCCTTTTCTGCTTATCCACCTCTTGGGCACTAATCTCCATCTTTTGCACACTGCTTTGCAGAGATAGCCACTCCTCTGGTTCACTGGTTCAACTGCTAGCTGTGGGGGGTGAGCAAGTAGGTACCCTCCTTGCTGGTCTGCCACCCCCCTTTGCTAGTTTAAATGCTTGTCAATGTAGCATTTAAGCTTATCATTGAGTGCTTGGATTACCCTCCAGGATGGATGCAGGCTGTCAGGCTTGAACAAACCTCCATCTCTCCAGATGGGTCCCCAGTCACCAATGAATCCAAACCCTTCCTCATAGCACTAGTTCTTCAACCATGAGTTAAAGTTCCTGGTGCATGCACTCCTATGCTCTCCCTTGCCTCTCGCAGGAAGTACTTCTGAGAAAGTGACAGAAGTAGCTACTTGTTTGAGACCCAAGTTTCTGTTCTCTTTGGCATTATTGTTGCTGCAACAGTTAACATTTGCATTTACAATAGTGCTACCATGACCGTGCACGTTACCAGTTGCGTTTCCATATGTGCTTGCATCTCCATTTGCATCACTGTTCACTTTGACGTCACTTTGCACTTGAGTTTCTATTAACATTTGCTTTATCATTTATGTTTTCATCACCATGTGCATAACCGTTAGCGCTTGCATCTGTGTTGCAATTACCATTACTATGTCACAAGACATCATGTGGTGGGAGCGTGGGGCCCAAAGGGCCCGTGCTTCCACCACCGCATTCCATTCACTATTTATAGTCCTCATTCTCAAAAAGAAGGGAAATTCATGGCAGAAAACTCTCTTTAATGCATCAGTTAAGGTAGTTCCACAGCAACAAAAGTGAGGAAATTCGGTGTTAGGGTTGAAAGCCCCCCTTGCAACCCCCCAGCCCGCCCCCAACTGGCACCGGGGAGTGTGTTGGGGTTGTCGTTCCTAACTCTCACCCCATTCTCCTATACCACAGCATGTTTATGCATGTGATGGAGTGAGAGTTGAGCCGATGATCCCAACGAACACCCTGATGCCGGTTGGGGTGGCAGGCTGGGGTGCAAGGGGGCTTTCAACCCTGAAACCGAATTTCTCACTTTTGTCGCTTTGAAACAACCCTAACTGATGCATTAAACAGATTATTTTGCCATGAATATATATATATATATATATATATATTGCTGTATTCTGTAGTGCATGTTTCATTCAGAATGGACATTTTTAGTTGTACTCAGGGATGTCAGTAGTAGCCCATTATTAGCACCTATGATACAATGCAATGTTCATATATTAGTTATTCTAGCACATGGTGTAGTACAGTGTTTACAGGTTTGTAATTTTTTTTTGCATAGCTATGTTTTATGTTTCTCAGTCACTGATTTGTTTGAACAGTGATCTGTACCTTAGGTTTCATAATGTGATAATACAAATCCACGATGTTTTAGTCATTGCACAAGATATTCCTGCTGATATACATGTTATTTGTCACTGCATAGGATTCACCATCTCTGAGAATGGATAGAGCAGCAACAAGTTACAATGCAAACATGTGTATAAGCAACAGTATTGCAGCTACCAACACAGTCTCGGAAGACCAGACGATTTTACTGAATTTATTTTTACAACAGGTTTACATCAAGAAGTAAAGCAAGAAGGTAACCCGAGTCACAACCATAGTAGAATAAATGCATAGTCAGTAGTCTCTAATTGAAAGATCTGACATTTGATTCCCTACATGGAAAGAACAAAGGTTTCATGACTGTTGGACTTATAATTATTATTCTTTTTATTTTCAAGTAAACAAAACTGAGGCTTCTTCAAAGATTTGCAATCTAATTTAAAATAACTGTAACTGTCAATCATATTCCCACTGTCCTTCAATTTTGATTTATTTTCAGTGTGAAATTTGGCTTGTAATTAGCACACAACCACATTGATGAACACTGTATGTACATGTACATTGTTTTAACTGTGCACTGTTTCAATCTGCACTGTAATAACTGTCTTGATGTCTGCCCCCTCTGCGACGAGGTGCCTTTGTAAATGAGTCTCTGACTCAAAGGCTGTAAACCCGATTTGTAATGAGTAAATAAAAAATAAATTGTAAACAAATGTTTAAGTACAAGCTCAGAAGCATGTTACAAGTCTACCATTCAGTCATGAGCACTCAAAAAACAAATGTTCTGCTGCTTGTTTATACAATGTGTCAAGAGTAGCTGCCTTTTTTTCAAAGAACTGCAACTCTCAATCATATTACCGCTGTCATTCCATTTTTATTTTTTTGGTGTAAAATATGGCTTTTAATTAGTACACAACCACATTGCTGAACCTTTTATGTATGCTATAAACACAATTTTTATGTACAAGCTTAGAAGTAAGTTACGAGTCCACTTTCATTGAAGAGTATTCCAACAAGCATTTGTCAATGATGAATGTTGCTTGCTTCTATGTGCTGTTTAGGTATTGGAAGTCATTGAGTGCAAATATTGAAAATTAGGGAACTTCACGAGCAGTAGGAACTGCATAGCACGCAATCAAAACAGTCATTTTAGGACATTTTTCACCAAATTTTCAACACAGCCATTTTAAGACCTCTGCTCATGAACAGTGTCACTGTGATTTTCTTAATGTGTCCCATACATTGAGTTTGCACACCGACTGCGCCATTGTGCGCTACATGGGCGGAAACACGTTTTGGGCAGGATGTGAAAAATGACAGCAGTACTGCTCATAAGAAGGTGTGGTAAAATGGCAATGTTGAAATCTGGAGGGAAATATTGAAAATTCAAGTAAACCCACGAAAGTGCTGGAACTGTGCAACGACACACTGTGAAAACAGTCAGGCTTTTAGGAATTCTTTCACCAAATTTTCAACATTGCCATTTTAAGATCTCTGCTCATGAACAGTGACACTGTGATTTTCTTAATGTGTCCCATACACTGAGTTCACACACCGACTGCACCATTGTGCGCTACATGGGCGGAAACATGTTTTGGGCAGGATGTGAAAAATGACAGCTGTGCTGCTCATGAGGAGGTATGGTAAAATGGCAATGTTAAAAATCTGGAGTGAAAATATTGAAAATTCACAAACTTACGAGGGCACGTGGGAACTGTGCAATGCACACTCGTAAAACAGTCATTTTAAGGAATTTTTTCACCAAATTTTCAACACAGGCATTTTAAGACCTCTGCTCATGATCAGTGTCACTGTGATTTTCTTAGTATGTCCCATACATTGAGTTCGCACACCGACTGCGCCATTGTGCGCTACATGGGTGGAAACAACTTTTGGGCAGGATGTGAAAAATGACAGCTGTACTGCTCATGAGGAGGTGTGATAAAATGCCAATGTTGAAAATCTGGAGTGAAAATATTGAAAATTCACAAACTTACGGGCGCATGAGGAATCATGCAACGAGACTCGAAACAGTCATTTTTAGGAATTTTTTCACCAAATTTTCAACACAGCCATTTTAAGACCTCTGCTCATGAACAGTGTCACTGTGATTTTCTTACTGTGTCCCATACATTGATTTCACACACCGACTGTGCCATTGTGCGCTACATGGGCGGAAATACGTTTTGGGTGAGATGTGAAAAATGACAGCTGTACTACTCATAAGAAGGTGTGGTAAAATAGCAATGTTGAAAATCTGGAGTGAAATATTGAAAATTCAAGAAACCTACGCTCAGGCGTAGGAACTGCGCTAACGCGCTGGTAAAACAGTCATTTTTAGGAATTTTTTCACCAAATTTTCAACATAGCCATTTTAAGACCTCTGCTCATGAACAGTGTCACTGTGATTTTCTTAATTTGTCCCATACATTGATTTTGCACACCAACTGCACCATTCTGCGCTACATGGGTGGAAACACATTTTGGGTGAGATGTGAAAAATGACAGCTGTACTAGTTATAAGAAGGTGTGGTAAAATGGCAATGTTGAAAATCTGGAGTGAAAATATTGAAATTTCGCGAACTTACGAGCCTGCATAGGAACTGCGCGAACGACGTCAGAAACATTTTGGAATTTTTTCACCAAATTTTCAACATGGGGTTTTTGGGACCCTTCTCATGAATGATGTCACTGTCATGGCGGTATTCAGGCCTGAAGGGTGATTTCACAGTCACTGCGCGAAATCACCCTTCGGGCCAGAATAACGCCATGACAGTGACATCATTCATGAGAAGGGGTCCCAAAACCCCATGTTGAAAATTTGGTCCAAAAATTCCCAAAAATGCCTGAGATATGCAACAAAGTTGAAACCCCACTATCTAGCCCATTATACAGCTTACCGGCATTTCCTCAGTTCGCGGTCGGCTTTGAAGAGTGCAGACGTGTTCCCGGTCCACCGAAGATCGTCGCGCCGAGTCCGGAGGTAAGTATGGGGTGTGGGGAGGCTGGGTGTGCAGTGGGTGGGTGCGGGTTGTGGGAGGAGGGGCTGGGAGAAGTGCCACGGGACCATTTTCGTTTTGCAGGTTTTAAAAAAAAAAAGACGTCATGGGACATTTGCCATGCTAGGGTGGGCTCCCAGCGTGGCACAAGGATGTTGGGGGGGCGTTCAGCCGACGGGGGATTGGGCACCCCCATCGGCCATGGTATTTGCTGCCACGCTGGGGTGGGCTCCCAGCGTGGCACAAGGACAGGGGCGTTCAGCCGACGGGGATTGGGCACCCGGCCGGCCAAAGGATTGCTTGCCACGCTGGGGGGGCCTCAGCGTGGCACCCATTACTGGGGACACAGCTCAGCCGACGGGATTGGGGCACTTCGTCGGCTATACAGTGCGAAAGTGGGGGTAAAGCGCGATGTTCGTGGGGGAGCTGGCGCTTGAGCAGCCTATATCTTATCGGTGCTCATTCACGTGAGCTCCCTTTCAATCAGAGTTACTGCATTTTGAGCGTGTCACACATAGCTCCAAATGCATTGGCTTACAGGGGCCATGCCTGCCAGCACACTGACTGAATTGGAGGAGGAGGTGACACACCTCCGAAATCTCCAATGATGGCACTATGTTTCTTGCACATGCGTGCAAGCAACATAAAAAGGGGAAAGAAATCTTGTCCCACATCCTAACAAAAAAATAAACAAAAAAATTCTGCTGTTTGCTTATGCAATGTGGCAAGACTTGCTGTTTTTTTTTTTTTTTTTAAGCCCCACCACATGTTGCTGAGGAGGTAATAATAGCATAAGTCTGCAGGGCAAAGGTAACCTTGCATAAGCAAAAGTGGCATAGTAAACAAATAAAATCACATCAAAGTAATGTTTATTTATAAGAGGTAGCACCATTGAGACAACTAACCATGGCAATATAAACAAATGCCTTCAAAAGTATTCTGTGCTTCTAGTAAAAAAAGAATTATCCAGTAGATTACAGGGTGAGTTATTTATTTTTTCAGGAATAAAATTACACTAGTGTTAAATGGAACAGTGTCACAAATTTTTGGAGGAATACTTAGGTAGGCATCAAAGCAAGCCACGTTCTCCTTGATGAAAACCACATTGGTAATGTCACAGGGTGATCCCTGTGATGAGTAGGGGCCCTGCTATTCAATAAAATAGCCCCCCCCCCAAGAAATAAAGTGCCCAGGTATAAAGGAATGATATTGACTGTAACTTAACTGTTAACAGCGCTGAAGCACCCCTTCCTGTATTCCCTGCACAAAATAACAATCTTTCATGGTAGGACACCCTTGCATGCTTCCACAAATAAAATGCCAGAACCTAATTATCTGTGTCTTTCCATGCTATTCCTTGTCCTGTAGCAAGTATCCAACAAGCATTTATCAATGCCGAATGTTTGCTTGCTGGCATTGGCACTGGTAGTGTAGGAGTTACAGAGCTGCATAATAGGAATGGCAGTGAAGTATTGAACTGAAGCCAACCCCACCACCACCCTGCAGATACTGACAGGCATTGGGGTGTGCCTTTGGGTCATCAGGCATAATGGCTATGGCATTTCACCACACTACCCTGCAGACACCGACAAGTGTCACGGTGTGCCTTGGGGTCTTGGCCCTATGTTGACCCCATTCTATTAGGAAATATGGTGAGATGGGTGCAGTATAGGAGAATGGGGTGAACTTTGAGGCTGAAGAGTCAAGGCACAACTCGATGCCTCACTAGCTGCTGCGGGTGTGGGTGGGGTGGAATGGTATGAGCATTACAGGCGGCAATCCCAAGTCACACCCTGAGGCCTTCTGTCTTACAGGGAATGCCACAGACATTCATTGGTATATTTCCAAATTTTCAACATTGTTTTTTTGTGACCCCCACCTTATGAACAGTGGCAATATCAGTTCGTTAGCTGAAAGCTGATTTTGCACAGTGACTACGCCATTTGGCGCCACAGTTGTGAAAACACATTTCGAACAGGATGTGAAAAATGACAGCTGTACTGTTCATGGGAAAGTGTAAAAAAAATGGCAATATTGAAAGTCTGGAGTTAAAATATCAGAAAAACTGGTGAAGTCATGAGTAAGCATAGAAACTGCACAACACACACCCGTAATGTAATTAGTTTGGGGATTTTTTACAGCAGATTGTCAACACAGGCATTTTGGGCCTCCACTCATGAACAGTGTCATGGTGATTTTCTTAATCTGTCCCAAACAGTGATTTCCCACAGTGACCACGCATTTCTTAGCTGAAGTGCGAAAACACATTTTGGCCATGGTGTGAAAAATGACGGCTGTACTGTTCATAAGGGAATGTGGAAAAATGCCAGTGGTGGAAATCTGGACTGAAAATATTACAAATTCATGAACTTATGAGGGTGCGTGGAAACTGCGCAATGCTCGCTCGTAATACAGTCATTTTATGAACTTTTGTCACCAAATTTTTAAGATAGCCATTTTAAGACCTCTGCTCATGAACAGTGTCACTGTGATTTTCTTAATCTGTCCCAAACATTGATTTTGCACACCAACTGCACCATTGTGCGCTACATGCGCGGAAACACATTTTAGAGATATGAAAATGACAACTAAAATAGTCTCTGTTCATTTGTGTGCTGTGGAGGAGCTGCCAACCATTGAATTATGTAGAGCAGACACTTGGTAAAAGGTAAGAGGGAATTATTGTGAAACTATTTACAGGATATTTAAAAAATATCCCCCTTTTAAAACAGCAATTAAAAGCAGGTGAATTCAGGTAGCTGCTGTACTGTTGCTGTCTTTTGACATGACAACAATGCCTTCACATGTGCACGCTGATTTCATTTATATATCCTGCAATATCCTAAGTTATTTAATTACTGTTTTTTTTTTTCAAATTAAGTGGCATAGTTGAAACCATTGTCACACAGGCTAGAACATCCCTTGTAAGTTTACTCATGTAAGCTTCAGAAGAAGACTTTGTTGGGCCAAGCACTTAGACACTGTTCTTTTTGTAACATCCATATATGTTGGTTCAGTAAAAGGCAACAAACCATTTGCTTCAGTATAATTTTTTTGAATGCACTGCATTAAAATAAGAATTATATTAAGACCTTGGCAGACTACACACAGCAGGGCTCCCAGATCTATAGGGAGTCATTTACATGGAAATTGTTCCCATTGACTTGCATTGGTTACAGGGACATCAGACATATACCCTTTTACTCAGGATTTCATGACAAGTTGAATTCTTTTGGGGAACAATTGCAGTGACTGAAGTGAATATAGGTTCACTAGGAGAGAGTGAGTATGTGTGTGTGTGTGTGTGTGTCTCTGTGGGAGAGAGAGAGAGAGAGAGAGAGGAGAAAAAAGGGTGTGTGAGAGAGAGAGAGAGAGAACATCTCCTTAAAGCTATGTATCTCCCCCACCCACATTATGGTGATGTGGGGTGGGTTAGGGTGTATTGTTTGTATGAAGAGGAGGAGAGAAATTACATTTTTATCTCTTTTTCAGATTCCTTAGACACTTGTGGTACATCAAGCTGTTACATTCTCAGTGTATATTGACATCAGTACATATCAGGCTATGTGGTCTTAATTCCTTGAGGTTCCTCGACAAGAGTTTTTTGTGTGACGCTAATATTATCAATTTATATTTAAATTATCATTTATATAGTCCTGAGGTTTTTGAAATTTCTTGGGCCTTATATCTAGCTGGAGAGTACAGCTGGGTGACAGGTCCAGCTAGGTTTTTACACATCACACAGTGTGCACTTATGTCTTTAAGACAACTTTACTGGTAAATTCTTGTCTATAATGCAGACATTGAAACTTCATGAGCCCTATAACAATCTTAGTTTGTCTTTAATCTGGGTGGGGGCTGCCTTTCAGTAATCACATCCTTGTGCTAACTGTGACACTCATAGCTTGATTTAGGAGTTATCTGCTTCAGCAGTGCAATCTTATGTCAATTAAATTTATATGCAGTAGGATTCTTTGTATGTGTGTTCCACCAAGCACGTTTAACCCAAGGTTGCTTCTGGCTGAAGGCAGTATAGTACTGTTAAACTTCTCTGACATCATCTTCTGTTTTTTTTTTGTTTTTTTTTTTAAATGAGTATTTTAAACCAATGGGGATTTTTTTCTGTTTTTCTCTGCATTATCTAGCTGTTATAAGTATTGTATTTTCTAAACATCTGCCATGAGCTTCTGAAGAAGGACTGGTTGGTCCGAAAGCTAGAGCACTTTGTTCTTGTTGTTACATCTATGTTGGTCCATTAAAAGGTAAATAATCATTTGCTTCAGGGGCATCAGAGCAATTCTGCTTCATGTGAAATAATGAAATGTACGGGGAGGAAAATTTGCACTAGAGTTACAGGAAAATGCAAAATCAATGTGATAGCACTGCTACTGTGTCCTCTAAAGTCCATCATTTGTTTTTTGTTTTTACGTTCACTTGCACGCATGCATTAAGGATATCTTGGAGAATGGGACACTTTGGAGTTGTGCCTGCTCTAGTCAATCCCTGCTCTGTTGAGCAGGCGTGGCAGTCCTGCACCAATCGCTGCATGCTGTGTATGACAGCAGTGGTCTTCTCTCCAAAGAAAACCACCGCTGTGTGCTAGCAGCATGTCACACCCCCCCAAATCTTTGCTGCCATGCTGGGAGCCCACCCCAGGGTGGCAAATGTCCTGCATCATCTGCCGACGGGGATGCCCAATCCCCCGTCAGCTCCACCTCCCCCCAAACAGCTTTCTTTGCTGCCACGCTGGAGCCCACCCCAGCATGGCAACATCCCCCGTCGTCTGCCGACGGGGGTGCCCAATCCCCCATCGGCTCCACAGCCCCCCCAGCCATCCTTCTGCCATGCTGGGAGCCCACCCCAGCATGGCAAATGTCCCGCATCGTCAATTATAGAAAAAAGAAAACCTGTAAATTAAAAACAGTCCCATGCAGTCTCCCCGCCCTCCTCCCACAACCTGCACCCACCCACTGCGAACCCTGCCTCCCCACACCCCCCTCACCCTATACTTACCTCCAGAGCTCGGCGCGATGATCATCACTGGACCGGGAACATGTCTGCACTCTTCAAAGCCAACCATGAACTGAGGAAATTCCGGTAAGCTGTATAATGGGCTAGATGGGTTTTTTCAACTTTGTTGCATATCTTAGGCATTTTTTGGAATTTTTGCACCAAATTTTCAACATGGGGTTTTTGGGACCCCTTCTCATGAATTCTGTCACTGTCATGGTGTTATTCAGGCCTGAAGGGTGATTTCACAGTCACTGCACGGAATCACCTTTTGGGCCTGATTAACAAAACAACAGTGCCAGCATACATAAGGTGGGCTCTCAAAAAGCCTATTTTGAAAATTTGGTGAAAAAATTCCTCAGGATGACCGTTTTACGAGCGTGTGTTGCATAGTTCCTACGCAGGCTCGTAAGTTCACAAATTTTCAATATTTTCACTCCAGATTTTCAACATTGCCATTTTATTACACCTCCTTATGAGCAGTACAGCTGTCATTTTTCACATCTCACCCAAAATGTGTTTCAGCCCATGTTGCACACAATGGCGCAGTCGGTGTGCAAAATCAATGTATGGGACACATTAAGAAAATCACAGTGACACTGTTCATGAGCAGAGGTCTTAAAATGGCTATGTTGAAAAATGTGGTGAAAAAAATCCTAAAAATGACTGTTTTACGAGCGTGCATTGCGTAGTTCCTATGCAGGCTCGTAAGTTTGCGAATTTTCAATATTTTCACTCCAGATTTTCAACATTGCCATTTTACCACACCTCCTCATGAGCAGTATAGCTGTTATTTTTCACATCCTGCCCAAAATGTGATTCCGCCCATGTAGCGCATAATGGTGCAGTCGGTGTGCGAACTCAATGTATGGGACACATTAAGAAAATCACAGTGACACTGTTCATGAGCAGAAGATCTTAAAATGGCTATGTTGAACATTTGGTGAAAAATTCAAAATGACTGTTTTAATATGCAGCATTGCGAAGTTCTACGTGACGCTCATAAGTTCCTGAATTTTCATTATTTTCACTCCAGATTTTCAACATTTCCATTTTACTGCACCTCCTCATGAGCAGTATAGCTGTCATATTTCACATCCTGCCCAAAATGTGTTTCCACCCATGTAGCGCACAATGGTGCAGTCGGTGTGCGAACTCAATGTATGGGACACATTAAGAAAATCACAGTGACACTGTTCATGAGCAGAGGTCTTAAAATGGCTATGTTGAAAATTTGGTGAAAAAATTCCTAAAAATGACTGTTTTATGAGTGTGCATTGCGCGGTTCCTATGCTCGCATTTCGTAAGTTCGCAATTTTTCAATATTTGCACTCAATGACTTCAAATACCTAAACTGCACATAGAAGCAAGCAACATTCAGTATTGACAAATGCTTGTACTTCTTTGTCACTGATTTTTTAAGCCATGTCCAAGTGCCAAATACCACTGCAAATAGTTCGGCGTTGACAAATGCTTGTTTTCATAGTGTAATAGACCAACCACATGCCTTTCCCTGATTTGAAAGGAAGTGTGAATTATTAAGTATCTGAATGTGCTAGTGTAAACTAGCCTTCATGCTTTGCCCAAGAGAAGTGGAGGTGGAGGGTTGAAACAAAGAGAGTGGATGAGGCAATGTGCAGTGTATCTGGCACAACTTCTGAAATCCACGTAACTCTTCTCAATTCAGTAAGCACCAGTGGCTTTGTTTGAGAGTTGTGAGGGGGATGAGTGTGGGAATGCAGACACATGGCTGACATACAGCATCTTGTTTCTGCAGTCACATAAAATGCCAGCTCATGGCAATTCAGAGAAAAAAATATTTTGAAGCTGCATTACCAGTCTAAGTGTGCAGTTTAGTGAATTACCACACAGGGTGTGTATATGACAGCACTAAAGGTGCATTAAAGTGCTTCAGTCATGAAAACCTCCCCACTGGCTGCTGCTGAAATGCATAGCAGTATGTTCCCTCCTTTGTGCATTCTGGCTGTTCTTTGCTTCAGCTGCTGGTAGTACAGTAAGCTCAAGTCTGGTTGCATAGGTTTTAGCAGTGAGGAGTTCACATTGACAGAGTCTAGTAAAGAAAACGCTTGGAATTACAATATACAACGAAGTCTGAGTTTTCACATCAAATGCTTGAGGTATTTTTTCTCTGAGGATTAGAACCCATGGAGTCCATGTAGGTGTGCTTTGAGAGCTGGCGTGTAAGGACTGTTAGGCACCCACACATTCTGGTGGTCCTGCTGTGGCAGGGAACAGTTTATTAAAGGAATGATGTGTGGCTTGTCTCTAAGCTAGACAAGACTACACCATCCTATCAGGTAACCAACACAGTTGATCTGTATGTGTGTGTGTGGGGGAGGAGCTGCTCACTGAAGCGTAGCTCTCCCTTTCATCTGTATGCCACTGCATTTTCAACTGCTGTCATAGACAGCTCCAGCAGTGATTGGAGAACTGTGACCACGCCTGCAAACACACTGACTGAATTGGAAGATGCTGACACACCTCTGAAAAACTCAGATGATGGCACTATGTTTCTTGTACATACGTGCAAGCAAACATAAAAAGGAAAGCCTCTAAAAAGTCTTTAGCAGCTCCTATCGTGCTGCTAGCATTAAAGTATGCCCTAAATCTGTATGAATACACAAGTTGCGCTATAAGTGCAAATTCCCCAAGAAGGAGTATGTAAAGAAAGCAGGACGTGCTTCTTTATAATGTGCCAGTGCCCTAAAAACATGGAAAAGGCATTAGGAGTCAAAACAGTTACTTGGCAGGGTTAATGTAAAACCCCTAAACTCCTAGCTCTGATGTGCAATGTACCTGTGATAGCGAGCAGCTGGCAGATTGCCAGAATGCAATTGCAGCTGCCCAGCTCTTTCAAATAGCGCTTAGCACTCTTAGGCGAGCACTTCAGGGGAAAAAGGGACATTAAGGTCCTTGAGAGTAGAAAATACAGCTCCGTGCTTCAGTGTAATGTGTTAGTTATGGCAGAATGCCAGAACATAATTGCAGCTGCCCTGCTTGTCAGTCAATCCTATAAACTGTGCACAATGAAGTGGGGTCTAAAGAAAGCTAAGAGAGAGATAAGCTTTATTATTTATTTAAGTAGGGCAACTGTCCTGACCGAATGAGAGCGGGGGAAAAACAGAGGAGCAGGCTACTAACTTTCTCTTTCTACTCCTGCATGTTACCACTTGCTCCCTGTGGGATTTGTGGGCTTTACTGCCCTCCCTGTAGCATAGTTATATAGAGGGAGAGGTTAAGAGAGAGAAAGAGAGAGATGAAAAATAAAGGAAGCATGTAAATTCTGTCTCTCTTATGTTAGTATAGCATGGCAGAGTGGGTGGCAGGTTGATTTCAGCCACCTCTCTTCACATAACGATAACTCTATATGCTCTAAAGAACACAACATTACAAACACTGGATTGCTGCAGGAACTAAAATTAAAGGTGGCTAGGTAGCTGCAAGGCAGCTCATTAAACATAGTCAAAATGGGGCGAATTGAAATGTTTACCATCGGGCTGATATTTCAGCCACCGGCTTGTGAAAAATATAATGTTGCAAGTCACTAGGAAGTTGGTGAAGTATCCTGAGCTTACCAAAACCCCCTTGTGAATTAGAATATTAGAAAATTAGAAAGAAAAGTACAAGAGAACATTGTTCGTTTTGAGGCAATATAGTAAAGTGGTTTAAGGCTCTGAGCTGCAAACTTGGAGACCGGGGTTAGAATCCCATAGCCCCCCACTTGCACACTGTGTGACCCTGAGCAAGTCACTTAACTTCCTTGTGTTCCCAGGTTGCACCTGGAAACAAGCTTTAGCTTAGTGTGCCTCTACTGGTTAAGCAATTTCCCTTCCTTTTGTTTTGGTTTATTTTCAGTTACTGCCTGGTATCCTGAAGTTGACAAAGGGAAAGAAAATAAGGAGCGCGCCCTTATTCTTCTATTCACTTCTCCAACTCAGGAATACCTATGGTCTATACATAAAGAATAGTAGTAGTCATTACCTGGTTCTGCAGTCAGGACTGTCTATAGGGCTGGCAGCCCCAGAAATGGCTGCTTTTATAGAAGTAAGGAAGTGAGGTCACTCCAGAATGGGAGGGACTTAATCCCTTAATGAACCTAATGATGATACAATTAGGTATAATTGGGCTATTCTAGCTCAGTGTTGCATACAAAGAAAGGGGTGTTGCTATAAAACTATGTGGGGTAGTATATTAGACAGGTATGGTGGGTTACCAGGCAATCTAGATTAACCCAGATAGTTTTATTTCTGTAAATTAGATAAAAGCCAGGTCAGGTGACCCCACCTACATGTATAAAAGCCTACCACCAGAGTGCTGAAAGAGGAGATAGAGACCAGACCATGGAGTCAGTCTGGAACTGTGAGTACGAGGGATAAGACCTCAGAGTACTGCTGGGTGAAATAGCTGATCCTTTGAAGCTGAACTAATGACAATTTTTCTCTTCTGTAAGAACTTGAATCATTTCATGAAGTATAAAAAAAAATGATAAATGCCATCTTGACATTTTTTATGCACTAACTCTGGATGTCTGCCTGCTAATTGTCTCCTGAACCAACGACCCTACTACAGGTAACAGACCTGTTATATTATAAGATGAAGCACCATTGAGACAACTAACAGTGGCAACAGAAACAAATGCCTTCAGAATTACTCTGCACGTGTGGTAAAAAAAAAACTATTATCCAGTAGATTACAAGCTCAGTTATTTTGTTTTGCAGGAATAAAATTACAGTACTGTTAAATGCAATGGTATCACAAGTTTTCTGAGGAATACTTAGGCAGAAATCAAAATAATAGACATTCTCCTTGATAAAAACCACATTGGTAACAGACCCATTGTGCTACTGCTTTCAGTGGTCTTCCCTGTAGATTTGCACATCACCGGACACTTTATTATCAGACTGTTAATTTATATCCTGTGCAGTCAGAATTAATGCACAATAACACTGCTGAACCTCTTACTCTGCGCTTCTGGTAAAAAAAAAAAAAAAAAGAATTATCCACTACATTACAGTCTCAGTTATGTATTTTTACAAGAATAAAATTACAGTAGTACTATATGGAATGGCATCACAAGTATTCTGATGAATAGTTAGCTTAGGTAGCAATCAAAATATGAGACGGTCTCCTTCATGAAAACCAAATTGCCAACAGACCTGTGTGCTATTACTTTCATTAATCTTCCCAGTATATTTGCACATCACTGGACCTCTTATCATCATACAGTTTATTTCAAACAACATGAAGTCTTGCTATATTATGACAATTGCAGTTTGTCCCACCATTAGAACTGCTCCGGAGGTGAAAGAGTTAACTACCATGCCAGGCATGGAGTTTAGAGCGCGAGCTCGGTTAGAGAAGCTCTGTCTGGCTATTTTCAAACCGAACTGTCAGATTCTTTACTCGCCACTGAACAGTCGCTCCGGAGATTTCTCCTACTGCTCGTTCATTTCTTGGTTTAAATAGTATTTTCTCGTTAAATTCATCCATGAGTATTTTATTTTAACCGCAAAACCGATCGTTCAAGCTCTGTCTGTGGTATTGTAAGTAATAGATAGGTTTTTTTCTGTGTGGAACTTGTAAATTTTTATCGGTTCGGTTCAAACCGATCAGGCTGTTAAAACTTTTAAAAAGAAAGCATTTTAAGGCTTTTAGAGTGCGGTTCCCAGTTCTTATTGGTTCTAAAAAAACCGGATTTCATTACGGTTTTTTCCACAACCCGTGACACGGTTGGGAACCGATAAGGGTGTCTTGCCTGCCACTGCCGTTAAAAGGGCAAGTTTGTTGGTTAGGCTGGCATCATGTCTGAGAAACCCAAAAGAAAAACTGGGCCCACTGGGTTTCAACACTGTAGTGTATGTGGGAAGCCTTTGCCAAGGCTGACCCACACACCTGTGTCTATTGTCTGGGGTTTGACCACCTCAATTCAGACTGCCAGATTTGTAAAAATTTCCCTGCAGCCACCCTGGACAAGAGAGTGGGCAGGCTCAGGGGAGCAGAGGCCAAAGTCCGCTGACCCGGATGGCAGCCCGGTTCGGTGGAGGGAGTGCCTCTGACCAGGCGAGACTTCCTTAGGCAACGAAAAGCTGGCTCTGAGGAGCCAGTTCCAGCAAAGAAACCAAAATCAGCAGGTTTGGAGTCCAAAATTCCTTCTCCAACTGCTGCAGAAATAACAAAAGCTATACAGATTGTACAGTCACTTTTCTCGGTTCCGTCCGAACCCTCTTGTCTAGTAAAGGTCGGTTCAGCGGTTCCACTGGTTCAAGAATATGATATTGAAGAGTTTTATGAACCAGAGGAGGGGGAGGAGGATTATGATCAGTGTGACTGTGACTTTGAGAGTCTGGATGTGCCCATTGAACCGGACATCTCCCCAGACAGACCTTTGGAATCTCCCCCTATGCTTTCTGAGTCCCCTTCTCACTTTTTGTTTTATAAAAAGGTTGCTGAAACCCTCCAGCTCCCATCAGAGGAAGCTGTGGATGAGCAAGAGGAACCTGATTTTGTGGAAATGATGGATATCTCAGAGTCTAGGAGATTATCTATTCCCTTACATAAATCATTTAGGAAACAAACAATAAAAATACTAAAAGCTCCTAATTCTGTGCCTCCTGTTGACAAGAAGATGGACAGGAGGTGCACTTTATCAGGTCCTGATACAGACTTTCTTTCACAGCAATGCAGTCACGTTGGGGTAGTTCAGGCTGCAGCCTGTGATAAGGCTAACATTCCCCTGGCTTCACATCCTCCTGACAAGGACTCCAGGAAGATTGATGCCATGGCTAAAAAACAATACATGGCAGCATCCTTGGGACTCAGACAAGCAAATTACATGGCTTATGTGGCAAGATACCAAAAATCTAGATGGGACACTGTCATGGCCTTGGCCAAACAGGCCCCTGGCCAGCTTGCCAAGTAGCTGGAGCAGGTGGCTACTGATGGTATTGAGGCATCCAAGGTGCAATTCCATGCTGCTGTGGATTCTAATTATGTATCCTCTACAGTCATGGCTACATCTGTGGCCTTTTGTAGGTTGGCTTGGCTCAGGTGTACTAGTTTGTCACAGGATACCCAGACTAAGGCCATGGATTTTCCTGTGGTAGGGAATTCTCTGTTTGGGGAGCAGACAGAGAATTACATGAAGAAAATGGTTGAATATAGAACAACTTATAGGAGTGCACAGCCAAGGAGCAGCAAGTCACTCCTCAAAAGCAGACCTCAGGGTAGAGGTAGGCCTTTCACAGGCCTTTTACCAAACCCAGGCTTCTTCTGCTTATGCTCAGAGGGGGTTCTCAGAGGCAGGCAGACGGGTGCAAGCAGGCCTGCTTCCACCCCTCAGCCTAAAGCCCCTAGCAAACAGGCACCCTGATGGGTGCCCAGGGCCGCTTCTCCATTACCTGTAGGGGCAGACTGGCTTACTTGCTCAGGACTGGGAGTCTCTAACATCAGACAAGTGGGTCCTGGAAGTAGTAGCCAGGGTCTGGTTCTCAGCTTCAAAATTCCAAAGATGAGAGCCAGATCTTTTCCACCTGCAAACCCTCAAGAGACCTTTGCCTTAGAAACAGAAGTCTCAACCTCCTGGCTCTCAGAGCTGTAGAAAGGGTTCCCCTACTCCAGGGCAAGGGTCTGTACTCCAGGTACTTCCTTACCCCAAAAAGACAGGAGAATGGTGGCCCTATTTGGACCTAAGATATCTGAACAAGCACCTTTTGAAACCAAAATTCAAAATGGTGACTCTGTATAATTTTACCTTCTCTAAGGCCAGGGGACTGGCTAGCTTCCTGGACCTCAAGGATGCCTATTTCGTGTTCTAATCAGAAGCTCCCACCGAAAGTACCTCAGATTCGAACTGCCCTCAGGCCATTACCAGTTCAGAGCAATGCCCTTCGCCTCACCTCTCTGCCCCAAGGGTATTCCAAAATGTCTAGCAGTAGCAGTTGCTCATTTAAGAAGGCAAAAGATTGCTATTTTTCCCTACCTAGACGACTGCTTATTGTAGGCCAGTCTCCAGAACAGGTCAAATCACACCTGCAAGTCACCCAGCAGCTGCTCACCTCTCTGGGTTTCTGCTCAATCTCCCAAAGTCAGTGCTGGAACCTGTTCAGGTACTCACCTTCATAGGTGCAGAACTGATACAAAGGGCCAGAGCCTTCCTGCCCTTAGAGAGGGTAAGGAACCTGGTGGCCCTGGCCTCTTCCTTCACTCTGCAGGTCTCTCGACCAGCAAGGCACTTCTTACAGCTCCTAGGACACATGGCTGCTTCCACAGCTGTAGTGCAAGGAGCAAGATTTCAGATGAGGGACATTCAGTTTCACTTGAGAGCCTTTTGGTCTCAAAGAAAAGATCCCCTTTCCAAGTTGATCCCAGTGACTCGAACCCTGATCCAGGCCCTTCAGTGGTGGCAGGATCAGAGCAATTTAAGACTAGGGGTCCCCTTCATCCCTCTATCTCACTCCTTGACCCTTACTACAGATGCGTCCCTTCTGGGATGGGGAGCTCACATGGGCGACCTCTCCACCCAGGGAGTGTGGTCCCCTCAAGAGTCTCTGCTTCACATCAATTTGCTGGAACTCAGAGCTGTCTTTCTAGCACTTCAAGTGTTTTCTGCATCTGTTCAGAACAAAGTGGTACAAGTCAGAACAGACAACACCACCACAATGTGGTACATCAACAAACAAGGGGGCACTCAGTCTTCGGCCTTGTGCACCGAAGCAATGAAGTTGTGGTCTCTGGCTTATTCCCTGAACACTTCCCTCATAGCAGTTCACCTCCCAGGAAAGGACAATGTCCTGGCCAATGCTTTCAGCAGGATTTCTAGGGCCATCATTTAATGGTCACTGGATCCCCAAGTACTGGGATTTAGCACAGATGGGGCACTCAGATAGATCTTTCACAGCCCAGACAATCACCAACTTCCACTGTTTTGTTGCAGACCCCCAGTAATGGGCTCAGTCCCCTGGATGCCTTTCTCCTTGATTGGGGAGGAAGTTTTATATGCCTTTCCCCCTTCGCTCCTTTTCAAGGTGCTAGTGAAAATCAGATCCCAGCCTTGCAGGATGATTCTGATTGCTCCAGATTGGGCCAGGCAGCCCTGGTACCCACTCCTTCTGTCCTTAGCAGTCCATCTTCCCCTGTGTCTCCCCAGGAAACACAACCTGTTATCTTGTGCCCAGGGGAGAGTTTGGTATCCAAATCTCAAATCCCTCAACCTCAAGGCCTGGCTTTTGAGGAGTTAGAGTTTGCTGACCTACACCTTTCTCAAGGTGTTCTTGACATCCTGAAGGCTTCTAGGAAGCCTTCCACTAGGGCTACTTATAATTCTAAATGGAAAAGATTTTCCATCTGGTGCTCTGGGAAGCATATTCCCCCAGAATCTGCTGATTTGCCCATTGTTTTGGACTATATGGTCTATCTTAACTCTTTGGGCCTGAGACCAGCTACCCTGAAAGTACATTTGGCAGCTATCTCTACTTTTATTTCAGCAGGAAAACCCTCTTCTCTTTCCACTCACCCTGTATTTTCCAAGTTTTTCAAGGGATTACTTCATACTAATCCACCTTTCAGGGACCCGGCCCCTGCCTGGGATTTTATTTTTTTTTTATTTTATTTATTTTATTTAAACAGCAGTTTGGAAAACCATTGAGCCATAGGCTCATTTACAAAGGTACCTTGTCACAGTAAGACAAACCAAAATACACAGTATAGCGGTACAACACATAAGTATAACAGTAAAATTAAGACATGGATACAAACAAGCTGGTACAGGTAGGATGGATGCAAACAATACCAGAGTTATGTCGTCCTTAGCAGCTTAGTAATAAGCTTTGTCATAAGTATTGAGTACGGCTTTGACTAGTGGCAGTTACAGCATCAGGTGTTAATAAGGTGGTTACGTAAGGAAGTTTTGAAGCACGATATAGTTGGAGCTTCGGAGATGGAGGGGGGCAGTGTGTTGAACCAGGAGGGGGCCTTAAAGCTGAAGGCTCTTTGGCCGTGAGAGGTCCTAGCTCTAGGGATAACAAGAGAGGTTTTCCCAGAGGTCCGAGTATGAACTAGTGGGACAGAGCGGGGTATGGTGGTGGTCAATTCTGGCGGGGATAGCCCAAGGAGGGTCTTTTTTGTAAGGGTACAGGTAAGATATTTGAGGCGCCTGTCGAGATCAAGTACCAGCGCTTTAGCATACAGTAGACAGGTGTGTGTCATCCTAGGTGCTCCAGTAATTAACCTGCAGGCCTTATTCAGAGTAGTGCAAATTTTATGGAGTGCGGTCTGATCAGCAGCACCATACACTGGCAGTCCATAGTCCACTAGGGACAGGATAGAGGAGGTGATCATGAAGTTGAAGAGCCTCGGGAGGCAGTGTTTATACCGGCGTAGGATGCCCAATCGGATATTAGTGGCAGTGGCTAGGGCAGCGATGTGTCCATGGAAGGAGAGGGAGGGGTCAAAATGGATCCCTAGGTATTTATAGGAGCAAACTTGTTCGAGTGGGAATGAGGACCCAGAGTGAATGAGGAGTTTGAGTTAATGTTTGCATTGCTCAGTTGATGCAACCCTCCTTTGAACCTTTGTCTTCTGCAGAGCTTAAGTATTTGACTTGGAAAACTGTTTTTCTAGTAGCCATCACTTCTGCCAGGTGCATGAGTGAGTTACAAGCCTTGTCAGTGGAGACTGACTTTATTTCCTTTCACAGGGATAAAGTAGTCCTTAGGACTAACAGGAAGTTTTTGCCTAAGGTGGTTTCAGATTTCCATCTTAACCAATCTATCTCCTTCCAGTGTTCTTCACTGACCATTCCTCCTCTGGTGAGAGGAGGCTGCACAGCTTAGATGTTAAGAGGGCCCTTAGTTACTATATAGAGCGTACTAAGGGTCATAGGTCAATCCTCCAACTCTTCTCACTTATGGTGAGGTTGGGAAAGGTAAACCTGCCACTAAGAGATCCATTGCCAGGTGGATTGTCCTCGTGTATCCAATTTTGTTATCAAAACTGGGAAAGGTTCCCCTTCAGGCCTGAGGGCTCACTCTACCAGAGGTACAGCTGCGTCTTTAGCTGCACTAGAGACATCCCTATCTTGGAGATATGTCAAGCAGCTACCTGGAAAATGGTACATACTTTCACCAAGCATTACTCCTTGGATATCCAGGCCAGGAGGGATGCTAGATTTGGCACAGCCGTGCTTCAGAGCCTATTCCCTAAGTAGGTTCTGTCCCTCCACTATGGAGGTACTGCTGTGTATTCTGCAATTGTCATAATATAGCAAGACTTCATGTTGTTTGAAGAAAAATTACTCACCTTAGTAATGTTGTTTCTTCTAATGGAGTCTTGCTATTATGACCTCCCAGCCTGCCCCTCTCAGAACTTCTACTTGGGTATGGGGTGGGCAGTCCAGTGTTGGCACTTGTTATGCCCATTTTATGTTTTTCCACCTTTTGGGGTTTTGGAGTGTTGTGTTTTATTTATCTTATGTTATTATTTTCTGGTCCCCTGACTTGAGTCTTGGTGTTGGGACCAGGAATAGGTGTTAATATTTAGGTAGCCAGTTGGCTAGTGTAGGTTACAGCTTCCACACAGAACCTTAGTGAGTTTTTGCTCGTAAAGATCTGACAGTTTCGGTTTGAAAATAGCCAGACAGAGCTTCTCTAACCGAGCTCGCGTTCTAAACTCCGTGTCTGGCATGGTAGTTAACTCTTTCACCTCCGGAGCAGTTCTAATGGTGGGACAAACTGCAATTGTCATAATATAGCAAGACTCCATTAGAAGAAACAACATTACTAAGGTGAGTAATTTTTTATTTTATGCTATGCAACCTGAATTAGTACACAGCCACATTGCTGAACCTTTCATGTATGGAATAAACAAAAGTTTTATGCAGAAGCTCAGAAGCATGATACACATCTATCATTCATTGATGTGCAGTCCAAAAAAAAAACACATTTTGCTGCTTGCTTATACAATGCAGCTGTTTTTTAATCCCACCACATGTTACAGAGGAGGTCATCATAGCATGTCTATGGGGCAAAGGTAATGTTGCATAACCAAAACTGGCACATTAATCAAATAAAAGCAAAGCATTCTGTATTTTATAAGACAAAACACAATTGAGACAACTAACAGTGGCAATAGAAACAAATGCCTAGAAAATTACACTACGCTTGTGGGGAAAAAATGTATCCACTAGATTACAGTCTCAGTGATTTATTAAGCGCCATTGAGACAATGAAGGAGTGTGCCCCTGTAATGACAGGGAATCATTTCGACAAGTCCTTCCAACTGAACCGCACTGAAGAAGTGTGTGTGTGTGTGTGTGTGTGTGTGTGTGTGTGTGTGTATGTGTGTGAAGGCCTATGTAGGTGGATGAATGGAGTCCTGAGCAGTGTTGCAAAGGAAGAGGCTTTTATTTTATTTATATTTTGTTCACAAGTGATGGTCTCTCTTGAGGGCCCAGGTGTAAACTGGTTCATGCAATTATACAGGCTGTGTGTGTGTGGGGGTGTTGATGTGTGATATGGCCATCAGTACACATTCAGTCAGTTCACTACCAGTCTAGCATTGCTTGTAAAGCACTTTGGGATACACGGTATAAAATGCGCTATATAAATACCGATTCTTCTTCTACTTCTTCTTCTGAAGCTGGTCTGGTGAGCGAGTAAGGGGCAATCTCCTCATGATGTAGTGGTGCTATCTTTGTGCTGCTGGGTTACTGTGTTAGGCATTGGAACCCAACCCTGAACGTCTTGCCTCTGCTGTACAGAAATTCCCTCACTGCAAGTGCAGTAAAACTGCTGACAGTAAAAATAAAACAGAAACAAAACCAGTATGTAATCAAGCGAATAAAACATTTTTCATGGGTTAGAATATAGAAAAGGGGATGGCAGTCCCAGCACTTTGACCCTAAGGTGTATAAATAATTTTTTTGCTAGCAAAACATTTAGATTACCTTTTGTATGCAGCAACTGCCATGGGTTTAGGCTGTTGCTACTATGAGTTAGGCAGCATTCCCATCATCTTCCTAAAATAATGAAGAAGGTGCAAGTCATCTTTTCACAGACTCTCCCCTGTTGCAGGCAACTTTATAGAGGGGTAGAACACTGACTGTAGTTGTGGCCCCAGGTAGAATGGTGCTCTGATGACCGAGTAAGATGGCATCTCCTCATGAGGCACTGGTAGGACTGACGAGGAGGAATTACATGTTTTTACACGTGCAATAGTGTGTCTTGTGCCCCAAGTAGAATGGGTAGGACTCAGGAGGAAGAATTCAATTTTTGCTCTGGTGACCCAGTAACACTGCATCTCCTCATGAGGCACTGGTGGCACTTTTGTGTTCCTGCAGTAGAGTAGCCTGTTACACATTAGGACTGCGGAGTACGGATTTAATTTTTTCCCCACACGTAAAGGCAGTGGGGACAGGCCATAAATAAATGCAGCAGAAAATGCTGACTGCAATTGAACTGCATCAGTTTGGACCACCACAAGGCATAAAAACATACTGCCACAAGAGGAACACTCTGCCACAACAATGGGGGGCCACTCCCCCATCGCAGTGTCAGCTTCTCTCTGCAAACTGCATATGCCAACATGTCCACAGCTATCTCCATGCACACTGTTCAGGCCAAAAGGAGAGGCTGATGCTGCAATGACGAGGTGCTCCCTGACTAGTGTGGCTATTTTCTTTCAACTTGGTGGCACGCTTTTAAACTAGTGCCACAGGCAGTGCGCTCCTTTATTGATGCCAAACACACAAGCCCCCAATAGCAGTGGCAGCATTGGCCACAACAGTGCCGCACCTCCACAACCTGCTTCTCCAGCAAGCTGCCACATGTTTCTTGCACATGTGTGCAAGCAAACATAAAAACAAGGAGAAATCTTATGGGAAGGGAAGAACTAAGTAACCACCCTCCCCCGCACGTGGAGGTCTGAATGTATGCAGATTTATCCTTTACACTATAAATGTAAGTAGTGTAAAAACTTACACAAAAGCTATTCGTTTTTCCTTTGAGATATGTGCAACTAGGGGTTATTTTCTTACAGGATACACTTTTTTCACATCTTTCAAGAAATCCACCAGGCACAGCCAGATTGGCACATGGGCCCTTCACGCTGGTCTATTGGACCAGAAAGATGTTCAGGAGTAGGAATCCTTTTTAGGATACCCGAAATTAAAGTGATACAATTTTATGATTTAGTTCCAGGGAGAGTTTTAATTATTGATGCACAAATACAGTCTATTAGATATAAATTAATCAATCTATACGTACCACAGACCAAAGCACTAACAATAGACATCCTGATACAGATACAGCCATATCTCTATACATCATACCATATAATGCTTGGGGGGGATTTTAGTTGTAGCCTGTTCTCATTAGATAGAAGCTCCCAAACAAAAACTCAAAAACATCTTTTGTGACTCCCATTTCCTAACCTAGATGGTAAAAACTGCAAGGTTGAAAGATGCCTATCTATCCTCCACAAATCAACACCCCCCCCACAGTCCATGAAGGATGTGTAGCGACCAGAATTGATTATTTCTTTGTCTCACAAAATACTCCTTTGAAAGGGGCACAAGTTAGCCCTGCTGAATTTACAGATTACAACATAGTAAAGACTATGATAGGGTACTCAAATACCTTAACAAAAGGCCCAGGGCTGTGGAAAAATTAATACCTCACTTCTACCTGTTACCTTATGTCTCACTGCCCTTTCCCACTTGCTAGAAGCTAGAAAGTCAGTTCTAATTTGCTTTGACAACTCCCTTTTATGGTGGGAAGATACAAAATACGAGATTCAAAAAATGACAAAACACTTTCTCTCCTTCCCCAGCTTACTTTCTTGGTCTGTTCCTTGCATCCACACTGAATTTACCCCACCTCATACTTTCTCCTATAACTATGCCCCTCCAGCACCACCTCCTCCCATTTCTTTTCACTCTCACTTTGCTTCCACCCCTCTACCACCTTCTGGTTGTCTGCTACTCTACTCTACCCCCCACCTTCTTACTAAGCCTCTCACGTCACTACCTTGGCACTCTTGCTCATGTTCCCCTGAGGCACCCCCCTACTCTGGAGTGGCTGCCCTCAGGTACCACCACAACCGAGGCAAACCTGGCACTGCTCCTAGCCAAGGCACTGCTCTGGGACATACGAATGACATGCAGAAACCAGGCTACAATGAAACAGAGGCGAAACCTCTCCTATACTGAACTATGACAGCTTGCACTGAAGCTCCTGCTCCTCCTCCTACTGATGTCTGGGAATGTGCACCCAAACCCCGGCCCACCCACATCAAGTTCTACCATAAACCCCAAGCCAAGGAGGAGCATCATCCTCACAACCCTCAACATATGCAGCCTTCTCCCCAAACTTGATGCCCTACAAATCTTTGTCAACCAGCACAACCCTGATATCCTTGCAGTTGTCGAAACCTAGCTAACCCCTAAAATCCCTGACCAGGCCATTGCACTGCAAGATTACAACGTTTTTAGACTTGACCGGAGAAGCAAAAGAGGTGGGGGCTGTGCAGTCTATGTCAAGGAAGACATCTCTGGCTATCCCATTCCCACTACCCTCCCCAGTCTCCACTGCACAGTTTCTCCCAATTAAATTGCTCCTTGGAGCCCACAATAAAGCACTCACAGTCATCTCAGTCTACATCCCTCCAAATGACCAAGGGACAGGGCTCAATACCATTCTGGACTTCATCCAAACCCTACCTCCTGGCTCTGAGATCCTTCTCCTCGGGGATTTTAATATCAACTGGCTCGCACTTGAAGCAGGACCTTATAAGGATGCTATAGCCTCTGCCAACCTAACGCAGATGGTTACTTCCCCAACTAGAATGAACTACAAATTGGGCACTAGTACACTCTTGGACTGGGCCCTCACCAGCCAACCAACCCATATCATTAACACCTCCATCCTCCCGGACTCTCTCAGTGACCATTCCTCAGTCATCTGCGAATGGTCAAAACAAGTTCTGTAAGCCTCCCCCAAAGTCATTATCAGTTGAGTTCTTCCCTGTGGCAAGCAGGCCCATCTCAAATTCTGCCTTGGTCATCAAGACTGGACACCCATCTTCAATGCGACAGATGTTGACTCGGCCTTAGTTATTTCATCACCACCTTTAACGCAGCCTGTGATGCCTACGCCCCTGTCAAAAAGTGCAGAGTTAAATCTCTCTCCAATCCTTGGCTCTCTGTTGAGCTCCTGGCCCAGCTCAAATCTAGAGACCAGCTCTGGGCAATACCCAGAGCTACAGGCACTCAACCGGACATTCAAACCTATAAACAGGCTCGAAACAACTGCACTAAACTAATTTGACTGAAGAAAAGTGCTTACTTCGAGGAAACCCTAACTAACACGTGGGGAAATGGTCGGGCGTTCTGGGACAATATATTAAAGAAATCACTGGGAAGCAGCCCAAGTCCACCCCTTCTCTACTCAATATTGATGGGACTACCACCCTTGACCCTATGGTCATTGCAAATACTTTCAATGAGGCTTTCAGTGATCCCAGTAGTGTTCTCCCTCAGGACTTTTTTATGGACAACAACTTCCTGACTCCCAGCACCCTCCCCTCCCCCTCCAAACATCCGCCATTCCACTTCAAAGCAGTCAAGGTGTGTGAAGCCCGTAAGTACATTAAAAAAGCTATCTCGAAGACCAGAGTTAGTGGCAACTCTCTGGACCTTAAATTACTGTCCCTCACTCTTGCAGAGGTACTACGTCTGCTAACAAGAATTTTCAACCTCTCTCTCTCTCTCTCTCAGCATCAGTCAGTTCCCTAGTTTATGGAAATCAGCTATTGTCACTCCAGTACATAAAAGTGGAGACAAGTCCATCCAAGGCAACTACCATCCAATCTCCATACTGCCCCCCCTCTCGAAAGCCCTAGAGCTGATTGTTGCAGACCAGCTTACTGATCACTTGGACAAATATAGCATCTTGTGTCCTCAGCAACATGGGTTCAGGCAAGGTCACAGCGCATCAACTGCCCTCCTTGAATTTACTGGAGTCCTCTACAACTCATTGGACAAAGGCCAACTAACAGGGGCAGCTTTTATTGACTTGACCAAGGCTTTTGATACAGTTCACCATGGCCTGTTAATGGAACAGCTGCTACTTGCAGGTCTCTCCCATGACTCTACTGCCTGGTTCAAAAGTTACCTTGAAAATTGCTCTCAAAGAGTAAAAATCTCTGGTCTGCTCTCCAACTCTAAACCTGTCCTCTCTGGGTTCCCCCAAGGATTTATCCTGGGCCCTCTACTTTTCAGCCTTTTTCTGAACTCCCTTCCACTTTCCTGCCCTGAACAAATCATCCTCTACGCTGATGATGCCGTGCTCCTCACCTCCCACAAAGATCCACAAACCCTTCAACACAACTTACAGCTAGGATTCACTGCTGTCAAGAATTGGTTCGCTGACAACAGACTGGTCCTAAACCACAAAAAAAACTAGTCGATTCTCTTTTGCAGCTCCCAAAACAAGCATAGGTCTCACCCCCTGGTCATTTCTACAGGCCTCAGGACTACCCTGGAACAGGTGACATCCTTTAAATACCTTGGAATCTCACTTGACCCCCAACCTATCCTATGGGGCACACATTGATAACGTTGCCAGAGCTGCCAACTCTCACATTGGATTACTCTACCGGAATAGACAACACCTCACCCCGGATGCCCTTAAGGCTGCTGTTCTTAGCTCGGTTGTCTCCATCATTAACTACGGCCTCATTATATATGGCTCTGCACCTGCTACTGCTCTCAAACATATTGTGACTTCCTTAAACAAGGCATGTCGGCTCATCACTGGAGCCCATCGACTCACGCATACTTGTGACCTATATGCCCAAATGGGGTGGCTACAACTTGCCAACCGCATAAAGTACCAGACCTGCCTGATGATGAAAAAAATAACCTTAGGCCTTGCTTCCCCTGGTGTTTGAGCTCTCCTGCATTCTAGTTTAAATCCATGCAACACCAGAGGGGCTGAACATCAGCTATTTCAGGTTCCCCGTTGCGCACTGCACAGGGCCAACGTTCTTTTGCTCACCATGCTCCTAGCTGGATGAATGCCATCAGTTCTGACATCCCCCATACCACCACTGTGGGTATGTTCAAAACCATACTACGCCTCCATCTAGCTGCCTCCAGCTCCTGTGACTGCCACCCCTAACTGGTCCATCCGCTAGCACCTCTCCCTGCAGTCCTTTTGACAATGCCATGGTGCTGCACTAGTCTCTTCCTGTGTGTGTGTCCCCGTCATTTCTCTCATCTATCCTTCTTTCTCCTTGCTGCCCTCTCTGGGCCAGTCCCTGCTATTCCTCCTAGTTGTGGCATCTTTGTGATTGCTGATTTATGTATTCGATTTCTGTAAATTGCTGCAGTTCTGCTTATTTTTATGTATGTACCATTTTCTGACATGGAACCTTTGTAAAAGAGCCTCGGCTCAAAGGTATTTGTAATCCTAGATTTAATAAATAAATAAATAAAATAAATTTAGCAAAACTAAATATCTTGACTCATATAGAACTTACATAAAAGACATAATTTACAAAAACTGTATACAGTCTCATATAATATTAATCAAGATTTATCACAGCAAATCCAGCTAATTCAGAAAGAATTACTATAATTTCATAGTTAGAAATCACATAACTTATATCAACAACAAAAATTTGGAACGTCTGACCCGGCAGCGTTAGTTTGCCCCTTTGAATACTGCACACAAAAAGTGAATAAAAAAGAAATAAAGTGCCTTGCTGCTGACCAGGGCAATTTGTATTACCAAAAAAGGGATATATTACACCTAGTGGCAACGTACACAGGAGATTTGCATGGCCCATTACTAACAGAACAGGTTCAAATAGAACCAGTTTCCCTGAATCTTCATATTCCAGAGCCTCCTTTAGACATACTACAACAAAACAGCACACCAATTAAAGGAACTGAAGTTGTGGAGGCAATCACTGCCCTTAAAACTGCTACAATGCCAGGCCCAGATGGTTTAGCGAATTAATTATAAAAACAATTAGGCCTAGACTTAGTTCCTGAACTAACCCAAACATATAACTATTTACTACAAGTAAATGAAACACCACTCCATAGGAACATGGGCACTCTTATTTACTTACACAAGAAAGGGGACAAAACCCATTTAGACAACTGGAGACCCATAAGTATGGTCAACACGGACTTTAAAATTTTAACAAAAATACTCAGCAAAAGATTGTTGCAGATAGCCCCCTATGTCATATCAGAGACCTAAACATGCTCTTTTCCAGACAGGCAGGTAACAGACCACCTTATATTAATTTGTGGAGTAATGGAATGTAGCAATAGGGAATCTATACAGTGATATATGGTCTCCTTAGACAAAACAAGTCTTCGATTCTGTTAATCATGAATTTCTATAGAAAGTCCTAAAACAATATCATGTACCACCAACTCTGATAGCTTGGATCAAAGGATTGTATAGAACAGCCATGGTGGTCCCACTAATTAATGTCTGGAAGGGGCCCATGATACACATTAAAAGAGGTGTGAGGCAGGGGTGCCCACTGAGCCCCATTCTATATGTCTTTTTCATAGACCCGTTACTTAGAAAAATAAATAGGGCACAACATATATCCCCACTTGGTTACAGCCCCAGCTTAACCCCACATAAAGCATTAGCATATGCTGGTGACTTATGTCTTTTAGTAGCAAATATGCCTTCCATTATAGAAGTCATACACCAGTGCAAATAATTTGGACACATTTCAGGGGCATCCTTGAACATAGGTAAATGTATAGGGTATAATCTGGACACTAGTCAAGAAACCCAACTATTAGTTAATAGAATAAAAATAAGCTCAGGACCGATTATAATTTTAGGAATTCAGTATGGTGTACCAAATATGGACATAGTAAATTAGGACATGAAATTTAAAATAGGGAAACAGAAGGTAAACAACTGGAATAGGTGGAAGATAGGGAAAATAAAAGGGTGTACCTTATTAGAACATATTTATTTCCCATCTTTCTTTACATCAGTGCAGTTTTTCCATCTCCTAGGGTCCTGGAAACCAAATTACTGGGATTATAATTTCAGGCATTATGGGGGAGTAGGCTCAATCTAATTAAAAGAAATATCACATATCTACCCCTGAATAAAGGTGGTGTCAATATGGTAAACCCAATCCTTTTTTTCAATAACATCTTCCTGATCTCTAATATTAAACCATTGTTGTCGAATCAGAACAGAGGGTGGGAGGCATGGTTATTTGATAGATGCCAACAATGGATTTTACAGTGGGAGGCCAACACATTAAAAATAGTAAATAATACTATTATTATATCATGTTACATAAAATATACTTTCACTAGACTAAGACAATGGAAGGTGACAGCCCATACCATGATAACCATTACTAGAAAAGGACTATACCAAATGTTACTAGAAACAATGGCCCAGATATTCAAACTGCGCCCAAAAGTGGCGCAACAGCAGAAACAAGTGCAAGTCCATTGCGCCCATGCACAAGAAGCACGATATTCAAAAACTGCGCAGGCCAAGATGTGCTTACAGCCGATGGCTGAATATGGCACCACCTGTGCCATAGCGCGACTAGGGAGGTGAAGCTGAGCATATCTGATGCTCCATAACACAACAAGGGATGTTCAGCTGAGCAGTCCAGATGCGCCATAGCGCAACCAGGGATGCCCCCCAGCAGCAGAGCAGCATTGCAACAGCACAACCAGGGATGCAGGGGTCCACCACCCATGCTACAGATGGGCAGAGGAACACACAGCAGAACAGACATCATCCCCCACACCCCATGCACTGCACAACTGGGGGAGGGCTGGAATAACCACTGGCCCATGGAGACCAGCAACCAACCCACAGCCGGGCCATGGTGCCCCATCACACCCCCTGGCAAGCTGTGACTGGCACACAAGGAGGGCCGACCACCCCGTGCCACACTATCCCACCAATGCAGAGCACACCTGCACCGTGACCCCCAGACACCCTGCCCAGGAGTAGCATCTACCAGTGCAGGATACCCCATGCATGCCACCACCCCCACTGTGACAATGCAACCCTGTGCACCACAGAACCATGCAAGGCAGCCCCACCATGAGCACCCATCAGTGGGTGGCAGCACACAGTGATGCAACGACTGCATACACAGTGCCACCATGCACATCCCCCAAGGTACAGCTGAGAGACTGATCATGCGTCAGCACACGAGGTACCCCACACTTGACGGGCATGCCCTGGACCCCCTCACCAGTGGTAGAGCACCCTGCACACCCTCCCAAGGACACACCCTGACCCAGCACTGGCCACAACAGCCAGTGCAGACACCCACAGTGGTGCACGGAAGCATGCACCACACAGGATGCAACACAGTGCATGGACAAACACCCACCCATACCCAAGGGCACACCAACACAGGGACACAGTAGCGGGGCAACCAAGCCCCCAGCGTGTGGCCAAGGAAACCGTGTACACACAGCCAGCACTTCTCCATGGCACAGGAGTGCCAGCCACCCTGCGCAGGCACAGTGGAGCTGGATGCCACCAGCATTTTCCTGGAGCACAAGTGACAGACAGTGGTGCACATCCCCTGCAACACACGCAAGCGATAGCATGGAGGTGGGACAACAATAGCAGAGGCCACAGTGTCACCCAAGGCAGACATGCACCACACCAGTGACAGGAGGCAACCCGGGTACAGTGGCTGTCCTGCATGGACAGCCACCACTGACATGCCAGTGGACTGTGCATGTCACAGACATGCATGGGTGTCAGCTGCACAGGCCATGGACAGCCTGACAGGTGCACCATGGACACAGAGCATGCACCATGGACCACTGCACACAGTCATCCAGTGCACAGGGAACAACACACATGCCACAGACAGTGACGGATAGCCACTCCCACACCATACTCACATCCCCACGGAAACACACACATGCACATGACTGCACCACCTTTGACGCCATGCACACCACTGCAGCTGAGCACCTATAGCCCACTGCAAATCAGAGACCACCACAGTAGGCATATCAAAATAAATGTATTTAAAACAGCAAACAAAACTATGTACAAATATTTACAAAAGTTTGGGGAGGGCCGCAAACAAGGTGGGGTGGGTAAGGGGCAGGGGTGAACAAATGGTAGAAGGAAGAAGGGGTGTGAGGTTGGGTCCAGGGGGTAGGGGAAATCAGGGGCATTGATAAGCTCAGTGGGGGCCCCGCTCCCCGCTCCGGATGCTCCTCCCGCCATGATGCCGTCTGACACCCAGCCTGTCGATCCTTTCCAGGATTTCCAGTGATGCCCTGGCAAAATGTAGAATCTCCCACAGCACCTCCCTGATTTCCTGCAGCTGCCATCCACCTAGGACAAGGGAGCAGAGTCAATAGGTGTGAATGCACAGCCCCATGCAGCCCACCCATGGTGCATGGCATACGGCTGTGGGACATGCCTCTGTGATGGTGTGTGACCACCCACATTGATCGCATCCACAAGACCTGACCACCCAGGTGCACACAGCCATGCGGACCTCTGCACACACCCACCGGCCAAGTCCTGCACAGCACCACCATGGCTGTTCAGTGACATGGCTATGTGGTGCAAAGGCAGTGGCACAGCCATGTACCCAGTGCATGCATGGACCACCATTGACACACTCCCAGACATGCAGTGCCACTGGACAGTGCTGACTGTAACAAGTTGCGTGCATGGCAGTGGTGTCAATGGATGGTGGCCATGCCCCTCTGCCCACCCTGTTACACAGCATGCAATAGTAATCATGGATGTAAGGCACTCACCATCATCAGGCTGGTCCCTGCACCTCTGTGGACCTTCCCTCCCGGACTGATGGTCCTCCTGCTGGCGCCTCCTCTCCCTCGCCAGCCTGCGCTCATCTGGGCCTAGGTGCAAACATGGAGAGAGGAACATCAATACAATCCTGTAGCAAAGTCCCCCACCCCAAGTGTGTGCAATCCCACATAGCCAGACCCACCCACCCCACACCCTGATACCACCTTGGCCAACACTGGATGGCCCTCATGTGCTGGACACATGCAACTGTGATACCCGTATGGAAGATAAAAGTGTATGGATGTTGCACCTACCTGGCGTGGCACCGTGCCCCTTCTGGCACGTGCCCGCAGGCGGGCAAGCAGGTCCAGGTCCCTCCACCTCAGGTCCCCATATCTGTGGCGGCACTGCTCCACTGTCCGCCCCATACCGGTGGCCCCCTTCCAGAGCGTCGGCCACCTCCTGCCACACCTGACTCCTGGCCTTGTCCAGGGGTGCCTCACCAAATAGTGGGCCAACAAGTGACTCCACAATGGCAACCAAGTTTGCCATCTCCACCTAGCTCCACTGTACTGCTCTCCTCTGCACCATCTCTACTGCTCAGTTAAGTCAAAATGGTGCTCTGCAGCACAGTTCCGCAACGTGCAGATGCTGCGTGGTATAGCGCTGCCATTCCCTATTGCGCTGTCACTGAACAGCGCGATAGTGGTGCACCCATGCCTGATGCATGGCACCTAGGGGGCAAAGGTCGGGCACAGGGTCAAAGGTCTCTGGCGCACAGACAGCCACAGCGCAATTGGAACCCAATGTGTCTAGCACGATTGGGTGCCTGTGTGCCACCTCCTGTAGTGGCCTACCGCGCTGTTGCCCCAGTGCACCTACGACGCCCCAGTGCCACAGTGCCATATAGGTGAACAGCACTGTAGCACCACTGGCACAATGGTGGCCATGCCCTGCATTGCCTCCCATGCACAGCACATCAGCAGCATGGCAGGTGCCTGCGTCATCAACCCAGGCATGCACAGTTAGGTGTGTACTGCGCATGTCACAGAACTGCGCCCTTGGCTCAGCACGTTCAACACAATTGCGCAAAGCGCAACAGCATGATATTCAGCCATCATATGCAAATCAGCTAATCAGCCATTCAATAGCACAGTCACTGCATTTGCATCCACTTAAAGATGCACCTCGCCTCATTTGCATGGATTGCGCTATGAAAGTGCGACATTGGGCTGCACTGGCCATAGTCGGTTACTACAGTCTATTGGTGAGTTGCATGCTGTTTGGGAGTGTGGACTGTGGATTTTGGGACATGCATGGGACTGCACAGTCACAGGTAACACCTGTCATTCTCACAGGCAGAATCATGACTGAGCGAGTTGTGGAGGCAGAAGAACAGAGTTGTGGGGGGAGGAGGAGGAGGAGGCCAAATTTCATGAAGGCCGAGACGCATGCCCTGTTCGAGGCCTACCTAGACCAGGAGCCACTTCTCAGCGGACGCCAGGGAACACCACAGGCCCATGCTGCTGCATGGGAGGAGGTGGCGCGTGCTGTAAACCTGCATGGCAGCCATCAGCATTCCGTGCAGGAGTGCAAGAAGAAGATGGGCACAGACAGGCGGTGGATTAAGGAGAAGGTGGCTGCCATCAGGGCAGCACGGTCTGCGACAGGTGGGGGACAGCCGGAGGTGCTACGTCTGACCCCACAGGAGGAGAGGGTTGCTGGCAGCATGCAGCGTTGTGCCATTGAGGGTGTTCCGGGTGGTGGATTCCAGATGGTCGGGAGCCCATCACTGCATGGTAGGTCATGGTCTGTCTATTGGGGGGGACAGGGTAGGTCACATGCAGTAATGCGACTTTGTTTTCCCTTACAGCTCCTGAGCATCTGCATGGGTCAGTGGTGGTGGGCTTCTCCACTGAGGCCGGTCGGATATAGATGGAGGAGGTCCCATCCACCTCCACAGGAATATGTGGCTCAGTGCGACAGTGGGCCCGCATGGACATCCAGACTGATGTTGTTGGAGCAGATGCGGAGGAGGCCCTGACCATGTCCCAACGTGTCCGTACATGAATGCCAGCATGCTGGGACTCGGGCTGGTGCCGGTCACCGATGATGATGTCGCTAACGTCATGGGCAGTGACATGTGTGTGCCACAGGATGGCTACACAGCAGGTAACATCGCGGCCATGGCTGTGGATGGTGCCGCCGTGGAGGCCTGCGTGTCATCACAGTCCCAGCCTGTGCCTGTCAGCACCGGTGGGGCAGCACTGGTGTGTGTACAGGACAGTGGGACTGTTGCGGCTACTGCGGTGGCACCATTGAGCCTTGGGGAGTGGCAGCCGGAGGGGCAGCATCAGCAGTAGGCCAATGGGCTTGGGGGTACAGTGTCAGGGGGCAGCGTCAGTGCACCACCTGTGGACATGCCCAGGCCTGGCTCTGGTGTGCAGTGCCCACCCTCAAGGGGTGATGAGCATCAGGGCTGCGAACACCCTGAGGGACAGCATGCCGATCAGGCAGATGACCTCTTCAATGAGCACACCCGCATACTGCAAGCATCAGTCAATCATCAGATGCGGCTTGTGACGGTGGTGGATGCACTGAGTACGGCTCTGCAGCGGGCAGAGGAGCATCGCAGCAGAGAAACCACTCTGCTCCTGGCAGGGATGGACCAGATGCGGGAGGATGTGACCACTGCCATTGACAGGCTGACATATACAATCACAGCTGCCATGGCCACTGGGGGCACACAGTTATTTGCCCATGCGTCACAGACACCACGCAGTGCAATGTCCACCCCTGTTCCCAGCGTCGTGCGACACCATCCTTGTCAACACCGGGTTCAGCTGTGGGCATCCCGAGCACACCTGGCGCAGGCATGTTCGGTGTACTGCAGACCCCTGCACGAGCACGGTCATGTTCACGCAGTGGAACCCCTGGAGGACCATCAGTGTCACCCCATGAGGCCATTGGTCAGTCTGTCACTGCTGGCGGGTCTCGGCTGGGCCACCCATGCATCCGTGGCAGCCGGGGCACTGTGGCGCGTGACTGACCTGTCTCCCAGCGTGGCTACTGTCTGATGCTGCCCTGTGTGCATTGTGTCATTCAGTGGGCAATGCACAGGTGGGCACCCAGCCCTGCATGCACTCACACAGTCCATCTGCACACCCTCCCAGCTGCTGTCCGCAGTTGCGTGTGCATGATGATGTCTGCATTGCGCTGTACGCCAATGTGCAATGGTGCCCAGTGTCTGGCACACGCATAATGACAGGCAGTGGGCGCGGTGGTCTGTGGACATGTGTGTGTGGCTAGGGGTGGCATTCTGGGTCGGTGTGCCTCCTACCCTTTGTGCATGTCTGGTGAGTTGTGTGTGTGTGTGTGTGTCTGTGTGTGTGTGTGTGTCTGTCCATGTGCCATGTTAGACTTCACCCATCCCTGGTGGTGTGCGTGGTTCCATGCCCAGCCACTTCCCTTGAGAGCATGCACCCCTGGTGTGTGTCCATGCATGTTTGTGGGTTGTGCCTTTGCCACTGGTGGTTGCACATGGCCCCGTGACTTACCTGGGTTGGCTGAAGTGCTCCTCCATGATTGTGTCCCAGTGCAGCTGTGCCAGCCAGAGCAGTCGGGGGTCCCGTTGCCCAAGGGAGGCTGCCCATCACCATTGTCACCAGCGTCCTCATCGTCCCCATCGCTGTCCCCCTCTTTGACCTGCACAGCTATCCCACATTCGTTGGCCATGTTGTGCAGGATGCAACAGGCCAGGAATAGCCCGCAGGCCTTTGAGGGGCTGTACTGTAGGGCACCGCCGGAGGTGTCCAGGCAATGGAAACGTGCCTTCAGCATACCGAACCCCCGCTCGATGACATTGCATGTGGTGGCATGTGCATCATTGTAGTGTTGCTGTGATGGGGTTGCGGGCTGCCGGTATGGTGTGAGCAGCCAGGTACGGAGTGGGTATCCACTGTCACCTGTGTGTAGAGGGTGGAGGTTAGTTTGGTGATCAGCATCGCCCTGCCCTGGGCCACGTAGGCCACTACCCATGTCACCTCTGACCATGCCCCTCCCAAGCCCTATGTTTGTCTGTGTGGTTTGCACACTCACCCACTAAGTGGCCAGTGGGGATGTCCCCACTCTCGAATTTGTGGCACAGTGCTGACTGGTGCCAGATGAAGGCATCGTGTGCTCCCCCAGGGTGCGTGGCACAGACATTGATTATGCGCCCCCTGGCATCGCACACCACCTGGCAGTTGATGCTAGCATAGCCCTTGCGATTAATGTATTAGCCCCTCGGGGCCAGGTGGTGTGCGGATGGCCATGTGGGTGCAGTCTATTGCCCCTAGCATGACGGGCATACATGCTACCCTGTGGAACTCCTGTATGTTTGCTGTGCGCTCTGCCGGTGTGCTGGGGAATGGATATACTCCGCGAGCATGTGGCAGCAGTGTGCTGAGGAATTGGGTAAGGTGGTGACGCGCCGACTGGGTTATGCCTGTGGTATCCCTTGTTGGTCTCTGGAAGGTACCCATGGTAAGCAGTACGCAAGCTGTCACTTTCGTCTCTACTGACAGAGCATGGCTCCGTCACGTGGGTAGCTGCATCACATCACTGCACAGCTCACAGAGCCACCTAAGAATTGCCCGATTCAGGTGGTACCGGACCATGATCTCGGTATCACTGTACAGCTCGAAGCTGGTGCGGGCTCGGTATCTGCCCTGTTGGGGTGCATACTGCCGACGGGCCCTTCCAGGTCCGCGCCCCGCTGCCCACCATCTCACCCCCTCATTACTGCCTCCATCCGGATGGTGGCACTGGCCATGTCCCTGGCTTGTGTTCACCCCGGCAGCTGTTTCTGTGTTCCCCTGCTGTCCTTGCTGCTACTTCCCCTGCACCGGGAACACCTAACTGTACTGGCCTCAGTGCAGTGTGGCACTTCCCCCTTCTGCACTGTGGCTGTGGCTCCCCACACCTTTCCTGAGCCTGTGGGTTCCAGGTGCCCTTTCTCTGTCCTGCCCTGTGTGTGTGTGTGTGTGTGTGTGTGTGTTGCCTGTGTGGCTGGCTATAGTTCAGCAACATGTGCCTTCCCTGTAGTGTTCTTGCACCTCTCCCTTGTTCCTTTTTATTTTGGCTCATTTCTGCTATCGCGCAACTTCCGCTTGCTCCCCCTAATATGGCGCATGTTGTTGAATATCTTTTCGCCATTTTATGCATAGTTCCTCCCCTTCAGTTGCGCATACATTCATTATCATTGTGGTATTGCTCAGCGTGATTTTGGTGGCGCAACTGCCTCCCACTGAATATTGCAGAATGGCGCATTCGGACTTGCACTGGCGCAACCCTTTTGAATAACTGGGCTAATATGTACAGTAGAACAACATTTTTGAAAATGTCCAGAACAATGTCTTCCTCCATTGAAATCTTTACTAGGCAATCCTAGAATACCACCTCTAATGTGGGACATGCACTGGCTCTCATGTCACAAAATCTGAACGTAAAGCTAATCACAAACATAAACAGCTTACAGAAAGAATATGTAGTCAGCCACAATGTATCCAACACCTAGAAACCCTAGAACATTTGTTTTTACATGTTCATTTATAGAAAACATTTGGAAGTACTTAGCTTTGCAGTGGTTGGAACAACTCTTCCAAACTGTAACTTACCAAAATGTAATATATGGATTCTTTAACAAGTCATGGGACAATGGCATAAAAGTGCACTCTGTTTAATTTTTACAGTTATGAAGTGGCATATTTGGATCGGTAGATGTATGTTTACATTACAACTAGAAGGGTCACATCAAGAATTAAAAGGAAAAATTATAAAAGATTTGCAAACTGTGTATCATAAAGAAAGCATCACTCGTCCACAAAATGAACTATTGGAACTTTGGAAGCACCTTCCTTGGATAACAAGTTCTGACACAGCTGTGACTTAAGTTATGAACTCTCTGGATTGTTTTCTTTTTATTTATTGCTGGATTCATTGTACTTACCTGATTTCCTAGAATGGCGGCGGTGTGTGAGCTGCCTGAGGTTTGAGCTCTGAAGTCTACGCTCGTTTTATTCATTTGTTTTATCTTATTTTTGTCAATTTTGCATCATTTATTTTATTTTGTTTTAGCTAGTTTTTAGTTAGTGAGGGTCACTAAGTGAGGCATTTAGTATTTAAAAGCGTATGGTGGGCTCATAGTTAAGCGTTTGCAGCGTTTTCATGAAATCGGTTGCTGCGGTGGCGTATTTTGTTTTGCTTGCACGCAACATAGACTAACATAGAAACATAGACTTTGGCGACAGATAAGGACCGCTAGGCCCATCTAGTCTGCCCATTAATTAGTTTAGTTGCTTAGTTTTAGGATGGCCAGGTTTCTTGCCCTGCTTGGTCGTTCTATGGCAGCTATTCTCCTCTATTATTCGGGAGTTTTAGCTGTTTAAATAATTTTTTTGCGGCTCACTTTGTTATATGTGAGCATTGCTGTTGCATCTGTTTGTTGCAGTTTTGTTTTAAAGCCGAAGTAGCCGCAGTCAGTTTGGGCAACTTTTTGCGGTAGAGTGTGGCTTGATATCTGCTATCGGTTTTATCGAGCTGGAGAGTTGGTTGTTTTTTTCTCCTAGGCCTCCTGTGGGACATGCTTAGCGGCCTGCTCTTTGGGGGACTGTAGCTGTGGGTCGCTGGTGGCTGGAGGCCAGGGCCTATGATTTATTGCACTTAGAAGGGGGGCCTTCTCTAGATCCTTGGCTTTCACATCCAAGCCCACTGGTGTATTCGGATTTCCTGGTATTGACTATTTTCTGGACTATAATTTAATCTGCGACCTGCTCTTCTGGGCTATTGAGGTTTTCCGTTTCCATTACATTGATTCAATTGATCTGGGCTCACTTTTATTATGATGGACTTGGCTTGACATTTTCCACAGTTTGCTCTATATTTATATTAATTATGGTTGCTTGCCACTTGGACTCTTGGTGAGAGCAGAGCCTGGGATTGGGAAGCTTTGGTATTATTGACCAGGGGAGGTGGGAGCTTCCCTGGCCTACTCATTAAACATTTGGATTTATTTGTTTGATTCATGGCAAAGGTTTTCCAGATTACTTGCTGCAAAGGGTTGTCAGATATTTTATATTGACATTAATTTAGGGTTTTATAATTTGGGGAGTTTTGGGAGGCTTTTAGAAGTAAGTTTGATTATAGGATTTAGGTCTGAATTGTTCAGACGCTCGTTTTACAGGGGTTTATTTTTGTATATTAATATTTTTGTTTGAAATGTGTTGGGAGGGTTTTGCGATGGTCAGGCATTATTCTCCCACCATGCTCAGGAGCTATGCCCTTTGTCTGTCCCCATTGTCAGCTGAGGTTTATGGGAGAGGCCGAGCCTTGGGGATAGCAAGAAGTCGATCAAGAGAGGCAATCTGGGCATGGTGGGAGAATGGAGAGGTGGATGGATTGAGGTTGTTGGGACTAGGAGATGCCCTGGGGTGAAATGGGGTCAGGAAAGGGGGGTATCTTGCCTGGTTCCCATACCCAAGGGCTCCACAATTAGTGAGCAGGTCTCGGGATCTTCCTCATTGACCCATCCAACTTGGGCGGTGTTATGCAATGCCAGATTGTATAGAAACAAGATGGCTGGCTGGCTCCGTGGCACTGAGCGAAGGGGTTCGCTCAGCACGCTGGCGACCTGGGTTCACGCCCCAAGCCCGGGTACTAGGAGTGGAGATCGGCAAGGTTTAAGTTTCTAGATGGGACCAAGGTTCAGATGGTATCTAGTTATAAATACCTGGGGGTTCTTGTTGATTGCCAGTTTTCTTTTTCTGAACACATTTTACTACAGATAAAAAAGGTGAATCAAAGATTGGGAGCCTTAAGAAGGATATCAGGATGCCTGACTAGGGAAATTAAAACTAGATTAGTAAAACAACTATTGTTGCCTGTACTCGATTATGGATTTCCATTATATATGCACTCTTACCAGAAGTTTCTGGATAAAACAGATCAGATTTACTATAGAATGGGGAATTATATATTACAGAATAAATACCGGCCTCATCGATGTTTGGTTTATCAAGAACTTGATTGGCAACACCCAATAGCATGAAGAAAGTATTTATGGTCAGTGGTATGCCATGGTTTAATTTATTCTAAGAACAAAAAATCACGTCCATTAAGTCACCTTTTATGTTTTAACTTAAATTTGACATACTTAGATAGGTTAAGGAAAACATCTAGGAAATTGCCTATGATCCGAATTATAAATCGAATGGGGGATATAATTTTCCCGAATAGTCTAGCAAAGACTTGGAATGAATTACCATTTCAAATTACTAAGATCTCTGATTTGCACATATTTAAACTTAAATTGCATGATTACCTGAATGTTTGTAATTGTTTTTAGACTGTATGTAATTTTTGCTCTGTATGTATCTATTTAATATTTTGGTTTTGTTACTGTAACTATGTGCCACAGGAATTTGTTGTACATGGGGATTTAATTCTCCAACAGATGAACCTGTATAAAATAAACTTTTAAACAAAACAAACAACAAACAAAAGGGAGGGTTCCATAAGCGTCCATTGGACGTTCCCCGGGGCTGGGATTGCCTGGGGACCTGCGGGCGGATTGGTGGAGAGCTTGGGGACATGCCGCCTTGACACGCCTCCCTGCCCCAGAAATACCCTACATGCTTACACAAGGCTGAGAACTGCATTAGGCCGGGCACAGAAAATGGAAAATACACCCTGTTCTGACCGGATGATGAGGCTTGGCCCTGCCACCAAGCTCGGAGCCAGCCTGGATCCAGCCCTGCAGCACCTGGGATGTGATGTTGGCCACAAGACCATTCCCCCTGGAAGAGAGGGACCCTCCCATCATAGGGATTCACCAGGCTACCCAAGGTAGGCTGCAATTGGGGCTGGGAGAAGGTGGCAGGAGGTCAGAGGGTGGCAGGAAGGCACTGGTGCTCTGAAGGAGTATCCGGTTGGGGTGTGTGTGGGAGGAGCATAAAAAAAAAAAGAAACAAGAAGGCTATTATAGCTGATCTTATTGGGACATCTGATCTGGCATGCATCACCGAGACCTGGTTGAATGAGAATGCAGGCCTTATTTTGGCTAATGCTGTTCCATCCGGGTTCTCGGTGATACACCACCCAAGATTGGATCGAAGGGGCGGAGGTGTAGCTTTTGTGTTTAAAGTGGAACTGGGCCTTGTGGATGTACCAGTGGGGTGCACTCAATCCTTTGAGTGTATCCTGGGAGCAGGTGTAGGGTTCAGGATACTCCTCATTTACCGCCCACCCGGCAATGGGGAAGAATTCCTGAAGGAGTTTGCACATTTCATTGTTGATGTGGCCTTGGAGTCACCCAGATGGTTAATTCTGGGTGACTTCAATGCCTGGGTCGATGATGAACTCTCACAATTTGGAAATAACCTCCTCCAGCTTATGAATATGCTGGGCCTTACATAGGTGGTTACCTCTGCTACCCATATTGGGGTCACTCTCTGGATCCTCCTGGGGATGGAGATCACCAACTTGTGGGTGGAACCAGTCAGTTGTTCAGACCATCACACCATAAGGTTCAGTTTTGGCACACCCCCAAATAGGCCTGCTCCTACGGAGATGGTTTAGTATCACCCTTTAAGGGCAGTTACCCCAGAAGGCCTACCGGTGGTGCTAGACCTATCGGGTTTATCGAGTGAAAGTATGAGTCCAGATGGTCTTGAACTGGCTTATAATAAGGCGGTGGGAGATGCTCTTGACTCATTAGCTCCTGTTTGTGATTGCCCACTCACTCTGCGTCCAAGGAACCCGTGGTTTGATGGGTCCCTGAAGGAGCTGATGAGAGTGGGTCAAAGGCTAGAGAGAGCTTGGCGGAAATCCGGCCTTGATGCTGACAGGCTCAGATTGATGGAATAGTATAAGTTCTGTCAATCAGAAATCAACTGTAAGAAGGCAGAATTCCTGTCCGGGGAGATTTCTGCTGCATGGAATCAACCAGCTCCGCTCTTTCATACTGTGGATAGACTGTGCAATCCAGTCTGTCTTCAGTCTGGAAGAGGTTTTTCACAGATAAAGTGTGACGAGCTTGCTCAATTTTTTGTAGATAAGGTTGCCAGCATCAGGTCGGGGATTGGCCCATCTCCCTCTATGAGGGATCGCGGAGATCGGCGGGAGGTTGCATGCACCAGTTCTGTCTGGGCTGACTTCAGCTGACTGGAATTCTTGGACATTATGAGAATTGTCCAGACCTTGCGACCAATCAGTTGTAGTTTGGATCCGGGTCCTACGCCGCTATTGGTATGTTGCGTAGATGTCATCTGCCCAATCCTTTCTGAAATTGTCTCGTGTTCCTTTGAAAAGGGGGTCTTTCCTGATCCCCTTAAGGAGGCAGACATTCGGCCACGCCTTAAAAAACCTTCCTTGGATTCAGACTGTCTAGCAAACTACAGACCTGTCTCTAACCTACCGTTTGTGGGTAAGGTTATTGAAAAGGTGGTTGCATTACAGCTGGATGATCATGATCATCTCACAACCCACAATGCCTTTGAAGCTCTCCAGTCGGGGTTTAAGAAGAGACATAGCACTGAGACTGCCCTTGTTCGGGTGTTCAATGATCTCCTAATTGCAAAAGATAGAAAGGCTCATACTATTTCAGTCCTTCTTGATCTCTCTGCGGCATTTGACACTGTGGACCATGGTTTGCTTTTGGAGCTCCTGAGGTAATTTTGTGGACTGTCTGCTACAGTCCTAAATTGGTTTCAAATCTTCCTCACAGGCAGATCACAGAGGGTTGTCACCAAATTTATTCCTCTGATGCTCTCTCTCTGTCCTGATAGGGTGCCTTGGGGCTCCATATTCATCCATATTGTTCTCAGTGTACATGTGCCATTACGTGATATCATTAGGCAATACAGTTTGGGTTTTCACTGTTATGCAGATGATACCCAATTGTATATGTCCTTTATGCCCAGACAGGATGATGCAATCTGTGCTTACAACTGTCTTGCCGAGATCAAGAATTGGATGAGCACTAGTTGGCTGAGATTAAATCCAGACAAGACTGAGGTGTTGGTCATGGACTCAGGTCATCCGAGGCGGGTCTTGGGCTAGGCATCTTTCGGGTCTATGGCGGATGATGTCCAGATCTTGACCTCAGACTGGGTGTGTAACCTGGGTGTTATTTGACAGCGGTTTGACCTTAAAATCTCAGGTATCCGCTGTCATTAAGTCTTCCTTTTACCATCTAAGGAATATTGCCCGGTAAAACACCAGGTCCCCCAGCTGACCTTCCTACACTGGTCCATGCCTTCGTAACCACCCACCTTGATTACTGCAATGCCCTCTACCTAGGGCTTCCGGGGGTTGATATCCACTGCTTGCAGCTGGTACAGAATGCAGCAGCCAGGCTTTTGACTGGTACATCCAGGACTGGTCATATTATGCCTGTGCTGCGTGAACTGCACTGGCTGCCGGTACAGTGGCAGATCGCCTTTAAGGTTGGCTTGCTGACCTATAAAGCCCTACATGAGCAGGGACCCCGATATCTGCAAGAGCTCCTTATTCCCTACTGCCCTAGCCACCCACTCTGATCCGTCGATGAGGGATTGCTAGAGATTCCCAGGGTTCACTTAAAAACATCTGGTGCAAGTGCCTTTTCTTATGCTGCACCCACCCTGTGGAATTCTCTACCTCGTTGGTTAAGAGAATACCCGACTGTCGCGAATTTTAAATCAGAATTTAAAACCTATTTATTTTGTCAAGCTTTTTCTGCATATTGTTGAATTTTTATTACTAAATTTGTTTATACTGTATTTTATTGTACAGTGCCTTGATAACCTGAAAGGTGCTTAACAAATACATTTTTACTTACATTACTTGCTTCATGATTTTGTAGTGTTACTTTGTTGTATTGATTTTTGAATTGTTTTGATTTCACAATAAATTTTCCCCTACTGTTTTGGTAGGGGAGCTGTCGGTCCAAATGGCGGATGACTGTGCAGATGGTTGGATAGTTGGTGTACCTACAGGATGTTGATGTCCCACCCTGCAGGTCCAGCTGAGGAGATCTAATCTACATCAATGGAAAATGTTCCAGTTTCACAACAAGTTTCAAAATGTAATATACAGAAAGACACAATACCTGAAAACATGTTGCATGGTAAGACTGAAGAGGAATGGCTGAAAGACCTTATTGTTCATAAATGGGATTTAGTATTGCCTCTGAAAAGGCACCAGGTACTGCTATTTCTGAGACTTTGTCAGAAGAAACTGCAAGCAATTTGGGAAGCTGCGCTGACAGCACTGCTGACACAGACGCAGTCACCTGACTGTCAGTCTTACTCCCTCAGCTCCTGATGGCGGAGGAGCATTAAAGAATTCCTCAAACAGCCAACAGGAAATGTCATGTCAATTCTACTACAGGCCCAGAGACCCTGCCTGATGCCTCTGTACCAGCACAAACCGAACCACTTGCACAACCAGATATGAGCAATACTGAACTTCCCAGCACTGGGGTGAAGGAGAAAATGAGGTGATACCCTCACTGACTAAACCAAAAACTGTAAGTGAATTTTCTTTTCGACTACATCTTCCTCTGTTGTTCGCCATTTCTATGGAAGGGCCGCACTCTATAACTAGTAAAAATCAAGCTTCAGATCAAAAAAAAACACGGTCCATAGAAAACTCTTTGCAAAGTGCTGGATGGAATAAAATAACTAAAGGCCAATGGGTACCTGACCCTGAAGTTCTACCTATACCAGGGGTGTCTCTAACAGTTCTAACCTAATAAATACAAATATAGAGCAGGATGTTGAAATGGTGCAGCAAAATGACACTGATGAGTAACATCAGTTTGCTAACCAATTTGATACAGATTTACACTCAGAAGATGTTGTCACGACTACACAGGCCCCTGCAGAACAGGTACATAACACATCCCAATCCTGGGGTGAGAATATGGATGTGGATGCATTGCAGCATGTTGCTGATAAAGCTAAACAACTTGGTCAAATTGCAGAATAAGGGACCATTTCTCTGCTCATCCCAATCCAGCACAAAGGAGAAATGCAGTCAGCCTCAAGTACTTGGGAGGCCTGGATCACCCACTGGACCATGTCTATGTAGGCTGGACATGTAAGCAATAAGACACGATGGGTGCATTAGACAGTTTCTAATACGGCTATCAAAGGACGTAGTGAGGCCGAGGCCACAGGCTAAGTGTGTCCAGTCCCCTAGCCGTGAGTCAGAACTGTCTAATGCACATCCCCAGAGTGGCTTATTGCACTTATAAAATGGGCCTGTGTATTCTAAAAGGGTGTTCTAGTTTTAGCTGTGCATTAGACACATCTAATGCACAGCTAACAACCAATCAGATTGCTTGAAATCCTTTGCCCATTTTATAATACTGAAAGAGTCCATGGGTATCTTTTCTAAAGAACTGTATGCACTGATTCATATCTCTGGTGACACTATTTATGACATTAGTTTTAAAACACCCCAGGGCCTGGACAAGTTTTGATAATGAAATATGATAAGCTGTGTTTTACAGAATTATGGTTATCATTTCGTGCTAGTCCCCTTACAAAACCAGCCTTCAAAACAATAAACAATCTATTCCAGAATGAAGGTGTCTCAGTACATGATATTACACATTGGCTTTCTCAGACATGTGACATTATGGGTCCTCCACAACCTATGTTTGATGTTGAACATATTTGGACTGGGGGTGGCAATATAAAGTTAAATTGAAAATGTTAAATACAGGGCCACAGCACCTCCCTAGTAGTATTTTTCTAGGCTCAGACAGAGGACATTGCTTTTATCCTGGGCAACCAAAAACATGTTTCAAGTGTGGCTCCTTCCAACATCTCAGCTCTGCCTGTGATAGGCTCCAGTATAATCTATGTCTGGGCTTTGGACTTGCTGTTATTGATTTTACAGAAGAAATGAAGTGTAATCTCTATGAAGAGTGGGCCATTCTTATAGGACATGTTTATGGGCAACGAAAACAGAAGATAGAATTTACCACCAGGAAGTAATCTTAACTAATGCCCAAAAGTCAGATATAGAGCATCATAGGCAGCAATGGCAAGCACAATCATGGCCTAAAGATACTGGCTCCACAAATTCAGCACCAAATCCATCTACTGAAGTGACAGAACAAGACACAGTAACTGAGGAATCTGTTCAAACAGCTACTCAGACAAACAAGGGCACTTGTACACCAGCCACAGGGGAACACCCCAGAGACTGAAACTTTGCCTGGCCCTTCCTCTGCTCAACAGACCACAGTGCACTCAATACCAACCTCAAGACCTGAGACTATGCCTTCACCTGTGAAGCCAGTTACAACAAAGAAAAGGCCTATGAATGTGGTACACGCTAAGACAAAGCCTTCCAAAGCATCACAAAATGACTTTTTGACCCTATCAAATAAATTTCTGCACTTCAAACTGACTCTGATTTAGGAGAAGAATCAGAAAAATCTTCTATTGTATCCTCTCTGCAACTAGTCAACTCAGACTCTGCAGAGGACTTGCTTGATAAATGCCCTTCTGCTCCTGATAAATGGAAGAAATTGTGGGTACTGCCCAGAAGACGTACCAGAACGAAACACGTCTCCTGAATTCCTTTTCCTTCCTCTAAATATCTTGTTTTTTATTCTTACGGGTGGCTTCCCTAAATTCTAATAGTTTAAAAGCAGCCAGGAAAAGGCTTGTAACCTTCTCCATCTTGAAAAAGGGCAATTTTGATGTATGTTTATTACAGGACACCAGGCCGAACTCTAAATCTTTGCTCAATATTGCACAAAATTATGGTGTTGGGGACCTTCTTTCTTTAATTTTGGTACAGAAATATGTGATGGAATTGGGATACTGTTTAGAGGAAATAACTATACTATTTCTAGGGTCTTAGATATACAAGTGGGTATCAAAGGAATCATAGGAAACATCAAGCATTGTGGACTTCCATCCCTATGGCCAGCCAGTCCTATGGTAGGTAGGGTAAGGTAGGGCTATGTTAATTGATTTTTATTATGAATATTCATCCTACATGAAAGGGGACCTGTCTATCTGCAAGATCTTGTCCCCTACCATTCGCCCTGGGCACTCTGTTCTGCCAGGGGAGGCCTCCTTGGAGTTCCCAGAGTTAGGTTGTGGAATTCTGGGGACAGGGCATTCTCAGTGGAAGCACCTATCCTGTGGAACTCCCTTCCTGGTTTTCTGAGGAGGCCCTCAGTAAGCTTTTTAAAAGTGGTGAAAGACATACCTGTTCCAGCAGGCTTTCACTGACTGATATATTGGTTTGAAGGGATGGATAGAAATTTTAAATTTGTTTTAATGATGAATTGCTGTTTATGTGTGTTATTGTTGCTGATTTGTTTTGTACAGTGCCCAGAGTCTATGGAATTGGGTGCTTTAGAAATAAAATATCTATCTATCTATCTATCTATCTATCTATCTATCTATCTATCTATCTATCCTGGAGGCATATCAATTTACATGTTCTGCAGAAAAATAAAGGCAGAGTGGACCTCTTTAATTTAATGAAACCTTACCTCATGACAACTAGGCACATCTTATGGGGGGGGGGACTTTAATTGCTCAGTCCACAAAGCAGATGTTCCAACACTGCTAAGGATTACTGTGACACTAATTGCCTGAAGAAAATATTATCTGTCACAGCCCTCACAGATCCTTACAGGTTACTTCATGAGTCAGGGGGGCATACTTTTCATAGGAGTATTTTACATACCCGTATTGTTTTTCTTTTTACCTCAAAAGAAGTTAAAATCCAAAAAGCAGGGATACTGCCAATAGAGACTTCACATCATTATGTCCTAATGGTAACAGTAGGTTTACAAGAAAAGCAACCATATGGAAAGGGATATTGGAAATTGAACAGTACAGTACCTTACTGAAGAATGATGACATTACCATCACCATTGTACTGTGGAAACATTACAGGCTAGACAAACCCTAGCATGCCTGGAAGACAATATTAGTACATGGTGGGCAGATACCAAAGAATAAATTAAGTAAGTTTTTTTTACAGAAGGCTTCACAGATCCATAATGAACACTATAAAAGATACCTAACTTTATGGTCACAATTAGCTGCCTTACTTTTATATAGTAATGAAGAGATAGGAGATTATAAATCTCAGATTAGAAAACTAAAAGAAGAAATGGAAAGCATACAATATTCTAGAGCTATTTCCCTGCTTTAAGAACATACAGTATGTACACCTGACAAAAGGAACATATGGGGACATATATGAAAGCTGTAAGGAAAGAGCTTCCTCTAAAGTAATGGAATCTGTGTATATGGAGGAAGGGACTGAAGTACTAACTTCAAAACAAATGTTGATCTGCGTTGGTCATCACTTAACAAAGTCATATACAGTACCAGCATTCTTATAGGTGAGGCACTGAATTGTGATTTGTTTTAAAATACACCTTTGCCCACTGTACAACCTGATTTACAAAGACCCTCCTATGTCCCATACAAAGAGAAGAAATAGAGCTGGCAATAAAATCTTTGAAAAATAACACTGTTTCAGATCTAGATGGGTTAACATCTGAATTTTATAAAAATATAGTTCTGAAATGGGAAGATCCTAGAAATAATTTTTAATTGGATTCTGTTACTTGGGGATATGGATTCCAGATTGGATACTGCAATTCAAATCTTTGTCTACAAAAACTAGCTCTGGCACAGCCACTACGACTGTGAATGCATTAACTAGATAAGGGTTTCATGGGCTGAAACATAAACATTTATTTATTTATTTAAAAATATCAGATTTACAAACCTTTGAGTCAGAGACTCATTTACAAAGGCACCTCATCGAAACTAATACAAAGACAGCACAGTTAAGTCCAAAAACAATGGCTTGGAGAGCAGACAGTTATAACAATCATTCACTGGAGATACATGGGCAGCAGTAGATAAAAAGATTACATAGTTTAGGCACACAGGCACCACATCAAGAAGACCAAAGCAGTTCAAACAATATACAATAGTTAATGCAAATAGACATCAGGAGTCAAAGAGAAGCCCAGAGTGTTCACATGAGGGCTGTTGCATACACTAACTGAATCAAAGTATAGTACATTGAGAAAGGGCATATTTAAGCAATAAGGCATGACAGGGTATGTGTTATTATGTAATAACGTCACTCCTGGGGTGGGTTGAAGCATGAGGCGAAGCTGAGTATTTATTTATTTGCACATATTTATTTGATCCACTGGATCAGCAATATTTGCCCAAGCTGTGCCAAGTGCAGATATTACAGCACTGGTCCTGGTCTGGTGATCTGGGTTTTACCCATACCACACTGCATATGGCTTAGTGATATACTGTACAGATGGCTGCAGAGTCTAACCCATTGAAGGTTGAAGTGTCAGAAAACCATTATGCTACAAATATCAAGACTCACTCCTTCCCTCCCTCACCCCAGTCACAATTAATCCTCTACCAAAGTCATGCTTAAATACTGGTGCTTCTACATCCACACCACTAAGCTTTTAATTCCAACATGCTTCTTCTGCTGCTGGAGTTAAACTCTTTATTTAAAACATTTTGTTGAGAAATTTTTGTTTTAGTATACCCATGGTCAGGAAAATGAATTTGTAAAGAAACCAAAATCCCCTTTATCAGTTCATTGAATCACAATACAGCATGTTATGAATTTTTCAGATTCTATGTAACCTACAGTAAGTCAAACAGAAATTAGACACAAATGCCTACCTATTTGCAAGTGAAGCAAATTTTATTATCATTCAGTTGTAAACACCTATAGTCACAGTCAGGATTCTCATTGCTAGACTCTGGGTAAGTACGACAAGTTTCCTAAATACTGGTACCTTATCCAGCTGTGTTCTGCTTGGTGTGTGTGTGTGTGTGTGTGTGTTTAAACATGTAACTTTCTATAGTATATTGTATAACACTGTGAATCCTGGCTGCAGTGTTTTTTCTCTGCTGTGGCTAAGCAAGACACTGGCCTCCTGTAGGGGCTATTAGACATCAAACCAAAGGGTATGCTGTGAAGACTAACTTGGAGAAGATGCAATAAAACAAACTTGAATGACAGCCCCAGACATCATAAAACACCAGGAAAATTAGAAAAACTCCTCTAACATCCTAGGCAGAAACAAAACACTGGATTGAAGTGAGAACTCAAAACTGGTACTAATATATATTCCTGATTTTACCATGCAGTTTTCCTTTAAGAAGATTCAGTAGAATATAAATAGAAGCCCAGAACTGCCTGCCTGAGAATGAAGTTGGTATATTATTTGGAAAAAGGGAAGGCTAGGTCTCTTGCTATGCAATGTCCTGTAAGGTAACACACTGACTGCTCTTAGGGTGGTAGTGTCAAATGCTGTGAGGTGCCATGGGGAACTTGTTATGCAGAAAGTTCCAGGAAGTGTTTAATCAATTCTACTTCCACTTCTCAAACTTAAAAAAGAAAAACACACTTCATCACAGACTGTGTTTACTAAACACTGTGCCTATGATTAAAATAATTTGAACCCCATCCCTCAAAAAATGTGCCCTCACATGAACATGCGTGATTTATCTGTAAAGACAATTAAAAAATGTATTTCTAAATGCATTAATAACACCAATGCTGTCAAGGTTATCTGTAAAGTTAATTAAAAAAAATATTTCTAAATGCATTAGTAACACCAATGCTTTCAAGATTTTGAAACTACTAAAAAGACAAACTATATATATATATAGATAGATAGATAGATAGATCGATAGATAGTTAGAGTATGGTAAACAAATATTGTTACTCCCAAAAGCTGAACTTTGTTTTTAATATATAAATGTTTAAGAAATACCTGAAAGCTGTCTATTTTCCTCAGTTTTTAGACACTTCTTAGTCTTTCCTTTTGAGACACCAGGTGACTCTGATAATCATTTGTTCAAGGGTTTTACGTCAGTTTGAAGGCATTTTAAGTATCTTCTGTTCTAGTCCTTAACAAAATGCAAGAACTCCACAGATTTATGTTCCTTGGTCCACATCCCAAACATGTGAGTCTTCTTTCAGGATGATAGATCCACCTCATGCCCTCCCATGAATAAAAAAAGGTGGGATGGACCTTTGAGCTTCTTGGTGGAGGTGGTGGACTACTTCCCCCAAAAAACAATGCTGTCTCCCACTACTCAGGTTCCAGTTCTTGTACCACCCATTTAAGAAAGAAAATAGTACCCTACAACCATTGACTAACATGAAAGCATATTTATTTGAGGGCTGAAAACATTTCTTGGAGGAGGGTAAGGCGGAGGAGACTATTTACACCTTCAGTCAGTTCCATGGACAGAAAACATGACATCACTCCTTTTGTACATGCAATACTCCTGTAGGCTCCACCCACAGTCATAAAAAAGATAAAAAGGATATTAATAATTGGTGGTCACTGAGTTTGCTATATATTGATACAACATTTTTAATGAAAATTCTAACTGCTAGATTAGCTACTGTAGCCTTTTGCCTTATTTTCTCTTCTCAAACTTGTTCAGTCAAAAATAGAACCATCTCTGACATGCTGCTGCCTCTTAGAGAATTGTTTGAATTAGGTGACCAAGATCTGATACATGATTACATAATGTCTTTAGACCAAGCTAAAGTGTTTGACAAAATGACCCATGCCTTCATGTACCATGCTCTGCTTTCCTATGGAATACCTCCATGTTTTGTAGCATGGATTGAGTGTATTTATAAAGCTTCTACCGTAGTACCTCTAGTTAATGGCTATTTTGATAAATCAGTGCATGTTGATAGAGGTGTTAGATAGGGGTGTCCCATGAGCCCTGCTTATATACTGTATCTTTAGTCTAGACTCCCTATTGTGGGCTATAGAGCAAGATGCTGGCATAAAAGTACTACAGCCAGTAAATATGGCACTAGAAATCAAAACAACTGCATGTGCAGATGATCTGTGTTTATTACTTGCTGACAGGGACTCTAACAATCAGGTCTTTGTCACAATTGAGCAGTATTCCACCATTTCAGGGGCAGGGATAAACAAAGGGAAAAGTAGAGGATACGGCTAAGTAACTCAACCCCTACACTGGATACCATAAAGGGAATCAAGATTATGGATACTCCAATACACATTGTAAGGGGAGATATGGGTCTGCAAAACTGGACAGCTAAATTAGAAATAGGAAAACAAAAAGTGGCCAAACGGAAGCACTGGCAGCAAACTAAGAGAAAAAGGTAACATTAGTGAAAACCTTTTTATTGCCCATCTTTACATTTTTAAGCATAATATACCAAATTCCGGTTCAGTTAGAAACTATACTATCAGGACTAATATTTCAACTCATTTGGGGGAGCCGTTTGAATCCCATTAAAAGAGAGGTGCTGTATTTACCAATATGAGAGGAGGCTTAGCTCTTATTAACCCTATTGTCTTCTACCATACCACAATTTCTCTCACACTATTTCCAGAACTGGCTTCCCTACAATGGCAATATGGCCCTTTTGGTGAATTATTGATAGAGCCCTTTATGCAATGCTGTCAGTCTACATGGATCTTACCTCCAACATATAGAAAGGCTCCACAGTTTTGCAGTCTGCACTGGTTAAAATATGGAAATGGAAACTCAAACCTGAACAAATCCTACAGAAAGAGAGAATAGAAATATACAATCATATCCAAACCACTCCATTTTTGTTACACCAGTTTAAAGGGATACCTGCTACACACTACTAAACTTATAACACTTTTGACAGATGCTTGCACTCCACCTAGATTATGGGATGTACGATGGTTTAGTTGCCATGGGAAATTGGGTGTGAAATCCAATGCTAAACATAAAAGTCAAATTAGAAGGTTTTGTGACAGATCAACGTGTATACATTTGGAAGAAACTATGGAACATTTTTTGGTAGAGCGTCCTTATGTACAGGCCATTGAGTCATCACTAGCACTAAGGTGGAAACATCTTCACTGGCAATTTGTCACCTATGAAGAAATAATATGTGGTTTTTCTACAGCTTTTTCTACTATTGAGATTGCTACACTCCGCCTCATTTTTTCATGTATAAAATTAATTCTCTGGCAGATGAGATGCAAATATGTATTACATCAGCAGGATATTACACCTTTAGTTATTATTCTGAACACAGAAAAAGAGCTTAGTGCATTGTTTGACTATGACAAACACATTTCTCAGATCACATTTGGAAAAGTAGATGGAAGAATGTACCAGGGATCTAAGCATTTGCATATTGCTACTGTAAGATATTGTATATAATGCATATTATGAGGTATTGAGATAATTATGGTCTGTATCTTGTTTCTATTCCTAATCAAAAAAAAATTCCCCTACTCTTTTCGAGAAGTGCCATGGGATCTTTAACATCCACCTGAACTACCACCAGGTCAGGCAGCTGGGACCTTGGTTTAATGTCTGATCCAAAAGACGGCATCTCAGGAGTGCAACACCCCTCTCATGCTGCACTACAGTGTCAGTATTGGGATTTAACCAAAGTGCCTGTTGTGGGGATAGAACCCACAGCCTTCTGATCTCCTGGCCTCAGAGGCAAGTGTGCTACCTTCTGAGCTTTTTTTTAGTAGGGTCCTGCCTTTAGCCATTTTTATTCTGTATTTACACAACATTATTTCAAAATAGTCTTTTTGTAACCCCATCATATTATCAAGATAGTTGGAACGTTTTAATGCAGTCCAAAAGGCTATTTTACAGAGGAACTGCAAAAATTTGTTTTGGTAGGGATTTGAAAAATGACACCTGCCATTTCTGCAAGGTAGCATAACAAGAAGGCTATGTTGAAAACCTGGGCCCAAAATCTGCAAAAATCATAGACTTATGAATAAATATTGAAAAAATGCATTTTTGTTTAACATTTTGATCCCACATTTTCAACATGGTCTTTTGTGCCACCCACCTCATAAATTAGGTATTTGAAATATTTGAAATCCTATCCGAAACATGATTTTGCACAATGACTGTGAAACATATCTGGGGGGAAGGGGGGGATTTGACAACTTTCACCTGTCTGGTTCATGAGGTGGGATAAAAAGGGTCATGTTTTAAATGTTGGGGCAAAAATATTAAAAAAAATGATAAACATATGAATAAAAGTTGAAAATGCCTTAAAAAGATTCATTAAATGAACTTATATATGCACATATGAACAGGCCAGCAGAATAAGGCTAGTAGGTCTATCTAGTCTGCTTGTAATGTGAGGCCCTTATCAGAAGCTACTGACACTGCCCCCACCATTCCCCTCTGTTGACCCTTATTTTTCCCTTACCTCTATTCCAGCCTCTCTTAAACCTGCCTACTCTTTTCAACAAAACCACCTTCTTTGAAAGTACATTCCAACCCATCACTTCTCAGTGAAGAAGTGCCTCCTAGCCTCTGTTATAAACCTCCCCTTACAACTCGAGACTGTGTCCCCTCTTATTTTGATTGCCACTCAGCTTGAAGAGACCCTCTTTGTCCACCCTAGTTATTCCTTTCAAGTACCAAGGGCCAGCACAGCTAGGAAAAGATGAACAGAGGATTTTAATGACTGGCTGAAGAAATGGTGCAGGGAGAGGAGGTTCATCTGTATTGGGGACTGGGAGAAGACCTGGTCAAACAAAGCACTCTTTTCACCAGACAGGCTACACCTCAGTAGGGAGGGTTCTAGTATACTCAGGGACAAGCTGGGGGAATATATAACCACTATACTTAATTTAAACTACTTGGGGGGGGAAGTGGGCGAGCAGGCCAACTGACTCTGAGAGGAGGTGGTCAGTAAACCTCCCCCCCACAGTGATGAAAGAGGTCTGGAGGGAGGAGGTGGAAGAAGCAAATACACAGTTACCAAATGGTGGAGGGGGTGAGGAACACATAACAAGAGTATGTGGAGGGGTGCACACAGAGGGGATAAATGCGAATAGAAGAAAAGAGGGAAGAGAAGGAAGGTCAGACTTTAGTTGGAGGGTGGTGTCTCTGAATGCGCGGAGTCTTGGAAACAAGATGGATGACCTGCAGGCACTATTAGCAGACAGGAGGGTGGACATAGCTGTAGTAGCCGAGACTTGGGCAACATCACACCATGACTGGGACCTTGATATTCCTAGATATAAACTATACAGGAGGGACAGAGTAATCGGGAAGGGGGGAGGGGTGGCAGTTTATATCGGGGGGAATAATTTGCATGAGGGAGGAGTCAGAGGAAGGGGAGGTGGAAGCATTATAGGTTCAGTTAAGGTCCAATAGAGGGAGAAAGGTGAGGTTGGGGGTGGTTTACAGACCACCCAATCAAGATGAGGAGAGAGACAGGGAATTGATCTCACAAATATTGGAAGCTGAAGGAAAAGGAGAGGTGATAATTGTGGGGGGCTTCAGCCTGCCCAAGGTGGACTGGAGTATACCATCCTCAACATGTGCTAACAGTCAGGTGATCCTGGAAGGACTGCAGAGTGGATTCCTGACTCAGGGCATCACTGAACCAACAAGAGCTGAGGCAATTCTTGATCTGGTGCTCACAAATGGGGAGCATGTATAGGAAATAATGGTCTGGGAGCCACTGGGGGGAAGTGATCATTGCACAGTATGGTTCCATTTGGATATGGGCAGGGAAAGCATCCCAACTAAGACCAAAATCTTGGATTTCAGGAGAGCGGACTTCAGGAAAATGGGTGAGGTTCTAAGGAGCCATCTGGTGGGCATCAGAGCAGATATGGGGGTGGACCTAAAGTGGTCCATCATTAAGGAAGGAATACTGGTTGACACAGATGAGTGTGTTAGGCTCAGGGGGAAGAACACAAGGGCCAAAGCGCTCAGCTGGTTCAGTTCTGAGGTTGCCCAGGCAGAAAGGGAAAAGAGGTTGGCCTATAGAAAATTCAGGAAAACCAAGAGGGAGGTGGATTGCTAAAATTACCTAAGGTTGGCTAGAGAGGCAAGCAAGGAAGTCAGGCGAGCAAAGGCACAGAAGGAGATTCAAATAGCTGAAGTAATTAAGAAGAGGAGAGGCTTTGGTTCACTATCTAAGTGAGAAAAGACAGGAAGGAAGGGATTATTAGGCTTAAGAAAGGTGTGAGTGGGTGGAGGATAATGGAGGAAAAGCAGAGATACTAAATGAATACCTCCAGAAGGAGGAAGTGATACTCCCTCTGTATAACTGCTAGGTGAGGCCGCACCTGGAGTACTGCATGCAGTTTTGGAGGCCGCACTTAAAGAGGGACATTAACCTCCTGGAAGGGTCAGAGGAGGACAGCAAAATGATTTGGGGCTTGGGGGACAGGACCTATGAGGAGAGCTCAAAGAGCTAAATATGTACACTTTGGAAGAGAGAAGGGACCGGGGGACATGATAGAGGTCTTCAGGTACATGAAGAGGTAAATAGGGAGGAACAGTGAGGGTGCTTGAAGGAAGGAGGAGGGGCCACTAGAGGCATGGGTGGAAGCTGGAGGGAAGATTCAGGGAGAAAGGAGGAGGTGCTACTTCACTGAGAGGGTGGTAGAGCCATGGAATGCACTACCTAGGGGGCTGGTGGAGGCAGAGACAGTGGAGGGGTTCAAGAGGGGGTGGGACAGGTACAGGGGAAGGGTTCTGGAAGCAAAATCCAATGCAGCAAGAATATCCGGAACTGGGAAGGGAGAAGCCAGAGAAGGTGAGGGGGACAGCAAGGTCAGCACCCAGGGTGGGGGCTGACCAAACGAGCAGACACGAAAGACAATTAGGCCTATTCTGCTGGCATTTTAGTATGTTAGTATGTTAGTATGTAATACTTCTGTTCTGTCTTCACCCGGGAGAAGGATGGACCAGTGCCTTCAGGAGGGAAAAGAGGAGTTGGGGGAAGGGGAACACAGACATAGTGACAGAGGAGGATAGAGTGAGGAAGGGTCTGCTGGCATTGAAAGTGGACAAATCACCAGGCCCAGACAGAGTACATCCAAGGGTACTAAAGGAACTGTCTGAGGAGCTGGCAGGGCCACTACCAGACCTATTTAATAGTTCACTAGAGTCAGGCGTGGTACCACAGGACTGGAGAACAGCATATGTAGTGCCCCTTCACAAAAGCGGTCCCAAGGATGATCCAGGGAATTACAGACCAGTTGGTCTGACCTGCATTGTGGGCAAGCTGATGGAGACCATACTAAAGGAAAAGTTGGTGAAATATCTAGAGGAACATGGTCTCCAGGATGAAAGGCAGCATGGGTTCATGGGGGGGGAGATCATGTCAAACAGATCTGATTGACTTCTTTGACTGTGTCACTAAGACAGTAGACAGGGGCCAAGCAGTAGACATCCTCTATCTTGATTTCAGCAAGACTTTTGACTCTGTGCTCCACAAAAGTTTGATCAGGAAGTTGGTGGATCTTGGAGTTGGGGAAAAGATGGTCAAACTGACTTAGAGACAGAACACAGAGGGTGGTGGTAGGGGGAAGAGTTATCTGGCACCAGAGAGGTAACCAGTGGGGTCCCACAGGGCTCTTTGCTGGGACCAGTGTTGTTCAATGTCTTCATCAATGACATTGGAGATAGCATTAAAGGCAAAATGTGCCTATTCGCAGATGACACCAAGCTCTGTGGGAGAGTGGACACAGCTGAAGGGATACGGGACCTTCAGGAAGATCTGGAAAAGCTGGGGAGCTGGTCCAGGATCTGGCAGCTTGGCTTCAATGCCAAGAAATGCAAAGTTATGCATACTGGATCCAAGAATCCCAGGACAGAGTATTACCTGAGTGGAGTCTGAGTATCTGCATCAGAGGAGGAGGAGAAGGACCTGAGAGTGATGATCACTAGTGAACTGAAGCACTCCATGCAGTGCAAGAAAGCAGCAGCAAAGGCAAACAAGATGCTGGGATGCATAGCTAGGGGGATCAGTAGTAGGAGAGAAGAGGTTATACTGCCCTTCTACAGGTCACTGGTAAGGCCGCATCTAGAGTATGGAGTTCAGTACTGGTGCCCACACCTCAAAAAGGACATTAACCTGCTAGAGAAGGTACAGAAGAGGGCTACAAAGATGACAGTGGTCAGCAGGGCAAGGCAGACGAGGAGAGGTTAAAGGCACTGAACATGTACTCCCTGGAAGACTGGAGAGAGAGAGGAGACATGATTGGGACATTCAAGTACTTGAAAGGGATAAATAAGGTTGATAAGGAGAGTCTCTTTAAGCTGAGTGGCAACCATATTACAAGGGGGCACAGTCTTAAACTGGAGGGTGGGAGGTTTAGGGGGAGGTCAGGAAGCACTTCTTCACAGAGAGGGTGGTGGACACTTGGAATGTGCTGCCAGAAGAGGTCATCTCGTTGAAGACAGTGGGCAGCTTTAAGAGGGGCTGGGATAGGCATAGGGTGAAGGTAAGAATCATGGATAGGGAGGATGGGAGGAGTGGAGAGGAAGGGCAGGGACATTAGCTCAAGCTGTGAACCCTGCAATACGAGCAGACTTGATAGACCAAATGGCCTTTCTCTGCTGGCTTCTTCGTATAAATCGATAGCTTCAAAGCATCCCTGGATGAGCATATGGGGGAAAGAAAATACTCCTTCTCAGGGTAATTTGTTGAGTCCAAATGGTCGAACAGCTCTAGACTAATATCATTCTATGATTCTATGAAATATCTGAAGGTTTCAACCTTGCCTGCTCCATCTCTCCTCTCCTCCAGGAAGTACATGTTCAGTGCCCTCAACCTCTCATTATATGACCTTACCTTGTTTTCAGTCAGTGTACTGTTGGAGTTGGAAGCAGCAGGATGTTCTAGTCATCCCTGGGTTCATCATATAGGTAATTGAGGGGTGCAAGGAGGGTGTGTGGTTGTGGGTGCTGATAGGGTGTTGGGATGGGGCTGGTGGGGCCAGAGGGGGCATAAAACATTAAGATGCCTTTTCTTTTATAGGTGTTTTGGGGGATAAGGTAGAGCACAGGGTAGAAGACCATGCAGAGAGAGCAGGAGGGATTTAGTCTGTTTTGGGGGATGGGGTTAGAAGGCAAGGGTGAGAGACTTCACAGAGGGAGGGAGTGGGAGGTATCTGGTCTGTTTCAATGGATAGGTTAGAAGGCTTCACAGAAGACAACACAGAGGGAGGGAGTGGGAGTGATTTGTTTTGGATGAGGGAGTTAGAGGCGGGTGGGAGATCATGCATGGGGAGGATTTGTGCAGCTATACAACCCATGACCCCAGGGAGACAATGGGGTCGGGAGTGAGAAGAGTCAGTACAGTCATTACTTGCTCCTGACATCAGGCAGGTAGCAGGAGGGTTGGACACAAGAGGTGGTGCCAGTGGAACTTCCAAGGATAAGAAAAAAGTAGGGGAGGGGAGCAATCATTTATAGATACTCATTATGTGGTTCCCTACCCGACCTTTTGTCCCCAAATGTGGAACATTGCTCTCAAAATGTGGAATAAGTAAAGACAATAGGGGACACTTAAATCTTTAACTAAGAAGCTCTGACTTCTGTTAAAATGTATGTCTTTATGTTTGCAGAGTTTGTTGATAACTGAATAAGAAGTTTTTCATGTTATTTCCTAGGGATTCTTGCTTTAAATCTTAAGATAGAATATACTAAAATGCCAACAGAATAGACCTAACGGTCTTTCATTTCTGCTCATTTGGTCAGCCCCCACCCTGGGAGCTGACCTTGCTGCCCCCCTCGCCTCTCTGGCTTCTCCTTCCCCATCCCAGATATTCTCACTGCACAGTACTTTGCTTCCAGAACCCTCCTCTGTACCTGTCCTACCCCTCTTGAACACCTCCACCATCTCTACCTCCACCAGCCCCTGGGCAGCGCATTCCATGGCTCCACCACCCTCTCAGTGAAGTAGCACCTCCTCCTTTCTCCCCTGAATATCCCCCCCTCCAGCTTCCACCCATGCCCTCTAGTTGCCCGCACTCCTTCCTTTGGAGCACCCTGACTGTTCCTCCTCTATTAACCCCCTTCATGTGCCTGAAGACCTCTATCATGTCCCCCCGGTCCCTTCTCTCTTCCAATGTGTACATATTTAGCTCTTCGAGCCTCTCCCCATAGGTCCTGTCCCACAAGCCCCAGATCATTTTGGTTGCCCTCCTCTTGACCCTCTCCATGAGTTCAATGTCCATCTTTAAGTGTGGCCTCCAAAACTGCACGCAGTACTCGAGGTGCAGCCTCACCAAGCAGTTATACAGAGGGAGTATCACTTCCCTCCTCTTGGAGGTGATCCCCATGGCGATGCATCCCAACATCCTGTTGGCCTTGGCCGCTGCCCTCCTACAAGTCTCAGAGCTGTCCATCTTGACATCTACCACCATCCCCAGGTCCTTCTCAGCCATTGAGACTTGTAGCACTCCCCCCCCCCGGGGTGTACACTTGGCCCGGGTTTCTGGCTCCCAGGTGCAGTACCTTGCATTTCCCTGCACTGAAACTCAGCTTCCACTTTCTAGACCACCTTTCCAGAGCCTCCAGGTCCCCCGTAGGGTCACCTTCCCCTCCTCCCCATCCACCACCACCTCCAGTTTTGAGTCATCCGCAAAGAGACTCATCTCACTCCTGTTACCCTTCCTTATGTCAGAGATGTAGGCGATGAACAGGAAGGGCCCAAGGACCGATCCCTGAGGGACCCCACTAATAACCCTCCTAGGGGATGAGACTATCCCACCAACCATGACCCTCTGGGTCAATATGGGCCAATTCCTCTCAATGTGGAACAGGGACATTTGTGAAGCCAAAGGAGGAACTGTTCCTGGTAATGTGGGACATTTGAGAGGCATGTGCTTCAACAAAAGAAGAGGGGAGGTACATAAAACAAACAGTAGTAACACTCTGGATAAAGAAGTTGATACCAGCCCATTTACAGAAGAAAGGGTTCTGAAAGAACTCTTAAAACTGAAGGTGGACAAAGCAATGGGGCCTGATGGGATTCATCCCAGAATTTAAAAGAACTAAGGGTAGAACTAGTGACACCACTGACTACCCTTTTAATAAATCATGGGAGGATGGGGTGGTACCCGAGGACTGGAGGAGGGCAGATGTGATTCCCTTCACAAAAGTGGGAGCAAGGCAGAAGCAGGAAACTATAGACCTGTTAGTTTAACCTCAGTGATAGGGAAAATGATGGAATCACTTCTAAAGGAAAGAATTGTCAAGTATCTAGAGGCCAGAGGGCACAGGACCCTAGGCAGCATGGATTCACAGGGAAGGTCATGCCAGATGAATCTGATAGATTTCTTTGACTGGGTGACCAAAGTAGTAGATCAGGGAGGGCTGTGGACATGGCCTACCTAGACTTTAGCAAGGCATTTGACACAGTCCCACACAAAGATTAATATACAGTTAGCCAGCCTGGGAGTGGGTCCCAAGATGACAGCCTGGGTAAAGAATTGGCTGGAGAATAGGACACAGAGAGTAATAGTAAATGGAGTCCACTCAGAAGAAAGGAGGGTTACTAGTGGGGTACCACAGGGTTCAGTATTAGGATCGGTCCTCTTCAATGTCTTTATGTTTACATTGCAGAAGGACTGGAAGGAAAAGTATGTCTCTTTGCAGATGACACTAAGATCTGCAACAGGGTTGATGCACAGGGTGGGGTGGAAATGATGAGAAGGGACTTGGCAAATTTAGAGGAATGGTCAAATGTATGGCAGCTTAGATTCAATGCTAAGAAGTGCAGGTAATGCACCTGGGAAACAAAACCCAGGGAAGAGTACACAATGGGGGTGAGATACTCAACAACAACAAAAATGGAAAGGGACCTGGGGGTAGTCATATCAGATGACCTAAAGATGGGCAAGCAATGTGAGAGGGCAGCAAGGAGGGCTGGGGGGATACTGGGATGCATAGGGAGAGGCATCACCAGTAGAAAACAGGAAGTTATTATCCCTCTGTACAGACAGCTGGTGAGATCCCATCTGGAGTACTGTGTGCAGTTCTGGAGACCCAATCTCCGCAAAGACATAGAAAGGATGGAAGCTGTCCAGAGGAGGGCAACTAAAATGGTGCAGGGTCTACACCGGAAGACATATGAAGAGAGACTTAAGGAGCTTAATATGTATAGCCTCGAGGAAAGGAGGGAGAGGGGACATGATAGAAACTTTCAAGTACCTCAAGGGAATCAACAAAGTCCAAGAGGGTAGCATCTTTCAAAAAAGAGGTGTGCAAGAACAAGAGGGCACAATTTGAAGATAGAGGGGGCGGCTCAGAGGTAATTTAAGGAAGTATTTTTTCACAGAGAGGGTTGTGGATGCATGGAACGGCGTTCCGGAGGAGGTTGTGGAGTCAAAATCAGTGGTGGAATTCAAGCATGCATGGGATAGTCATAAGGCAATTCTGGGGTGTGGGGGTAGGAAGAAGTAGGCTGCTGGTTAACTAGGATCTGCAGCTTATCCAGTAGGTAGGGAAATGGGCAGACTGGGTGGGCCAAGCGGTTCTTATCTGCCGTCAAATTCTATGTTTCTATGTTTCTATGTTTCCACTGCTCCAAAGTCAGCATTATGTGGGTCACCATTAAGACAGGAAAGGGAAAAGCAATTCAGGCAGGGATGGTCTATAGACCCCCAGTTCAGGGGAAGGGATTAGACAAGATACTGCTTGATAGTATGCATGATAAGACAGCTAAGAGGAGGTTCTGCTGATGGGGACTTTAACTTGACTGATGCGGACTGGTCCACCCCAACAGGGGCCTTGGCCAGGACCTGAGACAGTGTGGACTCACGACAGGGGCGGACCTCAGACAGCTATTGTGGAGTCAACCAGGGAAGGGCAATCCTGGATCTGGTGCTGACCAGTGGAGACAGAATAACAGATCTCCAAGTGGAGGGTACGGGGACCAGTGACCACCAATGATACATTTCAGATTCAACATAGGGATATAATCAAGTCATACAAAAGCAAAGATCCTAGATTTCAGGAGTGCTGACATATGCAAGATGGGGAAAATTGTTAAACAAACCCTGGGACAGAGAAAGACAGGAGGGAAATTTAAGAGCAATAGGCATACATTAAATAAACCATTGTTGGTGTTGAACCTTAATTCCTGACTCCATGCTCATGACGCTTGCAATTGTTTCCACATGTAGTACCCACCCCCTCCATGTCTTACTGTCTCTTTCCTGAAGAATCTGTCTACGCTCATTCTGATGTTGTGATGGGTCACTGGGTCTGTTGGAGCTTGTAGTGGGAGGGAGTTTCTTTTGGGATCTGAGATATTCCAGTTTCTCTTGGGCCATTGTTACCCCATGCCACTTTTTTATAATTTGCACAACAAATGTCAATTAGTTACTAGTTTTTCTTGTACTTTTAGCCTTCTGTTATCAGCTATTATATATCGCTATGTTTCTACCACTGCTTAGACCACAAATGTACTACTATTTGTCAAATTGTTTCTGTTGTATCTTCTCTCTTAATAATGTTGATACATGTGCCGCTTGGCCTGGGTTGTGCCTGTAAACAGTCCTTGGACCAGTGCACCTACCTGGTTATCAAAGTCATAAATAAAACAAAGATTTGTCAATGCCGAATGTTGGCTTGCTGCCATTGGCATTGGTAGTGCAGAGTTAGAGAGCTGCATCATAGGAATGACAGTGAAGTATTGAACTGATGCTAACCCACCCCCACCCTGCAGAGACTGACAGGCATTGGGTGTCCCTTGGTGTTTGGTAGCAGTGCGGGAAAACATTTTGGGCAGGATGTGAAAAATGACAGCTGTACAGTTCATAAGGAGGTGTAAAAATGCCAGTGTTGAAAATGTGGCATGTAAATATACCAAATTGGCGAAGTTACAAGGGTGCATGGGAAATATGCAACGCACACTTGCAACACTGCCATTTTATGGGCATTCGGCACCAAATTTTCAACATAGGCATTTTAGCACCTCTGCTCATGTACAGTGTCCTCAAAGTGTCCCAAGAAGTGATTTCGCACAGCGACCACGCTATTCTGCGCCGGAAGTGCAAAAACACATTTTGGGCAGGATATGTGAAATGACAGCTGTACTGTTCATCAAAAGGTGTGAAAATGGCAATGGTGAAAATCCAGAGTGAAAATTTCACAAATGCACGATGGTACGAAAGGCATGCAATCTGCCAAAATGACAATGCTGAAAATCCGCATTAAAATATTGCGAATCTTGTGACTATGAGCCCTGCGTAGCAACTGCGCAATGCACTTCGTAAAACAGGCATTTGTTGGATTTTTTCCACCAAATTTGAACATAGGCTTTTTGAGAGGCCACCTTACGAACATTGGCACTGTCATTTCGTTATCGGGTCCTGAAAGGTGATTTCGCGCAGTGACTGAAAAATCACCTTTTGAGGCCAAGTAACGCCATGACAGTGATAGAATTCATGAGGAGAGGCCCCAAAAACTCCATGTTGAAAATTTGGTGCCAAAATTCCAAGAAATGCCCGAGATATGCAGCAAAGTTGAAAAACCCCTTTTCATTCCATTATACAGCTTACCGTCATTTCCTCAGTTTGCGGTCGGCTTTGAAGAGTGCAGACGTGTTCATGGTCCACCGAAGATCGTCACGCCGGACTCCAGAGGTAAGTATGGGGTGGGGTGTGTGTGGGGAGGCAGGGTGCACAGTGGGTGGGTGCGGTGGGGGCAGAAGACTATGAGGGACCATTTTTTGTTATAGGGAAGAAAAAAATTACATTATGAACAGGTTTTTTTTTCAGGGAACTTGGCACGCTGGGTGGGCTCCTAGTGTGCCACCTAACTGTTTTGGGGGGTGCTGCAGCCAATCTAGGATTGGGCACCCCCGAAGTCAGCAGTTGGACAGCCGCCCGCCATGCTGCTAATGTGGCAGCACGCAGGAAGGGTCCGCTGCATCTGACGAGCTTTGCTTGGATTGCAGCGGACCTTTCCTTAGATGTGCTAACCACATTAGCATGCATGGTGTGGCGCCGGCATGCAGGCTGATTTGGGAATGAGGGACGCACCTACTGATGCATGCCCTGCATTCGCCCAACAGCGGCCGCACCCCCAAATCTGCACTCTCCCAAGATGTTGACTTGCTCGCAAGAGCGGCAAGCCAACATAAAAATAAATAAATGTGTTAAGATAAGAAGCAAAGAGAGGAGGAAGTCACTTTGGTTCTCCAATTATGGCAGAAAAGGTAAGAGCCAAGAAGGTGGCCTTCAGAAAATACAAAGAGATGCAAAGGGATGAAGATAGGAAAGAGTACCAGAAGTGTCTGAGGGAGGCAGGAAAGCTGTAAGGAGTGCAAAGGCACAAAGTGAGAAAAGTTTAGCTCAGTCAGGGGAACCGTTAAGATCAGAGGGACAAGGGAGAAAGCATGGAGGTGATCAGGATAGGTGTCAATCCTAGACAAACATTTATGCTCAGTCTTCACATTTGAAGGGAGGACAGAGACCACAGTTAGACATCTTAGACACTGAGATTGAGGGAGTGGACACCAGTCCTTCTACAGAGGAATGTGTGCTAAAGGAGCTTACAAAGCTAAAAGTGGACAAAGCTATGGGTTCAGATGGCATACACCCCAGGATCCTGAAAGAACTAAGGAGGGAGCAGGCAGCCCCACTGGTGGTCCTGTTTGACTGACTCCTAAATATGGGCGAGGTCCCAGAGGACTGGAGAAGGTGCATGTGGTTCCTCTTCACAAGAGTGGCAGCCAAGGCTGCATGTGTTCCTCTACACAAGAGTGGCAGCCAAGAGGCAGCAGGGAACTCAAGGCCAGTAAGCCTCACATCACAGGATCTGAGGCAACACAGATTCACAGCAGGAAGGTCCTGTCAAATGAATCTGTTCGAGTTCTTTGACTGAGTGACAAAAGTGGGGACCAAGGAGGAGCAGTAGATGTCACCTACCTGGATTTCAGCAAAGCCTTTGATACTGACTGCACTATAGCTGTTCCATCACTCCATCCTACCCTCACTTGACAAAGACTCTCGGAGTACCACTAACTGGTCCTGTCTGCTACTGAACTTCTTATTTTTTCTCCCCCTATCTCCTCCTACTTTTCCATCCTTATTCTTTTCCTTAAATGCCTCTGAGTTTCATTCTTTCCTGCAATTGAATATTACCATTTTATTGCAGCCTTTATAAATTGCTTGCCAATTGTTTGTAACATTGTCTTGTTGTTTATGTACTTTTATGACGTGGCACCTTTGTAAAAGAGCCTTTGGCTCAAAGGTATTAATTCCTAGAACAATAAACTAAACTAAACTACTGTTCCACATATAAGGCTGGTCAACAAGATGGGTAATCTGGATTGGGCTGCAAAGTGGTGAACTGTGTTAGTAACTGTCTGAGGGACAGAAGGGAAGGGGTAGTAGTAAATGGAGCCCAGTCAGAGGACATGGAGGTGATCAGTGGGGTACCTCAGAGATCAGTTCTAGGGCCAGTCCTCTTCAATGTTTTCATCAAAGACATTGCAAAGAAGCTGAAGGGGAAGGTTTGCCTGTTTGCAGATGACACCAAGATCTGCAACAGATTAGATACTCCAGAGGGAGTGATAATGATGAGAACAGATCTAGAAAGGTTGGAAAGATGGTCAGAGGTGTGGTAACTGAGGTTTAATGCAAAGAAGCACAAAATCATGCACATTGGGAGTAGGAACCTGAGAGAGCTATAGGATGGGGGGGGCTGCTGGCAGTCACCAAAGTGGATAGAGATCTGGGGGTCATCATCACAGATGACCAAAAGGCTACCAAGCAGGTAGCAAAGGTGGTAGGGAAGGCCAATGGGGTACTGGGTTGTATAGGAAGGGGTGTCACAAGCCATAGAAAGGAGATACTGTTACCGCTGTACAAAACACTGGTGAGGCCTCATCTGGAGTATGCCCTGCAGTTCTGGAGGCTGCACCTTCCTAAGGGCATCAACGGGGTGGAGATGGCACAGAGGAGAGCTACTAAGATGGTGCAGGGTTTATGGCATAAATCATATGAGGAAAGGTTGAAGGACCTCAATATGTCTACACTGGAATTGAAGAGGAAATGGGGGGATATGATTGAGACATTCAAGTACATCAAAGTCATAAATAAGGTGAGAGGGGAAAACATGTACCAGTACAAAAAGAGTAATAGAACCAGGGGATATGACCTGAAATTGGATGAGGCAGTATAAGGGGAAATGTGAGAAAGTTCTATTTCACTGAGAGGGTGGTGGGTGCAAGGAACGAACTGCCGCAGGGAGTGGTGGGGAGCATGCACTGTGGCAGGATTCAAACATGCATGGGATAAAAACAAGTGAACCATAGTGATGGGAAGGACTAGCTAAAAAGAAATAGCTAAAGCCAAAGACCCACTAGGGTCACAGGCCGCTATTACAGGTAGGCAAACAGGGAGACTAGATGGGTCTGGAGGTCCTTTTCTGCCAACAACTTCTATGTTTCTAAACTGTATTTCTGTTTCTGTGTTTCTAGATCCCATATTCTCCTCCTGCCTTGGCAATACTTCAGCATAGCTCTGTCTATGCAGATATAAAACAAGCATTTGTCAATGCCGAATGTTGGCTTGCTGGCATTGGCATTGGTAGTGCAGGAGTTAGACAGATGCATCATAGGAATGGCAGTGAAGTATGATGCCAACCCACCCCCACCATGCAGAGAGTGACAAGCATTAGGGTGTCTCTTTGGATGTTTGGTAGTGCAATGCGGGAAAACATGTCAGGCAGGATGTGAAAAATGACAGCTGTACAGTTCATAAGGAGGTGTAAAAAAATGCCAGTGTTGAAAATGTGGCATGTAAATATACCAAATTTGCGAAGCTACTAGGGTGCGTGGGAAATATGCAATGCACGCTTGCAACACTGCCATTTTATGGGCGTTCGGCACCAAAATTTTCAACATAGGCATTTTAGCACCTCTGCTCATGTACAGTGTCAGTGTTATTTCCTCAAAGTGTCCCAAGAAGTGATTTCGCACAGCGACCATGCTATTCTGCGCCGGAAGTGCGAAAACACATTTTGGGCAGGATATGTGAAATGACGGCTGTACTGTTCATCAAGAGGTGTGGAAAAATGGCAATGGTGAAAATCCAGACTGAAAATAACACAAATGCACGACGGTATGAGCGTGCGTGCAATCTGCCAACGCACACTCGTAACACAGTTATTTTATGGAGTATTATCACCAAATTTTCAACATAGGCATTTTAGGTCCTCTGCTCATGAACTGTGTCACTGTCATTTTCATAATCTGGCCCAAACACTGATTTCCCACAGCGACTACGCTATTGTAGCGCGGAAGTGCGAAACACAGTTCGGCAGGATGGAAAATGACAGCTATACTGTTCACAAGGAGGTGTACAAAATGACAATGCTGAAAATATGGCAGTAAAATAATGTGAATATCGGGTTATGAGCCTGCGTGTAGCAACCGCGCAATGCACGCCAGAAACAGGCATTTGTTGGATTTTTCCACCAAATTTGGAACTTAGGCTTTTAAGAGGGCACCTCATGAACATTGCTACTGTCATTTTATACGGTTCTGAAAGTGATTTCACGAGTGACCGCGAAATCACCTTTCGAGGCCAATTAACGCCATGACAGTGACAGAATTCATGAGGAGGGGCCCCAAAAACCCCATGTTGAAAATTTGGTGCCAAAATTCCAAGAAATGCCTGAGATATGCAGCAAAGTTGAAAAAACCCTATTCACCCATTATACAGCTTACCAGCATTTCCTCAGTTTGTGGTCGGCTTTGAAGAGTGCTGGCGTGTTCCCGGTCCACTGAAGATCGCCGCGCTGACTCGGAGGTAAGTATGGGGCGGGTGAGGGAGCAGGCATAGCGAGGGTGCGGGTGGGGGAGGGGGCATTGAGACTATGAGGGACAGTTTTGTTTTACAGGGAAAAAAAACAAAAGAAAACCATCGCAAGGACAGTTTTCCTGTTGCAGGGCATTTGGCACGTTGGGGTGGGCTCCCAGCATGCCACCCAACTATTTTTTTTTTTGTGGGGGGAGGTCAGCCACGGGGATGGGGCACCTCGTCGGCTCACAACAGGGGAATAATGCCGAGGGGATTGGGCACCCTCGGCATTCAACAGTTGGGGAGAGGTGATGCCGACGGGAGTGGGCTCCCCGTTGGCACAGTAAAACAGTGGGGGTTACCGACAGAGGATTGGGCTCCCGATGTCGACAGCCGTAGCCGCTCGCTGACCATGCTGATAATGGCGGCAGGCAGCAAAGGGTCCGCTATGTATGACGAGCTTTGCTCGGATTGCAGTGGACCTTTGCTTAGATGTCGCACCATTATGTATGCCGGTGTGGCGCCGCATGCAGGCTGATTGGGGAATGAGGGATGCACCTATTGATGCGTGCCCTGCATTTGCCCAACAGCGGCTGCGCCCTCAAATCTGCACTCTCCCTATATGTTAGCTTGCGCCTGCTGCAAGCCAACATAAAAAACAACACTGATATTCTAAAGCAACAACACCATCTTCTGGCCACAATGTTCTGTATAAATGTTGAGTAGTGTTTTCAAGGGGAGAAAAAACCTATAATTTAATAAACAGATGTATTTCATTTTTTGTGATTAACTCAGTCCCAGTGTTTAAGGAATGCAATGCATTAAGGTACAGTAAGTACATTTTCAGTTTGTTTCATGATGTCTGATTTGTGAAACATAGCTACTGGTCAATGGTGATTGTTCCGTGGAGGTTTTTGTACAAGGAGCCCCCTGAATTTCATCACAGTGGGCTTCTTGCACAGTAATACATGGCGGTGTCCTCAGTCATCAGGCTGTTCATCTGTAGATATACTTCACCTTTAGGGACATCCCTTGAGATGGAACGCGACCCTTCACAGATGGGGGGTAATATATATCCCCATCATTCCACATAATGCGAGCCAGGTCAGCCCTTGTCCTAAGGGGCTGCAGAACCCAGTGTATACTGTAGCTGCTGAGAGAATCCGGACACCTGACAGGTCAGGACGGATCGAGTCATGGGTTTTTTAACATCCCTCCAGTCTACCGCAATGTAATATCAGCAGGAACACCTGGAGATCAAGAAGAGAATAGCATTAAATAGTTGGTAGAATTCAACTGAATTACTGATACATCTATAGCAAATTTCAATTATAGCAATAATAGATTGGTAGAATTTAATATATAGGTAAATAAGAAGTAGAAAGCATAATTACCAGAAATAAGCAGGCACAATATGCCAAAATGTATTAAATAATTCATGACTTTCATAGAGTACAGTATAATCCTGCTGGGTTTCTGCTGACTCTCAATTGTCAGTGCCTTGACCCGCACTGCTAGGTATCAGCCCCGGCTCTGTATTTAAAGAAGCAGCACGTCATATGGTTTTGCATGCTTGCCATGCTGAGATATTCCAAACTCAAACAGCATCCTGTGTCCCATGCCTAGCAGAAGGGTGAAGTAGGAGCAGCCAGTCACCATCTTGCTGCTCTGCTCTTGTAGCTTTTGGAGTCAGACATTAACCTCTTCAGTTTGTCACCACTGGTACATGAGTAAACAAAAACTTAGAAGCAAAAGAAAATTATAGAAAGTGTTTCATTATGATATGCCTTACTCTTGTCAGTACACTTATTTCAATATTTAATTCTTCCTCAGAAGAAGACATGATTCAGTTTTGCCTCCAAATGAAGTGGTAAGTGCAGTGCCGCCGCAGGAGAGCACACATACTGGATGACTGCACCATTGATATCACCGCACTGTTTTTCACAAGTGCCCCTCCTAGAGTCAGAGCCTGCCTGTTATTTTTTTTTTCATTATTTTATTTATTTTATGAGATTTCAGAGACATACCTTTGAGCAAAGCTCTTTTACGAAGGTTCCACGTCAGGCTAACAGACAAATTAGACACAATTACCAAAAACTCTAATACAAAGTACAGCATCATGTAAGCAGGCATTTGAACCAAATAACCATAGATCAGACAGAAACAGGTGGGTAACTAACAGTAGGAAACAGATCAATTTTGAGGCAATTGAAATAATAGTACCTTGGCTGAGTACATTGTCAATGTTGGGGAGATTAGAGTAACTTTTTTTATTTGTTTATTTGAACAAGTCGGATTTACAACCTATGAGTCAGGGACTCATTTACAAAGGCACCTCGTCTCAGGGAGGGCAAGACAGTAGAACATTGTGCAGATACAGCATTGGGAGGAAGTAGTGGATGGGGGGGTGGGATGGAGGCGGAGTAGTCACCTTTCCTGGGGCTGGATCAGTCTGGAGGGGAGGATGGGATGGCAATCAAAGGGGAGGGAGCGAGAACTTGGCAGCGAGAGGGGCATGGTCAGAAACAGCTACATTTGATTTCTGAAATTAGGTGTAGTCTCAGGCCAAATTTGAAATGAGAGAGGCTCTTGGTCATTCGAAGTGGTCCAGGAATTTTGTTCAACCATTGAGGTGCCCTGTAGGCAAATGTGCATTGTTCCAGGGCAGTTCAGCAGAATGGTTTGGATAGCGTTCCCTGCACACTACCTCGGGTTCCGTATGTGGAGGATGCAGTAGATAGGATATTTGATACACAGGGGGTAGTTTTCCCCATGAGTGCCTTCTTCCCGAGGAGGCAGGATTGGAACTTAATTCTATTCCCGAGTGGCAACCACTTTGATTGTTCATACAGGGTGCAGAGGTACATCTGTGAGTCGGCAGCCAGGGAGAGCTTGCATGCTTTATTGAGGGCTGTGTGTATCCTCTTGAGGGCAGTTTCTGTGGCTGCACCATAGACTACTAGGCCATAGTCAATGGACGATAGGATGAAGTTTGAGACTGAGAGTTAGAAGCCTCAGGAGTGAGGTATTTCTTATGCCTGTGGAGAACTCCCAGCTTAGAGTTAACCATCTTGACCACCGAGTTGATGTGTTGGGTAAAGGAGAGGGTGTCATCAAGGGTGACACCAAGGTACTTGAAGGCATTTACTTGTTCCAGAGGAGCGCTGTCTTTGTTGGTGATGATGAGGGGTGGGTGTTTCTTGTTTTTCTGTCAGTTGGCTATGAGCATGACCTTCGTCTTTTTGTAATTTAGGCGTAGTTTCTGCTTGCAGAACCAGTCCTCTAGCTTGTGGAAGGAGCCTTGGAGTTCAGATTGAGAGTGTTGTGGTGTGTTACTATTTAAGAGTACCGTGTTGTTGGTGTGGAGGATAATTTTTGTGTCACATGCTTCAGGGAGGTTATTCAGAAAAGACTGAAGAGTAGGTGCCCCAGGATGGATCCCTGGGGACCCCAGTGCTACCTCTCTAGAGCCTGACTTGGTTGGGCCCACCCTGACATGTTGGGTCTGTTGGTCAGGTAGTCCTTGAACCAGCTTGTTGTGTTATGTGCAACCCCAGGTTCTATAGCTGCATCAGGAGTAAGAAGTGGTTGACAGTATCAAGGCTTTGGTGAGGTCAATAAAATCTGACCCTAATTATTTTGCCTTCATCCAGTGCTTTGTGTGCAATTGTGAACTCCACCAAGGTGGTAGTAGTGCTGTGTTTTGTCTGAAGCCATGTTGGTTAGGGCAGAATAGTTTGTACTTGTTGAGGTGTTCGTGAGTTGCTCTGCCACAGTCTTTTCCATTGCCTTGGATAGAGGGACAGGATGGAGATTGGTCGATAATTGGAAATGTTTGCCCTGTCTCCATTCTTGTGCATAGTGTCACAAGGACCTGTTTCCAGCTCCAGGGAATTCAGCAAGTGTCAGAGATTTGTTAAAGAGTTGTGTATTGGTCCGATGATCGTGTTAAGTGAGAGGGATATAAGCTTCATGTCAAGCCCATCACTGCCCATTCTAGTCCTGCCTAGCACTTTTTTATGTGCTTTAGGGTCTCCTTTACTGTCATTCTCCTAAAGTAGAAGTTAGGATGGGGGATTGTTCGTGGTTTGCTGCTGGGTTGTTCGGCAGGTTGGAGCAGGTAGTCAGGGGGAAGAACCAAGGAGAGGTCTGTGAAGGTTTCATTGATGCGATGAGGGTAGAGTCTGTAATAGGGGAGCTGTTTAGGTTGAGATGTTTGGGGTGCTGTTTATTGTCCTTCCCCAGGAGGCTTCTGACATTCTCCCAGAACCTCTTACCATCTCCCTATGTGCTTCTGAGTTGCTCCTTATGGAAGATGGCTTGACCTGGTGTATGAGGTTAGTGCACTGATTTTGGGCAGTTCTGTAGCACTGAAAATCATAGGATCTGCTGGAGGACCTTGCATTTACCAGAGCCTATCCCTTTCTTGCATCTTACTAAAAAGCTCCCCAATGATCCAGCCATGTGACTGTGGTTAACACACAGCCCTCCTCCTGTGCTTTCTCACCCTCCCCGACCAATTACCTGACACAGGGTCTCTCTAGATCCCACGAAACAGCATCCTGCTTGTCTCTGATAAGGACATCTCGAAGGCTGCCAACTACTGTCACGGGTTAACTAAGATAAAGCCAGGACTGCATTACCAGTACTGTTAAGCTAATACTGTTTGTATAAGTTCGTTTTCTGTAATGTATACCTCCACCCTCTGTAACAGATGTGGAGCCTTTGCAAAGAGTCTGTGACTCAAGGATTGTAATTTGATTATATTCAATAAATAAAAATAAATAAAATAAAATAAATAAATGTGTTACCCACCAGATTTTTCTTTTTTTAGAGGGGCAAAGAGGCCACATATGCTGTTAAAACCATCAGTGAAATAACTGAGGGCTAGGTCAAGGCTTGGATCCGAGTCAATAGAAGATCAGTTAGTTGTATGTAGTGAGGGCTGAGATGAGTGTCCCTAGTTTGCCTTTCCTCAGGACTCTGCTTTCTATAAGGATGGGAGGTGTTAAGTGCGTGAGCCGAAAAGCAGGATTTTACCAAAAGAACAAACACATTCAACAAATTGAAAATCGAATAGAACATTTATTTATTGTAATACCTGATACATGAAACAGCATTCATTTTTCAGGAAAACTTTGCATTTGATATTTAAAACATACTCAGAAATAACTTATCTCAGCATCCCAAAATCTAATGTGCACAGGTTAGTGAGAGGAGCCCTTAACCTGTGTTCTCTGTAGAGAACAGCAGGACATTCTTGATTTCTGTAGCCGCAGCTGGAAGTCATGGTGTGGGCTGCAGTGAGAGAAGTGAGACGCCCTTTCCCTGGTGTCTAGTGCCCCCCCCAAGTTGCTGTCCCTTTATGTGTATGCTCTCGACTATCAGACATTTTCATAAGCATGTCCAGCAAAATGTGGGTGACATAAGTCATATGCAAAATCTCTGGAGACAACAATTTTAAATCTTAATTGACTATTTTGTAAATATTGTTTAAGGTCTCATTCTCCATACCCAGTTAAGATGGTGCTGTATCAAAGTCACCTCTGCAGATACTCTTTCCCTAACTTAAGCATTTGTCAATGCGAATGTTGGCGATGCTGGCACTGGCATTGGTAGTGCAGGAGTTAGAGAGATGCACAATAGGATTGGCAGTGAAGTAGTGAACTGATGCCGACCCCAGCCCCCCCCCCATGCAGAGAGTGACAGGCATTGGGGTGTGCCTTTGGGTCGTTGGCCATAACGCTCATGCCATTTCACCTTACTCTATCCCAAGAGACCGATAGTGTCACGATGTGCCTTGGGGTCTTTGAAACATAGAAACATAGAATATGATGGCAGATAAGAACTGCTTGGCCCACCTAGTCTGCCCATTTCCTACCTAATGGATAAGCTGCAGATCCTAGTTAACCAACAGCCTACTTCCTCCTACCCCCTGCTAGAATTGCCTTATGTCTGTCCCATGCATTTTTGAATTCCCCCACTGTTTTTGACTCTACGACCCCCTCAGGCAGGCTGTTCCATGCATCTACAACCCTGTCTGTGAAGAAATACTTCCTCACATTACCTCTGAGCCGTCTCCCCTCTAATTTCAAATTGTTCCCCCTTGTTCTTGCACATCTGTTTTTCTGAAAGATGCTACCCTCTTGGACTTTGTTGATTCCCTTGAAGTAATTGAAAGTTTCTATCATGCCCCCCCTCCCTCCTTTCCTCGAGGCTATACATCTTAAGCTCCTTTAGTCTTTCTTCACGTCTTCTGGTGCAGACTCTGCACCATTTTGGTTGCCCTCCTCTGGACTGCCTCCACCCTGTCTATGTCTTTGTGGAGATGGGGTCTCCAGAACTGCACACAGTACTCCAGATGTGGCCTTACCAACTGTCTGTACAGAGAGACAACAACTTCCTGTTTTCTACTGGTGATGCCTCTCCATATGCATCCCAGTATCTCCTCAGCCCTCCTTACTGCCTTCTCACATTGCTTGCCCACCTTTAGGTCATCTGATATGACTAACCCCAGGTCCCTTTCCATTTTTGTTGTTGCCAGTATCTCACCCCCCATTGTGTACTCTTCCCCTGGGTTTTTGTTTCCCAGGTGCATTACTTTGCACTTCTTTGCATTGAATCTAAGCTGCCATACATTTGACCATTCCACCAACCTTGCCAAGTCCCTTTTCATCCTTTCCACACCACCTTGCATATCAACCCTGTTGCAGATCTTTGTGTCATCTGCAGAGACATACTTTTCCTTCCAGTCCCTCTACAATGTCACTTATAAAGACATTAAAAAGGACCAGCCCCAGTACTGAACCCTGCGGTACCCCACTAGTAACTTCCCTTTCTTCACTGTGGACTCCATTTACTATTACCCTCTGTGTCCTGTTGCCCAGCTAATGTTTTACACAGGCTACCACCCTGGGACCCACTCCCAGGCTGGCTAATTTGTTTATTAATCTTTTGTGCGGGACTGTGTCAAATGCACTTGCTATAGTCTAGGTAGGACATGTCCACAACCCTTCCCTGGACTACTACTTTGTCACCCAATCAAAGAAATCAATTAGATTTGTCTGACATGACCTTCCTGCTGTGAATCCATGCTGCCTTGGGTCCTGTGCCCCACTGGCCTCTAGGTACTCAACAATTCTTTCCTTCAGAAGTGATTCCATCATTTTCCCTACCACTGAGGTCAAACTGACAGGTCTGTAGTTTCCTGCCTCTGTCTTGCTCCCACTTTTGTGTAGGGGAATCACATCTGCCCTCCTCCAGTCCTCAGGTACCACCCCATCCTCCCATGATTTATTAAAAAGGGTAGTCAGTGGTGTTACTAGTTCTTCCCTTAGTTCTTTTAGAATTCAGTGATGAATCCCATCAGGCACCATTGCTCTATCCACCTTCAGTTTTAGGAGTTCTTTCAGAACCCTTTCTTCTGTGAAAGGACGAATATCAACCACCTATCCAGAGTGCTTCTATTGACTGGATTAGGTATCTCCCCCTGCTCTTCCATTGTGAATACTGAGCAGAAGTATTCATTCAGTATCCCTGCTTTTTCACTGTCGCTCTCTGCCCAACCACCCTCCTCTTTATTCAGCCTCAGTATCCCTGCCTTAGTCTTTCTTTGCTTCCTAATGTACCTATAAAAGGTTTTATCACCCTTCTTAACTGAGTAGGCTTTAAGCTCACCCCATTCTATAAGGAAATATACTGACATGGGTGCAGTGTAGGAGAATGGGGTGAACGTTGGGGCTGAAGAATCCAAGGCACACCTCGACGCCTGTCACTGGCTGCAGGGTGGGGGTGGAATGGCGTAAGCATTACAGGCGACAATGCCAAATCACACCCCTGACACCTGTCAGTCTGTACAGGGTGGAGCACTACGGTTGGAAACCCTAATGCCCAGGGCATTTGTTGGTATTTTCACTTCAAATTTTCAACATGGGCCATTTGTGACCCCACCTCAAGAAAAGTGGCACTATGAGTTTGCTTGCTGAAAGGTGATTTTGTACAGCTACTGTGCATTTTGGTGCCACAGGTGCAAAAACACATTTTGGGCAGGATGTGAAAAATGACAGCTGCACTTTTCATGAGGAGGTGTAATAAAATGGCATTGTTAAAAATCTGGAGTGAAAATATAAAAAAGTGGTGACATTATGAGCATGCATGGAAACTGCATAACGCACGCCCATAACGCAATTATTTTGGGGATTTGTTTACCAAATTTTCAACATAGGCATTTGGGGAACTCTGGTCATGAACAGTGTCACTGTGATTTTGTTAATCTGGCCCGAACATTGATTTCCCACAGCGACCGTGCCATTGTATGACATGTGTGAAAACACATTTCGGGCAGAATGTGAAAATGACAGCTGTACTGTTCATAAGGAGGTGTACAAAAATGACATTAGTGAAAATCTGGAGTGAAAATATAAAAATTGGTGACATCAATGAGCGTGTATAGAAACTGTGCAATGCATGCCCGTAACACAATTATTTTAGGTATTTTTATCAGATTTTCAACATAGGCATTTTAGGACCTCCACTCATGAACAGTGTTACTGTGATTTTGTTAATGTGTCCTGAATATTGATTTCGCACAGCAACTATGCCATTGTGCACCACATGCACGAAAACGCATTTTGGGCAGGATGTGAAAAATGACTGCTGTACTGTTCATAAGGAGGTTTGAAAAAAAGGACAATGCTGAAAATCTGGAGTGAAAGTATTAAAAATTGTCAAAGTTATGAGCATGCATTGAAACTATGCAATGTACACTCATAACACTGTCATTTTTTGGAATTTTTCCACCAAATTTGTAAGATAGGGTTTTTGGGACTCCACCTTATGAACAGTGGCATTGTCATTTCGTTAATCAGTCCCAAAGGTGATGTCACACAGTGACTGTGAAATGACCTTTGGGCTGAGTAACAGATGACAGTGCATGTGTTCATGAGGTGGGATCCCAAGCACCCAATGTTAATAATTTGGAGGCAAAATTCCAAAAATGGCTGAGATATCCACCTAAGTTGAAAAAAAACATTTATGCTATTATACAGCTTGCAGGCATTTCTTCAGTTCACGATCAACTTTGAAGAGTATTGGCTGCTTGATCACGAAGATCATCGCACCTGGCTCTGGAGGTAGAGTATGGGGTGAGGGAGGTAAGAGTGCGAGAGGGTGGGTTCAGGTTGGGGAGGGACCCATCAGAGAACGCTTTCTTTCTTCAGGTACTGCAAAAATAAAAACGAACACCATGGACTGTTTTCTTTTTTACAGGTGTATGAAAACTGTTGTGCACACTAGGGTGGGCTCAGTGTGCCCCATGATTTTGAGGGGTGATGTTGGCCACACTAGGATGGGCTCCCAGTGTGGCACAGAATGGGGGCAGGGGCCAGAACATGCCGATGATGGTCGGCTTTGATTATGGGGGGGCACACATGGGTGGACTCCCTGTGTGCCACACAATCTTAGGAGGGTTATTTAGCATGCCAACAGGGGGATTGGGCACCCTTGAAGTTGGCTTTGTAGGCATTGTGCAGCAGGTGAGTAGCAGCCACTGCCGCTGTTTATTGAAATACTTCACCAGGAAAGAAAGGCCGCGAGGTGTGTTATTGTGTCGCTGCATGACAAGCTTGTCTCTTATTGCAGTGGAACTTTCTTTACAAGTTTTGACCACTTTACATATTTCTTGTGTGAGCACCTGCATGCTGGCTTATTGGGAAATGAGGGATGCACCTATTAAAGTGTGCCCTGCATTCCCACACTGACGCACTCCGAAATCTGCATTACTATAAGATGTTGACTTGTGCTCAGGCACAAACCAACATAAAAATAGAACCATCAGCTGAGATTTGAGAGGTCGATAAAGCTTTGATTTAAATATGTTTACTTTTGGGGAGCCCATTTCCTGCAGCTAAGAGTTGTTAATGGATCTTAAAGAGCAACTCTGCACTTCAGCAGGTGCTTTCATAAATAAGATGTTACAGTTGTTACAATTTACTACAGAATACTTTTTTTTATTTTCAGTGTTCCTTTCCAAGGTTTTCAGCACATCTAGGTAGTCCCTCTAAAAAGGCTGTTTAGAAAACATCTGAAAACATTTGACTGTACCCTATTTACCTCACAGTGCCTTTGTTTATGATATCATAGTACTCACCATGACAATAGACTGTGATGTCACAAACAGCAATTGTGTGGTTAGCAGGGGAAAGTCAGATACATTTTGAAAGACTTAGTCAAATATTTCCTGCATTATCTGCATTATTTAGTAGGGGAAAGTAAAAAAAAATCATTAGAAAACAAATTTAAAACTTAACTGGTGTAAGTGGTTTTTTTTTTTGCATTTATTTATAATAGAGGATTGCTCTTTAAGGAATCATTTTATGACTCTCGGACTAAGAATTTATTTCCCTGTTCCTTTTCCCTCGTCAGGCTGAATGTGCTACTGTCAGACTGGCTGGATGATTACAGTTTTATTTGGGATCTATGTAGAAAAACAAAACAAACAAAAAAAATGTTAATTTAGCATTTCCTCCTTTGTGTTTGGATTTGCCGGGGCTGAAAGATTTAGAGACTCTAGGTAGCATGCAGTCACTGCTTCTAGTACCCTGCCAACGTGGTCAGTCTATTCAGCACCCAGCCAGCTCAGTAAACTTGCTCTCATACAACTTCACTGCTCCTGACTAGTCACTGTAGGTGTGTGTGTGTGTGTGTGTGTGTGTGTTTATTTTTCAGTTAGTTGTGTAGAAATTTATGTTTTTTGTTTTTTGAATGCCAACTTTCTTTCTTGCCAGATGACAGTTTGGTTGCACATCTACAATTACTTGTCCCTCTGTTTGTTTATTTTGTCTGCAGGTAAAACTGAAATGAACACTATAGTTTGCTTTAGTTTGCTAGGAGTACAGTTTTTCTTTTGATTTCCAGCTCTTCCTAATATGTATTGGCTGATCCAGTTGCCTCCTAATGTGTCTAGGAACTGTTACACTAAGAACAGAATGAGGATTAGTTCACCCGTTTTGTTGACTCACATACTGCATTTAAACAGGTCCAGGATCTTGAAGCCTGGACTGCTCTATATAAACCGGATGTACTGGCTTTGACGGAGACCTGACTTAAGCCACAAATCCTCCCCCACGAAGTTGACCTTGTTGGCTACTATGTTTGTAGAAAGGATTGAGTAGGGAAGATGGGCAGGAGGGGTTCTTATCTACATCAGCACCAGTCTAAATGTTATGCAACTAGGCCATCCTCCCCTCTGTGACTCAGTGAGTGAGATAATATTCATTAAAAGTGCTCCTAGATGATACTAAACCCCTTTACATAGGGTGTGTCTACCCCCCACCCCCATTGGCAGCTTCTTCCCTCGAATCTTTAACTCAGGTGCTGGCAGAGAATGCACTGGGGAGATGATCCTCCTAGGGATTTTAATCAAAACTGAGAACTATAGGTGCTACTGGAAGTAAGAACCCTGTCCTTGACACCTGTCTGACCAAGTCATTAATTTGCCTACAAGGCACAATGCCAAGTCTGGCAAACATACCTTGTAGATTGGGCTCTAGTATCGAGTCCAGAGTGGATATTGGCAGCTGGAATCATGGCAGACTCTTGAGTGACTACTCACCAGTCTTCTGCACCTGGTTAAATAAGTTCCGCCAAACTGCCAGCCAGGGTAACAGAAGCCAGAAACTATGCCAGACTTGCAGCAGACTTCAACTCTGACCTACGTGCTAACTAGGAACCTTCTTCCTCCCCTCCTTGGATGAGGCACTAAATTATTTCACCAACATATTTATGTCAGTGGCTAATGTGCATGCCCCTCACAAGAAACTAAGAGTGCAGGGAAAGTGCCACAAGTGGCTTAACCCAGGCCTTAAATGAAGCATGCTGCTCTGGGACAGGGCTTGGGGGCATTACAAATCCACTGGCCTCAAATTGGACTAGGAGAAATACAGGGCACTGAGGAATAAATGCAAGAAAGCTTCCAAAAATGTAAAACTCAAGTACTTGTGTGATCTCCAGTCTCGACGCTTAAGGGATCCTAAGAAATTCTGGGGCCAAATAAACCTGCTTTTGAAGGGTGCTACTAGTGCCCAGGATGGAGCTCTTTTGGTTGGCGATACCCTGACCAATGACCTCACTTCTGTAGCTGGGACATTTAATGCCTCCTTTTCTAACCCCAGCACACTTAAATCTCCTGTCCCTGTGGGTTCCCGCAGCAACAGAACTGAATGGGTTCACACTAGGCCTCAGTTTCATATAAAACTGGTCAAGCCATCTGAAGTACTACCCTTCTAAATCGGATTACCCGACTCCTCCCTGGACACGACCTACTCGAACCTAAGCTGCTGCGGCCACTGTCCCAGCTATTACCCTCCCTGTCACCATGCTTATTAACAGATCCCTACTTGAAGGAAAATACCTCAATAAATGGAAGGTTGCAACCATATTAGCTATCCACAAAAGGGGCCTAGGGTTAATGTGGGATTTACAGGACCATCTCCATCTCTCTGCTCTCTTGAGAAGGCAGCAGGAGACTGTTCTACAAACCAACTGCAGGACTACCTCAAGCTGCACCTACTCCTAGTCGACAATCAATATGGTTTTAGGAAAGGCCATGGTACCAACACAGCCCTAATCCAGCTAAAGTCTGACATCCTAGATGCCATGGATAGGGGATCCTCGATGGGAGCTTTATTCATCGATCTTTCAAAGGAATTTGACCTGGTCAGTCATGAACTACTTCTCTCCAAGCTCCAACTACTAGGGCTGGACAGGCTCTCAGTTACCTGGTTTGAGAGCTACTTGCTCAACAGAACCCAAAACGTTCTATGGAGAGGAACCCAATTGGGTGCTAGACTTGTGACCTCTGGAGTATCCCAGGGCTCGATTTTGGGTCCTCAACTATTTACCCTCTTTCAATGACATTGAGCGGGACTGTGGGCTGGACAACCTCATCCTGTATGCAGATGATACAGTTGCATACTGCAGTGATCCACTACCAAGCATTATCTCTGCCAAACTTCAGACCTGTTTCACAGCACTTGAGGCTTGGTTCACCGCTAACTCACTTGTGCTTAATGAGGAGAAAACGAAAGCTGTCCTATTTGGGACCAGGCATCTGGGAGCCAACAGGCATGACCTGCTCCAGCTCCACACAGCCCAAGGAAAGACAGCTGAGGTTATTGACAAGATTAAATATCTTGGAATCCTCCTTGACCAGGATATGTCCTACAAGCCTCACATTGACTACTTAACCAAGTCCACTCACCAGAAGATTGGCCTCCTCTACAGGCTGGGAAACTCCCTTTCAGATGAGGCACGGTGAGCCATAGCTAACTGTACCCTGCTTCCTACCCTCCTCTATGGTGCCCCCCTTCTACAGTTTCTTAAGGGGGGTGAACTAAGAAAACTAACTTTACTCTACAATAGGGTTGTACATTTCACTACCCACTCCCCTCCTAGGAGTCACCACTGTGAGGTCCTTGCTGACCTTAACTGGCCCTCTATATGGCACAAATTGGCCTATCCCTCACTATGTATGACTTTCAAATTCACTACTGCCAGCCCTCCCCAAATCTGCATGGCTTTCTTAATCCCAAGGTCCAGTGCTATGACCTGGGGTCATCGACAGGCTGCCCCTTGACATCCCTCGAGTGTGGACTAACCTAGGCCAAGGATCCTTTTGGTATGCTGCTCCTAACCTGTGGAATTCTGTCCCAGAGAATCTGACTGGTTGTCCCACACTCCATGGATTTAAGTCTGCATTGAAAGTGTGCCTGCTGGAATGGAGTCTCTGTGGTTGTTACTGCTAGTCCCTGTCGATTGGGCCCAATACCCCCCCCCATACACATAAGAGCACATGGGCTCCTGACATATTAAACCACCTTACAACTCTGGATATTACCCTATGTAAGAATTTCCAGATCGAATAATGGCAAATCTGGAATCCTAGGCCTGAGGTGTCTACAAATCAATCATATGTGAACTCTGTTATATATTGTCTCTCTCCTTCTACCTAGTGAATAGGGCGGTGTTTGCCATACCCTGAAACTGAATATTAACTGCACCGCTGTTACTTTTTCATCCTCATATCTCATGTGTATTGTGTATTTTGTACCTAACTATCATACTGTATGTGAACTGTTAAACTCTGTATGTAATCAAAGTATGTACCACTGTATGTAATTAATGTATTGTAATTAATTCCTGGTAACCCCTGAAAAAGGAACCTCTGGTCTCAGTGGGCTTACCTGGTTATCAAAATCTAAATAAATATATAAATAAACACAATAGTTTGTGTTGGGCTGTTCACACTCTCTGCAAGTAGCTCTGGAAGGTGTTGCACAAGACAAGATTCAGGAGCCTCTGCAGGATGGATACATTTCAAATGACATTAAAGAGTTAGTAGAGCTTATGTTCCCAAACAGCATGGCTTTAGAAAGTAACAGGGAACTGGCACAGCCTGGGCCAGGTTCACGGACCACATCAGTGGAGCTATGGATGGAGGGTTGCTCGCAGGTGCTGTGTTCATGGACCTGTCCAGGCATTTGACTTAGTGGACCATCACCTGCTACTCGGAGCATGGGTGGCCTAGGGCTTACTAACTTGCCCTTGAGTGGTTTAACAGTTACCTAGGGAAGGACTCTGAAAGTTTCATATGGGCACCTTATCTGAAAGCAGGGAGCTGGGTAGAAGTTCCCCGTGGCTCAATTCTTTGGCTGCTCCTTTTTACATTGTTTATAGATGTAATGCCTCCTAATTTGAAAAACACAAACAAAATACTTTATACAGATGATATTATTTTTTACTGTAGTTTGAATTCGTTTGAAACTATTAGCCAGCTTTTGAATAGAGATTTCCATGAATTGTAACACTGGTTAAGTAAACTCTAACTGTCCTTAAATAGTACAAAGACCAAAAGCATGCTTTTTGGTTGAAACCAAGGCTTGAAAAAGCTGATAAACTAAATATATTTGATAATTCAGGCACCATATTCAATCAGGTTACCCAGTTCAAGTCTTTGGGCTTGGGCATACATTTAGATCCATAACTAACTTACTCTTATTATGTTGGAATAATAACTAGACAGGTAAATCAAAATGTGGAGTTCTTTTTAAACTGCAGCCCTCACTAACTCTCCAAGCAAGGATTGCAATAGCTACCATAAGAGCATACTGTTATCATCATTGCATTCTATATCAGGTCACCGGATGGCTTCCACCAAGCTATAACAGTTTATAAAATATGAGCTGTCTTACTGATAATGTTCTCAGACAAAAGTATAACTCCCCTTTGTACTCTTTATTTCAGTTTAGATAGTTTAGAAGACAGCTGTGGCCTAATGAAACACTTAGTTCTACAATTCGGAAGACAAAAACAAAAATGGGAGATCAAGCTTTCTCAATTAAGGCTATAAAAATTTGGAACGAGCTCCCTGTTGCTCTTCAGTCTGGCATAAGTCATGAAACTTTTAAAAAATAACTAAAGAAGCACCTTTTTAGTCATTTAGAATGTCAATGTTCTTTGTGAATTTTGTTTAAGTACTGACTTAATGTTGCAAATGTTTAATGTCTGTATAATCATGTTTCTCTGCTGTGGTTCAAGTAACATCTTGACTGTTTCCTGTAATGGTCTCAGGTCAAACATGATAAAGGGCAAGTGGCTCATGTGCTTACCCGGTGAACAAAAGTTTAAATAAATAAAATAAATAATAAATAAATTCACACAAATGGTTTCATTGTTGGCTCTGGATACTTTGGGTTATGCATATAATTGTGTCTGTTGCTCGAATGTATTTGCTGTTGGGCTGAACTGAAAGAACTCAGTGCCTTGTTGTGGTTTGGTACCAATTCCTTTGATCTTTTTAACTGAAATACAGCCCATTCCCATCGTCCCTGTATAAAGCAAATGCTTATTTTTTGTTGTTACCAGTTCTATTTTAGTATACAAATCCACTACCTATCTACCTAACTCTGGAGCAAATGATTCCATCAGTAAAACACAGAATAATAAGAAAGCTTCAAACGCTGTGTGTTAATTTTAATTTGCTTTAACTGGGGCTGCCTGTTTCACATACTTATCTTTTTCTAGGAGCAGCATCAGCAAGATTTTAACACAAATGTTTGCCCCCCAGCACAGCCAGGCTGAATTAGGAGTGGGGACCCAGTGTGTAAGGTACATGGCCCTTCTGAGTGATGGCATTCTCTGATATCCAACTTTGTGTTCATCTGCAGAGAGAGCCAGATGCCTGGTGGCAGAAGGTGACATGTTTGGCTGGGCTTCTGCTTTCTTCTATCACTTTACCAATGGCAGCTGCTTGTCTCCAGTGTGTCATGACAAACTTTACTGTAGCCTGATTCTATTTCTGTTGTTAAACTACAACAGATCAGTTCTGTCTCTGTCCCAGATTTCCTGCCTAGCTGTCACCACTGTATTTCTAGTGCATCCCGTATTCGTCCTGGAGGTTCTTCCTCCTAATGTCATAGTCTGCCATCTCAGCACAACTGAACTGACTATTAAAATAATTATTTCAAAATAAGTCATTATTTAAAATTGCATGAAAAGTCCTGATTTTTACTGTCTGTTACAGGATTTGCATGTTCTTCCTGCACAATTATGCACTGAGTACTTATTAGCACTTTGTAACTACGTATCTGTAGCTTAGCCACCTAACCCTGTACCCCACCCCTTGATGCACTAGGAGGAGAAACAGTAGGGCTGTATTGTGCTTCTGCTGTACCTTTCTACTTTAGCACTTTATGTTTACTTTTGAATTAAAATTATTAACTTTTTCTGTGGTGTCTGGTGTCACATTTTGTTTGCTGTTTTTATCCCTGCCCTGGCACAGCCGTAGGAGTGCAGTTGAGTTAGTTTTAGTGTTGTCTGGACACAGATTCTGCCACTGCTTCCCAACATGGCAGTTTACAGGTGAGCTAATCTGCCCCAGCCTGTTAAGGGAGCTTGTGATCCTGTGCTGTGGGCACAACTTCTGGTGACCCTGCCTCTCCCACTACTGGGGCACCCAGAAGAGGAATGGTTCCTGCCCAGAGTGCTGGGAGGTGTTCAGTCATGTCAACAGGTGGAAAAGGAACCAGGTACTGCTGGCTGACCAGTATGAGAAGACGAATGCACTGCAAGTGCTGGGACAGTAATCGATCCTACAGGTACTACTCAGAGCATGAGGAGAGACTCAAGCTGTTCTGTGTCCTGGATGGTCAGTTCATCTACTTAATCTGCAGGGACAGTCAATGGCACCCAGAGCACATCATTTACCCCTCAGAGAGGCAGCTGACACATTCAAGGTAAGCCGCTGAGGAGGGATGACCTCTGCCCCAGGTAGAGTTCATCTATAGCTTCTGTTTATAACACACCCATACAAAACAGCTTAAAGTGTCACAACATGAAATATAAATACTGAAAACAAGCACAATACTTATGGCCTATACACAGGAGAAAAAAGTTGCTTTTCTAATTTTTTTACCTGTTGGTTAGATACAAACCTCAATGTATTTAATGGGTATGCAGTGGTGGATCCAGGAATTTACAGAAGGGGGACACACATGACCACAAAAACCAAACTTTTCTAGGAGGGTCTAAGGGCATGCCCCCCCCCAAGAAATTTTGAAAATATAAGGTGTGAATTGGTGCTTTTTGGTGTATTTTAGGCCCAATTTTAGGAGCAAAGTGTTGATAACCCTATCAAAAAATCTCCTACTTCTCTTTTCATCACAGAGCAGCTACAAGCAGTAATGTCTGCCTCACAGGGATATGTCCTAAATGCTCTAACAGTCCCAGTATGCAGATGAGGCACTACTCAGTCTCTACTCACTCGTCATAGCCTCAATTTCCAAAGCTGACCTCACTTCCTCTCTCTCTCACTCACTCCTCGCAAAGATCAATTGTATATCTTAGATGATGTATCATACTCTCTGTAAAATGTTTATGTGAATTGCCTGTTTTTCTCACCTATTGTTACTCTCTGTGCAAACTGTACCTGGGTCATACCTGGAAACGAGCTTCAGCTCAGTGTGCTTTCCGTCATCAAATTTTAAATAAAATAAATAACATAAAATAAATATAAATTCTGAGAGATATATCTGGTTGTTCTGCTTGAATAACCAGGCATGTCACTCAGCTTCCTCCCATCCCTGCTGAGGCAAGTTTTTATTGCACTGTGATGGAGAGAAACTGGAGATGGTCTCAGTTGAAAAGCACATGAACAGAGAAACTTCTAAAAAGAAACTGAACTACAGTTGTTTACAAGTTATAGCCAGACTGGGAGGGGTACATGGAATAGTGGTGGTGTTAGGGGGACAGCCAAGGGCAAAGAGACAGAAAAAGAGGTGGTACAGTCTGCACCCCCTCTTTCACTCTTTCTGCCTCTTTGACCTGGGCTGTCCCCCAGCACCATTACTGCTTCCGCTCCACTCCATCCCTTTACTTGATGCCAGATACCTCACCACTCTGCTTCTTTTCTCACCAAATATTCCTGATACCTTGTCTCTCCCTCCCTCCAGCTCAGGACAAAGAAAGAAGCTGTTACCAGCTCAGTTTGAAATAACAAAAATGTTTTAAATGGGTAATTTCAGGCTTAGCCACAACCACAGCAACACAGTCCACAAAACAAGCATTTGTCAATGCGAATGTTTGCTTTCTGGTTTTGACATTGTCAGTGTGAATGAGTATTGAGTTATCTAGGTGTAAGTATTTCTGTGGCCCTATCAGAATCAATGACAGAGTTCCCTGCATTTCTGTCTCCTCTCAAAGTGTAATATTTTACAGCATCTTGAAAACTTAGTTTGACAGGGAGCAGTTATTAACTGTTAATTACAGGAAATCCATCTACCTGAAAATTGAACTGTGTACAGTGCAGAACAATTGTTAATGGAGATTTGCTGTGATTGCATTCCTGTCTCTGGGTTGGGGAATGGAGCTCAGGAAATGCAAATATCACAGGCAGATTGCAGAAAAGAAGCATACTAATGAAATTTTCCCCATCACCCATAAATCCAATATGCTGTATGAGAAGCTTGGTTTCTGACTGAAATAATAACTTACACTAAGTATCAAAAGCTGCAAGAAATTTGCTAAGTATCTTACAGTGTTGCATATTGTTTCTGTAAGGAACTGATAAAAGGTAGACAGATTATTTAGCAACAACTTTGCAACTCCTGGTCACATTGTAGCACAATCTTTATGTAACAAAGCAGGAAAGTTACAGGAATTTTTTTAAAGTACCAACTCTGATGTGCTGAAATATCCCTGCAAAAAGCTATAATGGATTCCTGTTGTGTTTTCGCATTTCTATTTCTTGCTTGTGTTACATCCAGATTAATAAAACAAGCAAGTAAAACAAGTGTGCTTGTATTATTTATCAAAAGAAAATGTAATTGCTGAAACTCTTACTGATTTATCAACTAGTATGCTGTGCTAAAGCATTAGTATGGCTATGTGTGTAAATGGAAGGACTGGTTGAAATACATTGTGGCATCCATCTTAAGTTACATGACCGGACACAGGCAGCGAACTGCAGATCTGACTGCGTATCCTCACATCTGTGAGTGTTCACTGCCATGATGCCTTCAAGTTGTGATGAGTATGGTAGATGGGGGGGTAAGTAATGGAGTGTGCAGAGCGGCTTCCCACAATCTCCCACTTGCATACTGTGTGACTGTGAGCAAGTCACAAGGAACAAGGAGGCGCTACTTCACTGAGAGGGTTGTGAAGCCCTGGAATGTGCTGCCCAGGGAGTTGGTTGCTGCTACTACTGTGGAGGGGTTCAAGAAAAGCTGAAATAGGTATAGAGGGAGGGAGGGAGCATCCCAGAGTATCATTGGGAAATGGGGGACCTTGTAGAGAGAGAGAGGGGGGCTACCAACAGTGCCCTGGGAAGGCACTGACCCTTTGAGCAGACTCGATAGAAACATAGAAACATAGAATTTGACGGCAGATAAGGACCACTTGGCCCACCCAGTCTGCCCATTTCCCTACCTACTGGATAAGCTGCAGATCCTAGTTAACCAGCAGCCTACTTCTTCTTATCCCCACCCCCCAGAATTGCCTTATGACTGTCCCATGCATGCTTGAATTCCACCACTGATTTTGACTCCGCAACCTCCTCCGGAAGGCCATTCCATGCATCCACAACCCTTTCTGTGAAAAAATACTTCCTTAAATTACCTCTGAGCCGCCCCCATCTTCAAATTGTGCTCTCTTGTTCTTGCACACCTCTTTTTTTGAAAGATGCTACCCTCTCGGACTTTGTTGATTCCCTTGAGGTACTTGAAAGTTTCTATCATGTCCCCCCTCTCCCTCCTTTCCTCGAGGCTATACATATTAAGCTCCTTAAGTCTCTCTTCATATGTCTTCCGGTGCAGACCCTGCACCATTTTAGTTGCCCTCCTCTGGACAGCTTCCATCCTGTCTATGTCTTTGTGGAGATTGGGTCTCCAGAACTGCACACAGTACTCCAGATGGGGTCTCACCAGCTGTCTGTACAGAGGATAATAACTTCCTGTTTTCTACTGGTGATGCCTCTCCCTATGCATCCCAGTAACCCCAACCCTCCTTGCTGCCCTCTCACATTGCTTGCCCACCTTTAGGTCATCTGATATGACTACCCCAGGTCCCTTTCCATTTTTGTTGTTGTTAGTATCTCACCCCCATTGTGACTCTTCCCTGGGTTTTGTTTCCCAGGTGCATTACCTTGTACTTCTTAGCATTGAATCTAAGCTGCCACATTTGACCATTCCTCTAACCTTGCCAAGTCCTTCTCATCCTTTCCACCCCACCCTGTGCATCAACTCTGTTGCAGATCTTAGTGTCATCTGCAAAGAGACATACTTTCTTTCCAGTCCTTCTGCAATGTCGCTTATAAAGACATTGAAGAGGACCGGTCCTATACTGAACCCCGCGGTACCCCACTAGTAACCCTCCTTTCTTCTGAGTGGACTCCATTTACTATTACTCTCTGTGTCCTATTCTCCAGCCAATTCTTTACCCAGGCTGTCATCTTGGGACCCACTCCCAGGCTGGCTAACTTGTATATTAATCTTTGTGTGGGACTGTGTCAAATGCCTTGCTAAAGTCTAGGTAGGCCATATCTACAGCCCTCCCTGATCTACTACTTTGGTCCCAGTCAAAGAAATCTATCAGATTTGCCTGGCATGACCTTCCGCTGTGAATCCATGCTGCCTAGGGTCCTGTGCCCTCTGGCCTCTAGATACTAGACAATTCTTTCCTTCAGAAGTGATTCTATCATTTTCCTATCACTGAGGTTAAACTAACAGGTCTATAGTTTCCTGCTTCTGCCTTGCTCCCACTTTTGTGAAGGGAATCACATCTGCCTCCTCCAGTCCTCGGGTACCACCCCATCATCCCATGATTTGTTAAAAGGGTAGTCAGTGGTGTCACTAGTTCTACCCTTAGCTCTTTTAGAATTCTGGGATGAATCCCATCAGGCCCCATTGCTTTGTCCACCTTCAGTTTTAAGAGTTCTGCAGAACCCTTTCTTCTGTAAATGGGCTGGTATCAACTTCTGTATCCAGAGTGTTTCTACTGTTTGTTTATGTACCTCTCTCTTCATTTGTAAATACTGAGCAAAAATATTTGTTTAGTATCTCTGCCTTTCACAGTCTCCTCTGCCCACCCTCCCTCCCTTTATTAAGCCTCACTATCCCTCCCTTGGTCTTCCTTTGCTCCTGATGTACCTATAAAATGTTTTATCCCCTTCTTAACTGAGTTGGCTATCTTTTCCTCAGTTTGGGCCTTTGCTGTTCTGACTGCCTTCCCAGCCTCTTTTGCTTTAACTGATACAGTTCTCTGTCCTGCTCCTTCTGCGATTCCTTGTACTTCCTGAAGCTTTCTTTTCTCTTGAACCTTCACTGCCACTTCCTTTGAGAACCATAGTGGTTTCTTACATCATCTTGTTTTGTTTATTTGCTTCACACAAAGGCTCATTACCTCTGTGATGGCAGTTTTTATTATTCCCCATTGTTCTTCCACCCCTCCTTCCTGCCCATTTGCTAGTGCATTCCTTAGGCACTCACCCATTTTGGCAAAGTCAGCCCTCCTAAACTCCAGTACTTTTGTCTTTGTATGGCTTGACTCTATTGCTGTGTTTATTGTGAACCATACTGTTCGATGGTCGCTAGTTCCCAGATGGCTACCCACTTCTACATCTGTGATCCTCTCTCCATCTCCATTTGAGAGAATCAAGTCTAATATTGCTCCCTCTCGAGTGGGCTCCAGTACTAGTTGTCTAAGGCATGCCCCCTGTAGGGCATCTAGAATAACTGCACTCTTCGAAGTGGCAGCTGCAACTGCACTCCAGTTAACATCTGGCATATTCAGATCACCCATCAGCAATATCTCCCCTTTTTCTGCCATTCTAAGTATACTTTCTATCATTTCCCTGTCCATTTCCTCCCCCTGAGAAGGGGGTCTGTATACAACCCCTGTGCGTATTGTGGTGCCATTGCCTGTCTCCAAATTTACCCACAGTGCTTCTTCTCCTCCCTGTTTACCCTTTTGTTCTGTTGCTTTTATTCCTTCCCTTATGTAAAGAACTACTCCTCCTCCTCTTTTACCCTCCCTGTCCCTCCTGTAGACAGTGTATCCTGCTTTGTTTATGTCCCAGTCATGGTTTTGTGTGTACCATGTTTCTGTGACTGCCACGATATCCAGATGTTCCTCCTCCATCAAGGCCACTAATTCAGGAAACTTGTTACCCAGACTATGGGCATTGGTACTCATTGCTCTCCATTTTTGATGGCTTTACCTTCTGTTGCAGCATCCCCACTGACCGTTTCTACCTCAGTCATTTTCTCATTTAGTACCCTGTTTTGTAGGGAGAGGCTGGGATTTTCCTGCTGCTTATCAGTGCCTCCCTTTGACTAGTTTAAAAGCTTGCCAATGAAGCATTTAAACCGATTGCTCAAAAGACTTGTTCCCTTCCTGGACAGATGCAGACATCCTGCCAGTATAGGCTGGTGTCCCTCCAGGTGGAACCCCAGTCCCCAATGAAGCCAAACCCCTGTGCTCCACTCCATTTTTTCAACCATTCATTAAACTGCATGGTGCAATTACCCTCGCCTCCCCCATGCTTTTGACAGGCAGCACCTCTGAGAAGGATACTGTGTGTGCTACTTGTCTTAGGTCCCTCCCCAACTCTGCAATGTCCTCCTGCACTGCTCTAATCTCATGATGAGCCAAGTCATTTGTCCCTAGGTGGACAATTACATCCAGCTCGGAATCCTTGCAGCTGTTCTCGTGATCCTGAGGATGCATTTCCTGTCCCTCAAGCCATGGCACCAGGCAGGCACCTTACTTCATTTCCCAGCTCCCCAGTTCTATACTAATAATTGGGTCCCCACAGGAGCTGCTTCCCTTTCCCTGTGGTGTCCTCTGCTTCCTTCCTGTGGGCCTCCCTTGACAGTTATCATCAGTCTTCTCTGCAGGTGCATCCATAGGGGAGCCATGCTCCCCCAGAATGGTGTATGGATTGTGGATAGACCATAGGGCCTAATCTGCTGGCCTTGTAGTATGTTAGTATGTTAGTAAGTCAGTTAACCTCCCCAGTGCTCTCAGGTTGCCCATGAAAACAAGCAGCACTGACTAGTGGGCCTTACCTGGTTAACAAAGAATTACATAAATAAAGAAAATAAAGACAGAATGTTTAGAAATTATTCATGATCATGAAATGACTTTTGTGCCTTGGTCAATTGCAGGGTAGTTTGAAAGGAAACCAACTTACAGTGGAGTTCAGCTCCCATGTGGGGCTGTGCTCTACACATACGCACTGCACTGGTGCCACAATGCTGTGTTAATGTAAACACTGTTCACAGTAATTGCACTTTGACTCCCTCCAAAAGCTGTCCACACACCTTGGGGAAAGTGTACTCATTCCTTGTCATTAACTACATCATACAATTTGCACACTAGTAAGAATTTGACTTCATTTTCCATGCCTCAGAGTGAGTGTGTGTGTGTGTGTGTGTGTGTGTGTGTATATACATACAAAGACCTAGGGACTGCTGGTAAAATAAATAGTATAATTGTGTTATCAAGATTAAGGGGAGAGTATGTGGGGGCTGAAGTGCAATTACATACACACTGACAACTTGAATCAAACTTTGCTGCCTTTTCCAAACCTCGGTGTGTATGTGTGTCAAGTACAGAGTGATGGCAAGCTGCCACTCACCCCCCAAAAAAAAAAAAAGAAGAGAGAGAGAGAGAGAGAGAGAGTACTAAGGGACAAAAAAAAATGTTACAGTCACATAAATCCTACAAAATGTTCTATTTACTTTTCTAGGCCTCACTGTGGCTACGTTTACAGGGCAGTAAAGAAATGTTCAAAGAAATATTGGACTTCTGTTATCCTGGTGAGAGAGAGAGAGAGAGAGAGAGAGAGAGAGAGAGAGAAGAGGTGGGGGGTCCAGAACCCAGAACCAGGCTAGATAGAGGGAGACGACAGGTGTCCCTAGATAGACATCTGGTATAATATATATATACAGTATATATATATATATACACACACACACACACACACATGCACACATTTTATATATATATATATATATATATATATATATATTAATGGCATCAGTGTGACACTGTATGTAAATGGTGAAGGCCAGGCTGGCAAAACACATCCTTGGAACCATAGACATCATAATTAAAAGTGTAGCTGTCAATGAGCATGGCACATCCATCAGACAAACCTGGGTTTGAATCTCACAATCCGCCACTTGCATACCTGGGTATGCAAGTGGCATCTAAACTATAGAAACACAGAAACATAGAATTTGATGGCAGATAAGAACTGCTTGACCCACCCAGTCTGCCCATTTCCCTACCTAATGGATAAGCTGCAGATCCTAGTTAACCAACAGCCTACTTCCTCCTACCCCCACTAGAATTGCCTTATGTCTGTCCCATGCATTCCTGAATTCCCCCACTGTTTTTGACTCTATGACCTTCTCAGGAAGGCAGATTGCCTTGGAGCAGGTCACTTAACTGTTTTTCCTGTGAGCAAGTCACTTAAGCTCCCCAGTGCTCCCAGATCATCCCTGAAAACAATCACATGTGGCTAGTGAGCCCTATGTGGTTAACAAAGAATTATGTAAATAAATAAAATAAATACAAAATGTGTAGAATAATTCCACAGAGATAGACATGCATTATAATAAGTTTATTTTCTTTTACTGGCATTAGTGTGGCAATGTGTGTAAATGGTGAAGGACAGGCAGGCAAAATACATCCTTGGAGTCACAGAAATCAGTACTAAAAGTTTAGTTGTGAATTAGCATGGTATATCCAGCATACAGATCTGGTTTGATTCCACAATCTCCACTTGCATACAGTGTGCCTCTGAGCAAGTCACTTAACCTCCCAGTGCTGCCAGGCTGCCCTTGAAAACAGGCAAGTATGCCTATTGGGCCTACCTGGTTAATAAAGAATTACACAAATAAATAAAATAAAAACAGAATGTGTAGTTCTTACACATGATCAGGAAATGACTTTTATGCCCCGGTCAGTTGCAGGGTAGTTTGGAAGGAAACCAACTTGCATTGCAGTACAGCTTCCTTTACATTTTTTTTTTGTCAGACAGAGTATATTATTCATTTTAAAAATGCTGGTGCCATGTCAACTGGTTTGGGAAGAAGTAATAAGGTAGCTGGTCACTGGTGTCCCCACACAGTCACTGGTTTGGGATACAGTAGTAAGGTAGCTGTCCGCTGGTATCCCCACACAGTCAGTTGCTGCCAAGGAATTTGAGCTTGTTGCCCAAAAAATCTGATTTTGTTTGCAAGTGCTGGAAAACAGGTAACCAAAAGTTAACTTTTAAAAATCATAGAGTGAGCCTCCATTATTGTGTCACTATGTTTTAGGTTTGGGGAAAACCCTGCCAATGAATTACATTTTAAATGTTAATGCTCCCCTTGAAACATCCATCACTGTTAAAACACAGTCCAAACCTTGACCATTTTGGTCTTCTAGATGCTGAAGCTGTTCTGATGTCATGTAAGCCTTGTTTTATATAAAAACAATGAACATCAAAATAAAGCTGCTGTATAGCATTGCTGTGCCTGACAATCTGCAATATGTGCACTTAAAGCCTGTTTCAAGCATTAACAATTCCACCAACATACAAAAGGGCAATATGCCAGCTCCTGTCTTATGTCATTGTGATATATTTGGGTGAATTAACTTTTACCAACAGAACAGTATTGCTTTAAGTTACGATTTACTTTAATTTCATATTTCGGTATTTTGCATGTTTTTCTTCCACGTGGACTACTGTTTCCATATACTAGGCTTCATTAAATGAAACATATTAATCAAAACAGGCTTTTGTATAGTATATTGAAGTTGACACAGGTGGGATTCCATTCATGGAAAGCAACATTGAATAGGGTGTATGACCTGTCCCTTCTGACATATTGAGGTGAATGGACTGTATACAGTCCCATTTGTCTCAACTTCAATATACAGTACAAAAGACATTGTGCTTTAAGATGTCTACAGTACATCCATTTCAGCTTGCATATACAAAGAACAGCCCACCAGGAACGAACACCTGCAAAATACTGTGCATGAAATCATAATAAATCGTGACTTATAGAAATAGCATTCAGTTGGTAAGAATTCATTCACAAAAATATACACAAACAGGATGGAGACAGCTTGTATCAGAGAAAATGCTGAAACTGCTGAATGTTGACCTGTTCCTGTCAGGTGGGAGTGTGATAATTTGATGAACTCCATACTTTGCAACACTGGGCCACCTATCTTCTTTGAGTACCAGCTGCAAAAGTGTGTGTGTGTGTGTGTGTGTGTGTGTGTGTGTGTGTGTGTGTATTGTGTGGGCAGAGGGGAAAAGGATAAGAGTAGGATTCAGCTGCAAAGTATTTTGATTTGTGATGCACTTGGTCCCTACCAGTTTTAACTATCTTGCAATTCTTTACAAAATGAGATAAACTGCACTCCTTTGATCATCAGACTTCCCTGTTACTGTTCACACAATGCAAAATGGTGAAATTTATGCAAAGAAATGTCACAGCAGTCACAGCTAGTGATTCTTCTGGTCCTAGGATTTTCTGCTCCCTGCTGTGCTCTCTATGTGTTTCAACCTGCACATCCTACAATAAGTAATGTAAGAAGACTACGAGTCTAGGACTGACTGTTTAATGTAACTGAACTGGATTTTAACTGAGCTATGAGAATGCTGTGATGGACTGACATGCATACATTCAGCAATAGAATTTGGCACAGTTTTCATTGATCATTTACTGTCAGTGATCTGTGAGGTAGCTTGCTTTACACAAAGAGCAGCTCAAAAGGACTGGGTGTCAGTGACAATAGGAACACTATGCAGCAACAAAAAAAAGTCACAGTGTTCACACAGTTCAGTTAAAGTCCAGTTAAATTAAACAGTTCATAAACTGGTAGCCTTCTTACTTTGCTTATTGCAGGACGGGATATGCAGGTTAAAATATAGGACAACATGGAGCAGAAAAATCCTAGGAGCAGAAAAACTCCTGAGCTGTGACTACCATGTTTTTTTTTTTTTGTTGTTAATTTTTTGCATAGATCTGACACGTTTCCATTGTGTGAAGACCAGTAGGGGGATGTGTGCTCATTGAAGGGTACAATTTGTCTCTCAAGCTGTAAACTACATTTTATTTATGTACACCCACAGTGAGTGTCATTCTGCCATATAATGCAATTACAAAAGAGCAGACTAACTGCATTATATGGCAGAATGGCACTCTGGTTTTATATACACAAAATGTTGTTTACAGCTTGCAAGACAAACTGTGCTCTTTGATGAGCAGACTTCTTCTACTAGCTTTCACACAATGCAGACAAGTCAGACCCATGCAAATAAAAGTCAGGGTAGTCACAGCTCAGGATGTTTCTGCTCCATGCTGTGCTATATTTTACGCACCTCACTTGCTACTGCTGAAACAGAGACTTTAAAGATGTTTTTTTCTGTGTGTTTTTGAAACAGTTTCATTCATCCAAAGCATTGCTGCCCTCTATAAATACTGTGCGAGTTTTAAAGCGCAGAGTGTCATCTTCACTGTAATGAAGAACTATTTGTTTCCAAGGGATATGTTTTATGGTGTTTTGCCATAGATTAGCAGGCATGCTGGAAAGTCCAATGTAACAGAAGAATGCTGGGATGGGTGCAGGACCATGGCAAGCAGCATGCATTGGAGTCTGGACTGGAGAAGGAGCGGTCGGTAATCATTCAGTCATGGACTGTCTAGAGAGAGACAGAGATGCAGCTTCTATGCTGGGGGGTGATTGTTGCTGCGGCTGCCCTATTTAGTTCTCCACTCCTGAGTCCCATGTCCCAACACACCGCACCTTCTATGTCACCGATGACCATGGGATGATTATAATCTTAGGCAGCAGCTGCACCTGCAGCATGTTCTATCTGCACTGTGGGCATCTCTGTGTGCTTGGGGGGGTGCACTACTGGCAGTGGGTGGCATGTGGCAGGAGTGACTCACGTGGCAGGAGTGGCTTGGCTAGTTTGTTGGCAGCTCTGCTACTCATCCATCATGGCTCTGTCTCACTGGGGGTTGGGGGGCATCTGTGGACATACCAGACAGGACAGGAAGCAGACCTGCCCAGGGTACTTCTTCAGTCTTCACTTGTTATGTTGTGATTGGGACAGGAGTTAGGATGGTTCTGCATTGAATCAATGCCTTGTGGTGGTGGTGGAAGGGATGGGTCCTCCAGTGCTCCTTTGTAAGAAGCATGCCATTAAAGAAAGCAAGCAAGGTAGCACTGCAGGAGCGGACAGAAGCTGTGTCTGTCCTTGCGTGCAGATAGTGCTTGCTTTGCTTAGTTATATACTTAAAAGTTAAGCTTCAAGAATGCATGGGACAGACATAAGACAATTCGAGTGGGGAGTAGGAGGAAGTAGGCTGTTGGTTAAGTAGGATCTGTAGCTTATCCATTAGGTGTGGAAATGGGCAGACTAGGTGGGCCAAGTGGTCCTTATCTGCCATCAAATTATTTGTTTCTATGTTTGTCTGCAGCCTGCATAGGAGGGGGAAGGAGAGGAGAAGACCGGACGTTCATGGGTGTTGGTAATTTGCACATTGTGCGAGTGTGCCTAATCCCCATCTGTTTATAAAAAAAAAATCACCCTGGGCTAAGGAAAATAATATTAAAAAGTAACAGTATAGTGACCAGAAGCAATTGCTATCTCCTTCTCTGTGATAGTACATTTTTTTGTATGATATCCAGGTTTAAAAGGAGGTGTCACTTAAAATCAAACTATGGGCATATATGCAAGCTATGGACATACTGTATATGCATTTTGTGCACTGCAGTAAGTTTGCAAATAAAGCAGGTGGCACTTATATGTGGCCTGGATACTCCCAAGCTTCCTCTGAGTAATCCCTTCCCAACAACAACGTCCCTTAAATAGTGACAAATATGTAAATTATCATTAAATGATGCAGAGTTGAAAAATACATGATTAAAGCCAAATACTCCAGTAAGTATAGCCACATTATTTATTACAGGCACCTTGTTGATGCATGCTGACCGTGGGCTAATTTACAAACTGTAATGCTAAGACTGTGAGCCAGTTCCTAAAGATTTTAATATATATAAAAAGGATACCATCTTTAATGCCAACAGTGCCATTGATGTTTGCTTAGCAAAGTCACATAAAGCCATATAACACTACAGGTTAATATACGAGCTAATGCATACACTCAGTACATTGACTTTGTGGTATGCTAATTGATAAATGTAAAGAAATCATACAAATAACACAGACTACGTGAAACATTTGTTTACAAAATAGGAGCCCTTTCAAGTCACAAATGTAACTGACCAAAAACTGAGACGTGGTTAAAGCACTCCTGTCGGTTACAAGGTTGCAGCTCCATGATTGTAAATCATTGTTAAGGTAATACAGATCCTCTCTTATTCAGCACCAGAAAAAAATACGTAGTTTTTTTTTTTTTATTAAAAGGTGCAGGCCCACATCAGTATCCAAAAGCACAATTCCACAAATATTCGAAAGAGCACTAACTACTAAAGGCTTATATGCAATAACGTGACCAAGCACGGAGGTTTGGTAGCGATCAGGCACAATTACTTAATAAAATAAATAGGAGTACATTATGACACCCCAGGGTAAAAGTACACCCCTACACCCTGTTACTGGATTATGAACTGAGAGAGTTGGTGGTAGTGGGTTAGACAATAATATTGAACTATTAATTCATGGATTTTTTTCATCCTACTGTCTATCGTGATGCTCATTTTGTATTTACTTGTTCAAGTATGAATTTTTCTGTGCAAAGCTGCTTCATTTGTACAGTGCTTTGACTATTGATCCCTGGCAATGTAGTAATGAATAGACGAGAACTACTCAGAACAAATTTTCTCATGAAAGCACTCAGTGGCTCTTGCTATTGCAAAGAATCTTTTGATATGAGAATCCTACATTTAGTACTAGATACAGTCCTCTCCCCACTGACTGACCTCATTAACCACTCCTAAGTCTGTGAAAGTTCCACAGCCTGGAAGACTGCCACAGTCACCCTAATACTGAAGAGTGGTGACAGCACCTCCCCAATAACTACTGTCCCATATCCATTCTCCCACCACTCAAAGCCCTCAAAAATTATAGCCACCCAACTCACTGAGTACCTACTTGCTCATAACATACTTTGCAGGGAGCAGCATGGCTTCAGATCTGGACACAGTACAACTACAGCTCTCACTGAGTTCTCTAATTTTATTCACTGTGCCCTGGATGGAAAACACCTAGCTTGAGCTGTCTTCATCAACCTGTCAAAGGCCTTTGATACAGTCTCCCACCCCTTACTCTTAAGCACACTCTGCCACATAGGTCAGTCCCAAGGACCCGTCTCCTCGTTTACCAGTTACCTCACAGCTAGATCACAATGTGTCAAAATAAACAACACCCTCTCAACCACCCTGCCAGTCCACTCTGGGGTTCTCCAGGGCTCTAACCTTGGCCCTCTATTATTCAGCATCTACCTAAACACCTTGCCCAATTCCTGCTCTGGCAACCTACTACTCTATGTGGATGACACGGTTCTTTTTGCCTCATACCCAGATCCCAGAGTATTGCAGTCCTCCCTCCAACACGCATTTAACCAGACTGAAAACTGGTTCATACACCAAAGACTTGTGGTCAATGTAAAAAAGACACAGACTATGCTCTTTGCCCATCGACAGAATAAGGCCAAGAATGCACAGCTAACAATCCTCTCCCACTCTCTCCTTCCTCTAGAACAGGTCCATACATATAAATACTTGGGCCTTACATTTGATTCCAGCCTCTCCTTCCATTCACACATTGACACGCTATCATCAGCCATAAATGTCCGTATAGGCCTGTTGTATCGTCACAAGGATTGCCTACCTCCGTAAGCCCTTAATCTGGCTGTCACCTCCTCAGTCCTCTCCCTAGTTGATTATGGGCTCACTATCTACTCAGCTGCTGACCACACAGCCCTTAACAAAATCCACCATGCCATAAACAAAGCATGCAGACTCCTCACCGGGGCAGACAAGCATACCCATACCTGTACCCTATATGCCCTGACAAATCTCTTCACCCTGGAGGAAAGGCTATTTTATTAAACATGTCTCCTCACAAAGAAAATACACCTGGGGCTTACCCTCTTGGGGTTTTCTGCCTCTCTCCTATCCTCTCATACCTCGGTGAACACTCACACTGCCAACCAATAGGTGTGGTCCATCCAGAGAGTTAGAACCTCCTTAGCCCAAAGGTCATTCCCACACAGGGCCCCAACCTGGTACAATGAACTCCCCTCTGACATCTCCTCCATCTCCAAATTAGGACCTTTCAAGTCAGCCTTCAAAGAGCACATTCTCGCTTCACGGCACTGCCAATGTACCAGCTAGTACTCGGTCATCTATCTATCATCTTACGGGACCACCCTGCCACTGAGCTCCTACCGATAGGGCTACCAAACATTACATAGAAACATAGAAACATAGACTTTGATGGCAGATAAGGACCGCTAGGCCCATCTAGTCTGCCCATTTCCCTACCTACAGGATAGGCCGCAGATTCTAGTTAACCAACAGCCTATTTCTTCCTACCCCCCACAAGAATTGCCTTATTTCTGTCCCATGCATTCTTGAATTCTCCCACAGTTTTAAACCCCGCAACCTCCTCAGGAAGGCTGTTCCATGCATCCACTACCCTCTCCGTGAAATAATACTTCCTCACATTGCCCCTGAACCGCCCTCCTTCTATCTTTAAATTGTGTCCCCTTGTTCTTGCAAGTCTCTTTTTCTGAAAGATGCTACCCTCTTGGACTTTGTTGATTCCACTGAGGTACTTAAAAGTTTCTATCATGTCCCCCCTCTCCCTTCTTTACTCAAGGGTATACATATTAAGCTCCTTTAGTCTCTCCTCATATGGCTTCTCTTGCAGACCCTGCACCATTTTAGTTGCCCTCCTCTGGACTACCTCTATCCTGTCTATGTCCTTGCGGAGATGGGGTCTCCAGAACTGGACACAGTACTCCAGATGGGGTCTCACCAACTGTCTGTACAGAGGATAACAACTTCCTGTTTTCTGCTGCTGATGCCTCCTATACATCCCAGTATACCCCCAGCCCTCCACTGCCTTCTCACATTGTTAGCAACCTTAAGGTCATCTGATATGATTACCCCAGGTCCCTTTCCTTTTTGTTGTTGTTACCTACCTCCCACCCACTGTGTATTCTTCCCTGGGTTCTTGTTTCCCAGGTGCATTATTTTGCACTTCTTTGCATTGAATCCTAGCTGCCATACTTCTGACCATTCCTCCAACCTTGCCAAGTCCCTTTTCATCCTTTCCACGCCTCCTTGTGTATCAACCCTGTTGCAGATCTTTGTGTCATCTGCAAAAAGTGATACTTTTCCTTCCAGTCCCTCTGCAATGTCACTGATGAAGACATTAAAAAGGACTGGACCCAATACTGAACCCACGGTACCCACTAGTAACCCCTCTTCTTCAGAGTGGACTCCATTTACAATTACCTTCTGTGTTCTGTTGTGCAGCCAATGTTTTACCCAGGCTACACCCTGGGACCCACTCCCAGGCTGGTTAATTTGACTATTAATCTTTGTGTGGGACTGTGTCAAATGCCTTAAAGTCTAGGTAGGCCATGTCCACAGCCCCTCCCTGGTCTACTACTTTGGTCACCCAGTCAAAGAAATCTATTAGATTCGCTTGACATGACCTTCCGCCAGAACCCATGCTGCCTTGGGTCCTGTGCTCCACTGGCCTCTAGGTACTCAACTATTCTTTCCTTCAGAAGTGACTCCATCACTTTCCCTACCACAGAGGTCAGACTGACAGGTCTGTAGTTTCCTGCCTCTGTCTTGGTCCCACTTTGTGAAGGGAATCACATCTGCCTTCCTCCAGTCCTCGGTACCACACCATTCTCCCATGATTTATTAAAAGAGTAGCCAGTGGTTTCACTAGTTCCTCCCTTAATTCTTTTAGAATTCTGGGGTGAATTCCATCAGGACCCATTGCTTTGTCCACCTTCAGTTTTAGGAGTTCTTGCAGAACCCTTTCTTCTGTGAAAGGACTGGGATCGACCCCTATCAAGAGTGCTTCTGTTAATTGGATTAGGCACTTCCTCCTCTTTGTGAATACTGAGCAGAAATATTCGCTCAGTATCCCTGCTTTTCACTGTCCCCCTGCCCACCCACCGCTCATTCTATTCAGCCTCACTATCCCTCCCTTTGTCTTTCACGCTCTGATGTACCTATAAAAGGTTTTATCCCCTTCTTAACTGAGTTGGCTATCTTTTCCTCAGTTTGGGCCTTTGCTATTCTGACTTCCTCCCTGCTTCCTTCTGCCTTAACTGGTACAGCTCTCTGTCCTGCTCCTTCTGTGTTTCCTTATACTTCCGGAATGCTATCTTTTTCTTCCTGACTTTCACAGCCACCTCTTTTGAGAACCATAGTGGCTTTTTCTTTTGTTTTGATTTGTTTATTTGCTTCATACAAAGGCTTGTTGCCTCTGTGATGGCAGTTTTGATGATTCCCCATTGTTTCTCCACACCTCCTTCTAGCCTGTTTGCTAGTGCTTTTCTGAGGCACTCTCCCATCTTGCCAAAGTCAACCCTCCTAAAGTCCAGTACCCTCACTTTTGTATGGCTTGACTCTGTAGCTGAGTTTAACATGAACCACACTGTTTGATGGTCACTTGTCCCCAGATGGCAACCCACTTCTAGATCTGAGATCCTCTCACTGCCCCCGTTTGAGAGTACGAGGTCTAAGATTGCTCCCTCACGAGTGGGTTTCGAAACTAGCTGTCTAATGCCTGCCACTTGTAGGGCATCAAGAATGGCCCTGCTCTTGGAGGTGACTGCAGCAAATGTGCTCCAGTTAACATATGGCATATTCAGGTCTCCCATCAACAGTATCTCCCCTTTCTCTGCCATTCTAAGAATGCCTTCTATCATATCCTTGTCCATTCCCTCCCCCTGACATGGGGGTCTATACACAACCCCTGTGCGGATTGTGGTGCCCTTTCCAGTCTCCAAGGTGACCAACAGTGCCTCTTCTCCTCCCTGTTTACTCTTTTGTTCAGTTGCTTTTATCCCTTCCTTTACATAGAGAGCTACTCCTCCCCCTCTTCTCTCCTGCCTGTCTCTCCTGTAGGTTATGTACCCTGGTATGTTAACATCCCAGTCATGGTTCTCTGTGTACCATGTTTCTGTGACTGCTACGATATCCAGGCATCCCTCTTCCATCATGGCCACCAGCTCAGGGAGCTTGTTGCCCAGACTACGGGCATTGGTACTCATTACCCTCCATTTCCTGATGGCCTTACTCCCTTTGCCCCATCCCTGTCCTTCTTGCCTTTGTCACTTTCTCCATTTACCCCTGCCCTTCTCCTATCGACACCTCTATGTTGGTGTTTGCCGCACTTACTACCGTGATTATTTGAGGGGGCTAGGATTTCCCTGCTCCTTTCCAGTGCCTCCCCCCTTGGCTAGTTTAAAAGCTTGCCAATGAAGAGTTTAAACCTATCACCTAGGATCCTGGTTCCCCTCCCGGACAGATGCAGCCCATCATGCCAGTATAGGCTTGCATCACTCCAGGTGAACCCCCAGTCCCCAATGAAGCCAAATCCCTGAGCTCCACACCAGTTTTTCAACCACTGATTGAATCCCATGGTGTGGAACACCCTAGCCTCTCCTATGCCATAGATGGGCAGCACCTCCGAGAAGGTTACCGTGCGTGCTACTTGACTAAGGCCCCTCCCCAATTTCACAAACTCTTCCTGCACTTCTCTAATCCCTTTCTTAGCCAGGTCATTTGTCCCTAGGTGGACAATGACATCCAGCTCCCTCCCCTGTGCAGCTGCTCTGGCAATCCTGAGGATTCGCTCCCTGTCCCTCCAAGCCATGGCGCCAGGCAGGCACCTTACCTCCCTCTCCCCTTCCTCCCCAGTTCTACCTTCCTAACAATGGAGTCCCCCACCAGGAGTTGTTTCCTTCCCCTGCAGGGTCCCCTGCCACCGTCCTATTAACAATGCCTCCTTTGGCTGCACTCACAAGGTATCTGTCTAATTCTCTACTTCGCTGTAAATATCAGACCTGTTACTCCCTCCCTCTATCAGCAAACTTATTATTGTCTTGAAAACTATAAAATACAGCTCTTGGTAACACCGTTCAGTGCAATGTATAGCTGATATTGATTCTGCAATATTGTATAACTGAAAAAACTGTAACCTTTAGCTGCCATTCTATGTCTATATGTATTAAGTGTTTATGTTTGTTTTTCTGACGCGAAGCCTTGTAAATGAATCCCTGACTCAAAGGTTGTAATCCTAAAGTCTGTTAAATAAATAAATAAGTATTCATCTGGGGCTTCTACAGGTTTTAAATGTTGGGTATACATTTACCCTGGGGTGTCATAATGTACTCATTTATTTTATTAAGTAATTATATCTAGTTGCTACTAAGGCGCTGCGCTTCACCTTGTTATTATGTATAAGTCTTTATGTAGGTAGTGCTGTTTTGAATATTTGCACAGTGCACTTTTGGATACTTATGTGAACCTGCACCTTTTATTCAAAAGAAAATTTTGTTTCTGTACTGAAAAAAGGGTATCTGTATTGTCTTATAAACTATTTTCAATGACAGAGATGCTACCTTGTAACTGACTGGAGTGCTTAAACCACGTCATGGTTTTTGGTCAGTTTCATTTGTGACTTAAACGACTCCTACTTTGTAAGCAAGGGTACCAGGAGTCTGTGTTCATTGTTTATATTTTTTATTCATCAGCATACCACAAAGCCAATTTATGTAGCTTATGCGTTAGCTCGTATTTTATCCTGTGATGTTGTATGGCTTTAGGTGGCTTTACTAGCTTGACATCAATGACACTGGTGGCATTAAAGAGGGTATCAATTTTTGATATATTAAAATCTTAATGAACTGGCTCACAGAGTGGGCATTACTGTTTGTAAATTATCCCAGGGTCAGCATGCATCTATGAGGTGCTTGTAATAAATGATGCTGCTAAGCATTATTATGTAGCACGTATGTACGTATTCTGCTGCAATGTCATAATCCTCAGTTGTTTAGTGATCGGCATTTGTGCCCTTACAATCCTATACTGCAGTATACCGAAATGCTGACTGGCATATCTTCACTTTTTTCCCCTTCTGGGTTAGGTGAATACAAACAGCACCAAACCGGGTGTATTTCTGTGGTCACCATCATCCAATGCAATTATTTAATTCACTCAAGAAATAATGGCACTGTTGTTGCAACCTATCAGTGTCTGTGTACTTTCCTGCAGGCTACTAATAATGGGAAGGTTTTTTTTTGTTACAATATGCTCTACTAATTCGGGGATCTGTACTGCACAGGATAGACTGTTAGGGAGTAGGGACTTTGGTCACCCAAACAACAGGGAAAACATAAGTAGAAAATTAGCTACCTGCTATTGCTCATCAATCCATGTGAAGGGTCCTGGTACTGTAACATACAAGGTGAATCTGTGACTAGCAGCTCAATATATGAATCAGTAATACACTAAATACAAAAATGAAAAATTGCATTCCTTTTTTTAAATTCCTCAGCTTTCAAGTTAAGAAAAAAACAGAGTTTGTAATTAGTGTTGCTTCCTGTATTTGCTTTCTTTTTACTCATACTTGGCATTATAAAACTAGAACACTTGTAAGTGTGCTGCCACAAGGGTTGTTGCTATTCTGTGCAGGATACTTTTAAGTAGCTTCATGGCATCACGTAATTAGGGAAGAGCTATAGTGATGTCAAACTGAATTTTTAAACTGGGAAAGTATGTAGCTGTTGTTTACCAGTTTTCTAATTAAAAGACCTGTACCTTGCTTTGGGGAATACATGGTACAATTCATTCAACTGAAAATTGCTGTTTCTTATTTATTGGTCAAACAGTGTATACAAATAATTAGCTCAGGCAAGACATACTGTAATCCATCATTTTTTTATTTATTTGATTACTTGGTAGGAGCCCTGCACCAAGAGTTCACCCATTTTTAGGTAAGATCTCTGTCATAAGGCAAGGATTGTTAAACTCAATGTGTCGGTCACAGGAAACAGAGGCAATTACAAGAACCGCAGGTTCTGCTGGAAACCAAAAAGGAAATCCTTAACAAAATCAAGCTTTTTATATTTTAAAGAATCTTTCACCCTTTGTGGTCATATTCCTGGAAGAGTGGGATTGTACTATTTGGAGTTTGAAATTGGGATTTATGGTTCCAATTCCAAAAATATAAAAATAAATGCACCCAAGAAAGAGGACAGGAAGTGGCAAAATCAGCCTAAAATTGCCACTTAACTGGATACCAATTAGCTGAGGTATATAACTAGAGTCAGAAAGGATGAAGCTTGAATTTAAGCCATCCCCCAATGTGTCTATCAAGACAGTTGAATTAAAATACCCAGGTTGCTTAGTGCAGCCTGATCCCTAATCACTGAAGTCCCAAAGACAGTTTTATTTTATATACCCGGTAAACTTGTGCCTTCCCCCACCTACACCACCACCCTACTGCAGCAACTGATTCTGTTTTGTGCACATGTATGTTCACAGTGAAAAAACTGCAAAGCAACAAGTAATCTTAACATGTTGTGGTCATGGCTGGAGATCATCTCAGTTGCTCAGGGTCAAGGTGCTTCTGGTATTTCTACTCATGGGCACAGAGGCTGCAAGTGAGCAAATTAGCAATTGTAAAATGCTTTGAAATTGTTTTGAATTCTGGTACTGAACAGTAACCCAGCCCACGATTACTGGGCAGTGACAATATCACCATTGTTAGCAGGAGCTCCTTAAATTACAATGGATGGGAGCAGTTGGTGACATGCATAGGGCTGTGCCAATTGCCAACTTTGTTTTGGCTCTGGATGGGTGGTTAGCTAGTAGTGTCACAGTGACTACTGGTGTGTTGAGGGGAAGGGTTGGTGGAACTGACACTACATCAAGAGGGACAACAGCAGGATATTTAACAGCAGGGGGTCATAATCTAACTCTATGAAGTTGCACCATATATTAACCAGCTGAATCTCCAACTTGTTTTTGTAGGTCGAATCAATGTTTATATTGGCTCAGATGATTTTTTCAATTTACTCATGCAAAATCAAAAATAATATATTGTGCACATCAGGCATTACTCAGTGGTTGCAAATAGACCACCAGTTCAGTAATGTAACCCCTAGGTGGCGCTATCCCAAGGGCTACTACCCCTGCCTGCTTGGCTAGTAGCAGGTTAAGGGGCCTGAGTTCTGAAATGGGTGCCTCAACCTGAAGGTTAGGGTTGGTAGTGGTCAAGCTAACCTGGGCACAGCCCTCCGGGACACTGTAACCCCCCCTCTTTCCCATCTAGAGGCCTGAACACTGTACAATAATCACTTTCACAATACCACTGGTACACCACACAAGTACCCACACTGTTTGCACTTACCACCAGGGCTGGTTCCTCTGACACGACCCTGGGGACCCCCTGTAAAACAAGGTTATGCACAGCAAATAGCAACAGTACAGTACTTTGAGCACAAACTAGAACCACAGACAGATTACATGCAGAAAAGTTAGATCTGATTTATTCAGGGACTTGAACAAGGAGGGGCAAAATCAGGTTAATTAGCTTAAAGGTTGTATCAATTAAGCAGTTATGCATGCGCTTTGAGTCCCCCCACACAGTCACACCTCTGGGTACCCAGGTGGAGAACAGATGGGCTAGCCAGGACTGTTGCCCAGGGTTGCAGCTGGTTGGGGCCCTGTGATGGAAAACACAACATGCACAGTACACAATATTTGTAATCTGGAGCCAGAGGGCTCAGTTCATAAAGGAAACGAAACAACAAGACAATCAGATGACACACTCAGATTATGCTGTTGTTGCAGGGAGCTACCCTGGTATTTACTCACGATACCCAAGACTGGACACAGGCTGGACAAAAATCGAGACTGCAGGTGGTTGATCTGGAATGCCAGGAGAAGCAGGGCCCACACGAGTCACAGAGGCATCATTTCTGTTCAAGCATGGAGCAGGGGGCTGATCCCCAGGTAGGTCTCTCATCGATGGCTTCTCTGTGCAGTGGGTGGTCTGGCTGGACCAGGCTGGCAAGGCCCAGACCGAATAGAAACAAATTCGGATGCAGTCCATTTTGGGCTGGATACAGCTTCCAGCAAGCAGAACACAGTTCGCACAGTGTGGAACTAACTCACAACCCACTAGCAGCTCATAGCACATTTACATGTATGGGAATTCTACTGTACCAGGCAAAGCGCTCCCCGGTCACAATTGCAAAGTCTCTGCACGCACCGGGAGCTTAGGGGTAGCTGGAACTCCTGACAGGCTGATCGCATTCAGCAAAATCTTCGGTCTTCTTCAGGTTGAGCCTGGCCCACTTCAGTAGCTTATTTTAGTCACACAACCTTGGATTTAGTCCAGAATAATTCTCTTCTTTCCCTCTCAGGAGCAGCAGCAGACATGCAAGCCAAAAACTCAGCCCTTTCACAGTTTTCCCATGTGAATTCACTCAGGATTGCTGCCCAAAATACACTTGAGCTCTTCTCATTTCACTTCCAGCTCAGAACAAACTGAAAACTACAAGCAGCTCGGGACTTCCTCAAGATCCAAAAGTTTGGCTGGCTGATTTGGCTGTCAGTCAAATCAAGAGCTCCCCCTTCAGTTGCAAAAAGGCACAAAAAGTTCAAAACTACAATTCCTACAGATTTTGACTTCAGACAGCTCCTGTAGTCTGGCTACATTTTAGGTCCCACCAGAACTGATTGGTCCAATTTGCAGTCCAGGACCAAGATAGTAGAGACAAACAAAACAGTCCTTGCTACAAAGAAAGCAGGTTAGACAAACTACATTATCATTATCACTCTAAATGATTTTCAGCAAATAGTTACATCTTTCAATAGAGTTCCCTCTCAGATTACATATGCTGCAATAGGCAGCTCTTAAAGAGACAGTACACAGAGGCTATACAGGCTCTGGTAGTCACATTTAATCTGCTAAAACGCAGTACACCAGCCTGGCAGTGAGCATTTAGGCAAGCTCAAGGAAGACTTTTTGGGAACCTCCATTTGTAGGGGGGTTACAGTAATATTTGGCCAAATTGATGATCAAGATGGGAAAACTGGCAATCAGCAACTAATATTTAAATGGGTGATCTTGGCTGGGGGCCAATTAACTTGCTCACGGTCACAGTAATTGTGGCATTCCTACTTGCGGTCACAGAGGGTGCAAATGTACAAATCAGCAATGGCAAATACTTTTTGTTTTTAATTGTTTGCAGTTGTGATAATGAAGAGAACACCAGCTCAAGGCCACTACACAGTACCAAACCTTGAGTTTAAAGAACATCTCGAAATTCCAAGGGCATCCACTACAATTTAAGGGTCATCATTTTAAAACACAAAACAGTAAATTCTTTAATAACACTGTGACAACTGGCTGAAGTGAACATAAACTGAAATAAGAAATCACAGATTTAGATTTGTTCAATGTAGCGAAGTGACTAAGACTATATAGGCTATTCATATATTTAATAAATCCTCTTTTTGTATTCCTCAGGGTACAATCACCAGCTGTGTCCATTAATTATATATGCTTTAGTATTGAAAATGTGGTGTTCTAATCCATTGTCAATCCAGATAACCGATGAGACCATACTCGGTACACTCACCATATGAAAAATGGCAATGGTTTAGTGAGTGGGCTTTCAGTTGTGGGTTGAGTTTCTAACCCCAAATAAACATCATTAACACATGTAATTAAGTCACTTGCAGCACAACACGATACAGTAACCCTAAGCAAATGACTTGACCTTCCACATGAATCACCTGGCTCTGCCAAGGTAATTTCTAAGAAACTATTTTTTTTCTTTTTTGCGCAGGAGGGTACCAGATGTGATGTTGTGAGAGGGCTGTGCTGGCAGCCAGCTCTGGGGCGATGGGGGGGAACTCAAATTGTGGTGCAATGCTTGCCAAGTTGGGGTGATGCATCCACAAGACCACAAGTGAAGATAACATAAAATCATTTTAATCCACCTCATCGAGTCATGGGAATTACTTTCCCAGCATAAAATGATCTCTTAATTTATAAATCAATATTTTACAGATAAGGAGAGTGTTGACTTTATTACATCACTTGTTCCATAGATTAATTTGGATCTTCTTAGGTTAGCATTTATTGGCTTAAATGGGCTACTAGTGTGAAAGGAACTTGCAGCTCTTTGCATTATGCAGATCTTTTCTTCTGTGAGGCTGGGCGGGTAGTAGCAGAGAAAAGCAGAGTTTCAATAGTGTCAAAGGTGCCAGGTACTGACACAATTCTGATGCCTTTACTGATTGGGGGAGCAGGGGAAGGGGCAGTCCATGACAGAGAGATAGAGGAAGAATTGTGAGCCTCAGGAAACAAACAAAAAAAATACAAGCTTAAAGATGTAGGGAAAAGGTACAGCCAAGCAGTGTCATTTTACTGACTTTAAGGTCCACCAACACAAACAGAGCTACGCAAACCACCAGTGAAAATAACATAATTTGTTCGAGTCCACCTCATTGAGTCATAGTAATCCTATATATTGTTTAAGGCACCATTGACAAACCTAATTACATTTAACGGCACAGTATATGTTGTAGGACACTAAACAAAGTATAAATGTACATATGTAAAATAGGCAACCTGCTCTTGCAATATATTTTCAGTTTAAACAAAGAAGTGAAATCATCCCATTCAAATTTTTTTTTTCTTTGTACCAAGATGTGCATTTTGGAAATCAGGTGACAGATGCCAGCTAGCCCTCTCTTACCGGGCGGATGAAAGAGGTGCTGTTCTGGAGCTCTCCAACATTGCAGAACAAACTCGTTCTCGTTTGGGCTGAATGACTTGATTTGCTTTCTTCTGAGCCCAGTGGTTGACGATGATGAGGTTCACTGGTTTTGCAAAATCATTACTGTAAAAGCAAAGTGTCATAAAACAGCCTTAATGGCTAAAGCCACCAATGCAGCCTCCTTATAGTGTGACAAGTTTACATTTTGGAGGTGGTTCTGGACTGGTTTGGACTGTTATACTGTTAGGTGATTTTGGGACAGGAAAAGAGCAAATGTGAGAGCCTTTTATCTTAATTTATTGGTTATTGAGATTGTTAGAATGGATTGGTTTTGGCACCTTTGGGGATATCAGAAAATGCTGAGCTCTCTGTCTGAATGTCTGGTCCCTCACACTATAGATGATCACATTCCAACAACTGTCTGTGGTCAGAATGACATTTGACTGTGCTTGTCTTGTCTTTTTCTTAGTAGTTGGCTTTTGGTAAGGTTTTAATTGGCAGGTTAGAGAGAAATGTTGCCAGTTTTCAGAGGTGAGAGAGAGAGCAGTTCATGTTTAGCTGGAGGTGGGGAGAGTGATTTAGTGTGATATGGTGCGAGTCCTTTGGTTGAGCAGGATAAAGAGAGTGCTGGAGTGAGTGTACAGTGACAATTTCTTCACTTTGTTTGAGGATGTGTAGTGCAGAGAAAGTTGATCTCACATAGGAAAGCATGGGGGTTGACCCTGCCCCTGGCCACCGTTAAATGCCCTTCATTTAAAAAAAAAAATTTAAGTAATTTAATTGAGCCAGGAAACATCCAGTTGGCTGGAAAAATGATGCTCAGCTCACAACTTTTTTTTTTTCATTCTTCATTTGCAGCTGCCCTCACCCGACTCTCTCCCAAGTCTCCATCTGGGATCATGGTGCCCTCACCGCAACAGGCACAGCTCTCACAGTTCTCAGTCTCCTGTCCCGTACCGGTCCCAACCAAGTCTGCAGCCCATTGGGCTGATGTGTGCAATTTTTGTGACTTGTACCAGTGCTATGTGACTGTTGGCCCCTGCAGCTCTCATGGTAATCAAATGGAATGTGAGTTCATATATTGTACCTGACTACTTCAACCCCCCCAAATGACCAGTTAGTAAATTCCAGTCATAATTACATGCGTACCAAGATCTGCACACAATAACTGCATGCCTGAAATTTGATCTAGATTAGGCAATAACTGAAACAGTGAGCAACCATGGAATAGTTTGGCAACCCTTAATCCCAATATAGCCCAATTGAAGGCAAGAACAGTAACTGACACTGTACAGTATACATTTTAGCTTATAGCTGCCATGCTAGGTGGCCTTGACAAATGGGACTTTCACTTTCTATAGAAAAACAACAAGAGCAGTCCCTGATACAGCTCAGGCTACCTGAACACAAACAAAATACCCAGGGACTATTATATGTCTGTACAAGCATGCAGTAAAGAGATGTTTTAGGCAAGGGAATAGCAACATATGTTCACACCACAGAAAGGCAGCTCAATGTCCGGGACTGTAGGAGGCAGTATAGCGCAGTGGTCTAAGGTTCTGAGCTGCAAATCTGGTGACATCCAGCAGACCAGACCTGGGTTTGAATCCCACAGCTTCCACTTGCATACTGTGTGACCCTGAGCAAGTCACTTAACCTCCTTGTGCTTCCAGGTCGCTCCTGTAAAAAAGCTTCCAGCTTAGTGTGCTATACCTGGTTAAACAACTAAATAAAAAAAAAAAAGAAAAAAAATGTCCGGGACTGAGAAACCCAAAGGCAAGCACAAGGGGAAAAAAATGCCGTATAATAACAAGTATGGGATCATACAATGACATGCAAAAACAAAAGACATGTCACTGTGACTGTATAATAGGGGATTTAGGGGATTCAGTCCTGAGTTGATTCCCCATGTGGAATGTCACTTCTGGGACAGTGGGGGTTGGCAGAGACCAATCAAGGTCAAGCAGCATGCAAAATGGAGGAGGGAGGGACAGATCAGCTTAGAAAAATAAAAAAACTTGCAGGTAAACTTTTGTTTTTCAAAGCGTTTGCACTGTGATTGTCATTGCGCTCCGGCTAGGGACAGAGTAATGCTGTTTGGGGCATGTGACATTTCCTTTAATAATTGATTTTATTATTTGCATCAAGATGCAAAGACAGTCAATGACAGATCCCAGGAGAGCTTGCCCAGCCCAATCTCTACCCCCCAGGCACTCAGGTGGGTAGTGTCACTGAGAGACCTCAGAGTCTCAGCCACTCACTGTAAATATTTATTTGCATGCATCGCATCAGCATCAAGATGTGTAGTCTAGAGCTCAAGGAGCAGACAGCGAGGCAAGCAGCTGATGAGGACTTATTTAAAATTAAAATCCCCAGTCTGACAAAGAAGAATACACGATAACTGGCTACTTGTCTTGTGGTTGGTCCACTTGATTCCGAGTCTGACCCAACGTCCACAAATGCATGCATGCAGTACATAGTTCAGTGATGTTGAAGAGAAAAACTGAGAGTTAACTTCTTTTTCTTCAACATCAGACAGTCAGACTTTGGCACTGGAAGGAGGAACCAAATTAGTCAATTTGTGTCACGGTGTTGGTGGGGTCGTGAGCCCATGAGGAATGGGATGTCTTCTGGGCTGGCTGCAACTAAGACTAGTAAAGTAAGTCAAGTGCATATTTTTTTTAATCTGTGAGTGAGTGAAAGTCCCTGATCAGAGCTTCAGCGAGCTGACTGAGTGGAGTGCTTTGTGCAACCCCCCCCAGTCCGCATAACGGTCAGTCCAGTCCAGTCAGGTATATAGTGCCCAGTTTCACCTCTGCACCTCAGGACAGGACTACTGACTCTACAACCTGGTGGTCCCAACTCCTGACTCCTGGTGGCAGTGAAAGGATGAGGCTGAGCAGCAGCAGCTGCGGGAGTTGGATTCAGGAGGAACTGCCAGATCGCTGGGTTGTACTACTGCACTGCTGTAGCAAAAATACCCAGCTGATATGCGGACATCAGAATTAGATGCCAGGGCTTCGGCCCCTTAGCCCCTTCCCCCCATGTCTGCTCTGGTAATGTGGCTGAAAAGTGTGACATTCAAGTTAATGGAGTAATTTATCCCTGTGGAGAGACTGCATTTTAATTACTATGCTGAGATCCACATTTGTCATGATGAAGTTTAGCTGAGTAGGAGGCCACAAGGACCACCACAAGGCATTAAAACATACTGTCAGAAGACAAACACTGTGCTGCAACAATTGGGAGCTGCTTTGCCATTGCAGCATCAGCTTCTCTCACCATACTGCATATGCCAACATGTAACACTGTGCCACAACAGTTGGGAGCTGCTTTGCCATCGCAGCATCAGCTTCTCTCACCATACTGCATATGCCAACATGTAACACTGTGCCACAACAATTGGGAGCTGCTTTGCCATCGCAGCATCAGCTTCTCACCATACGCATAATCATGTCCACATCTATCTCCATGCACACTGTTCAGGCTGAAAGGAAAGGCTGATGCTGCAATGATGAGGCGCTCCTGGACTGGTGCAAAGATTTTCTTTCAAGTTGGTGGCACGCTTTAAAACCAGTGTCACAGCCAGTGTGCTCCTTTATTGGTGCCAAACACACAAGCTCCAAAATGCAGTGGTGGCATTGGCCACAACAGTGCCTCACCTCCACAACCTGCTTTTCCAGCAAGCTGCCACAACATGTTTCTTGTGCATGTGAGCAAGCAAACATAACAAACAACAAAATATAGCAACAATGCACTGAAACAAACCAAATACCAATAGTTCAAAGACAACCAAGTAATTAGATTTTTGTAACACAATAATCACTACACACTATAGCAAGAGTAACATTGATTTACAAATGCATATTTTTAAACTGCAAAAAAATTGTTCTGTGCCAGCTGGCTTAGCCACACCTCCCTCTTCCATCACCAGAGGTCAGAACAATTTTTTTCAACATCTGTGCCAGACTTACACCCATCAACATTCCTCCTCCAGCATCCCTGTCTCCTCCCTTCCTCTTTTCTTCATGTTTTCTACACAGTACAACAGATAATACTATGACCCCGAGGCTGCAGCAGAACACAGCATGATGCCACAAACTATGCTGACATTACAATAATGCATATGTTGACACTTAGACAACCACATATGGTGTGACACAAGGTGAGAAGGAGGCATGTGAAAGTGAGACCACACCCAGGGTCCAGGAACTGTCCCCACTGACAGGTACTCTCAGTCTTCATTCAATATTCAGTTTATTTTAATGTGTTTATGCAACTTGATTTAGTGTTGTGCTTGTGAAACTTGTTGAATAAACCTTTGAGGCCATTTGCCTCTCATTCCTTGGGGAATACCACCTTGTAGGGATGCCGAAGGCAAGGAACCCTGGAGAAGGGTTCCACCCTTAGAGGTGCTGCAGAAAGGATTCATTTAGGCTAAAGGTACCTTAGGAAGGAGCCCCCAATGAGAGAGGCAAGCAGTTGGAGGAGGAGAGAAGGATGGTGGGGCCAAGAAAAAAATGCTTCAGAGTGAAGCAGAAAGGACGGAGTTTAAACAGGTCAGGTAAGGGGCATGGCTGGTTGCTACAGCACATCAAACCACAGGCTATACCTTTCAATTATTGGAAAGCAAGCTGAGCACAGTTCTCATTTACAGCTGTATCCAGTACAATTGAGAAATATTACAGCATATATAACAACACCAAAATTACAACTGGACTTCTGGTTTGGCGAGGTGACATATGGCTGCTGAATAATCCCTTTCCACAGACTCCCACGGGTAAAATCTAGCAGATTACACAACGAGGGGTCCTTAAAATCTCTCTTTTCTACCTGACTGGACATCTTACAACTTCTCCTACCTCTCTTGGCTGAAAGACCGTGAAAGACTCGGGGGTTTTTACATCTCTCTAGCAGTATCCCCGACAAGATAATGGAGCCATCTCAGATTGCACTCGGTGAACTACAGGCCTCACTGACGGCGCTCCTTTCTGAATTCCAAACCTACCACATTGAGTACAGGGCCGATCAACAAGTGCTGAAAAATACCTTATCGGCCCTGGAACAGAGGGCATCTAATCTTGAAAGTAAATCAGGGAGCATGACCAGAAAATCCAAAACCTGCACCATGTCTCTGTTAAGCTACTCAGGGACAACATAGACCTACGAGAAAAACTCAAGGACTTGGAAAACAGCTCAAGGCGGTCTAATATCAAAATCTTCAGGGTGCCTGAGGGGATGGAAGCAGGAGACCTTAGAGACTACATTGAACACCTGTTTGATGAGGTATTGGCCCTACAACATCTGCACCCTTATGATACAGAGCGAGTACATCAGGCTCTCACCCCCCCAAGGACCCACAGGCAAGGCCACGCTCCATCGTCCTGTGCATGCAGAGCTTTATAAAAAGGAAGAAGTCATCAGAAAAGTTTGGGGCTCAAGAAGATTTTTGCTGGATGGGGTCCACAGAATTACTTTTGATCATGACTTTTCCCTGGCTGTAGTGCAGCAATGGAGAGCGATGTATGCAACCAAAAAGGAACTACAGGCACATAACTTGAAGTCTACAATAATCTTTCCTGCTAAACTTAAAATTTGGCTTGGAGGCACTACAAAAGTCTTTGATACATTGGACGAGGCGAGACTTTACTTACAACAAAATAACTTGCTCCCTTCACAAGAGGCAATGGAACTGGAGGCTGCAAGGGAAACAGTACTCACCAGTGGCCGAGCAAATCTTCTATGTCTCCTGCCCACAAAAAGTAAGCAAGCTGAGGCTCTGAGGGACATAAGGACGATACTCCAGGAATATGCATACCACCCTGATAGCCCACCCAAACCAGCAGCTCAGGTCTCCTAGGAATGAGGAGACATCACCTCTATGATGAAGGGTGTTTGTAGCACAATGGGCTATCATGGCTTCTCAGCAGCATTTTGGATTCCCCAATACTACGGTTACCTGTTCTGGGAAGGACTATTCTCTCTCTCTCTTTGTGTTTGCTGAGTGCTCCAGTGGAGGCTGAGAGAATTTTCACCTATATTACCCAAGTCTCCTAGCAAACACTGCCAGGGCAACCTATGACACCTTAGTGTCAGCATTTTGTTCTCTTGACACCGGACGTGCTCTGCTGTTTGCAGCCCATATTATTTCATCATTCGACTGTGCTGGCTGGTGAATCTCTTTTTTTGGAGAATGACTCCCCATGCATCTCTTTTTGAGGCCATCCCGTGGACAGAATGTTTTCTCCGGTGCCCTTGGAAGAGACCCACTGCCTGGATTGATTATACGCATATTACTTCTATCTGATCTCCACTGAAGTTGACATATTTATTAATGGTCAGGAGATCAGGGGATTGTACCTTTTTTTTTTTTACCTAACAAAGCTGATAGGACTTGGAGGGGACAACTCTACCTGATAATAATATGTATTTTTGTGTTATGATGCTTCCCCTCAGAAGGGGAACCTAACTGTATGTTTGGCTTATACCCTCTTAGGAGGTGTTTCTTTGGTGGGGAGGGCTGACATGTTGATATGATGAGGAAGGGATAGAAGTGGTAATAGCCTTATCGCAATTCAAGGCAGAGTGAGGATTATATATCTGCTTCCTTATCCCCTCCACCCCTTAATATTAATATTAATATTCCCCCTTCCCCTAGCTCTCATCATAGTATTGGTATCTTCCTTCCTATTTTACATATATCTAGAACCCCTCTCTAAGGGTTAAAAAATTACCCCTGGGATGTGGGCATCTTTTCTTTTACCCCACTTTAATACTCTGCGAGTATGTGACGCCTTCTGGTGGCTCGATTTGTTCTTACCCCCTACTGGAGCTCTTGACGAGAGCCCAGGGAGCTGAGTTAACTGAGAGGGAGCCTCCCAGTTCTGGACTCCTAACTGGAGCACTGATATAGACTGCTCCTCTACATGGAAGTCATACTTGTTGGATTTACTCTTCCTAGAATTTAGTTTATCTACTAGTTTGATGTTGGGCCGTTGCCGATTGTGGCAGTTCTTTCCTGTAGAATGTAATTGTGCAGCTTTATGTTCACAACTGAAATGTAGCCTTGCTGGGGGTGAGGGGCAGGGGGGAGGCTGGGGATATGGCTCCATTTGGAGTGACCGGGGGGGAGAAGAGAGAGGACACGATGTTATGGTCCCGGAATGTAAACAGTATTGCCACTCCCATTAAGAGACAGAGGCTCTTTAGAGATATAGGCAGAGCTAATCCTATGTTTTTGTTTCTCCAAGAGACACATCTTAGCCAGGCAGAGCATGCCAAGTTGGGGGGCGTAAGAGGTTACCAGTTGGTTGGGGCTTCCTCGTATAACAGGGGTAGAAGACATGGGGTGGCGATCCTAATACAGTCCAGGATTACTTGGTCGACTTTGAAGGTGGTCCAGGACCCAAAGGGATGCTTTATTCTTGTGGTGGAAACATGTGCTGGATGAACCTATACCCTAGTATCTTTGTACTTACCCCCCGGGGACCCCGGCGGTGGAGTTGAAGAGATTTTTTAAGATACTAGATCAGAACACCCAGGGCTCCCTCACTATTGCTGGGGACCTCAACCTAACGGTTTACCCCTCTTTAGATATGGAACATCTGAATAGAAGCCGATATACCCCCCTTAAGAGACTCTGGAAAACTGAGACCCACAAAAGAGATTTGTATGACTCATTTAGAACTTTATATCCCAGTGCTAGGGAATATATGAGGTACCCCCAAAATACCCAGTCTGCTGCCTGGTTAGATTGTTTTTATGTCTCTAGGGACCTTATAGGATCTGTCTCTATGGTAATAACTTCTCCTACTCTGGTCTCTGACCATAGGCAGCTGCAGACTAGTTTAGATTTGGGTGTCGGTCCAGACCGCTCCCAGTGGAGACTAAATGTTATGCACCTTGCATCCCCTGAAGCTTGTAACTTTATACGACAGCAAATTCAAGATATCCTCGACCATAATGACCATGGACACACCCCAGCAATATTATGGGACATCATTAAAACTACGCTGAGAGGGACACTAATTGAATGGGGGTCCAGGGCAAAGAAGGATAGGGAGCGTAGAGAGAAGGAACTGGTGCAGGAACTGGATCACCTTCAGAAGCTCCCTAAGCACATGCAACCAATGTTCCACCAGCAGCTTCTCCATGTCAAAAGTCAGCTTCAGGGGATACAGGACCAGAAACTCCTAGTCCAACTTTACTATCTCTGCAGTTTAAATCACCAGGGGGGCTCCGCCTCTTCGAGGCGTATTGCTAAAAAAGTTCGAGGGCAGATAATTTTTACCAGAATCTCTAAAATACGGTCTGTTACCCGTGGTCACTTGGTGAGCCTCCCCTCCCAGATATGTGTGGTCTTTCAGGAGTATTACTCTTGGCTCTATCAGGCCTCTAACATTGCCAATCAAGAGGTGAGGCAGATTTTTCTGCGGTGGTTAGGCCTCCTGACTTTAACTAGAGAATGTCAAGCAAGTCTACTCTCCCCAGTCACCAAGGAGGAGTTAACCCGTGCCATTAAGAGAGGAAAACCCTGGAAAGAACCTGGTTTAGATGGCTATCCTATAGAGTTCTATCAAATTTTTCGGGAGGAGCTTGCACCCCATCTTTTACAGGCTATGGTCTCGGTCCAGGAAGGGGGGACCCACTGCCCTCTTGGAAGACCTCATTGTTGAACCCTATTCCCAAACCTGGAAAGGACCATACTAGTGCGGACTCATACTGCCCAATCACATTAGCCAACATGGATTATAAGTTGTTTATGGCAATACTGGCACATAGGTTAGATTAAATAATGCCCCTTATCATACACCCTGACCAGGTAGGATTTATTAAGCAGCATCAGGCGGTGGATGCTATTCACCAGGCATTACTGGTACAACAAATGGCTGCCCACTCCCTGGAGCCCACCCTATTTCTTAGCCTGGATGCTTGTCAGGCATTTGATGCGGTAGAGTGGGCTTTTCTGTGGGATGTCATGGATATCATGGGGTTTCACATCAATTCATACATCAACTCAGGTTGATATATGACTCCTCAAAGACATACTGTAAAGTGATGGGGGATATCGGAGGCCATTCCAATCTGCCGAGGGACAAAGCACGGGTGCCCTCTCTCACCTTATCTTTTGCCATCTACATTGAGCCATTAGCACAAGCTATCTGGATCCACCCAGGCGATAAGGAATCACCATCCATGGCACTCCACAGAAGATATCTCTATATGCAGATGATATATTGCTTCGTCTGATCCGATATCTTACTCCTGAAGTCTGGACCCTTCTCTCCAGGTTTGGGGAAATCTCAGGGTATACCTTGAGCCCCAATTAAACAGAAACACTCCTGTGCAATTATTCCCCTCCCAGGGACCAAAAATCCAGATACCCATTTAAATGGTTTCAACTTAAATTAAAATATTTGAGCATACATCTTACCAGATTTCCCTCACACATGGAACTGGACAACTTTGAGAACCTCACACTTCACTTAGAAAAACTGATTGGCGAATGGAAGCTGAAGGTGGCCCCCATGCAAGAGAGAGTGGTGCTGGGCCACCAACAATTATTATCCCAGGTGCTTTACCCAATCCAAACTTTAGCTATACCTCCACCTAGCTGTTATATTCAGACATGGAATAGGCTTACCAGAAGACTTATCTGGCTGGACAGTCCCCCTAGGGTATCACTAAAACATTTGCAAGCCCCTAAAAATAGAGGAGGTCTTAATCTCCCCAACTTCGAGACATATGTTAAGGCTATAATTCTTTGTATAGCCCTCCTATGGTTTACAGCTCAGACATATACTATCTGGCTTGGGATTGAATCCACACTCTTAGGGGACATCATTGATCCAGTCTTAATGGCTAGTACGCCCCCGCCCTGGCATCTCCCTGAATCTACTCAAATAATCTGGAAAGCATGGCGTAGACTTCTCCCTTCCCTGATACCCCTTCGGTACATCTTTCAATTTCGTACTCTCAGGAGTTTGGGTCCCCCAGAGGATGGACAATTGACACAGGCTCTTAAGCTGTGGGAAAGGACAGGGCTTAAATGGGTTTTTCAGTTCTACAGGGACGAAGTACTTGGGGAATTTTCTTACCTCCAAGGACTTTATAGAATCCCTGGGAATACATAACGAGAATATATTTCCATAAGACGAATCATCGGTATACTGACCCATCCCCAAATCTCTCATGCAGAGGAGATCCCAAAGGCAGTTCTTTAGCTGCAGGAGAAACTGTCTGCTTAGAAGTCTAACCATACGGTGAGTGAGTTGTACCACTTTCTTCATGGTATAGATTATCTGGATAAACCCCCGTGGCTGACTAAATGGGAGAGGGAATATGTTTTCCACCTTCCATTGCAATAATGGGCAACAAGCCTAGACATTATCCCGATGGTATGTAAATCCCCATATTGGCACCTTTTTGCCTGGAGAGTCATAGCTCATTACTTCCTGACCCAGGAGAAGACTGCATGGCAACACCTTCAACCAACTCCCTGTTGGAGAGGTGTGGAAGCATGAGCCCTAACTTAGTGCACATACTTACCTTATGTCTGAAATTAGCAGATTTCTGGGATGGGGTACTATGGGACATTATTAAAATTTGTGGTGACGGGGATTGGATTCAACCACATATCTTCACCACCCTCTACCCATCAGCCAGCCTGCCTCCCTCCAAGACTGAACTCCAGATGGTATTAATATTTCTTCTGCCTACATTGAAAACTATTACCAGAAGATGGGGACAGGCTGAGGTTCCTACACTACAGGAGTGGCAAAAAATGGTTCAAGAATTTTCTGAAGATGATAGAGTCACAGCAAAGTATAACAGGGGTCAGAAAAGGTGGGATAATAGATGGAGAAGGTGATTGATACTTCTGGATCAACTGGACCCTATTTAGGCCCTTTTGTGCCCCCAAATCATAGGAAGTTCAGGTGAAGGCATAGGTATACTATACTGGGACAGTTTATCTATTATATTTGATGTGACTATAGTGAATTTGCCCCTCACCCCCATGTCTCCGGTTGGCTGTGTCCCCCCACTCCACTCCCCACACTTAGCTGACCTCTTAATAAAACCTTTAAACAAGGTGTAGGGCCACATAGGATATACAAGGTGTCATTACAGCTGTGTAAAATAGGATAATTGACTCACTCATAGTTGGAAAGCTGAACTATCTCCTCTTTGTTAACCTTACAGCTTCCTTTTTGTTGGAGGCTTTCACTTGTTATTACATTATAGGGTTTGATAGATCTACCCCTAATGGATTGGGGGTTAAAGTAGATATCATGGGGCAATTTATCTGGGGCATGTGAATGAAGGCGGATATTGCATTAACGGAAAGCCATGTAATCCTAGATCTCAGCCCTAGAAAGGAAGAGAAAGTATAGGACACTTTCATCTAGATACTTGTGATTCATTTTGATAAATAACGGGAAGATGTATTGGAATCTGTGATATTGAACGCTGTTCACAGACATACATTTTGCTTATCTGTAACACTGTAACGCTGTATACTGCGTAAACTGAAACAGCCTCCCGAATAAAAAAATAAATATAAAAAAACACCTAAATTACAACTCTAAGTAAAGTTTCACAGCAGCCTACTACCTCACTTTCTCTTCCTGTTACATTTCTTGACTGACTGACGCCTTGCTGACTGACACATACGTAAAAATTTTAAATGATTGGTTCTGTGCTCTGCAACAGCAGCTGTCATTAAGAAAATAACTAAAATAAAACCTTCAGAAATCCCATCTACCCTTTCACTGTCCAGCAGACAGAAGGTGCTGCGCTCATAGTTCCAGGCAGGAGTGCGATTGGGGATGATGGCCCAAAATCAACAGTGTCAAAACAAATTCAATTGCACTCCAGAGCAAGGTGTTCACTTACCTCCAGTGAAGAGATAACAGGTATTCAAAATAAAATACACACACTAAGTTGTTTGAAAGTGGAAGTTCCAGCTTTTGTTTAAGCATATTTCCTTCAATCCGGCAACAATGCACACCAGAGATGTTGTCCGTAGATGCAGGTACTCTTTCCCTATCCTGCTGTGCTGACCTAAGTCCCTGCTTTGCTGCAGGCTGCAGTAAGCGCACACTGCAGTGGCTGTGCTCCTCTCTGCAGCAGCGCGCAAATCAATAGCCTGCACTATCCACAAACTACAGTTAAGCGCTGTTAGCTAGCCAACAAAAAACATGACAAATAAGTCTGAAGATTTTCTTTAATCAAAACAACACATTTTCAAAAGTGCTTGTGTGTGTGTGTGTGTGTGTGTGTGTGTGTGCATGCATGCACACACACACACTTTTCTTTCTATGCCGAGAGAGGCTACAAATGGCACCAAGATACAGTATGCGCAGTATGAAGAGGTCAAGATTTTTTAGCGTTCCTGAACGGCTGTTGCATGTCATGTGGCTTGCACAAGCTTGCAGAAGCAGTTTAGTGTGTAATCCCTATAAAAATTATATATCATGCTATTAAAGTGCCAAGTAGCCAAAGGGAAGGAAGAAAACTTTAAGCCACCTTACCAGGGTCAAAACGGCTAGTTTTCAGCTGGTTCAATGAATGTGACTTTGGCATTGTCTCATCTTTAGCTGTGTGTAGGGCATTGTACTACCATCTGGCAAACCATTTCATCCTGGGTCAGAGGGATGTTGGGAATGCCATTGAAGTAGTGTTCTTGGACTGTGGTGGAGAAGGGGATGTTTTGTTCTGTTGCAGCAGCATCTCCTTGGACAGGGGAAGGGTGCAGCCTGACCTTGAGAGTGCCCTCATGATGTCAGCCCTTCCAGGTATGACAACAGCATGACAATAGTGAGCCTGCTCAGAAGGGGCTGTAAAGAAATACATCTGGAAATAACCATGCTAGTTTTAGGATGATAGTCTCCAAGGACACTAGGATCCTGCAAGCTTCTGGGCCATATATCAGTCGTTATAGTCTGGCATCATGATCGGGGCTAGGAGTTCACCAAGGAAAAGCAAGCCTGAGGAGGTAAGCCATCAGATGTAAAAAGTATAAACAGAGGAGGCATTCCTTCCAGTTTCCTCATTAGGCATGATGTCCCTCAGTTGCCCCACAGATGTGCTCTGCCCACATCTATCCCATATTGTAAAGTACAGCCACCACAGAGGAGATGATGTAAACTTAAGACTTAAAAGCAGAACGTTTTGACATTCTGTGATATTAAAGCACAATTAAACTCTGAGAAAATAAAAGCACTGGTTTCCACACTGTTTTGAGCTTGCATTTTCATGTTTGATGATACAGTATGTCCCTCATTCTGAGAGCCAGTGTACCACATTGTCCCTCATTTTGTGTGACAAAGGGTTGCGAGGTATGAGAGGAGGGGAAAAAGGTCAAGTTCAGACTGGGTTCCAAGGACAAAAATAAGGAACAATATCATTGCTGTGTAAAATGTATAACTAAACATGCATCAAATAAAGAGTGATATTTTTAAATAGTTCATGGGGACACTGTTCATGGGAAATGACTTGACCCCACATCCAAGTCATTTTATGTCCTAGAATGAAGGAGATGGTGTCCCTTTGTAATTCTGGTTTCACTCCCACCACTGTGGCAAAGTAGACAGCAAGTGCAATTAATCTGATCTCTGCACATACATAAACCAAACTGAAGTGACCAAGTTTAGTCTGCTTTCTCCTTGCAGCAGGCACAGCTTGTTGGGACAACAGGGGACAATAGGGGTTCAAAACATCTGCCCTGCCATTAGCACCAAAAGGGATCAGCTCCAACAAAGACTGCTTCATGTAGGCTGCAGGGCTGTATTTGAATGAAGACTGGATAAAACTTATTTTTGCATGCAGACATTTTGAGCAATAATCTCCTCTGAGAACAAAATACCCCCAGAATGTAAACACATAAATGAATGTGTAAGTTCGCCAAACTTAAAATAGTTAAGGGCAACTTTACATGGGGGGACAAGGATACCCCTTAATAAAAGATTCTGGGTAGGCCCTTACAGCTGTACTCTCTTTCTATTCCTTTAAAACTCAGCCTTTGGACTACTTTGGCATTTATGTATTCTGAACAAAGCATTAAAATCATACTCTGATGGGAGTAAACAGGGCATCTGTTACCATACATGGCTTCTCTGACTAAACAGGTTTTCAAAAACAGCTTTACCTCAACGTTGCCCATTCTGTTTCTATCCAACTCCCTCTCTCCCTGCCCACAAACCCAAATAACTCCCTTTCTCCCTTTCTGCAGCCTCAGCCCCCCCTTCATTCACTTCAGAGGTTATACTGCGCCAATATAGTAACCAGAGACACCTCTAGCTGAAACTCATCATTTTCAGTGCAATTTCCTTCTCCAGTTCCTCCGAGTGATGTGATCCTCTGCCAGAATTGCATACTGGAGTGCTGCCATCTGCCATACTAATTTTGAGCCCAGAAATGGTAATTAAAAAGAAACTGGACTGAAATATCCCACTTTATTTAGGTTCTAAAAGTACGTGCATATCCACACCCCCACCCAGCTGGTATCCAATTACTTTCTTGTTGCTTCAGGAGCAACACCACCATGGCTGCCCCACCACCTACCCACCCCCTTTCAGATCTGGTCCAGTCCTGCTCCCTGCTCCTTCCATCCATCACCAGACTGGCTATCACGGCGCGACCCTTGCTAGTTTTCAACATGCAGCTAGTATGTGTCTTCCCTGCATAAGTGTCTGTTGCTTGTCTTTGAATTACATGGGAAAGATTAGAAGACATACCAGCTTAAGTTTCAAAATAAGCAGTTTGCAGCTAATCACAGGGTGGCACACGCCCACTCATCAAATGGGGTGGGGTGCGAGCACATGCCATTTCATAAATACACTGCTAGTATGGGACTTGGTGAGAACTGGCTTACTAGAGCATACCAGAGCAAAGCCACAGAACTCAGGACTGACTGATCTGGCCAGACATGCTGGAAAGGGCATACATTTGTGTGAATTTTGCCTGTCTGGCCTGATGGGTGGTCCAGATTTTAACAGTCTAGTGTAGTCCAGTTCTGTCCATCCATTTTCACCACACCATGTTACCACATCAATATACTGAGTTCCCTGACCTCTGGGTTACAGTGTGAACCGGGCAATGATTGATGAAAATGAACACTCTTAGATGAACTCCTTGAAGTAGTTGATACCTTTAAATATCTAGGGTTCTGGCTGGATAACAAGCTCAACTTTTTGTGCCACTTAAATGAAACCTCGAAGAAACTAAGTCAGTGATTAGGTTTATTCTATTGCATTAAACACTTACTTACATTAGAAGCCAGAATGAGACTAGTACAAACTACATTCCTACCTATACTGGACTACGTTGACTTCCTTTACAGTCATTGCCCATCAACGATGCTAAACAAACTGGACACCCTTTACCACCAGGCTTTAAGATTTATCCTAAATCTATCCTGTGGTACACATCACTGTCGTCTATACCAGGTTTCAGGATGGACTTCACTCTCAACTAGGAGAAAAAGGAATGCTGTCCTCTGGTTTTTTAGAGCATTATCTGATAACCTCCCTGCATACATCTCGAACCTCTTCAAATGGGCTAAAGGTTCCTATGGCCTGAGACACTTCTCCATAATTTGCTTCCAGATTCCTAGAGTGAAAACTACCCTTGGCTCGGCAGCAATCAACTTCTCACATCCATCACTTTGAACACTATGCAAGACTCATTAAAATTATCCTCACTTCCAAGCATTTTCACATTCAAAGCTCTATTAACGGATTATCTGGAAGGAATCATGCAACTGTTTCCAGATGCTTGTGCCCCCTAAGCCCCGAGGTGCCACTCTCAAATCCTACGCCTAAGTATCTCATCCATCCCACATTCCTAACAACAGAAACCTAGGACCTACAAGCCTAGTTCCCTTAATTTGAGATGGCCCTGCCTATTCCCTACCTCTTACCTATTCTGGCCTCCCTCTTGGCTGCCTACTCTTTCACCCCAATTTCTACCCTATTCCTTAATACCTCCTTATTTTTTATCATTTAGGTATGAGCTCTTACTTAGCAGAGACTATATGGGATTGTTGTCTCTTTTCATTCCAGTAAAGCTTATCATTATGTGCCTTTGCATGTTAATTATGTTGACCGGTGTATAGGCCCATATTGACCGGCACCTTCACAATGTTTTTTTTTTTTTGCACCACTGTCCACCGTAATTGTAATCTTCTGAAGTGTACTGTATTGTGTTAATGCCCAGGACCACGTTGAAAATGAGCTTGCTCAATGGTGTTTATGCCTGGTTAAATAAAGTGATTGATTGATTGGGGGGGGATCGATGTTCCAGATTAGAAAACAGAAATAGACCATTATCACTGTGTCTTATTTGGAGACATGGGGTGCAAAGGTCAGAAGAAAATGCAGACTTTCTCTTAATTTATTAAACATTTTTCTAGCCTACTAAACCATGTTTATTGCCCACAGGATGCTACCTTGCAACAATGTGTTGCTGCTTATACTTTTGCCAAGCAGTTCTGTGAACTGTTGGTGAATTATTTTGAATTAACAGAGGCCCACATACACTTTGCAAAATACTGATGTCCTGATGCTTCAAGGCATCTTGTGTAAATTGTTTTTGCTGTTGAAGTTGGAATAAGTTTCTATTCCCCAACAAGACAAAAAAATGCAGACCGAGTCTGACAGGTCCTTATCACATTTATCACATTTACCACATTTATCACATTTACTACATTTACCGCATTTACCACATTTGTCCCATTTACCACATTTACCACATTTACCCCATTTATCACATTTATCACACATCTTATAAACACCAGACTGCAGGGATGCAGCCATATTAGGAGAGCATTATTTGGTATGTGTGTGCCTAAGTTGATAGCATCAATTAGTGCACCCAAATTGTGAGGGTAGCCTCCGTAGTGACATTTTCTTTTAGTTATGATTTTTAGCTACAGACAGGGCAGGGGAGTGAGATAGATGTAGGAGCTAGCTTTTTTGTTTTGAGGGTAGAGTTGGCTTACAGGTTCTGTTTCATCTTACCTGTGTGTCCCCTGGAGTCATAGAAAGCTGCCATTGTCTGGACATCCCCTGCATTTGTGTTTTCCTTCTGCCATTCCACCTATAAATGAACAGTGACAGAGTGGTACTGGTCCCAGTATCCGGCCCATGTTGGATGGTGCCCACTTTTTATGGCAGGGCCAACTGTCATTGGGGTGGAAAATGATTCCCTGGACTAGTGTTTACGATCCTCATTGTTATAGTCAGAGGCACCAGAGGACAGAGGTTTCAGGAATGGCTGGAGGTGCCTCTTTAGTCACCATACGAAGGGGGTGAAGGTGTGACTGGTGTCTGCAGTAACCAGACTTCCTCCTCAGGAACACGGACATATAGAGGGCATTGCCTGTAGTTCCTTTCCTCAGGATTTCTGAACCTGAAATGCGGTTGGGGAAACTTTGCCATGACGAGCTCTATCTCTGGATACTTTTCTACACCTGGCTGGAGTTTTATCAGCTAGAATATTGAAGACTATTGGAGGGACTTTGTGTAGCAGCAGATGGTTCCCAGGATTATTGGCAGACTTTGCATCCATTTAACATTTTCCATCTTTCCTGGAGTTGGTGAGAGGCTCCAGGTTGTTAAGTCAGTGTCTTTTTCAGGTGGACTCCACAAGTATATTGCACATTGTTTGGTTTCATAGACACCTTGCCCAGCAGACACTAGGGGCAGTGAGAGGGCCTGTGGCCTCATGACTATTCTGTGCTGGAACTGATTTTCTGCATTTTGACTGTTTGTTCAATTTTCTGAGACATTTAGCCCTGTCTTTTAGGACATTATTTTAAACCCTGCAGGTTGCGCTCCTGGAAAGCTGGGAAGCTTGGCTTCTTATTATTCTAGCTCTTTTGTGGGGGTGTTTTGGGGTGGCAGAGTGGGGGGATAATTGGGGTTTGGAGTTTTAGCTTAATGAGTGTTTGTGTAGTGTGACTGGTTAGGCTTGTGTATATTAGTTGTGTGGATGTTTGTATGACTGATAGCTATTAGCTACTTACCAAGGCTTTCTGGTTGGGACAGTATGTGTCTGGGGAAATCAGGGGGTCTGGGGCAGGCTAGGATTGTGTATGAGGTGTCCTAGCTTCTCAATCTTTGGCCCTTTAGCAACCTCCCAGTCTCTATCACTACAGCTCGTCGCTTTAGGGAGGTCAGAATTAAGAGGGCTCACATTGATCAACCTTGGCGGGGTGCCTCAGACACTTTGGGTGGGGGTAGGATTGAGGTTATCAAGTGCAGAAGACAGCCTGTGTGTCGATGGGTCCCAGGGAGAGGTCAGATATGTTTGGTCCCCATCCCCAGGGTTTCTACCAGACTGAGTGGAATTGTACCCAAAAGGGCTACACTGCCCACCAATCCCCTGAGACAGTGCTTTGCAATACCAGATCGATCGGGAACAAGACCGTGATTCTAGTGGACTTGGTTTCCTCAGTCAATCTGGCATGTATAGAAACATAGACATTGATGGCAGATAAGGACTGCTTGGCCCACCTACTCCGCCCATTTCCCCAACTATTGGATAAGCTGCAGATCCTAGTTAACCAACGGCCTATTTCTTCCTACCCCCTACAATAATTGCTGTATGTCTGTCCTATGCATTCTTGAATTCCCACACTGTTTTTGACCCCACAACCTCCTCAGGAAGGCCATTCCATGCATCCAACACCCTCTCTGAGAAAAAACACTTCCTCACATTGTCTCTGAGCCATCCCCCCCTCTATCTTCAAATTGTGTCCCCTTGTTCTTGCACATCTCTTTTTCCGAAAGATGCTACCTGTCACAAACCCACTCAGCAGGTAAGGTCCTCTACTCCCAAAGTGCTAACCTCCAAGTGCAGTCTTGTGAACAGTTTACAGAAACAGGGTAACCCTCCTGTCTGTTTTGTGAGTTCAGATCAACCTTTGGTCTCAAGTCTTGGAGGGATTCAAACTGTGAACCTCTTATTATAGTACCCAATGTACAGGCTCAGATAATTCTGTCTTCAGGGGGCCAGATATCTTTGCCTATGGGCACCTAACCAGGTGTACAGAAATGAACCCTTAAAAACTGTAATAAAAGACCTCAAATTAAAATGCTTATCTTTCCAGTTTGGTATCACCATTCAAGCTTATGCCTAGTGTCAGCTATAACCATATATACTTTTCCTGCTAAAGAAAGAAATTCAAAGGCATACCAAGTATGCTCTAAAAAGAGTTTTACTAAAATAGATATAAAAAATGTGTAAAACATAAAGTACAGAACTATTATATCATAAGACATACAAATCTTTTAAAAGAACAAGGTTTAAACAGTGCAATTCCCACTACAGTACTTAGATTTGTCTCTCTCTCTAAATACCTGCTTAAAGTGCTCCAAAGATGTTTCTTTGTCAGAGTCTAGATAGAAGTGTCTCTGAAGTAAAACAGAATATTGTCTAAAAGCTGGCTTTGCCAACCTCTTTGCCTGAGGTCACCTAGCTCCTCCCTGTCAGAATATATGTAAAAAAACATATCTATACAAAAAACAGGATGTCTTTTCAAAGTATTAAATTCTGTAATCCTCAGCACAATTCATTTTCTTCAAATGATTTTCTTTGATCTGTGGGCAGTAACCCCTCACACACTGACATCAAAGCCTTTATGATTTCACACCAGTGTACTAAACCTGGTTTCCCCCTTGAAACGTCATAAAAGGGATACTGATTTCCCTCTAAGCAGCTAATGCTATAATTAACTTTGAAAAACAGGAGATTCCTGATTAAGGCCTTCCAGGTAACATCTTGTTTCTAAAACCTGTTTGTGTGTGTGTGTGTGTGTGTGTGTGTGTGTGTGATCTCACATGCTGTTTCAGCATTTCTCATGGGAGACTGTCCGTACACATTTTTATATTACAAAAAATGATCATACAGCACTCAGAACTGGCTGTCCACATCACAGTTCTCCCCACCTAGACTGAATTTGGGGGCTCTATCCCCTGCATGGGATGAGCTTCCCAAATCAGTTCACTCCTCAAAGACCCTAGACAGCCCATCTGAGTTCTGGTTTTTGGCTCCAGTCCTATGTAGAATTGTCATATTATGCCCTTGCAAAGCAAGACTCCATCTTAGCAATCTACCATTGTTTTTCCCCATCTGCGTCAGCCAAACCAGGGGATTGTGGTCAGTCTGCACCACAAAATGCTGCCCATATAAGTATGGCTCTAATTTATTTAGGGCCCACACTATGGCAAGACACTCCTTTTCCAACATGGAGTATGCTTGCTCCCTGGGAAGTAACTTCCTACTCAGGTTCACTACTGGTGATCTGTCCCTTGGCTGGTTGTCTGACTCAGTACTGCCCCAAAACCCACGTCTGAGGTGTCAGTCTGAACTATAAAGGTTTTGCTATAGTCAGGACTTGTCAAAACAGGAGCACTGCACAGTGCCTCCTTTAGTTTGGAAAAGGCTTCTTCACAGGCTGGGCCCCAGGTAATTTTCTTTGGCATCCTTTTCTTTGTCAGGTCAGATAGGGGAGCAGCCAGGGCACTGTAATTGGGTACAAATTTCCTGTAGTACCCTGCTGTCCCTAGGAAACTCCTGACCTGCTTCTGTGTTTCTGGTCTGGGCCACGCCTTGATCACCTCTATCTTTATTTGGTTAGGATGGAGCTGTCCCGGCCTACCACATGCCTGAGGTATGCCACTTCTCCCATGGCCACCTGGTGCTTCCCGGCTTTGACAGTGAGCCCGGCCCTCGTTATCCTACCCAGCACTTCCCTAAGGTGGGATAAATGTTCCTCCCCGCTGGTACTAAAGATGGCAGTGTCATCTAGGTACGCCACTGTGTACTCCTCAGCACCATTTAACACCTGGTTCATAAACCTTTGCAAAGTGGCCGGGGCATTCTTCATTCCAAAAGGGATTACTTTAAACTCAAATAAGCCTATCAGAGTGATGAAGGCTGACCTCTCCCTAGCTCTGCCTGTCAACTCTACCTGCCAATACCCCTTGGTCAGGTCAATGGTCGTAAGGTAGGTCACCCCTCCCAACTTGTCCAGGAGTTCATCTGTCCAGGGCATCGGGTGGGCATCTGACTTTGTGACTGCATTCAGTCCACAATAGTCCACACAGAAATGAGTAGAGCCATCTGGCTTAGGCACAAGGACTACGGGTGAGGCCCAGGGGCTGTGGGATCTCTGGATTACCCTAAATCCAGCATCTCCTCCACTTCCCTCCTAATGTCCTTTTGGACAGCCTCTGACACCTGATATGCTGTCCGCTGTATGGGCGTCTGTGTCCCTGTCTCCACATTGTGTGTCGCTAAGGGGGTTAGTCCAGGCTTGGCCCTAAATGGGGCAAAGTCTGCTAAAACCTCCCTTACTTTCTGGATCTGGTCCAGGACCAGCTGGGGAGACAATTTTACTGCCTCCAAAGAGGACTACTGCTTCGTCCATCCCCTCCCCATGACTACACACTGCAAACACCATGTCAGCCCTATTTGCATATGGCTTCATCATGTTGACATGGTACATCCTTTCTGTCTGTCTTCAGTCAGGTAACTCCACAATGTAGTTCACGTCATTTACCTTCCTAACCACTTTGTACGGTCCTGCCCACTCAGCTTGCAGCTTGTCTTTCCAGACGGGAATAAGGACCATGACTTTCTGACCCACCATGTATGAGCGAGCTCTGGCTCTGCGGTCGTACCACACTTTTTGTTTCTGTTAGGCAGCTCCCAGGTTGCGCTGGGCTGTCCCCATAAGCTCCTTCAGCCTTTCCCTAAACTGAAGGATGTAATCCACAATGGGAGTTCCCTGGGTGGCGTGCTTGCCTTCCCAGTCCTCCTGGATCAAGTCTAGGGGCCCACGTACCCGGCGTCCATACAAGAATTCAAAGGGGAAAAATCCTGTCAACTCTTGGGGCAGCTCCCTGTATGCAAACAACAGGTGGGGAAGGTATTTCTCTCAGTCCCTCCCATGCTGTTCAGCAAACGCCCGGAGCATTGACTTTAGCGTACCATTGAATCTTGCCACAAGTCCATTGGCTTGTGGGTGATACAGTGTCGTGCATCTCTGCACCACCCTACACTTCTCCCATAAACATTTCATCAGGTCCGACAATAAGGAACCCCCTCGATCGGTGATAACCTCCTGCGGAAACCCAACATGGGAGAAAATCCTAAGTAAGGCATCTGCCACTTTGTCTGTCCTCAGTGAGGATAGGGCAACTGCCTGTGGGTACCGGGTGGCATAATCCACCACAGTCAGGATGAATCTCTTCCCTGAGGAGCTGGGGGTATTTAAAGGCCCCACAATATCCATTCCCACCCTCTGGAATGGCTCCTGTACTATGGGCAATGGAATCAGAGTGCCTTGGGTTTTCTTGCCTGCCTTCCCTATTTCTTGGCACCGGTGACAAGACCTGCAATACTCCTTCACCTGCTGGGTGAAGTTAGGCCAGTAAAAATTCTGGGCCAACCGCTGCATTGTGCGCGCAATTCCCAGATGACCAGACAAGGGAATATCATGTGCAGTCTTGAGCAACTGCTCACGATACCCTGGGGAATGACAAGTTGCCTGCCTAGCATCCCTCCCTCTGTCTGTACTGCCCGAGTATACATAAGTCCATTTTCCCAATAAACCTTATGTCTGCTGTCACCTCCCTGTGTGCCATCTGAGTCTGCTTAAGCCCTCAGCTTCTCTAAACTAGGGTCACTTCTCTGAGCAGCTGCAAACCCCCTCACACATTCCCAAGGCATGGGACAGGTCCCCTTCAGTCACTAAACTAGGGTCCCTAGCACTAGTATCAGTGCACTCAGGATCACTGTCAATCCCAACCCTCTGACAATGGGTCACCCCTCCCTCCTTGGAGTAACCTTCTGTAGCTGTGTGGTTACTTGCTACTGGGGACATTTCTACCCCTTTTCATTAGTCTCCCCATCTGGAGACACAGGCTGGAGAACCAGCCTCTCAGCGGTTTCCACAATGGCTTCTGTGGGGTTCAGGGAACTACAATTTTCCCTTGCTGCTTGGCTATGGGTAACTGCACATACCATCCCCCTGTTTTAGATTGTTGCCCAGGATCACATCCACTGCTAATGTTTTGGCTACAACCACCTATTGCACAGTTCCACCTGTTTCATTCCAGTCTAAGAAAACACTAGCGAGGGGCAATGTTTTCACCTCACCAGTGAAGTCCTCTACAGTGACATTTTTATTGGGTATAAGCTGACCAGGCTCTACCAGATCCCCCTTTACCAAGGTCAAGGATGCCCCTGTGTCCCTTAACCCTTGTGTCTGTACACCATTCACCATGACTGGGTGCTTGTGTTCCATCATGTTCACTGGCATTCTTCCAGGGACACACAAACAACCTACTTCCTTTCTAGCACCCTGTTGTGTATTGCTCGCCTTTTTGGGACACTGTCTGGCAATATGGCCAGTTTCTTTACACAACCAACATTTATTTCTTCTCTCAGAAAAATCTTTTCTCTGAAACCTGGGGCTAACTGGTTTTGGTGGAGGCAGTGAGGGTTTTAGGTGCCCTGAAGGCGCGCTTTTCCCTTTCTGCGCTGCCATACCCGTCCTATTTGCTCTCAGAGCAGGTCTGCTCTTGGCATAGTGGTCCGAGAGTTCAGCAGCCTCTTGCACTGCTTTGAGATCTCGGTCCTCTAGCCAGGTTTTTAGCTCAGCTGGAAATGCCCGATAAAACTGTTCTAATAAAATCACATTTTCAATTTTATCAACAGAATTTGCCTCAGTTCCTTCCCACCAACATTTTAAAAACTGATGTTGTTTCATGGCTAGCTCCTCATAGCTCATATCAGGGCTTCTCCTGAGCTTATGGAATTTAGATCTGTATGATTCAGCACTTAATTCAAACTTTTTTAACAGTGCAGCTTTAAGTTTGCTGTAATCATCACTGTCCTCATTGTCCATTTGACCCAATGCATCCTGAGCTTTCCTGGTACGTAGCGGGGATAGCTGGAAGCTCCAGGACTCTCAAGGAATTCTAGCCTGAATACAAACTTTTTCAAAAGAATTTAAAAAGGCATCCATATCCTCCCCCTCTTTAAATTCAGTTATTAATTTGGAATTCAATTTGTAACCCAGTCCTGTAGTCCCAGTTAAACCCAAGCCACTTACCTGCTCTGGTGCTGCTGATCAGAGTCGTATCTTCTCCAGTTCATGTTGCCTCTAGCACTCCTGCTCCTCACGGTCTGTGTCTTGGCATTCTCGCTCCCTCTTCTCCTCTGCAACTCACTGGTGCTCAAGCTCCTCATGGTCTGTGTCTCTCTGTTCTCGCTCTGCCTCACGGCATTCTCACTCTGCCTCACGGAATTCTAGCTCTGCCTCACAGTCCACCTCTCATCGTTCCCACTCTGTCTTCTCCTGGAACTCCAGTTCCATCCTGCGCAACTCAATTTGCAGCCTGAGTACCTCTGGATCTAGGATACTGGTGACCTTCCCCTGCTGCTGTGGCCCTTCACTGACAGTGGCCCTGTTGCCCTCCTCATCAGATCTGGACACTGCACTGGCCGCTAGCCCTGCCACACTCGAGGTCTGGTCCTTTTCAGTCACGGTCCGTGACTCGCTGCTCTGGGTATCTGCTACCATCAGGGCATCTATGAGGTTCTGCTTTCTGGCTTTCACTGCAAATGGGACTCCTCTATCCCTGCACAACTGCTTTAAGGAGTCTACAGTGTGCCTGCTGTAGTCGGAAACCATCTTCCTCCTACACTACTGCTAATCTGACTTGCACTTAAAAAAAAAATAAAACAGGTAGGAATTTGACTGTATGCCAAGTGATATAGTTCTGTTTCCTTTTTAAAATAAGTCACTGTCTTTTTCTTTCTTTGCAAGTGAGCTAATGGTCTCAAGCTGACATGCTGAACAATAAAAGCTTGTGATACCAAAATTATGCCATCGCTGCCAACCAATCTGTCACAAACCCACTCAGCAGGTCAGGCTCTCTACTCCCAAAGTGCCAACCTCCGAGCACAGTCTTGTGAACAGTTTACAGAAACAGGGTAACCCTCCTGTCTGTTTTGTGAGTTCGGATTAACCTTTGGTCTCAAGTCTTGGAAGGATTCAAACTGTGAACCTCTTATCAGAGTACCCAGTGTACAGGCTCAGATAATTCTGTCTTCGGGGGGGGGCCTGATATCTTTGCCTACAGGCACCTAACTAGGTGTGCAGAAATGAACCCTTAAAAACTGTAATAGAAGACCTCAAATTAAAATGCTTATCTTTCCAGTTTGGTATCACCATTCAAGCTTATGCCTAGCGTCCGCTATAACCATATATACTTTTCCTGCTAAAGAAAGAAATTCAAAGACAGACCAAGTATGCACTAAAAAGAGTTTTACTAAAATAGATAAAACAATTTGTAAAACATAAAATACAGAACTATTATATCACAAGACATACAAATATTTTAAAAGAACAAGGTTTAAACAGTGCAATTCCTACTACAGTACTTAGATTTGTCTATCTCTCTCTCTAAATACCTGCTTAAAGTACTCCAAAGATGTTTCTTTGTCAGAGTCTAGATAGAAGTGTCTCTGAAGTAAAACAGAATATTGTCTAAAAGCTGGCTTTGCCAACCTCTTTGCATGAGGTCTCCTAGCTCCTCCCTGTCAGAATATATATAAAAAAGATATATCTATACAAAAACAGGATGTCTTTTCAAAGTATTAAATTCAGTAATCCTCAACACAATTCATTTTCTTCAAATGATTTTCTTCAATCTGTGGGCAGTATCCCCTCACACACAGACATCAAAGCCTTTATGATTTCGCACCAGTGTACTAAACCTGGTTTCCCCCTTGAAACATCATAAAAGGGATACTGATTTCCCTCTAAGCAGCTAAAGTTATAATTAACTTAGACAAGAATTTGTCAATGGCGAATGTTGTCGCGATGGCATTGGCAGTGGCGGAGCTAGAGGCGCATAAGAGGAATGGCTGTGAAGTATTGAAGTGATGCCAACCCCACCCCCACCCTGTAGAGAGTGACAGGCATTGGAGTGTGCCTTTGGGTCATCAGCTATAATGCTCATGCCATTGTACCTCACCCTACCTTGTAGACACTGACAAGTGTGGTGTGCTTTGGGGTCTTTGGACATTATACTTACCCCATTCCATAAGGAAATACACTGACGTGGGTGCAGTATAGGAGCATGGGGTGAAGTTTGTGGCTGAACAGTGCAAGACACACCACGATGCCTGTCAGTGGCTGCAGGGTGGGCTTGGGGCGTGGAATGGCATAAGCATTACATCCGATGATCCCAAGTCACAGCCCTGATGCCTGTCAGTCCATACTAGGTGGGGTGCTACAGTTGGAAACCCTAACACCATAGGCGTGTAGTGGTAGTTTCACTCCACATTTCCTTTTTTTTGAAATTCAAGTTTATTAATTTTACAGAACCAACAAATATAACAGAGTCAATATCTAAATTAAGTCAGTCATCCATACATGGTATAACATAAAGAGAAAAAAAAACAAAAAAACTCCCACCCCCCAACCCAACCCTCCCTCAACCCCACCCCTCCACATCTCTCTCCCAACCCCCATCCCCCACCAATCTTAAACTCTCCCTCCCCAACCCCCCCAGTGAAGTGTGCCAGACAACCGTGTAGCTAAGCCGGTTATTAAATGTAGCAACATCTCAAAAGGTAACCTTGCCTTCCAAAACAAAGAAAGTAGGTATGAAGGATAGGAGGAACAAGGAAAACTATTGTGGGCATCAGGGAGGAAGCCAGGAGATCATTGGTGCAGATATAACGCATATAACTTACCCCATTTTTTATGAAATAGGTCCATACGATTACGCGAGCTGGCTACCAATCTTTCAGTGTTAAGATAGGCAGAGAGCTCAGTCAACCATTCAGAATAGGACAGAGTCAATTGGTCAGTCCAATGTCTAAGAACTAATTTCTTAACCACAATAGACACAAGAGTAATGTGATATCGGCGTTCGACACAGTTTATGTTAGCGTAATCTCCTAAAATGCAAATTTCGGGAGTGAAAAGGTTCGAGAGACTGAGTAGGGGATCCAAATTGTCCTGGATGGAGGATTACAGAGGTGCAACCTTATTACAGTACCAGAAAATATGTCAAGAGTTCCCTTCGCTATGTGAGCACCTGGAGCAAAGAGGGAGGGCAAGTTTTTTGAGCCGGAAAAGTTTCCTAGGGGTGTAATACATATTGTTCACAATATAGTATTGGGTAAGTCTAAACCTGTCCTGAGTGTGATATCTGTGCAGATCCCTCCAGATGTGGGACCAATTTAGGGTGGAGCCAGGGAGTAAGGAGGACCAAATATTGGAGCCTGCAGCAGGTTCCGGGAATTTGTAATTCAATAGGAAGGAATATATTAGCAAAATGGAATGTGATTTAGAAACAAGGGTTAGAATTTGAGAAAGAAAGGGGTGGACTATGGGTTCTTTAAACTGAGTACCGAACTTCTCCACAATAAGGTGCCTCAATTAATATATTTTAAAAATCTTGTTATTGGGAATACCAAGCTTATCAAGCAGGTCCGAGGAAGAAAGGAGGGATCCTTGGTCATAGTAGTGTTCTAAATTAGTTTCTTTAATTTGTGGAAGCCACTCAGGAGTGATCATCGAGTTGTCCAACTTGATGTTGGGGTTAAGGATGATAGGTTGACCCAGGTCCACTTTCGGAGAGATTTTTAGGAAGTGTAGACACTGGAAGAGGGATTTAAGGGATGTGAGAATTGTATGGTCAGTTATCCACTGCGAAAGTACGGAGATGGGAGTATAGAAAATTGCATAGGGATCCAATCTAGATTCCGAAAGAATCGACTTCTCAATTTGAAGCCAGATCAGGGGAGAGGGGTCGGGGTAAGTTAGGAACCACCTCCCTAGTTTGGCTAGGTGAGCAGCCCAGTGGTACAGCAAAAGGTTGGGAAGCTGGAGACCACCTTTGTCTCTAGGAAGGGATAGTTTGAGAAACGAGCGTCGAGCTCCCTTTCCTCGCCAGATAAAATTTGAGAAAATCGCATGAAACTGTTGCAAGTAAGAAAGTGGCAGCCAGAGGCCCAGTAAATTGAGGGGTAAAAGATACAGGGGAGGACATTCATTTTAATAATATTAATCCTACCCCAAAGGGAAATAGGAAGGTTGGACCATCGTAGCAAATCTTGCTGGATGAGAGTTTTGAGGTCGTCCAAATTGAGCTTTCTGAGTAAGGAAGAGTCTGTAGAGAAGTGAATACCTAAATATTTAATTGATTTGGGGGACCATCGCATACCAAATTTGGTGAGATCATGCTTGTAGGTATGTACGTTTAATGGGAAAACTTCAGATTTAGAGATATTCAATTTGTATTGGGAGAGGTTACCATATTGCCTGATAAGATCCAATGCATGTTCTAGGGAAGCAGCGGGATGCGTAACATGCAAAAGTATATCTTCTGCATAAACAGAGAGGACTAGCTCATGCTGACGCACCAGACAGCCTTTGATAAGCGGAGAGGACTTGAGTTTAATAAGAAGGAGTTCAAGATATAGATTAAACAAGAAAGGTGAGAGAGGGCAGCCTTGTCTGGTACCAGTATGAAGCTGGAACAACGAGGAGAAAACTCCATTACAGTATATCTTGGCCGAAGGGGAGTTGTAGAGAACCTGGATCCATTTGAGAAAGGAGTCCGGGAAGCCCATCTTGGTCATCGTAGCCCAGAGAAAAGACCAATCCACTCGGTCGAATGCTTTCTCTGCGTCTAACGAAATTAGGGCCATTGGGAGCTGGGATGCACGGGCATAATGGGAAATATGAGAGAGAGAGTTCTAAGGTGGTCTGATGGGGAACGAGAGTGTACAAAACCAACCTCTTCCGGGCTAAGAAGATGGGTCCAGATTTTCTTAATCCGTTCGGCCAAGATCTTAGAAAGAATTTTCATATCATAGTTTTGAAGAGATATGGGTCGGTAACTCGCCGGGTCGGTGGGAGCTTTGCCCGGCTTAAGAATTAGGATAATGGTGGCTTCAAGAAGGGTGGGGTCTATGGTGGGAGAGGAAAAAAGGTAGTAGTAAAGTTTGAGAAGTAAAGGGGCTAGCTCTTTAGAGAAAACCTTGTAAAAATTTGCAGGGAATCCATCTGGACTGGGTGCCTTATCAGGAGCCAGAGAAGCAATGACGTTCTCTACCTCAGAAAGAGAGATAGAGGCAGTCAGGATCTCATTATGGGGCGGCTGGAGTTGGGGAGTGTCAATATCGGCTAAGTATGCTGAGATGTCTGAGAGAGGGGGCAGGGGATGGAGGTACACTATAGAGATTTTTATAGTACTTCTCAAAAATCTGTGCAATTTTCCTGGGAGAAGTTTTGATGGAGCCAGCAGGTGATTGCAAGGCCGGGATTATTCTGGAGCTTTCTAATGTACGAAGTCTTAGGGACAAAAGCCTTCCGGCTTTTTCACCGTGCTCAATATACTTAGCTTGAGTTTTAACGAGACAATACTCAGCCTTCTCCTTAAGGAGGTCAGTATATTCATTTTTGGCTGTCAAGAGGGCTTCTAGGGAGGACAAAGGAGAGGAAGGGAGGTGGGTGCTTTCCAGTTCCTTAATTTTGTTCATTAGAAGGAGTGCCCGTGATTGTCGGGCTCTTTTTCTTGCTGAGGCAAGTTTAATTAATTCACCCCTAAGATAACATTTTAGGGAACACCAGATGATATCGGCCCTTGAAGTAGACCCAAGGTTATCCTCCAGAAAAAGAGAGATTAGGGTCCTGATATGAGTCACTGTATGGGGATCTTTAAGAAGTTGGGTATTAAGCCTCCAGGTAGTATCCCTTTGAAAATTGGGATCTGGAGAGATTTTTGCCCAAACAATTGCATGGTCAGAAAGAACAATCGGTTCGATACCAGACTGGAGGAGGCCTGGAAGAAGGGTTTTACTAATCAGGATATAATCTATCCTAGACCAGGATCCATAGGGTTGGGAGAAGAACAAGAAAGCTCGGAGAGAGGGATTGGAGAGCCACCAGGGATCACATAACCCTAATATATGTAGGAAATCCTGCAAAGCCCTTTGTATCGAAGTAAGTGGCTGATTTGACTGAGGATCTTTGTCTAAAAGATGGGAAGGTGAGACATTCCAATCCCCACCCAAGATGAGTTGTGAGGGAAGCAGGGCACTGATTTCATCTGCAAGGGTCATGAAAAATTCAGGGCTACCCCCAATAGGGCCATAGACTGAGCCTAAGACCACGGTGCCCCCATTGAGGGAGCCTTTAGCCAGTATAAATCTCCCCTCTGGGTCCGCTATTGTTGTGTCTATCAGGAACAAAATATATTTTTTGATAAGTATAGCTACACCTCTGCTAGAGTTGGATCCATTTGCAACATAAACTTGCGAAAAACCAGATCGAGACAACCACTTAACCTCAGAGTTATTTAAGTGGGTTTCCTGTAGAAATAGGATATCTATCTGAGATAGGGTACAATGATTAAATATCTGAGTTCTCTTGACTTTCTCCCTGAGCCCACGTACATTCCATGATGCAATTTTAACAGTATTTATAGCCATTTCAAATACAGGATGAGGGGAAGGCAGGTACCAGAACAACCAAATATGAACCACAAGAAAAGGCACACTCGAAACCCAAAATCCCATCCCACCATAACCTGCCAGAAAAAATTTACCAAAAGTGATAGTGATTTAAATAGATTAATTGAAGCTGGAATGAAGCCATAGAGATAATAAGGCAGGCAGGCTAAATCCTCCAACCCCCCACCCCAAATACCCCCCCTAAATAAGGCAAACCAACTATGTACAGCCTGGTGCCAGGCCTGAAGATTACCAAGACAAGTGCGAAAACACCAGAGGCCTGGAAACCAGATCCCAATTGCGAACCCAGAAAGCCCTAATCCACAGGGATCCTCCAAAAAAAGGAATGGCCAGAACACCAGAAACATGAGGGGGAACCATTCCCAACCCAAACCAAAGGAGGTAGTGAGGACCCTATAGAAGGGACTGGATTAGCAAGCCCCCCTTCCATAAGCTCGTAATGCAGCTACCAATAGTCACAAGGGGCTCAGGAGTATACCCCACCAACAGACTGCCTGTCTTATAAACAGGACATAGGGAATATCGATCCATTCAAAGATAAACCCCATTACTGTCTGAAAACGAAACCAAGGAAGAGGTTTACTCACCCCTGGAACAAGTGAGGAGGAAGGGGCCAGAGACTGGGAGGGTAGGCCGCGAGGAAAGGATGCTGCCCCTGCCGAGCGAATGTTCCGGGGGGGAGTTATTTGGTGGTGGGACCAAAACGGGTCCCTCGCAAGAGACAGTACCCCAGATACAGCAACCACCCAAAATTAGTTCCGGGAAGCAGCCAAGACAGCACCATCGCGCTCTGTTTAATCTCCCGACCATCCAGGATCCTCGCCAGCACAACGAACCCAGAAACGGCCAGACAGGTAGGGTACATCAAAAACAAATAAGGGGAAGGACCAGCGAGGGTACCAGATTTCAAAAAAGTAACAAAGCAGATCAAGTCCACATCTTAACCATTACAGCTGGTGACACTAAATCAACCGTTCAGTTTGAAGAGATTAGGAAGTTTAGCAGCAAGGTCCTTGTGGGCCATGTCCGGGGAATCAAAACTGTGAGTGCTGTCGCCGATGGTGACCTTGAGGGTAGCAGGATACACCATTCGAAAGGGAATAGCCGCCGCTATCAATTTCTGAACCACAGGATGGAATGCAGCTCTCTTCGTTCTTGTTTTCTTAGGGAGATCCTGAGCAAGGCGTAGTTTGGCCGACCCCCACGTGATCGATTGCAGCTCACGAGATTTATTAAAAACATGCTGCCTTTCAATATAACTGAGGAATTTCATGATTATAGGCCGTGGGGGGGAGCCCGGTGGAGGTCTAGGTCTTAGCGATCTGTGCGCTCTCTCCAGGTGGTAGTGGGGGTTAAGAGGTGAAGGGCCCACTATTTTAGAGAGGAATTTTTGTAGAAAAGCAGTAAGATCTGGCCCTTCCTCAAACTCCGGCAACCTCAGGATAAGTAGATTGTTCCTTCGATTGCGGCCTTCCAGGTCTTCGGTTTTTAACTGGAGCTTCTTGACCTGCTGAGCCAGCACAGACATCTCATATTCCGCATTTGCTTTCCTCTGCTCAAGAGAGAAAATCTTGGCCTCCGAGTCAGACACCCTCGTGGTAAGGGAAGAGAGGTTGCTCCGAATAGATTTTAGGTCAGAGGTAATATTCTGGAGAACATCCTTTAGTGGAACCAATTCCTGCATAAATTTCTCTTCCGGTGAGAGGGCTAGACGGCTGAGTCTTGTCGCTCATTTTCTCGGATGCTGTACCCACTTGATTCCTTGACTTTTTGGGCAGCTTTTCTGGAATTGCAGGCGGCGTATGTCTAATCGCGGCCTGTTTTTTCTCCGCCTCCATCCCCCTGTGAAACGAAGGGGTTTGACGAAATAGATACCCTAGGGCCAACAGGCGGAGCGTAGGCGATCCGGTACTGGTAATATTATTGAGTTAGCAGCTCGGAGGATCGCAAATTATAGCAGATAAGTTGGCAGGAGGAGAGAGCTCTAAACCCCTGCTGCCATTCAGCAAGCTGACATCACGTGATCTCCCACTCCACATTTTCAACATGAGCTGCTTGTCAGGCCACCTCATGAAAAGTGGCACAATCACTTTGTTAACTGAAACGTGGTTTTGCACAATGGCTGTGCCATTTAGCAACAGAGGGGATGAAAACACAGTTTTGGGCAGGATGTACAGAATGACAACTATATTGTTCATGAGGAGGTGTAAAAAATGGCAACATTGAAAATCTGGAGTGGCAGTATGAAATATTGGTGAAGCAATGAACATGCATACAAAATGCGCAACAGACGTCCGCAACCCAATTATTTGTATGAGTTTTTTAGGCACATTTTCAAAATAGGAATTTTGGGACCTCCCCTCATAAACAGTGGTGCTGTGATTTTGTTAATGTGTCCCAAAAGGTGATTTCCCACAGCGAGCACGCCATTGTGCGCTACAGCTGCGGAAATGCATTTTGGGCAGGCTGTGAAAAATGGCAGCTGTACTGTTGATAAGGAAGTGTGCACAAATGCCAGTGGTGAAAATCTGGCATGAAAATATTGCAAATTTACGAAGTTACAAGGCTGCATGGAAACTGCGCAATGCACGCTTGCAGCACAGTCATTTTATGGACTTTTGGCACCATATTTTCAACATAGGCATTTTAGGACCTCTGCTCATGAACAGTGTCATTGTCATTTCCGAAAACTGTCCCAAAAACTGTTTTCGCTCAGCGACCGTGCAATTCTGCGCCGGATATGCGAAAACACATATCAGCCAGGATATGTAAAATGACAGCTGTACTGTTCATAAGGAGGTGTGGAAAAAAGCCAATTTTGAACATCTGGAGTGGAAATATTACAAATGCATGAAGTCACGAGCGTGCGTGCAAACTGCGCAATGCACGCTCGTAAAACACTAATTTTATGGACCTTTGGTCCAAAATTTTCAACATTGGCATTTTAGGACCTCTGCTAATGAACAGTGTCACTGTAATTTTCATAATGTGTCTTGAACATGGACTTTCCACAGCGACTGTGCTATTCTGTGCTGGAACTGCGAAAACACATTTTGGTCAGGATGTGAAAAATGACAGCTGTACTGTTCATAAGGAGGTGCAGAACAATGGCAATGTTGAAAATCTGGAGTGAAAATATTATAAATTCATGAACTTACGAGCATGCATGCAAACTGCGCAATGCACGCTTGTAACACAGTCATGTTATGGAGTATAGTCACCAAATTTTCAGCATAGGCATTTTATGACTTCTGCTCATGAACAGTGTAACTGTCATTTTCATAATTTGTCCCGAACACTGATTTCCCACATCGACTACGCTATTCTGCGCCGGAAGTGCGAAAACACATTTTGGGCAGGATGTGAAAAATGACAACTGTATGGTTCACAAGAAGGTGTGGAAAAATGCCAGTGCTGAACATGTGGCATGAAAATATTGCAAATTCACTAAGTTACGAGCATGCATAGAAACTGCAGAACGCACGCTTGTAAAACAGTAATTTTTTGGATTTTTCCCACCAAATTTGCAACATAGGCTTTTTGAAAGCCCCCCTCATGAACACTGGCACTGTCGTTTCATTCCTCGCTCCCAAAAGGTGATTCCATGTAGTGACTGCGAAATCACCTTTCGGGACCAAATAACGCCATGACAGTGCAAGAATTCATGAGGAGGGGTCCCAAAATCCCAATGTTGAAAATTTAGTGCCAAAATTCCAAAAAATGCATGAGAAGTTGAAAACCCCCTATTTATTCCATTCTACAGCTTACCGGCATTTCCTCAGTTCGTGGTCGGCTTTGAAGAATGCAGACGTGTTCCCAGTCCACCGAACATCATCGCGCTGGACTCCGCAGGTAAGTATGGGGTGAAGGGGGTGTGGGGAGGCAGGGTGCGCAGAGGGTGGGTGCGGGTTGTGGGAGGAAGACTACGAGGGACCGTTTTTGTATTACAGGGTTAAAAAACCAAAACCTCGTGGGACAGTTTTTTTTCCTCAGGGGATTTGGCATGCTGGGGTGCCACCTAACTGTTTGGGGGTGCTGCAGTTGACGGGGATTGGCACCTCATCGGCACACCACAAAGAGGGATAATTTATGCTGGCAGAGGATTGGACACCCCGTCGGCACCAAAGAAAGTGGGGGGGCAAGAGCCGAAGGGGATTGGGCACCCCCCTCGGCATAAAACAAATGGGAGGAAGTGCTTTATGCCAACGGGGAGTGGGCTTGCCCCGTTGGCACATACATTGGGGACACGGAAAGCTGGCAGGGGGATTGGGCACCTCCGAAATTGGCAGTTGGGCGGCCTCCATGCTTGCAATGTGGCCGAGCATGTTGGGAGGTCCGCTGCATCTGACAAGCTTTGCTTGGATTGCAGCGGACCTTTCCTTAGATGTGCACACCACATTATGTATGCATGGTGTGGCGCCGGCATGCAGGCTGATTGGGGAATGAGGGACGCACCTACTGATGCGTGCCCTGCATTCGCCCAACAGTGACCGATCCTCCAAATCAGCACTACTGCAAGATGTTGGCTGCGCAAGCGCGCCAACATAAAAAACAGGAGATTCCTGATTAAGGCCTTCCAGGTAACACCTTGTATCTAAAACCTGTGTGTGTGTGTGATCTCACATGCTGTTTCAGCATTTCTCATGGGAGACAGTCCATACACATTTTTATATTACAAAAAATGATCATACAGCACTCAGAACTGGCTGTCCACGTCACACTACCCTCTTGGACTTTGTTGATTCACTTGAGATACTTAAAAGTTTCTATCATGTCCCCGCTCTCCCTCCTTTCCTCATGGGTATACATATTAAGCTCCTTTAGTCTCTCTTCATATGGCTTCTCTTGCAGACCCTGCACCATTTCAGTTGCCCTCCTCTGGACTGTCTCCATTCTGTCTATGTCCTTGCGGAGATGGGATCTCCAGAACTGCATGCAGTACTCCAGATGGGGTCTCACCAATTGTCTGTACAGAGGGATAACAACTTCCTGTTTTCTACTGGTGATGCCTCTCCCTATACATCCCAGTATACCCCCAGCCATCCCTACTGCCTTCTCACATTGCTTGCTAACCTTTAGGTCATCTGATATGACTACCCCCAGGTCCCTTTCCATTTTTGTTCTTGTTACTACCTCCCCGCTCATCGTGTACTCTTCCTCTGGGTTTTTGTTTCCCAGGTGCATTACTTTGCACTTCTTTGCATTGAATCTAAGCTGCCATACTTCTGACTATTCCTTGCCAAGTTCCTTCTCATCCTTTCCAACCCCCCTTGTGTATCAACCTTGTTGCAGATCTTTGTGTCATCTGCAAAGAGGCATACTTATTCTTCCAGTCCCTCTGCAATGTCACTTATAAAGACATTAAAAAAGATTGGACCCAGTACTGAACCCAGCAGTACCCCACTAGTAACCCATCTTTATTCAGAGTGGACTCCATTTACTATTACCTTCTGTGTCCTGTTGTCCAGCCAGTGTTTGTCCCAGGCTACCACCCTGGGACCCACTCTCAGGCTGGCTAATTTGTTTATTAATCTTTTGTATGGGATTGTGTCAAATGCCTTGATAAAGTTGAGGTAGGCCATGTCCAAAGCCCCTCCCTGGTCTACTACTTTGGTCACCCAGTCAACTAAATTGATTAGATTCATCTGACATGAGCTTCCTGCTGTGACTCCATGCTGCCTTGGGTCCTGTGCCCCACTGTGCTCTAGGTGCTCAACAGTTCTTTCCTTCAGAAGTGATTCCATCATTTTCCCTACCACTGAGATCAAACTGACAGATCTGTAGTTTTCTGCCTCTGTCTTGCTCCCACTTTTGTGAAGAGGAATCACATCCACCCTCCTCCAGTCCTCAGGTACCATACCATCCTCCCATGATTTGTTAAAAAGGGTAGTCAGTGGTGTCACTAGTTCTCCCCTTAGAAACATAGAAACATAGAATTTGATGGCAGATAAGGACCGCTTGGCCCACCTAGTCTGCCCATTTTCCTACCTAACAGATAAGCTGCAGATCCTAGTTAACCAACAGCTTACTTCCTCCTACCCCCCACTAGGACTGCCTTATGCCTGTCCCATGCATTCTTGAATTCTCCCACTGTTCTTGACTCCATTACCTCCTCAGGGAGGCTGTTCCATGCATCCACAACCCTCTCTGTGAAAAAATACTTCCTCACATTACCTCTGAGCCGTCCCCCCTCTATCTTCAAATTGTGCCCCCTTGTTCTTGCACATCTCTTTTTCTGAAAGATGCTACCCTCTTGGACTTTGTTGATTCCCTTGAGGTACTTGAAAGTTTCTATCATGTCCCTTTCTCCCTTCTTTCCTCAAGGTTATACATATTAAGCTACTTTAGTCTTTCTTTGTATGTCTTCTGGTGCAGACCCTGCACCATTTTGGTTGCCCTCCTCTGGACAGCCTCCACTCTGTCTATGTCTTTGCGGAGATGGGGTCTCCAGAACTGCACACAGTACTCCAGATGGGGTCTCACCAACTGTCTGTACAGAGGGATAACAACTTCCTGTTTGCTACTATTGATGCCTCTTCCTATGCATCCCAGTATCCTCCCAGCCTTCCTTACTGCCTTCTCACATTGCTTGCCCACCTTTAGGTCATCTGATATAATTACCCCCAGGTCCCTTTCTGTTTTTACTGTTGTCAGTATCTCACCCCCCATGGTGTACGCTTCCCCTGGGTTTTTGTTTCCCATGTGCATTACCTTGCACTTCTTTGCGTTGAATCTGAGCTGCCATACATTTGACCATTCCTCCAAACTTGCCAAGTCCCTTCTCATCCTTTCCACTCCATCTTGTGTATCAACCCTGTTGCAGATCTTTGTGTCGTCTGCAAAGAGACATACTTTTCCTTCCAGTTCCTCTGCAATGTCACTTATAAAGACATTAAAAAGGACTGGTCACAGTACTGAACCCTGCAGTACCCCGCTAGTAACCCTCCTTTCTTCACTGTGTACTCCATTTACTACTACCCTTTGCGTCCTGTTGTCCAGCCAATTTTTTATCCAGGCTACCACCTTGGGACCCACTGCAAGGCTGGCTAACCTGTGTATTAATCTTTTGTGTGGGATTGTATCAAATGCCTTGCTAAAATCAAGGTAGGCCATGTCCACAGCCCCTCCCTGGTCTACTACTTTGGTCACCCAGTCAAAGAAATCTATTAGATTTGTCTGACACAACCTTCCCATTGTGAATCCATGCTGCCTTGGGTCCTGTGCCCCACTGGCCTCTAGGAACTCAACAATTCTTTCCTTCAGAAGTGATTCCATCATTTTCCCTACCACTGAGGTCAAACTAACTGGTCTGTAGTTTCCTGCCTCTGTCCTGCTCCCACTTTTGTGAAGAGGAATCACATCTGCCCTCCTCCAGTCCTTGGGCACCACCCCCATCCTCTCATGATTTGTTAAAGAGAGTAGTCAGCAGTGTCACTAGTTCTACCCTTAGTTCTTTTAGAATTCTTGGGTGAATCCCATCAGGCCTCATTGCTTTGTCCACCTTCAATTTTATTAGTTCTTTCAGAATCCTTTCTTCTGTAAATGGACTGGTATCGATCCCCATCTTCAGAGTGTTTCTCTTGTTTGGTTTAGGTACCTCCCTCTCCTTTTCCTTTGTGAATACTGAGCAGAAATATTCGTTCAGTATCCCCTGCTTTTTCACTGTCACCCTCTACCCACATTCCCTCCACTTTATTAAGCCTCAGTATCCCTCCTTTGGTCTTTCTTTGCTCCCTAATGTACCTATAAAAGGTCTTATCCCTCTTCTTAACAGAACTGGCTATCCTTTCCTCGGTTTGGGCCTTTGCTATTCTGACTGCCTTCCCAACCTCTTTCTGCTTTAACTGATAAAGTTCTCTGTCCTGCTCGTTCTGTGTTTCCTTATATTTTCTGAATGCTATCCTTTTCTCCTTAACCTTCCCTGCCACCTCTTTTGAGAACCATAGCATTTTTTTCCTTTGTTGTGTTTTATTGATTTGCTTTACACAAAGGCTTGTTGCCTGTGTGATGGCTGTTTTGATTACTCCTCATTGTTCCTCCACCCCTCCTTTTTGCCTGTTTGATAGTGCTTTTCTGAGGCACTCTCTCATTTTCCCAAAGTCAGCGCTCCTAAAGTCCAATACTCTTGCTTTTGTATGGCTTGATTGTATGGCTGTGTTTATCGTGAACCACACTGTTTGGTGGTCACTTGTTCCCAGACGGCTACCCACTTCTAAATCTGAGATTCTTTCTCCATCCCCATTTGAGAGTACCAGGTCTAAGATTGCTCCCTCCCAAGTGGGTTCCAATACTAGCTGTCTGAGGCATGTCCCCTGTAGGGCATCAAGAATGACCCTGCTCTTGGATGTGCCTGCAGCAAAGGTGCTCCAGTTAACATCTGGCATATTCAGGTCCCCCATCAACAATATCTCCCCTTTTTCTGCCATTCTAAGACAGCCTTCTAACATTTCCTTGTCCATTCCTTCCCCCTGAGATGGGGGGTCTGTATACAACCCCCATGCGGATTGTGGTGCCATTTCCTGTCTCCAGGGTGACCCAGAGTGCCTCATTTGCTCCCTGTTTACTCTTTAGTTCTGTTGCTTTGATCCCTTCCTTTACATAGAGAGCTACTCCTCTTCTTCTTTTACCCTCCCTGTCCCTCCTGTAGATTGTGTATCCTGGTATGTTGACATCCCAGTCATGGTTCTCTGTGTACCATGTTTCTGTGACTGCCACAATATCCAGGCAACCCTCTTCCATCAAGGCCACTAGTTCAGGGAGCTTGTTACACAGACTACGGGCATTGGTACTCATCACCCTCCACTTTTTGATAGCCTTACCCCTTTTAGCCCCATTCCTGTCCTTACTGCCTTTGCCTTTTTTTACATTTACCTCTGTTCTGCTCCCTAATAACTTCTCTGCCTTGGTGTTTACCTCACTAATCACCATGTTTTGTGGGGAGGCTGGTATTTCTTTAGAATTCTGGGGTGAATCCTGTCAGGCCCCATTGCTTTGTGCACCTTCAGTTTTAGGAGTTCTTTCAGAACCCTTTCTTCTGTAAAAGGACTGGTATCAACCCCCTATCCAGAGTGCTTCTATTGATTGGAATAGGTACCTCCTCCTCTTCTTTTGTGAATACTGAGCAGAAGTATTTGTTCAGTATCCTTGCTTTTTCACTGTCCCTCTCTGCCCACCCACCCTCCCCTTTATTCAGCCTCAGTATCCCTCCCTTTGTCTTTCTTCGCTCCCTAATGTACCTCTAAAAGGTTTTATCCCCCTTCTTAACCAAGTTGGCTATCTTTTCCTTGGTTTGGGCCTTTGCTATTCTGACTGCCTTCTCAGCTTCCTTCTGCTTTAACTGGTACAGTTCTCTGTAGTGCTCCTTTTGTGTTTCCTTATACTTCCTGAATGCTATCTTTTTCTCCTTAACCTTCCCCACCACCTCTTTTGAGAACCATAGTGTTTTCTTCTTTCATTTTGATTTATTTGCTTCATACAAAGGCTTGTTGCCTCTGTGATGGCAGTTTTGATGTTTCCTCATTGTTGCTCCACACCTCCGTCTTGCGTGTTTGCTAGTGCTTTTCTGAGGCATGCTCCCATTTTGACAAAGTCAGCCCTCCTGAAGTCCAGTACCCTCACTTTTGTATAGCTTGACTCTGCAGCTGAGTTTACCGTGAACCACACTGTTTGGGGGTCACTAGTTCCCAGATGGCTACCCACTTCTAGATCTGAGATCCTCTCTCCATCCTCATTTGAGAGCACCAGGTCTAGGATTACTCCCTCCCAAGTGGGTTCCAACACTAGCTGTCTGAGGCATGCCCCCTGTAGGGCATTGAGAATGGCCCTGCTCTTGGATGTGGCTGCAGCAAAGGTGCTCCAGTTAACATCTGGCATATTCAAGTCCCCCATCAACAATATCTCCCCTTTTCTGCCATCCTAAAGATGCCTTCTATCATTTCCTTGTCCATTTTCTTCCCCTGAGATGTGGCTCTGTATACAACCCCTGTGCAGATTATGATGTCATTTCCAGTCTCCAGGGTATCCCACGGTATCTCCTCACCTCCCTGTTTACCCTTTTGTTCCATTGCTTTGATCCCTTCCCTTACATAGAGAGCTACTCCTCCTCCTCTTCTACCCTTCCTGTCCCTCTAGTAGATTGTGTACCCTGGTATGTTGACATCCCAGTCATGGTTCTCTCTGTACCATGCTTCTGTGACTGCCACAATATCCAGGCACCCTCTTCCATCAAGGCTACCAGTACAGGGAGCTAGTTACCTAGACTACAGGCATTGGCTCTCATTACCCTCCATTTTTTGATGGCCTTACCCCTTTTTGCCCCATCCCTGTCCTTACTGCCTTTGCCTTTTTTTGCATTTACTCCTGCCCTTCTCCCCATTGACTTCTCTATCTTGGTGTTTACCTCACAAACTACCCTGATTTTTTTGGGGGGGCTAGGATTTTCCTGCTCCTTTTCAGTGCTTCCCCCCTTGGCTAGTTTAAATGCTTGCCAAGGAAGCATTTAAACCTATTACCTTGGATCCTGGTTCCCCTCCCAGACAGATGCAGACCATCATGCCAATATAGGCCTGCATCCCTCCAGGTGATCCCCCAGTCCCCAATGAAGCCAAATCTCTGAGCTCTGCACCAGTTTTTCAACCATTGATTGAATTCCATGGTGTGGAGCACCCTAGCCTCACCCATGCCACAGACAGGCACCTCCGAGAAGGTTACCATGTATGCTACTTGTCTAAGGCCCCTCTCCAACTCCACAAACTCCTCCTGCACTGCTCTAATCCCTTTCCCAGCCAGGTGATTATACTGTATTACTGAGACCTGGGTGGGTGATGATGCTGGCCTGGTGTTAGAGGTCACCATCCACCCTGGATACTCGGTGGTGCACTGCCCCAAAGTGGAAAGCAGGGGTAGGGGAGTAGCCATCTGCTTTAGATCTGAACTTGGCTTCACTGTGCTCCAAGTATGAAGACCAGGTTTCTTTGAATGTGTGGCCATATGTGGAGGTCCAGGTGCAGGTTGCAGGATTCTTCTGGTTTACTGCCCCCTTGGGTGGCAGGTGAATTCCTGCAGGAGGTAGTCGACTTTGTCATTGGTGAGACTTTGGAGTCCCACAGATTTTTAGTTCTGGGGGATGTCAATGTCTGGGTCAATGATGAATCTTCCAGGCTCAGTGGCAACCTTCTCCAGATGATGTCATCTCCGGGCCTGTTGCAAGAAGTTTCTTCTGTGACCCACCAGGGTGGCCACATGTTGGACCTGGTCTTCTCGCTTGGTCTTGAGATTAGTAATCTCAAGACTGATCAGGTCATTTGATCCGACCATTGCACAGTGGAGTTCTCATTCAGGGCCCTCCCAAACAGCCCTCCTCCTGCCAATATGGTAAGCTACTGACCTTTGAAGGGTTTGACCCCGGAGGGATTTTTGGTGGCGGCAGATCTATGCAGTGTGAGTAGTGCATGTATAGAGGGTGTGGGTGAGGCTGTTGCCATTTATAATAGGGTGATGTCAGCAGCACTTGACTCTCTTGCATTGATCCGTGTATGACCCAAATCTTCTCACTTGAGGTCCCTGTGGTTTGATGGGGAGCTCAAGGCGATGGAGATTGTGGGTCAGAGGTTAGAGCACTGCTGGCGGATGTCTGGGCTCAAGGTGGACAGACTGGTCTTGCGCTCTCATGATGTTGAGTATCAGGGGCAATCATCCATAAGAAGGCAGAGTTCCAGTCCAGGGAGATTGCTGCTGGGAAGAATTGACCAATTGTGCTCTTTCTGACTGTAGATCGGTTGTTAAATCCAGCCTGTCTGCAGCCAATAAAATACTTTTCGGATGCTTTATGCAGAGTTTGCTCATTTCTTTTTGGACAGGGTGTCCACCATCTGGCAGGGTGTTCCACTAGTGTGCCACACAGTGGCCGACAGTGATCACCTTCAGCATTCGGAGAGCACTCTGCCTAGTTGGGGGGGGAGCTTAAACCAGTGGAGGTGGCTGAGGTCATTGAGGTTGCCCTCGGGCTAAAGCACACATATTGTGAACCGGACTCTGTGCTGACACATTTTCTTAAGAGATGTGTCGACTGCATCATCCCGGTGTTCGCCTTGATTGCCCGGTGCTCTATCTCAGAGGGGGTCTTTCCAGATGCCTTGAAGGAGGCACTGGTTAGGCCACTTCTGAAGAAACCATCATTAGACCCTGACGTAAAGGTAAACTACCATCCAATCTCCAACCTCCAACCTCCCATTTTTAGGGAAGGTTGTTGAGAAAGTTGTACGCAGCAGCTAGAGGAGCACCTCATGACCTTTGGCCTTTACAAGCCCCTCCAGGCAGGGTTTTGGGTGAGGCATAGCATGGAAACCACATTAGTTCAGGTGCACAATGACCTCTTCAGGTCTCGAGATTGAGGAGAGGGGACAATTCTCATTCTCCTCAACCTCTCTTCAGCATTTGACATGGTAGACCTTTATGTGTTGCTTGTCCACATGAGGAAATTTTGTGGACTCGCTGGCACTATCATCTGCTGGTTTGAGTCCTGTCTCATGAACAGGAGGCAATGGGTAGTGATGGGGAAATTCTACTCCTCCCCTAGTCTCCTAGTTGTGTGGAGTACATCATGGTTCGGTCTTGTCACCAACATTGTTTGCCATGTGCATGCTGTCCTTGGGAGAGCTCATTAGGAAATACAGTTTGGGTTTTCATTGCTATGCTGATGATACCCAACTGTATCTTTCTTTGGCCCCTGGGACATCCAATGTGATTGAAGTGCTGAACAGATGCCTTGCTGAGATCAATGACTGGACAGAATCCAGCTGGTTGCAACTTAACCCTGATAAGACAGAATTACTGGTGCTGGAGTCAAACAGAAGGCATGATAGGAGGGCCTCTGGCACAGCTACCAGGTTATTCCTGGGATCTGTGCCATTGAAGGCCTCTTGTAGGGTGCATGATCTTGGTGTGACCTTTGACAGCAAACTGACATTTGAAGCACAGGCATCATCCATTGTCCGGACAAGCTTTTACCATCTTAGGAACATTGCCAGGATCAAGTCCCTAGTTCCGCCTATGGACCTCCCTACTTGGTACATGCCTTCATAGCATCTAGGCTGGATTACTGTAATGCGCTCCACCTCAGGGTCTCGGGAGGTACCCTCTGCAGCCTGCAGATAATACAGAATGCAGCTGCCAGGTTGTTGACAGGGCAACCCAAATACTGTCACATAACCCCTCTGCTGCGTGAACTGCATTGGCTGCTGGTCAGGAGAAGGATCCTTTTCAAGGTGGGTTTGTTCACTTTTAAGGCCCTACATGGGCTGGGCCCTGGATACTTGTCGGACCTTCTGACACCCACTGCCTCAGTTCACTCCCTCTGTCCTTCCTCTAGGGCCTCCTTGTGATTCCCAGGATGAGTTTAAAGACCACTGGTGACAGAGTGTTTAGTGTTGCCAGCCCTGTCCTGTGGAATTCACTACCTCCATCTGTAAAGGAGGCCCCTTCAATTGAAGTGTTCAAGGCCCACCTCAAGACCCTCCTGTTTTAGTCAAGCCTTTCCAGACACTGTCTACTAGTATTTATCTCTGGGAGAGCGTCTTTAATGACTACTGTTATTTGTAACTGTTTTAAATTACCTGGATTATCTATTAGTAATTTATTTATGCATGTGTTGTATTTTGCCTTGTCTTGCCTATAAGCAAGCAATAATACCCAACAGGGTGGGGGGTATTGGGAAATACCAGACAGCCCAGGGGTGTAATGAGGCCCAATGCTGCAGGCGGAGGGCCCTATAGCTCCTGGAAGGTCCGGTATTGCCCATACCACCCACCCTGTCGGGTATTATTGCGCTTAGAAAATGGGCTTATATTAAAATTTTTTAAAATAAAGATTTCATACAAAAAACAGTGTAAAATATTAGTACAAAGTAACAGAGACATCAGGCTCTGTAAAATAGTTCCTTTATTGGTTTACTGCTTTGTGCCACTAGAGGGTGCTGCAGTTTGTGTGATCCTTTTTGGTTGTTGCAGTGCCAGAAAATCGTTAGTTGAAATATCCCCCCCCCATCAATGACTTTTTGCTTTGGGTTTTAAATGGTTTTCGTTGGTAGATTGTGAGCAGGGAGCGGGCGGCTGAACTGTGGAGTTTATGGTGCAGTGTTCTCTCACACGCGATCGGGGATACAGAAGTTGGGTGAGAAACTGCAGAAGGAGGTACTCTGCTTTTCTTAAAAATATGTGAAGGGTTCTGTTGTGGGGTCAATTTATTGCAGTTCAGTACTGCAAGACAGACAGTGTAAGGCAGGCAGCACGGGTAAGCAGCATAAGCGAGTTTTGCTGCTGCAGAGAGGCACATGCTGCCATTTTGAAATCTGCCCAGTTGGTGACATGAAGCCAGTAAGGTTATAGGCTTTGTTTTTTATTCTTTGTTTTATTCTTTTCAGAGGTGCAGATAGTATTGAAGTTATTCTAACATGGGGGGGGGTTTGCTCACAGGGGATTTGCCGGCCAGTAACTCACTCCCAAACTCTCTCACTAAGTGAGAGGCAAGAAATGGCAGCTGACAATGGTGAAAATTTGGGGTGCCCATGGATAACGTCAGTAAAGCAGCATGCTGAATTGGTGCTTGCTTTAAGCGGGCGTCTATTGAAACTTAATGTACCCCCCTGTAGTGCCTGTCAGCCAATCAGAGAGCTTTAATAATCTTGACCATTTTCTAATAATAATTATACAATGGTAAGAAAAATTTGAGTAACCTGATTGGCTGCTGACCCCTAGACACAGTGATGTTATTAGACAATAACATCACTGTATCTAGGGCAGGTACAGAGATGACCGCAGAACTGTCAATGAAATCCCTCCCTCCCCAGTGAAGCCCCTACTAAGCAAGTCAGTGCCCCTCCCAACCCCACATACACACACAGAATCATTTTTCTTCCCATATTCAGTAACTATCATGCTCTGTAGGACACATCACTGCATCTTGTTGCTGATATTTTTGTTCAGAAATGAGTGACTTTGCTGAAGTGCAATGAACTGCACAGAATCTAACTGCCAGTCACACGACCACAGAGAGTGAGTAAAATTTGCCACCCCAGAATGCTGCCACACATTATTCTGCTCTTCCCAGTCATATCCACAGAGCTAAAATGAAAAAAAATATGGCATTGATACAGCAGAAGACAGCTGTAGCTCCAAATGACTTTTTATTCCCCGTTCCACATAATGACTATGACAGCACATGTACACTGTAGCATCATCCTGTACAGTCACTTAGCCACAAACCTCACTCCGATTCCCATTATAGCCCTCATCTTTTCCTGCAGTCCAGTCTCAATATTCAGACTGCACTGTCGGTCACAACTCTTCAGGTCCTCACTTTATTGGGGGGGGCAAAATACCGTCTGTGTGTAACAGCAGAGGGAAACAGAACAATAGGGCACATGGGGTTAGAGACACACAAACCCAAGTGAATACAGGGCAAGCATATAGTGGCAGTGCCACCTGCTGGACCATACAAAGTATGGACTTTTTTTTTCAATATGTATACCTGCCCTAAAAAAAAAAGTATTTTAAACATAGCCTACTCGGCTTCACCTCATGATTCAACCCACCCCAGGAGTGACATTATTACACAATAACACACACTTTATCATGTCTTATTGCTTAAATATCATTCAGTTAAATTCTAGTGTAAATGCTTCAGTGTTGGGGGTAAATCATCATTTTCATAAACTATGTTTTTAAAAAAAGAAGAAATGTATGCTTGGTGAATCCCCCTCCTCCATCCCCAAGTAAGGTACTCCCCAACTCCAATAATAACTGACATACCCAAAAAACATCAGTTGGCAAGAAACTGGAACCTCCCCCCCCCCATATTTTTCCCTCTGCTCCTTGGTTTTGGAAACATTGTTGTCAGTTGCTGTTGTTAAAGGACATTTGAAAAGAAATGGCTGAAGACTCATCATCACTGTAAGGGTTTTCACCATGAGGTTCTGAAGGCAAGAGTTGAAGTTCTGAAGGCAAGAGCTGAAGTTCTGAAGGCAAGGGCTGGACCAAAATAACAGAGATAGACAGATGTCAGTGATTGAGATTTATTGATGTACTGAATCACTAAAGCTGTCAAAATACCCTATTTATGGATGTCACATTTGTCAGAGATAAGTAGATAGATAGACATAGATAGATAGATAGATAGATAGATAGATAGATAGATATACTGTCAATAGATAGATAGATAGATAGATAGATAGATAGATAGATAGATAGATAGATAGATAGGCAGGCAGGCAGGCAGGCAGGCAGACAGATGGATGGACAGACTAGCAGGCAGATGAGAGGACAGGAGATATTTCTAAGTTGTCCCCTATCCTCTAGATCCCATATGAAAACAACCTGACATCTCATAATGAAGCCTTAGAAGGTAAACTGATTCACTAAATCTATAAAAGTTGCTGGCAAACAAACAAAAAAAAGTTGCCACTGTTAATGCAAAGACAGGTCTTGTTGCGGATTTACATTTAAATATCCAGCACAGAATAAACAGCACTCTAACCATTTGGGGGAGGAGCACTTTGAATACATTGAGATATTATGACATTAATAATGGCATAATGGTATTATGGCATTTCAGATTAGTGGGGATTAATCTCTCGATCTGGAGAGAACCCACCATGTCCCTTTGTAGGTTCCTCCCATATGACTGTATATCGCTGCTATATTGTATCCCTGGGGTTTGCACCTGTCAGATGTGGCTTTTGACTGACACACACATACATATACACACACACACACACACACACACACACACACACATGCACTTATAACTAAAAATAAATACATATAATAAATAAAAAATGAACATGGAATATTAACCTCTATGTATTTATTTATTATATAATTGGATGGTTGCTGATCCTTTCAAATTTCATTCATACCTGAGGTGAGTTGGAACTAAAGTGGATAGGGGGATATTGTTTTATAAATGCTGAGAGATGCAGGATCAGGGCTGGAGAAACATTGATAGAAAAAGGATCTAAACTGGTGGACAATGGCTACAGCAGCAGGGGGGGTGAGGGGGCACTGACCTCATAAAACAATTCACTCTCCTGCACCAGGTGTTCCCTTTAGCAAGTCAAGATTGAGCCCCCTCATCCCCACTTTTTCACAAACTGCACTTTTGAGACACATGGGACACAGGACTGCTTCCTGGCTAATACCCACAGCAATGACAGGATTGTGTGTGTGTGTGTGTGTGTGTGATTTCACACCTTCCACTTGTGTGTGTATGTTACAACCAGTGCCACAAAAAACCCTGACTTTGACACATACCCAGATTGCTCTCCTCTGTTTTTATGCATCTGCATAAAGGCAGGCTTCACATGGGCTTGTGCTTTTCCAGCCAGAAGTAGCTGTGTATGTCATACACCTGTGGATAAAAAGGTGCAGGCCCCTCAACAGATACAGGCACTGTTGCAGTCTTGGTATCATGGATTTTGTAGTGTCTGTGCTTCTGTGGCCATAGGTCAATGTGTCTGTTTTACACTTGCAGCTGCAGAAGCACAGGCCCCCTCAGACTGAACTGTATGTATGTCTTACAATGTGGATGAGTACCTGTAGCTACAGAAGTGTTGGTCCCATAGGGGTCTGCACTTCTGCTGACAAAGGAAGTCTTATAATTTGGTGTTTTGTGGATTTGTTTCTGTATCTGCAGAGGGTAGTGCTTTTGCACACAGAAGTAGTATCTTGATTTGAGTACAGTGGATTTCTATCTGCAGCAAGAAGTGAGTATGTGCTGTGGTGTACGAGCCACAGATACAAATCTACAAAGGTAGCACATTAGTGCTACTGCATTTGTATCATCTTGAAACAGTTGTATTTTGTTTGTCTTACCTGATGATGGCTGTCCCCCATCTCAGGGGGAGAAATGGACAAGGAAATGATAGAAAGTATCCTTAGAATGGCGGAAAAAGGAGAGATATTGCTAATGGGGAATCTGAATATGCCAGATGTTAATGGGAGTGCATTTGCAGCAGCCACTTCTAAGAGTGGGGTCATTTTAGATGCCCTACAGGGGGCACATCTTAGACAACTAGTATCGGAACCCACTCAAGAGGGAGCAATCTTAGACCTGGTACTTTCAAATGGAGATGGTGAGAGGATCACAGATTTAGAAGTGGGTAGCCATCTGGAAACTAATGACCATCGAACAGTATGGTTCATGATAAACACAGCAGTAGAGTCAAGCCATACAAAGGCAAAGGTACTGAACTTCAGGAGTGCTGACTTTGCCAAAATGGGTGAGTGTCTAAGGAATGCACTAGCAAGTGAGCAGGAAGGAGGGGTGGAAGAACAATGGGGAATAATCAAAACTGCCAACACAGAGGCAACAAGCCTTTGTGTGAAGCAAATAAACAAAACAAAATGATGTAAGAAACCATTATGGTTCTCAAAGGAGGTGGCAGGGAAGGTTAGAGAGAAAAAGAAAGCATTCAGGAAGTACAAGGAATCACAGAAGGAGCAGGGCAGTGGATTGTATCAGTTAAAGCAAAAGGAAGCAGGGAAGGCAGTCAGAACAGCAAAGGCCCAAACTGAGGAAAAGATAACCAACTCAGTTAAGAAGGGGGATAAAACCTTTTATAGGTGCATCAGGTAGTGAAGGAAGACTAAAGGCAGTCTATATACATTGCCCTACACTCAGGAAGGTAATTAGTAGTGAGTGTCACCTAGGAAATGGGTGACATCAGTTGGTAGGAGGTATAAACTGCTCGGCTCTAGTGAGCAGACCCGAGCTCGGAGCAGAAGCGATGCGGGCAGAGGCCAGCGGCGTCTGATGGCATCAGATGGGGAATAGCGGAGTAGGGTTTGTAATTTGTGTTTATATTTGTTTTTCAAGTAACTTATATTGAACCCATGCCATATGTTAAGTAGGTTTTGCAAACAGCTGCTGATTGTTGTGCAACAATAATCTGTGAAGTTAAAATACTACAAGTGACCAGTTGTTTTCAATTAGAGCTTAAAAGTCAAATTCAGGGTTAGATAGAGTGATTGAAATACAGCTGAAGGTACCAGAGAGAAATTATGGCAAAAGGAATAATAAATTGCGAGTGATAGTGAAAGACACTGGTTAAAGAAATTCCTTTTATTGGCAATGGTCAGGTGTGTCTGGAGTGAAAAGAGAGAGAGGAAAAGAAACCTGGAATAAAAGAAACAATGAGGCAGGCTATAGATAGGTGTTAATAAGTACGTATAAGGTTAGGAGTAATTTGAAAACAAATAAACGATTTGCAGGATACATCAAAATATTAATTATGGCTACAAATACGGTTAGATTGGAAGGGGGAGAATTGGGTTTAAGATGTTTATTATGTAAGAAAATATCAACAGAAGTAGTAAATGAAGTATTAGTGTACACATGTCAGGAGTGTATAAAAATTAAAGAACTAAGGCAACAAATTTTGGATTTGGAAATTAAACTAATCTCACTACAACAGCAGAATATAATACAACACTTATAAGAACAGTGTCATGAGCAGGAAAATGGAGTAGAAAATATTGAACAACCAAAAAAAATTAATATGAAAAGAGTGAGAGAGATACTGATGGAGAAGGGTGGGAAATAGAAAATATAAGAAAGAAGGAAGAGCTATGAGATTTACATTGGAGTCAAATAATAAATATGAGCAATTGATTACTCTAGACGATGGTCAATTACACGAGGAAATAGATGAAACGTATATAGAATCTGAATCATGTTGTAATGAAAAAGAACAAAGAGATAAATATAAAAAAACACAAACAGATAGACATAAAAAAGGAATACTGATGAGCAGGAAAATATGGTTAAAACATCTAGTGAAGAAATAGAAAAATATAAGAATGAAGGAAATGATGAGAGTAGAAAAAGGAAAACAGGAATGAATAAGGATGTAGATGATATATGGCAAAATACAGAAAGTACTTCTCAAACAATCAAAATGTATTACAGGAAAATATAGAGCAGAGAGAGGAAAGAGAATCATATGTAGAAGAAATGATAGAGACAGAATTACAACGAGATGAAGAAATGATGACAGATTCAAATAAATTGACAAATGCTTATGTTTTAGGTGACTCAGTAGTTAAATACATAGACAGGTATACATCTTTTGGGAACAATGAAAATATAACAACTAGCTACTTCTCAGGAGCAAAAATTAGAGATGTGAAATACATGTAATCTAATATAATAAAAAATGAAGCAGGGGAGAATTTATTAATCCTTCATTTGGGAGTAAATAACATCAAACATCAAAGCATAAATAGTATTAAGCAAGAATATATGCAAATAAGAGAGGAAGCAGATAGATTGGGATGCAAGGTGTATTTTTCGGAGATACTACCAATACCAAGAGAAAATCAGGATGTTCAGAGTAAAACAAAAGAAGTAAATAACTGGATGAGACTGTGGACATTGAAGGAAGGGATAGGTTATGTGACTCATTGGGAACAATTTATAATTGAACCAAGTTATTTTTGTAAGGATGGGTTGCATCTATCAAAAAAAGGAAGCAGAAAATTAGGATTAGAATTAAAAAAGGTCTTCGATAGTAATTTAAACTAATATTACCGGGGAGAAGGGGAAGAAAAATGCAGATTGTAAAATTGGATAAACTAAAAAAAAAAAAAAAAAAAATAGTGACCAACAAAAAGAGGTAGAAAGAGGAAGGATAAAAAGTTCATTAAATAATGGTTTGAAAATATGGTCCCTGAATGTGAGAAGTTTGAATTTAATAAAAAAAACAGAATTGGAAGTAAGACTCAAGAAGGAGTCAATAGATATCTGTAATATAACAGAAACGCAGTGGGAGAAAGACTTAAAGTGGAATCATGAAATAGAAGGATAAAAAATGTATTCAAAAGAAAGAGAAAATAAGAAAGGAGGGGGCATTGCTATGTATGTGAAACAAGAAATTATGAGTAATCTGTATAATAAATATGATCATCAGGATGAAATAGAATCATTATGGGTAGCAATACAAGTACAAACACAAAAAAATTATTGTTAGGTCTATTTTATAGACCACCAAATACTAATAGAGTATATGATGATTATATAAATACAGAGATTAGACAGATAGCAATGCATGAGGATGTAATTATTGTAGGAGACTTTAATTTACCAGATATAAATTGGAACAATAAAACTGCAAAAAATGTCATACATAGAAGATATTTGGAAATGATGGAGAAAGTAGGATTAAGTCAATTAGTTTATAAGCCAACAAGAGGAGGTAGTATTTTGGATTGGATTATGAACAAATTGTGAAGAACAAATAACTAAAATTAATATCGTAGAAAATCTAAGTAATAATGATCATGGAATAGTTCACTTTTTTCTAAAGAGTTATAAAAAACTGCCTATAAAAGGTAGTACAATAATAAGAAATTATAATAAAGCTAACTTCAGATGATAAAAATTAAATTGGATAAATTGACTTGGAAGAGTACATTTAAGAATAAAACAGTAGAAGAAAGCTGGGACATATTAAAAAACAAAATACAAAAATCAGAAGACAAATATGTACCAAAAAAAAAATTATACACTAAAAAGGGAAAAAAATGATGTGGTGTACTAAGGCAATAACAAAATTATGTAAAAAAAAGAGAAGGCTTATGACATTATGAAATAATTGAGGACAGAAGATACCATTAAGGAATATAAAGAAATACTGAAGAAGTTAAAATCTAAAATAAAAGAAGAAAGGAAAAGATTAGAAAGAAATTTAGTATATAGGAAGGATAATAGACAGGGATTATATTCTTATATAAATAATAATAAAAAAATCAGAACAAATTGGAACTTTGCATATAGAAGGGAGTGAAGTTACTAAAGTAAAGAAAACTGTAGAACATCTAAATGGATATTTCTGTTCAGTTTATGAAAAAAGTAAGGGAAAAGATAGAAGTTAATAATAAAATGAATAAAGAACTATGGATGGAAGTAACAACAGAAGAAATCCATAAAATTATAAATGAGCTAATACCATTTAAATTGGCGGGACCAGATTTATAACACCCAAGGCTATTAAAAGAAATGTATATACAGATAGCACCTCCAGTAGCAAATATAATAAATAGGTCAATAAAAACCGGAGAGATACCAGATGATTGGAAAATAGCCACTGTGATACCGATCTATAAAAAAAAGGGAACAAATATCTCTATGACTAATTATAGACCAGTAAGCCTAACAGCAATTCTATGTAAAGTAACAGAGGGGATATTGAGAGATAAGTTAGAGGAAGATTTAAAGGAGTTAAAAGTAAATGATGAGAAGCAACACGAGTTTAAAAAATAATAGATCATGTCTATCAAACCAACTCATATTCTATGAATATATTAATAAAACAACAGCAAAAAATAAGCCAGTGGATATTTTCTTCCTCGATTTTCAGAAAGCCTTCAATAAAGTACCACATAAACAACTTATTAAAAAAATGATACAAATGTGAGTAGATGGTAGAATAACTAGATGGGTACAGAACTGACTGAGAAATAGAAAACAGGCAGTAAGGATAAGAGGTGTAATGTCAGGTTTAGAGGAGGTTACCAGTAGAGTTCCACAAGGATCGGTGTTAGGCCCTACATTATTTTCATTATATATAAGTGATATACATCATGGTATCCAGAACCAAATGGTGAAATTTGCGGATGACATAAAATTGGGAGGACAAGTGAGTTCAAAGGAAAAAAGTAAACATATGGAGAAGGATCTAAAACAAACAGAGAAGTGAGTAAGAGAAAATGGAATGACATTAAGTATGGAAATGAGTAAAGTCATGCACATAGGGAAAAATAATCACAAGCGTGCATATTACTTGAATGGAAATAAAATGGAAATGACAATCAAAGAAAAAGACTGTGGAATAATAGTAGATATTGAAATGACTTTTAAGGCACAAAAGTCAGACGTCATTAGGAAAACAAATTATATGATAAGAAATATAGGAAAAAGTTTTATTAATAGAACTAGACAATGTCTAGTACCACTGTACAAGGCATATGTAAGACCTTATCTAGACTATGAATCACCAGTATGGAGTCCATATATGAAAGGTGAAATAAATAGATTAGAAAAAATTCAAAGAACATACACAAGGATGATATCTACAGAAAAGGCAGAGGATATGAGGAAAGACTGGATAGACTAAAAATGTTTACATTGGAGGACAGAAGAAAAAGGGGGGATTTGCTACAACTATTCAAGATTATGAAAGATCCAGAATTAATGGAAGAATTAGGAATCGAGATAGTGGATAAACCAGAAGGATTAAGAAATCATAAGTATCAAATAAAAATAGAGATAGTTAAAAGAAACTTTAGATATTATTCTTTTGTACAGAGAATAGCTAAAGTGTGGAATGCATTGCCCGATTACATAGTAAATAGTAAAAACTTGGAACAATTCAAAAAAGAAATAGATAAGTTGATTTGTTTCAGGAATTGAGGTGCCCGCTGTGTGGGGAATGGTTTAATGGGCCTTGAGCCTTCTTCCATTCTATCACCTAGTATAAGACCTAGTATAAGGGAGGGATAGTGAGGCTTAATAAAGGGAGGGGTGGGCAGAGGCGACTGTGAAAGGCAGCAATACTAAACAAATATTTTTGCTCAGTATTCACAAATGAAGAGAGGGAGGTACCTAAACCAAACAATAGAAACCCTCTGGATACAGAGGTTGATACCAGCCCATTCACAGAAGAAAGGGTTCTGAAAAGAACTCTTAAAACTGAAGGTGGACAAAGCAATGGGGCCTGGTGGGATTCATCCCAGAATTATTTTTTTTTTGACTCCTCCCCGCACCTGGCCAGTCTCTCTTTCAGGCCCCCACATGAACTGCCCCATCGTGGTTACTCCCGACCCCTACCGACCAACATCGCAGTCAGCCCCAGGTAACCCCGGTGTATCCCTTCACTGGGCAGGTCTTTTACCTCCATAAGAGAATGGCCCTGGTGGCCAATCAATGATCCAGGGGTGCTGCTGGGATGGCATATCGAGGTCCGGGGAGCCCAGTGGTGAGGGTTCTGGAGGGCTGTCACCCGATTGGCCCGGCACCATTTTTCCACTTTGCTCCCCTAAGAGTGATGTGCCACTGACATCAAGGCATACACTGATGTCTGTCACTCCCTAGTGTATTGGGGCCGATGTCCTGCTGTACTCCCAGCCTCTGCCAGGAGTCAGCAGGCGTCGAGCTGCGTATCCCTCCTCCCCCCCTCTGAGAAGGCAAGCCATCATCAGACGCTCATTTCCTTCTCCCCTGGCCAGCCCTCCAGCAGCCTGAATCCATTCCTGAACCAGGATCACTGGTGTCACAGATGGAAATCCAATTGCTGTACCAGTGGGCTGGCATATCCCAGAATTCTAAAAGAACTAAAGGCAGAACTAGTGATACCACTGACTACCCTCTTTAACAAATCATGGGATGATGGGGTGGTACCTGAGGACTGGAGGAGGGCAGATGTTATTCCACTTCACAAAAGTGGGAGCAGGGCAGAAGCAGGAAACTACAGACCTGTTAGTTTAACCTCAGTGATTAGGAAAATGATGGAATCACTTCTGAAGGAAAGAATTGTTGAGTACCTAGAGGCCAGGGGCACAGGACCCAAGGCAGCATGGATTCACAGCGGCAAGGTCATGTCAGATGAATCTAATAGATTTCTTTGACTGGGTGACCAAAGTAATAGATCAGGGAGGGCTGGGACATGGCCTACTTAGACTTTAGCAAGGCATTTGACACAGTCCGCAAAAGATTAATATAGAGTTGGCCAGCCTGGGACTGGGTCCCAAGATGGTAGCCTGGGTAAAGAATTGGCTGAGAGAACTGGACACAGATGGCAATAGTAAATGGAGTCCACTCTGAAGAAAGGGGGTTACTAGTGGGTACCGCAGGGTTCAGTACTAGACCGGTCCTCTTTAATGTCTTTATGTTTGACATTGCAGAGGGACTGGAGGAAATGTATGTCTCTTGCAGATGAGACAAAGATCTGCAACAGAGTTGATATGCAAGGTGAGGTGGAAAGGATGAGAAGGGACTTGGCAAGGTTGGAAGAATGGTCAAATGTATGGCAGCTTAGATTCAATGCTATGAAGTGCAAAGTAATGCACCTGGGGGAAAAAAAACCCAGGGGAAGAGTACACAATGGGGTGTGAGATACTAACAACAACAAAAATAAAAAGGGACTTGGGGGTAGTCATATCAGATGACCTAAAGATGGGCAAGCAATGTGAGAGGGCAGTAAGGAGGGCTGGGGGGATACTGGGATGCATAGGGAGAGGTATCACCAGCAGAAAACAGTAAGTTGTTATCCCTCTGTACAGACAGCTGGTGAGACCCCATCTGGAGTACTGCATACAGTTCTGGAGACCCAATCTCTGCAAAGACATAGACAGGATGGAGGCAGTCCAGAGGAGGGCAACTAAAATGGTGCAGGGTCTGCACCAGAAGAATATGAAGAGAGATTTAGGAGCTTAATATGTATAGCCTCGAGGAAAGGAGGGAGAGGGGAACATGATAGAAACTTTCAAGTCCCTAAGGGAATCAACAAAGTCCAAGAGGGTAGCATCTTTCAGAAAAAAGGTGTGCAAGAACAAGGGGGCACAATTTGAAGATAATGGGGGGATGGCTCAGAGGTAATGTAAGGAAGTATTTTTTTCACAAAGAGGGTTGTGGATGCATGGAACAGCCTTCCTGAGGAGGTTGTGGAGTCAAAAACAGTGTCAGAATTCAAGAATGCATGGGACAGTCATAAGGCAATTCTAGGGGGTGGGGGTAGGAAGAAGTAGGCTGTTGGTTATCCATTAGGTAAGAAAATGGGCAGACTGGATGGGCCAAGCGGTCCTTATCCACTATCAAATTCTATGTCTCTATGTTTCTATGTTTCAGCTACTAACTGGTTCAGTGCCTACCTCTCAGGAAGAACACAATCATTAAGAATTAAGAGCTCAGCATCACAGCCATTTGTCTAGCTAGACCATTTCAGCATTATTCAATTACTATAAACTAGTGGTGTGATCCTGTTTGAGGCAGAAGTCCATCTTCTTCCAAGTTGTGTACAGGAGTGCTTGGAAACAACTTAGAAGCTGCGTGGGATATACTATTTTGGACTAAATATCTGTAACTAATCTCTCTTTCTCTTGCTTACATCTGAGAGAAGTTTTCCTCACTTTTAAAGTGGTATTGCTTTGTGTTTTAGTTTTTAATTCAGGAAGGGGTTTTTTAAAACTGCTTATCTTCTGCATATTTGATTTTCCTGTGAGGCTAAATGGACTGATTACTAGAATTCTGTGAGAATCTGCATCAATATATTTTACAACTTTTGGTGGGTTTACATCTGAGAGAAGTTTTCCTCACTTTTAAAGAGGTATTGCTTTGTGTTTGTTTTAGTTTTTAATTCAGGAAGGGTTTTTTTAAAACTGCTTATCTTGTCAGCATCCTCAGAAGGGCTGAAATAACTGCATATTTGATTTTCCTTTGTGGCTAACAAACCACCAGGCAGTTTTGGGGCTGGAGAGTTTTACCTGTGTCTGACTTGGATGTCTGGATTTTTCTCTGTTTGATTAGCAGGGTACTTTCTGTCAAATTGTTGTGTAGGGTATCTTGCTGACAGGAAGGCACTCACCATGGCAGTGGGTGAGAGCTTTTAGTTGATTGTTTTGTGAGGACACAGTTTAGCCCAACTCCTTACCACCCTCACCCCACCCACCCTGGAAATAGTTCCTTTATACCTGAGGTTCTGACATCATTTCCTTGAGTGCAAGTGCATTTCACTGTCATATCCTCTCTAGCACACTGCACTGACAATATAAGCATACACATTGTATTATATATATATATTTCTATATAACAAATCACACACGCATGAGCGCACGCACACACACACAAATACAATAAAAAAAACTAGATAAACATGTGGGGAGTAGTGCAATGTAATGGCTGTGGGGCAGCAGTCTTCTGGGAGTCTTTCTGGAGGCTGAGATGCTGCCCTATTTTCAGACAACTATCTGCCCTGTGGGAGGAAGTTGCCCGTCTTCAGGCCGCACTGGACAGTAGTAAGGAAACCTTCCCCCAGGCCACACTGGACAGTAGGAAGAGAACCTCCCCCATCCAGGGAGCACTAGCGCCACCACCACTACCTCAGAGGTTGCGAAGAAAGTACAGCAGTTGGACCACAGTGGGCTCAGGAGGGTGAGGAGGGTGGAACAGAGGCACACCCAGTCAATTGTTCCACTCCACAATCCATACACCATTCTGGGGGAGCATAGCTCCCCTATGGATGCACCCACAGAGAAGACTGATGATAACTGTCACAAGGGAGGCCCACAGGAAGGAGGCAGAGGACACCACAGGGAAAGGAAGCAGCTCCTGGTGGGGGACTCAATTATTAGGGGTATAGAACTGGGGGGAGCTGGGAAAAATGAAGTAAGGTGCCTGCCTGGTGCCATGGCTTGGAGGGACAGGAAGCGCATCCTCAGGATCACGAGAACAGCTGCAAGGGATTCCGAGCTGGACGTAATTGTCCACCTAGGGACAAATGACTTGGCTCATCATGAGATTAGAGCAGTGCAGGAGGACATTGCAGAGTTGGGAAGGGACCTAAGACAAGTAGCACACACAGTATCCTTCTCAGAGGTGCTGCCTGTCAAAAGCATGGGGGAGGCGAGGTAATTGACACCATGCAGTTTAATGAATGGTTGAAAAATGGTGCGAGCACAGGGGTTTAACTTCATTGGGGACTGGGGTTCCACCTGGAGGGACACCAGCCTATACTAAGCAGGATGGTCTTCATCTGTCCAGGAAGGAACAAGTCTTTTGAGCAATCGGTTTAAATGCTTCATTGGCAAGCTTTTAAACTAGTCAAAGGGGAGGCACTGACAAGCAGCAGGAAAATCCCAGCCTCTCCCTACAAAACAGGGTACTAAATGAGAAAAAGACTGAGGTAGAACGGTCAGTGGGGATGCTGCAACAGAAGGTAAAGCCATCAAAAAATGGAGAGCAATGAGTACTAATGCCCGTAGTCTGGGTAACAAGCTTCCTGAATTAGTGGCCTTGATGGAGGAGGAACATCTGGATATCGTGGCAGTCACAGAAACATGGTACACACAAAACCATGACTGGGACATAAACATACCAGGATACACTGTCTACAGGAGGACAGGAGGGTAAAAGAGGAGGAGGAGTTCTTTACATAAGGGAAGGAATAAAAGCAACAGAACAAAAGGGTAAACAGGGAGGAGAAGAAGCACTGTGGGTAAATTTGGAGACAGGCAATGGCACCACAATACACACAGGGTTATATAGACCCCTTCTCAGGGGAGAAATGGACAGGAAATGATAGAAGTATACTTAGAATGGCAGAAAAAGGGAGATATTGCTGATGGGTGATCTGAATATGCCAGATGTTAACTGGAATGCAGTTGCAGCTGCCCCTGAAGAGTGCAGTTATTCTAGATGCCCTACAGGGGCATGCCTGACAACTAGTACTGGAGCCCACTTGAGAGGGAGCAATATTAGACTGATTCTCTCAAATGGAGATGGAGAGGATCACAGATGTGAAGTAGGTAGCCATCTGGGAACTAGCGACCATCAAACAGTATGGTTCACAATAAACACAGCAATAGAATCAAGCCATACAAAGACAAAAGTACTGGACTTTAGGAGGGCTGACTTTGTTAAAATGGGTGAGTGCCAAGGAATGCACTAGCAAATGGGCAGGAAGGAGGGTGGAAGAACAATGGGAATAATAAAACTGCCATCACAGAGTATGAGCCTTTGTGGAAGCAAATAAACAAAACAAGATGATGTAAGAAACCACTATGGTTCTCAAAGGTGGCAGTGAAGGTTCAAGAGAAAAGAAAGCATTCAGGAAGTACAAGGAATTGCAGAAGGAGCAGGACAGAGAACTGTATCAGTTAAAGCAAAAGGAGGCTGGGAAGGCAGTCAGAACAGCAAAGGCCCAAACTGAGGAAAAGATAGCCAACTCAGTTAAGAAGGGGATAAAACCTTTATAGGTACATCAGGAGCAAAGGAAGACCAAGGGAGGGATAGTGAGGCTTAATAAAGGGGAGGGAGGGTGGGCAGAGGAGACTGTGAAAAGGCAGAGATACTAAACAAATATTTTGCTCGGTATTTACAAATGAAGAGGGTGAGGTACCTAAAACAAACAGTAGTAACACTCTGGATACAGAAGTTGATACCAGCCCATTTACAGAAGAAAGGGTTCTGAAAGAACTCTAAAACTGAAGGTGGACAAAGCAATGGGGTCTGATGGATTCATCCCAGAATTCTAAAAGAGCTAAGGGTAGAACTAGTGACACCACTGACTACCCTTTTAACAAATCATGGAGGATGGGTGGTACCCGAGGACTGGAGGAGGGAGTGTGATTCCCCTTCACAAAAGTGGGAGCAAGGCAGAAGCAGGAAACTACAGACCTGTTAGTTTAACCTCAGTGATAGGGAAAATGATGGAATCACTTCTGAAAGAAAGATTTGTCGAGTATCTAGAGGCCCGAGGGCACAGGACCCTAGGCAGCATGGATTCTGCACAGGAAGGTCATGCCAGACAAATCTGATAGATTTCTTGACTGGGTGACCAAAGTAGATCAGGAGGAGGCTGTGGACATAGCCTACCTAGACTTTAGCAAGGCATTTGACACAGTCCCACACAAAAGATTAATATACAAGTTAGCCAGCCTGGGAGTGGGTCCCAAGATGACAGCCTGGGTAAAGAATTGGTTGGAGAATAGGACACAGAGAGTAATAGTAAATGGAGTCACTCAGAAGAAAGGAGGGTTACTAGTGGGGTACTGAGGGTTCAGTATCAGGACGGTCCTCTTCAATGTCTTTATAAGTGACATTGCGGAAGGACTGGAAGGAAAGTATGTCTCTTGCAGATGACACTAAGATCTGCAACAGAGTTGATGCACAGGGTGGGGTGGAAAGGATGAGAAGGGACTTGGCAAGGTTAGAGGAATGGTCAAATGTATGGCAGCTTAGATTCAATGCTAAGAAGTGAAGGTAATGCACCTGGGAAACAAAACCCAGGGAAGAGTACACAATGGGGGTGAGATACTAACAACAACAAAAATGGAAAGGGACCTGGGGGTAGTCATATCAGATGACCTAAGGTGGGCAAGCAATGTGAGAGGCAGCAAGGAGGGCTGGGGGTTACTGGGATGCATAGGGAGAGGCATCACCAGTAGAAAACAGGAAGTTATTATCCTCTGTACAGACAGCTGGTGAGACCCCATCTGGAGTACTGTGTGCAGTTCTGGAGACCCCATCTCGCAAAGACATAGACAGGATGGAAGCTGTCCAGAGGAGGGCAACTAAAATGGTGCAGGGTCTGCACCGGAAGACATATGAAGAGAGACTTAAGGAGCTTAATATGTATAGCCTCGAGGAAAGGAGGGAGAGGGGGGGACATTATAGAAACTTTCAAGTACCTCAAGGGAAGTCCAAGAGGGTAGCATCTTTCAAAAAAAGAGGTGTGCAAGAACAAGAGGGCACAATTTGAAGATAGAGGGGGGGCGGCTCAGAGGTAATTTAAGGAAGTATTTTTTCACAGAGAGGATTGTGATGCATGGAGCGGCCTTCGGAGGAGGTTGTGGAGTCAAAATCAGTGGTGGAATTCAAGCATGCATGGGACAGTCATAAGGCAATTCTGGGGGTGGGGGTAAGAAGAAGTAGGCTGCTGGTTAACTAGGATCTGCAGCTTTTCCAGTAGGTAGGGAAATGGGCAGACTGGGTGGGCCAAGCGGTCCTTATCTGCCATCAAATTCTATGTTTCTATGTTGCAGATGCCACTTCCTTCCCCCTCCCTGTGACTACTGGTGTCCCCCAAGGGTCAGTACTTGGCCTCATCTTGTACTCCATTTTCCTCAACAATCTGCCACAAATCTGTGCAACCACATCTATACACATGTATGCAGACAACACCATGCTATTCACCTCCAGCTCCTCCCCAGAAGAAGTGGCATCCAATCTCCAGTCCGATTTCAATAAAGTTCAACTTTGGTTAAGTTTGCACCACCTCTCTCTCAACACCAAAAAAACTGTCACCATGACCTTCGGTATGAGACAGCGGCTATCCTGACTCCCCTCCCTCCCCTTCTTCCTCACTCAGGACTGGACAACTCTGGAAGACATCACTTCCTTCCACTATCTAGGGGTATGGCTCGACCGTCACCTTACCTTCTCTGACCACATCGATGCAATCATAAAAAAAACTGTGTCCCAAGGTAGGTGCCCTGTACAGGAATCGCTCTTGCCTCCCTTTTCCAGTTAGGTGGGAACTAATGCAAAAGATGATCCTTCCCTCCTTAGACTACTGTGACATAGTCTACAGTGCTGCACCTAAATCCACCTTATCTAAACTAGACCCCCTCTTCAATGCCTTCTGCCGTTTCACTCTTGATGCCCCCCCTTTCCCATCACTGTGACCTCTACTGCTCCCTCTCCTTCCCATCTCTCGAAAATCATCGACAACTGCACTACTCCAAATTTGTCTCAACATTCTGGCTTGGCACCCTCCACTCCAACTCTCCTCCACACTGTTGTTGTCTCCCACCCCCCCTCATGTACTCTGGTCCCTTGACACCCGTCTACTGAATATCCCCAGATGAAAGACCTCTGTTGGACAGACAGCCTTCTCGCACCGATTCCTGAAACTCTGGAATGCTCTCCCCCTCAAATTCACCATTCTTCATCCACCCATTCCCTATCAAATGCGCTGGCCAACTACCTCACAGTAAACTGTGCCTGCACTCAATAACTCTGATTGACCCCCTTCCAAATTCACATTGCCTGACCAGCGGCACCGCCCTAATCTTGGAAGCTGGCTTATAAACCCACCCATGGCACTTACTCACATACTCTTGTCTCTCTCTCTGTCCTCCCTAGATTTAGACCTAAGTGCTAATCTGTCACAGCAAGCGGTACTCTATGTATGTATGCATGTATGTATGTATGCCTCTGGTATACGCTTTTAGCTGACTGTTAACCAATGTTACAACCAATTGTTCCATTTTCCTCTGTATACCTGATTAATTTGTTATTTTGATAACCTGTGTGTTATCCTCCCTTTGTAACCTTCCCCCCAGGTCACACCGGAAGACGAGCATCGTGTTGCTCAGTGTGCCTTTCCTGGTGAATCAATTTAATAAATAAATAAACATTCAGGAAATGTATTTTTTTACATAAGTTTATTATTTCTTTTTTTTGTAAACTATTATAGTTGATATGGAAGGTATGTGGGAAAAGAGATTACGTTTTTTTTTTCCTTTAAAATCTGTTGTGCCAGTGTTCTAGAAGTGAACAAGCTGGATGAGGGCCACAAAGTTCACATCCTTTTATAAGCATTTGTTTTGGGATAACAATATTCCATTAATCAAAAAAGGCTTGAGATGTGTGCGTTAACAGTGTCTAAAACAGAGTAAGATGCTTCCTTCTGTGCAGATTGGCATAATAACAATAGTAAATAGCCTAAATACACACAACCATTTGGGATTTGTTCTGGGTTGGAGAAGGTCCCCACAATTCAAAGGAAATATCCAGGCTGTGACATAAGAAATACAGAACCAATTGTGCAAGTGAGTGGACGTGCCTGCCATGGATATTCTAACCATGTTTCTCTAATGAAAGTCAGTTGTTTTGGGACATTGATTTTGTAGTATCATGTGTTCAAATCTTCCATAACTCACAAGATCCCAGTTGGGGGTAAGCTTCTACCTCTTAGAAATTTAGTTAGCTTTTAATGAGTTTTTTTTTTTGGTGGACTATCTACCATTTCTTTTTTTTCATCTTGTATTTGTGCTCCAATTGACCCTTGGTAGCTCCCCCTGTCAACTGCACCCAGCCCCATCACCTACCCACCCAAGACCTACGTTACCTTTTGAACCACCATGGGTGGCTAGGTACCTTAGGAGTATGGAGCCTGCTGGGTGTCACCATCATCCTCTGCCAGGGAGTTTTTCCTTCATTTTCTCCCTTTTACCTGAACTGCAACGTGAGCTCTGACACCCACACACATTGTGAGAAGATGCACTAATGCCACTGCACCGGCTCCTGGCCAACAAGGTAGGTGGACAGTGTGGTGCCATCCAGCCTCCACTCAGTGGCAACTGAGCAGTAGCATGCACTGCTCCCACACCCCAAAGAAAGACAGCAGTCCCTGGATGTTCAATCATCCTTTCCTTACTGGCCCCCAAATGACCATGATCCATTTCCCAAAATAGGTCGTTGGTGTGGCAGGAGGTAAGGCACCCAGCCCCTCAGACCTTTTCCATGGACTGCTGGGTCTGATCTCCATCCTGTGACTCTGGTCCATTTCCCAACCCAGGTCACTGGTGTGGCAGGAGGTAAGGCATCCAGCCCTTCAGGTCTCTGCACCACTGGGCCTGATCTCCATCTTGTGACCCTGGTCCATTTCCCAACCCAGGTTGCTGGTGTGGCAGGAGGTAAGGCACTCAGCCTCTCAGCCCTTTCCACTGGCCCACTGGGTCTGACCTCCATTGTGTGACCCTGATTTAGTTCCCAACCCAGGTCACTAGTGTGGCATGAGGTAAGGCACTCAGCCCCTCAGCTCATCCCCCATGCCACTGGGCCTGCTCTCCATCTTCTGACTCTGTCCCAGGATGCTGGTGAGGCAGGAGGTAAGGCACCCAGCCCCTCAGCCCTCTGCACCATTGGGTCTGATCTCCATCTTGTGACTCTGGTCCATTTCCTAACCCAGGTCAATGGTGTGGCTGGAGGTAAGGAACCAAGCCCCTCAGCCTTTCAAGCCACTGGGCCTTATCTCCATCTTCTGACTCTTGTCCATTTACCAAACTCAGGTCGCTGGGGTGGCAGGAGGTAAGGCACCCAGCCCTCAGCCCTCTTCACCACTGGGCCCAATCTCCATCTTTTGATGCTTGTCCATTTCACAACCCTGGTCACTGGTGTGGAAGGAGGTAAGGCACCCAGCCCCCCAGCCCCCTGGAACTGGACCACTTGGGCTGCTCTCCATCTTGTGGCCCTGGTCCATTTCCCAACTCAAGTCACTGGGGTGGCAGGAGGTAAGGCACCCAGCCCCTCAGTCCATCCCCTGCACCACTGAGCCTGATCTCCATTTTCTGACTCTGGTCCATTTCCCAACCCAGGATTCTGGTGAGGCAGGAGGTAAGGCACCAAGCCCCTCAGCCTTTCAAGCCACTGGGCCTTATCTCCATCTTCTGACTCTTGTCCATTTCCCAAACTCAGGTCACTGGGGTGGCAGGAGGTAAGGCACCCAGCCCCTCAGCCCTCTGCACCACTGGGCCTGATCTCCATCTTGTGACTCTGGTCCATTTCCTAACCCAGGTCATTAGTGTTGCTGGAGGTAAGGCACCCAGCCCCTCAGCCCTCTGCACCAATGGGCCCAATCTCTATTTGGTGACTCTTGTCTCTTTCCCAACCCAGGTCACTGGTATGGCAGGAGGTAAGGCACTCAGCCCCTCAGACCCCCCCACCACCACTGGGCCTGATCTCCATCCTGTGACCCTGGTAAGTATCCCAATCAAGATCACTGGTGTTGCAGGAGGTAAGGCACCCAACCCCTCAGCCCTCTGCACCACTGGGCCTGGTCTCCCTCTTGTGACTGTTTCATTTCCCAAACCTAGGTCACTGGGGTGGTAGGAGGTAAGGCAACCAGCCCTCAGCCCCCCTGCACCACTGATACTGATTTCCATCTTGTGACTCTGGTCCGTTTCCCAACCCAGGTCACTGGGGTGGCAGGAGGTAAGGAACCCAGCCCCTCAGCCATCTGGACCATTGGGCCTGATCTCCATCTTGTGACCCTGATCCATTTCCCAACCCAGGTCTCTGGTGTGGCAGGAGGTAAGGCACCCAGCCTCTCAGCCCTCTGCACCACTGGGCCTGATCACCATCTTGTGACCCTGGTCCATTTCCCAACCCAGATATCTGGTGTGGCAGGAGGTAAGGGATCTAGTCCCACAGCCCTCCAGACCACTGGGCCGGATCTCTATTTTTTCAGTTATTTTAGTTTTTTTATTTTCTGATGTGTATTATACTCCTTATAGTCTTTAAAGTGGAAATTCCTGTACCGTATGTAAATATCATAGAGTATTAAATGGTATTTTTATATATGTCATGCTTTCTGTGACTAAGTGCAAACAAAAGAAAGAATAGCTCAGTCAGTATCAAAAGAGGACAAGACATTTTTTAGGTATTCTAGTGAAAAAAGGAAGACAAAGGGTTGGATTGTAAGGTTAAAGGAGGAGTATTGTACAGTGGGGGACCAAGGAAAGGCAGATATCTTGTACAAATATTTCTGCTCAGTGTCACAGGGCAAAGGGAATGGGAGGAGCTGCAAAAAAGTACCAGGAGCTTTGATGGGAGGGGAAGCCGACACTAGTCTATTTTCTGAGGAGAGAGTACAGAAAGCACTCACTAACCTGTAGGTGGACAAAGCTATGGGCCAGATGGGGTGCATCCAAGGGTGCTGAGGGAGCTCAGGGAGGTACTAGCTGCACCTCTGACAAACCTATTTAACAGATCACTGGAGACCAGCGTGGTCCCAGAGGACTAGAGAAGGGCAGATGTACTTCCACTTCACAAAAGTGGTAACAGGGAAGAGGCTGGCAATTATAGGCCTGTTATCCTGATATCAGTGATAGGTAACTTAATAAAAACACTGCTGAAGGAAAGGATTGTGGAATATCTTGAATCCAATGGGTTACAGAACCTGAGGCAGCATGGATTCACAGGGGGAGGTCATGCCAAACAAATCTGATAGATTACTTTGACTGGGTGACAAAAGAGTTAGATGGGTGTGGTGGGTGTTGCCTCCCTGGATTGCAGGAAGGCTTTCAACACTGTTCCATATAGAAGACTGGTAAGCAAGCTAGGTAGTTTAGGGGTGGGCAATAAGGTGGTAACCTGGGTAAGAGACTGGTTAGGGGATAGAACACAGAGGGTAGTGGTAAACAGAAATCACTCTGAAGAAGGAAGGGTGACTTGTGGGGTGCTTCAGGGTTCAATGCTGGGACTGGTCCTCTTTGATGTCTTTCATAGTGACATACTGTAGCAGAGGATCTAGAAGAGAAGGTCTGCCTCTTTGCACATGATGCCAAAATCTGCAACAGGGTGGACACTCCAGTGGGGTAGAAAGGAGGGGCAGAAATCTGAAAAAAATGAAGAATGGTCAAGGATATGGCAGCTGGGTTTTAATACAAAAAAGTGCAGAATAATGCACTCATGCCATAGAAATCCAGGAGCAGAGTACCCAATGGGTGGAATGATACTGGCAATGACCAAGCAGGAAGGGGATCTGGGGTAATCATATCAGATGACCTAAAGGTGACCAGGCACTATGACAAGGTAGTCGGAAGGGCTAGTGGGATGCTGGGGTACATAGGAAAGGGTACTACCAGTAGAAAGAGGGCGGTGATGTTGCCCCTTATAGATCACTAGTATGACCCCACCTAGAATACTGTGTCCAGTTCAGGAAACCACATCTCAGGAAGGACATAGACCGAGTAGGGGCAGTCCAGAAGGGGGCTACCAAAATGATGCAGAGTCTGAATCAAAAGCCCTGTGAAGAGAGGCTAAAAGAGCTCGATATATACGCCCTGGAAGAAAAGGAGGGAGGGGAGGATGTGATAGAGACCTTTAAATGCCTCAGGGGGGTTAATAAGTTACAGGACCGGAGTACTGCATTGTTCAGAAACAAATGTTCTCTAGAACAAAGGGACATACTATAAAGCTGGAGGGGGTAGATTCAAGAGAGATGTGAGGAAGTATTACTTCACAGAAAGAATGGTGGATTCCTGGATTAGCCTTCTAGCTGATGTAGTGGGGGTAAAAACAGTGGTGGGGTTAAAAATGCCTCAGATAGGCACAAGGGAATTGTAGGGGTAAGGATGTGGAGGGAAAGACAGCACCATAAATTAAGCTGGTCTGGTGCAAAAATTAAGGTAGGAAAAAAAATGGGGAGGCTGGGTGGCCAAGTGGCCCTTATCTGCCATCAGAATCTATGTTTCTATGAGTTTTTTTACAGTAAAAATAACCTGGGGGTATTTGTCATATCCATGATCCATTTATAAAGACACAGGCTATTAACTTATCTAAAGCAGCATGTTCTCAGCCGTGACTAAAGTGGTGGGTCAAGCGCCCTTTTGTGAAAGGTCTCTGTACTGCAAAAGCAGATGATTTGGTGTGATTCTGACCTAAAGATACCTCAAGTGAGAGTCAGGCTGAGTGGCAGCAGCATATCAAGGTGATTATTCAGCCATCTGAAAGGCAGCAAGAACTGGTAGCAGTGCAAACTGAGTTCTGGGAAAGAACCAGTCTGTGATTGTGACAGGGTCATGGATCAATAAGTGTTTGTACTTGTGCATTATTTACATACATACTGTACATACATACTGCACATACACACATAGGGCCAGATATTCAAAAGGGTTGTGCCATGCGCAATAGGGTTGCGCATGCGCAAGTCCGAACTTGTGCCATTCTGCGATATTCAGCAGGAGACAGTTGCACCACTGAAAACAGGCTGAGCAACAGCACAATGCAAATGAAGGCATGCACAACCAAAGGGGGTGGACCCATGCATAAAGAGTGCAATGCGATATTCAAAGACCTGCGCAATGCACAACAGTGGATGAGCTGGAAGGTGCGCCACGCCGGAAATGAGCCAAAATAAAAAGGCTCAAGGAAGAGGCGCAAGAATGCTACAGGGAAGCCACATGAGGCAGGGAGAAAGAGAGTGCGACAGTGGCAAAGAGTGCAGGCCAGGGAGTGCGCAGGAGAGAAGAGGGACAAGGGAGGGTGTGTGGAGCCACAGACTGCAGAGGCCAGTAGGTGTACCCGGTGCAGTGGAGGTAGTAGTCAGGACAGCAGGGGTAACACAGCAAGAACAGCCAGGGGGGGAACACAAGCCAGGGACATGGACAGTGCCAGCTTCCTCATGGAAGCTGTAATGAGGGGGGTGAGAAGGCATGCTGCAGGGGATGTGGCCGTGGAAGGGCCCATCGGCGGTACGCCCCCAACAGGCAGTACCGTGCCCGTGTCAGCTTTGAGCTGTACACAGATGTAGAGATCATGGGCCAGTACCACCTGAACAGGGCAATACTAAGATGGCTCTGTGAGCTGTGCAGTGATGTGATGCAGGCACCCTCACGACGGAGACACGCTCTGTCAGTGGAGACAAAGGTAACAGCCTGCATGTGCCTGCTCACCACAGGTACCTTCCAGAGGCCAACAGGGGACACCACAGGCATAACACAGTCGGCCACATCACGCATCCTCACCCAATTCCTCAGTGCACTGCTGCCACATGCTGCGGAGTACATCCATTTCCCCAGCACCGCGGCAGAGCATACAGCAAACATGCAGGAGTTCCACAGGGTAGCATGTATGCCTGGCGTGCTAGGGGCAATAGACTGCACCCATGTGGCTATTTGCACACCACCTGGCCCCGATGGGGCTGCATACCGAAACAGGAAGGGATTTTCGTGTGTCAACTGCCAGGTGGTGTGTGATGCCAGTGGGCGCATAATCAATGCCTGTGCCACACATCCTGGTGGAGCACATGATGCCTTCATATGGTATCAGTCCACACTGTGCCATCAATTCAAGAGTGGGGACATCCCCACAGGCCAACTAGTGGGTGAGTATGCATGTAGGAAGTGCAAACTTGGGGCAAGGGTGGGAATGCCACAGGTGCCATGGTAGTGGCACACAGGGATATGGGCATTATGGACCTGAACATGATACTCATCTCCACTATCTCCACACAGGTGACAGCGGATACCCACTCCGTCCCTGGCTGCTCACACTGTACCGGCGCCCCATGACCCCATCGCAGCAACGCTATAATGAGGCACATGCCGCCACATGGAACATCATCGAGCGGGTGTTTGGGATGCTTAAGGCCCAATGCCTAGACACCTCCGGCAGTGCCCTACAGTACAGCCCCTCAAAGGCCTGTGGGATATTCCTGGCCTGTTGTATCCTGCACAACATGGCCAAAGACCATGGGATAGCCATACAGGTCGAGGAGGGGGGACAGCGATGGGGACGCCAGTGACGCCGGTGATGATGGTGATGAGCAGCCTCCCCTTGGACGGCGGGACCCCGACTGATCCGGCAGGCCCAGCTGCACCGGGACACCATCATGGAGGAGCATTTTGCATGACACAGGTAAGTCAAGGGGCCATGTGCAACCAACACTGTCTAGGCGCAACCCACAGGCACACAGGGTAACACACCAGGGGTGCATGACGGCAAGGGGAGTTGAAGGGACCAGGCACACAAACACACCATCAGGGAGGGTCGAACAGTCATCTGGACACACACACACACACACACACCAGGCACAAAGCGTACACGGGCAGGTGCACAGCAGAGCAGGAACAGACATGGCAAACACACAGATCAACGGACCACCCCAAGCACCTGTACTGTCCAAGTACGTGTGTCAGAAGCTGGGCACCCTTGAACCTTGGTGTACAGTACAATGCAGGCATCATCATGCACACACACCTGTGGACAGCAGTTGGGTGGGTGTGCAGGTGGTCCGTGTGTCGGCGTGTTGGGCAGGGCACCCACCAGTGCACTGCCCACAATGACAGACATTGCACACAGGGCAGCAACAGACAGGGCCCGCACTAGGACACAAGTCACTCAGGTGGCACTGTGCCACGGCCACCTCAGATGCATGGGCAGCCCCGCCATGACCCAGCAGCACTGGCAGGCTGATCATAGGCCACATGGGGTGGCACTGATGGACCACCAGGGGTCCCACTGCACGATCGCGACCGTGTCCGCACAGGGGTGTGCAGCATGCTGAACATACCTGCACCAGGTGTGCTCGGGATGCCCACAGCAGAACCAGGCGTCAACAGGCTGGGTGTCGCACGACGCCGGGAATGGGGAGTGGAGCGCAAGCTGTGTGGGGTGTGCAGTACAGGGGCACCTAACTGTGTGCCCAATGCGGCCACGACAGCGACCAATGCCTGGGTCTGCCTGTCAATGGCGGCGGTCACATCCATCCGCAGTTGGACCCTCTCTGCAAGGATAATTGCAGTGTCCCTGCTGTGCCACTTTACAGCCACGCACAGTGCCTCCATGGACATTGCAACCCGCATCTGCTGCTGTACTGATGCCCGCAGCAGGCGGGAGTGTTTGTCCAACGGGACGTTTGCCACATCGGCAATCTGTCCCCCATGGTATGGAAGGTCCTGATTCTCAACACCCCTTGAGGGTGGGCGCTGTTCAGTAGGATCAGGTATGGGCATGTCAACAGGCGGTGTGCATGTGCCACCGCTGGACCCTGTAACCCCAGACCTGGTGGATGACTGCTACTGCTGCCCCTCCAACTGCTGTGCCCCAGGGTCCACTCGTACCACTGCTGTGGCCGCAACAGTGCCAGAGACCTGCACAGCCACTGGTGCTGCCCCACCGGTGCTGACAGGCACAGCCTGGGACTGTGCTGACGTGCTGGCACACACGTTGGAACCAGCTAGGTCCAGGGGCACATGCTGGCCTGCTGTGTGTCTGTTATGGGACACACACGTGTCACTGCCCATTGCAGTCCTTGCATCATCAATGGTGCAGGTATGTGCAACAGCCACAGTCACAGTGTGCTGGCATGCTTGCATGCCAGACTGCTGAGACACAGGCTGTGCACCCCCCACACCTGACTCACCGACAACAGAGGTGGCAGCCAGGCGTGTATGCTGGTGCAGTGCAAGCCTGCTGGCGACAGAGGTGGATGGACCCTCCTCCAACTCTGGCAGGTCTTCATCACTGCATGGTCCCACCACCACCATCCCCTGCAGACGAACAGGATCTGTAACAGAAAGTGAGGACATGTTAGTGCATGTGATCAACCTCCCCCCCCCAACACCACCAGCATGTCTTACTGTGCAGTGATGGGCTTCCACTTGTCTGGAATCCACCTCCTGGTACGCCCTCTGTAGCACTCCGCTGCATTGATGCAGCCAGTCGGTCCTCAGCCGGGGGTCAGCTCCGCCACCGCTGGCTGGCCCCCACCTGTGCCAGCGCGTGCTGCCCTGAGGGCTGCCACCTTCTCTTTCACCCTTCTGCGGTCTGTCCCCACCTTCTTTTTGCATTCCTGCACAGAGCGCTGGTGGCTTCTGTGCAGGTTCACCACCCGAGCTACCCCCTCCCATGCAGCCGCACGGGCCTGATGGGTGCCACGCCGTCCACTCAGTAGTGGCTCCTCCTCCAGGTAGGCCTGGAAGAGTGCCTCTGTCTCCATCTTGGTGAAGTTGGGCCTCCTCCTTTGCCCACCATCCTCACCCTCACCTTGGCTCTGCTCAGTCATGTCGGTCTGTATGGGTGGGAAGTGGACACCTGTCACTGTGCAGTCTACAGTGTTATCCCATGACCATTGCCCGGAACATCACACAGCTTGCAACTCACCTCTCAGCTGCAGTAACCGACTCTGGCCAGCGCAGTCCACTGTCGCATATTTATAGCACAATGCATGCAAATTAGGAGTGGAGCAACTGTAATGACATGCAAATCGCGCCACTGCGCCGTTGAATGGCTGATCAGATGATTTGCATGTGTCGGCTGAATATCGCGCTGTTGCACTTTGTGCAATACGGTTGAGCCGGCTGAGCCAATGGTGCATTTCCCTGACTGTGTAGTACACCGCATTGCGCATGCCCAGGTGGCTTACGCAGGCATCTGCCACGCTGATGACGTGCTGTGCATGATCAGCAATTCAGGACACGGTCACCATAGTGCCAGTGGCGCTACAGCGCTGGGCACCAAATGGCGCTGTGGCACAACTGCGCAATAGTCCACTGTTGCACTGGCACGCAGGTGACCGTTCACACAGGAAGTGTAGATGTCCGATGGCACTGTGCATGGCCTTGCGCCACTGACCCCTGACCTTGTGCCAGACCTTTTCCCCCTGGCGCTGTACGTCTGGCATGTGTACGGCTCTATCGCACTGTTCGGTGACAGCGCGATAGGGAATGGCAGCACTGTACCGACAGCGCAATAGGGAATGGCGGCGATGTACCGTGCAGCACTTCCACGTGGGGTTGCCACGCTGCAGAGTGCCATATTGTCTACTATAGCATTAGAGATGGCACGCAGGAGAGCCCCTCAGTGGTATGCCCTTGAGCTGGCCAACCTTGTGGCCACTGTGGAGCCAACACTATGGCCCACTGTTTGGTGAGGTGCCACTGGACAGGGCCAGGACCCAGGTCTGGCAAGAGGTGGCCACTGACCTGGAGGTGGCCACTGGCCACAGGAGAATGGCCAAACAGTGCAGGCACCAGTATGGGGACCTGAGACGGAGGGAGCGGAGCTACTGGCACGTCTGCGGCCACGTGCCAGGAGGGGCGTGGTGCCTCATCCAGGTGGGTGATATGTCTACGCACTTGTATGGTCCATATGGGTAACACTGTCTCATGTGTCCAGCACATAGGGGAGGGATGGTCTAGGGTTGGCTATGGCGGTGTTTACAGGGTATGGGATGGGTGGGTCAGGCTGGGTGGGTGGGCACACACATTGGGGCTGGGGGAATATGCTTTGGGTTTGTACTGATGTGTTTCTCTCCTTTTGTCTCCCACAGACGTGGCCGAGCGGAGGAGGAATTTGGATCAGCAGCGGAGGGTGGTGGCTGCAGGACCAGATCATGGCGGTGAACAACTACAACGCCAGCAGCATCCCGATGAGGGTGACACCATGATTGCTATTGAATGCTGTGTGACAGGGTGGGAGGCAGGGCATGGCCACCATCCATGGACACCACTGCCATGCACGCGACATGTGACAGTCAGCACTGTCCAGTGGCACTGCATGTCTGGGAGTGCATCAATGGTGGTCCATGCGTGCACTGGGCACATGGCTGTGGCACTGCCTGCTCACCGCATAGCCATGTTACTGTACGGCTTTGGTTGTGCTGTGCTGGACATGGGCGGTGGGTGTGTGTGCAGTGGTACACATGGCTGTTGCTGCCTGGTTGGGCATGTCTTGTGGACACGGTCACTGTGGGTGGGTGCACACCATCACAGGAGCATGGGACATGGCTGTCTGCCATGCATACTGGGTGGGCTGCAGGGGGATGGACAGTCACACCCATTGACTCTGATCCCTTGTCCTAGGTGTGTGGATACTCCTGCAAATGCAGCGGTCCATTCAGGACCTTGTGCGGGTGGAGCAAGAGTCCCTTGCCATCCTGCGGGATCTGCAGCAGCATGGCGTGAGGAGGAGGAGGTGACCCAGGCAACAGTACCAGGCAGCAGAGGACCAGGCTGGCTGCCAGTGAAGAGAGACAACCTCCCCCCTTTGACCAACCCTCACACCCGCATTCCCTCTCCCATATGTTCACCCCTGCCCCTTACCCACCCCCACCTTGTTCCTGTCCCTCCACCCCATGTTTGTACATAATTGTAAATAGTTGTTGTTGTTATATTTTTTGGATACAGTTATTTTGATATGAATACTGTGGTGGCCTCTGATTTGCAGCTGGCTATAGGTGCTCAGTTGCAGTGGTGTGCATGGCATGTGGGGTGGTTCAGTCATGGGTATGTGTGTGTGTGTGTGCATGGGGAAGTGCCTCTGGTGTGGGAGTGGCTATCAGTCGGTATTTGTGGTGTGTGTGTTGTTCCCTGTGCATTGCATTACTGTGTGCAGTAGTCCATGGTGCCTGCTCTGTGTCCATTGTGCCCCTGTCAACCCATCCTTGGCCTGTGCAGCTGACACCCTTGCATGTCTGTGGCCTGCGAGGTCTGCTGCCTTGTCAGTGGTGGCTGTCCCTGCAGGTCATCCACTGTGACCGTCACAATGCTGGGTTGCCTCCTGTCAATGGTGTGGTGCATGTTTGCCTCTGGTGACACTATGGCCTCCGCAGTTGCTGTCCCACCTCCACGCTGTGGCTTGTGTGTATTGCAGGGGCTGTGCACCACTGTCTGTGACTTGTGATCCAGGCATCTGCTGGTGGCATACAGTGCCACAGTTCATGCACAGGGTGGGTGTCACCCCTGTGCCATGAGGGACTGCAGGCTGTGTGTGCACAGTTTTCATGGGCCCACACTGGGGGCTTGGTTGCCACACTACTGCATCCCTGTGTTAGTGTCCCTGTGGGTATGGGTGTGTGTTTTCCCCTGCACTGTGTTGCATCCAGTGTGCTGCATGCTTCCACACACCACTGTGGTGTCTGTGCTGGCTGCTGTGGCTCATGGTGGGTCTGGCTTGTATGGTTTGTGGTACATGAGGTTGCAGTGGCAGTGGGGGTGGTGGTATGCATGGGGATTCCTGCAGTGGTGGTCACTGCTCATGGGGTGTCTTGGGGTCACGGTGCAGGGTGTGCCTGCACGGGGGCTGCTGTGCCATGGGGTGGTCCGCCCTCCTTGTGTGGCAGTCTCAGCTTGCTGGTGGTGTGCTGGGGCACCATGGCCCAGCTGTGCTTTTGTTTGCTTGTCCCCATGGTCCGATGGCAGTTCCATCCCTCCCCCAGTTATGCTGTGCTTGGGGTGTGGGGGTACATTGTTGGTTCTGCAGTGTGTCCCTGTGCCCATCTGTGACATGGGTAGTGGGTCCCTGCCTACCTCCCTGGTTGTGCAGTTCCATTGCTCTGCTGCTGGGGGGCTCCCTGCTTGTGCTATGGCACCTCTGGGCTGCTCAGCTGGGCAGCCCTTGTTGCACCATAGCGCATCGTCTCTGCTCAGCTTCCCCTTCCTGGTTGCGCTATAGCGCAGGTTGTGCGATATTCAGATGCTGGCTTGTTGCGCAATTTGGCTTGGTCCGTGTTTGAATATTGCGTCTATTGCGCATGTGCACAATGGACTTGTGCTTGCTCCTGCTGTTGCGCACTTTTTGGGCGCAGTTTGAATATCTGGCCCATACTGTACATACATACTGCACATACATACTGTACACTCATACTGTACATACATACTGCCCATACACACTGTACATACATACTGTACATACTGTGCATACATACATACTGTACATGCTATGCATACTGTACATGCATACTGTACATACATACTGTACAAACACACATAATGTACATACGTACTGAACATACATACCATACATGCATACTGTACATACTGTACCTCCATACTCTACATACATACTGCACATACATACTCTACATCCATACTGCACATGCATACTGTACGTACATACGGTGCATACTGTACATTCATACTGTCATGCTGTACATACAAACTGTACGTTCATACATACTGCACATACATACTGTGCATACTATACATACATACTGTGCATACTGCACATACACACTTACTATACATACATATTGCACATACATACTGCACATACATACTGTACATGCATACTGTACATACTGTACATACATACTGCACATACATACTGTACACACTGTACATACATACTGTACATGCATACATACATACTGTACGTACACACACACACTATACATACTGTGCATGCATACTGTACATACATACGTACTGTGCATACGTACTGTGCATACATACCGTACATACATACTGTATATATATACATACTGTACATAGATACTTGTGATGGTCTAGAGGTGCTCTGTGAAGTACTCTACTCTAAAAGTGGTGAAAAGAGATAAGTGAGGCACCAAGGTCCGAATTATGTGGATAGGATAACCGTTACCCAGACAAGGAGAGGCAGGAGTCAACCTAGTGCTTCAATGCCCGCAGGGCATTTATTTTGTACCAAGGGTAGAGAGACACAGTCACAAGAGGAAGGAGGGGTTGCCCGAGAACAATAGGGCAATAAACAGAGAAATACGTTATCTATGACTACTAAGATTATTACCACAAGAATAGACTATAGGCCTACTGCCACTCATATTCTGAAATTATTCTACAATTCGATACTCTTAGGTGAGGATCAGATGACATAAGCCACTCAGAACTGTATTAGGGTAATTATCACCACACATTTCCATCAGAGTCAAGATGTTACAAGAGTCCAGGGATCCGGTGTCTTTGTGTACGCCATCGTTCTTCATTGGTAGCTACAAGGGAAGTAAAACAGAACTGCAGAACCCTAATCACAATTCCCAGCAAGGACCTAGTTAAGGCCACTGGGGTGGTGAGAGGTTTGGTAAACAGACCATATATTTCTTCGGCAAAAGCTCACTCTCTCCAAGGCTGCCGGAATGAAGAACCAGAGCAACTGGTTCCTGAAATAACCCACAAAGGGTTCCTCAGCCAACCACTTCCAGGGTTGCCAAGGACGAAGGCAGATCAGGACCTGCGTAGTGATGAATCCAATGAAGGACTACCACGACCTGACTGATGCTGCGGCACTCCAAGGGCCAGCTAAACTAGGAAGGAACTCTGACAGGACAAGGAACCAGAAGAATCTGAAGAGATGATGGTTGATTCTGCAATCTTAGGATCAGAAACTAACACAAAAACAAAGAAACGGCAGATGCATCCCGTACTGGGCTTCGACGGACTCGACTTTCGGTGAACGACCAGGAAGGGAGCAGACCAGGTTCTCCAGGATGAGCACACTTTTCTGTAGAGGGCGACCAACTTCGGGACATCTGGAACAGGAACCATACGGAATGACACTGGCACGGCTGTTGTGATGCATTTCGGTGGACGTACCTTCGAGCTGTGAAAAACAAGAAATGGCGGGTACGACTTGTATGAGTGGCGACAGACTCGACTTCAGTGGACGACACAGATGAAAGTGATGAGCTGATGGATGATCCCATGGGAGTGAAGAATGCTGAGAAGATGTCTTCTTCTGAGTAGAGACTGATTCTGAGTATGTAGTATTACAGACCAGGAGGGCGGACTTTGCCAAAATGGGTGAGTGCTTAAGGAATTTACTAGCAAATGGGCAAGAAGGAGGGCTGGAAGAACAATGGGGAATAATCAAAACTGCCATCACAGAGGCAACAAGCCTTTGTGTGAAGCAAATAAACAAAACGATGTAAGAAACCACTATAGTTCTCAAAGGAGGTGGCAGGAAAGGTTAGGGAGAAAAAGAGAGCGTTCAGGAAGTACAAGGAATCACAGAAGGAGCAGGACAGAGAATTGTATCAGTTAAAGCAAAAGGAAGCAGGAAAGGCAGTCAGAACAGCAAAGGCCCAAACCGAGGAAAAGATAGCCAACTCAGTTAAGAAGGGGGATAAAAGCTTTTATAGGTACATCAGGGAGTGAAGGAAGACCAAGGGAGGTATAGTGAGGCTTAATAAAGGTGAGGGGGTTGGCAGAGGGTGACTTTGAAAAGGCAGTGATACTAAACAAATACATTTGCTCAGTATTAACAAATGAAGAGGGGGAGGTACCTAAACTAAACAATAGAAACATGCTGGATACGGGGATTGATACCAGCCCTGTCACAGAAGAAAGGGTTCTGAAGGAACTCTTAAAACTGAAGGTGGACAAAGCAATGGGGCCTGATGGGATTCATCCCAGAATTCTAAAAGAACTAAGGGTAGAATTAGTGACACCACTGACTACCCTCTTTAATAAATCATGGGAGGATGGGGTGGTACCTGAAGACTGGAGGAGGGCAGATGTTGTTCCACTTCACAAAAGTGGGAGCAGGGCAGAAGCAGGAAACTACAGACCTGTTAGTTTAACCTCAGTGATTTGGAAAATGATGGAATCACTTCTGAAGGAAAGAATTGTTGAGTACCTAGAGGCCAGAGGAGTGCAGGACCCAAGGCAGCATGGATTCACAGAGGGAAGGCCATGTCAGACAAATCTAATAGATTTATTTGACTGGGTGACCAAAATAGTAGATCAGGGAGGGGCTGTAGACATGGCCTACCTAGACTTTAGCAAGGCATTTGACATAGTCCCATACAAAAGATTAATATACAAGTTGGCCATACTGGGAGTGGGTCCCGAGATGGTAGCCTGGGTAAAAAAATTGGCTGGAGAACAGGACACAGAGGGTAATAGTAAATGTAGTTCGCTCTGAAGAAAGGGGGGTTACTAGTGGGGTACCGCAGTATTCAGTACTAGGACTGGTCCTCTTTAATGTCTTTATAAGTGACATTGCAGAGGGACTAGAAGGAAAAGTATGTCTCTTTACAGATGACACAAAGATCTGCAACAGAATTGATACACAAGGTGGGGTGGAAAGGATGAGAAGGGACTTGGCAAGGTTGGAGAAATGGTCAAATGTATGGCAGCTTAGATTCAATGCTAAGAAGTGCAAGATAATGCACCTGGGAAGCAAAAACCCAGGGGAAGAGTACACAATGGGGGGTGAGATGCTAACAACAACAAAAATGGAAAGGGACCTGGGGGTAGTCATATCAGATGACCTAAAGGTGAGCAAGCAATGTGAGAGGGCAGTAAGCAGGGCTGTAGGGATACTGGGATGCATAGGGAGAGGCATCACCAGTAGAAAACAGGAAGTTGTTATCCCTCTGTACAGACACCTGGAGAGACCCCATCTGGAGTACTGCATGCAGTTCTGGAGACCCAGTCTCCGCAAAGACATAGACAGGAGGCAGTCCTGATGTGGGCAACTAAAATGGTGCAGGGTCTGCACCAGAAGACATATCAAGAGAGACTTAAGGATCTTAATATGTATAGCCTTGAGGAGAGGAGGGAGAGGGGGGACATGATTAAAACTTTCAAATACCTCAAGGGAATCAACAAAGTCCAAGAGGGTAGCATCTCTCAGAAAAAGAGGTGAACAAGAACAAGGGGGCACAATCTGAAGCTAGAGGGGGTACAGCTCAGAAGTAATGTGAGGAAGTATTTTTCCATATAGAGGGTTGTGGATGCATGGAACAGCCTTCCTGAGGAGGTTGTGGAGTTAAAAACAGTGGTGGAATTCAAGAATGCATGGGACAGACATAAAGCAATTCGAGGGGGTGGAGGTTGGAAGAAGTAGGCTGTTGGTTAGCTAGGATCTGCAGCTTATCCATTAGGTAGGGAAATAGGCAGATTAGGTGGGCCAAGCGGTCCTTATCTGCCGTCAAATTTTATTTTTCTATGTTCCTATGTCTGTGGTTGCTTGTGTGATCTTGTCCTTTTGCTGCTTGGGGGGTTTGAGAGTCAGGGTTAGAAACCCTAACACCACATTTGCCTACTTTTGTGGAGTTAAGTTGAACCCTAATTAGTGCATTAATGCAGTTTTTTTTTTGCAATGTATATATATATTCATGGCAAAAAACTCAGTTTAATGCATCAGTTAATGTTGTTCCAGAGCGACAAAAGTGAGGAAATTCGCTGTTAGGGTTGAAAACCCTAACTCAATCACCCCAGCACGACACACACACACACACACATGCAAGTATGGGGGAGGACCAAGTCAACACAACCAATGACAGACATCCAGCAGCAGGTGACAGAAATAACAAACAATTGTCTAAATGTACTACGAGACATCCCCACCCACCTGACCAGGTACTGCATGCTCAATGGAGATCAACAGCAAAACTGAGGCCATGTACACTAAACGTACACATCCCTGATTGCAGCTGCACACAACGTACCACACTTAGTAGTTGCATGGCCTTACCTACCGATGCCCCACACCAGACCACACCACATGTGGTGGGCCACCTGAGCAACAGAGTTCAGCAAAACCAAGGAGTTGTACAGGTATAATATCTCTGATTATAACAAGGGTTTGAGAAATGCAGCTTTCAAATTGACTGTAAACATTGAAACAGCCTTATGTTTAGTTTTTATTAACATACATGTAGAGCCTAACCATATGATGAACATGGTTTAATGTTGTTTAAAAAACAGTTTTATTATGATAGCAATAAGCCACTCCCAGGTATTATGTTAATGGTCAGTTTATCACTGTCTAGCAACATGTGGCACTCGGCTACACCTCATTCAACATTAAACCCCTAAAGGGTGATTAACAGACCATTTAACATAACTGTTGGTCATGCCTTATTGCTTAATTGTCTTTATGAGTAGATACTCTCCCTCTACTAGGCACTGCAGCAGCTTTGCAACACAGTGTCCCACCCAGTTACACCATACACTGTCTAGTTACTGGAGAATGGCTGTGAATATGAACTCATGAAGATGAACAGTGTAACTTGATCATTACAGTCATTGAAACCTTAGTGTGATTATAAGTGACAGAGTCAGTGATAGAGAATAACCCTTGCTGTCCTAGTACACTTACCCCATTGTGAGTTAAATCAATACTGAAAGACATTCTGTTAATATCTACACTATACCTACTTGATTCCTGTTGTACCACAATTAACATAGTTATCACTTTGATAGCATCAGTGACAGAAGTGTGGCAAACCCAAACACTAGGCATACAGCCTGAGTATGAAACAACTGTTAAAAAAATTACACTGTGTCCATAAGTGGCATAGATCACTCATTGCAACAATAGTAAATGTATTACTATTTGAATAAGGTAGTCATCACAGATGCAATGAGATTGTCTTTCTCAGGTACAACATACTCAGTAAGTGCCTACAGGAAAATCTATCCTATATACATCTCCGATACAGGTACGTCATTGTTGGCTCAGTAGTGCTATGATATTTAGAAGTTGCTTGGTCTGATCCATGCAATTACACTGTTTCTTACAAATAATACTTACTGCATCTTTAGTATTGAAACACTCTGAAGGTCTATGTATGTACATCAGCAGTACACCTTCATCAGTAAGAATGCATCTGATACTGGCAGTAGGAATTTCACAGCGTTGAACAGGCAATGCTTTTCCATACGTTTACATCAGCTTCTCTATCTTGAGTAAACCATTGCAGTAAATGTACTACTATGTAAATCACATATTAAATGTAACACTACTTTTATCTTGAGCATCCTAGTGTCTTGTACTTAAGTTATGTACTTCTCTTAATTAATGTATACTCACTAGTGTTAAAACCTTTCTACAACTGTCATCATGCACCTTCAGCATTTATATTGACTAACGGCACAGTACCAGTTGTGGTGTGGTGTGGGGCGTCGGTAGGTAAGGCCATGCAACTACTAAGTGTGGTACGTTGTGTGCAGCTGCAATCAGGGATGTGTATGTTTGGTGTACATGGCCTCAGGTTTGCTGTTGATCTCCACTGAGCATGCAGTACCTGGTCAGGTGGGTGGGGATGTCTCGTAGTACATTTAGACAATTGTTTATTTCTGTCACCTGCTGCTGGATGTCTGTCATTGGTTGTGTTGACTTGGTCCTCCCCATACTTGCATGTGTGTGTGTGTGTGTCTGTGTGTGTGCCGTGCTGGGGGGGGGTGTATTCGGAGTTAGGGTTTTCAACCCTAACAGTGAATTTCCTCACTTTTGTCACTGTGGAACAACCCTAACTGATGCATTAAATGGAGTTTTTTGCCATGAATATCCTGTCTTTTTCAGAACTATTACTCAGTATAGTACATGATTTATAGTTGTAAGAATACTGCACATACATAAAAGAAATGTTCCAATATCAGGAATACTTCAACTCTTGTAGTTGCATTTACTGTTATTAACAGTAACAGTAGTTCACTGAGAATCATATTGTTTTTATAACTTTATTAATTGTATTTTGTCATTGTTATTCCATGTAATATTTGTTATGTAAAAGTGTCTTACTCCTTTTCTTTGTGAGCACATATGTAAAGAAAAAGATGTACCTAACTAAAAGACTATATGACATGACATGGACACCATTAGTTCATCTACTGAACAAATGGATATGTTACTGTAGTAACTTGAGATTTGATAGAGTGCTTGTACTACCAACTGAGGTGGTACCACCAATCATGTGAACAGCGGTGGGAGCACGGGTTAGGACCCATGATCCCAATGCACACCCCAGTGCCAGTTGGGGGGTGGGCAGGGGGGTCTAAGGGGGGTTTCCAACCCTAACAGCGAATTTCCTCATTTTGTCTCTGTGGAACAACCCTAACTAATGCATTAAATGGAGTTTTGCCTCTAATTGCCCTTCTTTTGAGAATAATAATGAGAAATAGTAATGTAATGCAGCGCGGGGAGGCCTTGGGGGCCTTTGGGCCCGTGCTCCACTCTATAAGCTCTTGTGGCATACTAACAGGGACGCAAACAGAAATGCTAACAGTGGGGCACATGGTAACACAAAGCGCAAATGAGAACAGAAAGGGTAGCATAGATGGTGGCGTGGACCGGAATGGTCTGCCACGTGATGTGTTGTCACAGATAACATGGTGCCTGGAAACAGAAATGTCAATGGGCATGGTGACGTAAAGTGAAACAGAAAGATAAACAGTACTGTAGACAGAAATGGCAAAAATAACAGAAGCATGAAAGCGCAAATGAAAACGCAAAGGATAACGCACATGGTGGCGCGGGCGTCAGCGGTAAGTGAAATGGGTACGTAACCGCGAGCAGAAAGGGCAACAGTAACAGTAATGTAAGTGCACAGGCTGGTTTTCCCCAAAACCTGCATAGAGAAAGACAGTGAGTACAAATAATGTATGCATAATAATGAGTATCAGCGCAGAAAATGAGAACTTGGAATACTAAATATGTTATATCTCAGGAACCATACAACACAGAAAAAAAATTTAAAAGTCATATTATTTACATCTGTCCTGGCTAAGAGACTTTCCGACAAAAAGTCTGTATCTCGCACCGTTTCCGAGATACGGGCCCTGAAAGGCGCAGCGAATGCCATAATGTTATCCTATGGGAAAAAAAGAGAAGTTCGGAGCACCATAACTTTGCCTCCCTGTAATATTTTTTCACCAAACTACTGAAAGACACACCTGTGGGCTGTTGGCTGTCTTTCCTCCAAATTTCAGGAAAAAAGACCAAACCGTTATTTTGCAGCAGGGATCCAAAGGATCTCTGTAATGCGTCTGGCGCCATAATGTTATCCTAAGGGAAAAACTGTCAACTTTGGAGTGCCATAACTTTGCTGCTGTGTAATATTTTTTCACCAACCTACTGAAAGGCACATCTGTGTGATGTTGACTCCGTTCCTTCCAAATTTCAGCCCAAAACTCCCAACGGTTCTTTTGCAGCACAGTGCCAAAGAATCGCTGTCACTTTCCCACAGATGGAAAACTACTGTTGCAATTTGCGAAAGCTTTCACCCGAAAGTTCGACACTTTCATGAGCACGAAAGTAATTTGTGAAAGTACTTTTTCCAGAAATTTGAAAAACATATTTCTGGGGTGTTTTACCACAAAATAAAGACATGGCAAGCATCCTCAGGGCCCTACTAGGTGAATACAAAAAGAATTAGGTTGCTAGAGGGTCCCAAATTTAAATGCTAACCATTTTTCTGATTACCAACTGAAAACAAAATGGCCGGTTTGCAAAAGTAACAGGCCCATTTGCGAAAGTAAAACTGCATTTGTGACACTGTCAAACTTTTTGTTAACTTTTCCCTTTGACTTATAATGGGAAACTGTTTTTTGAATAACTTTTGAACTGTTTAATATTTTTTCACCAAATCTTCAAAAGGCACATTGGGGACCCTGGCCACACGATCCCTGAAGATTTTGGGCCGGTCGCGCAAACCGTACAACCTGTAGGCGCGACCATAGAATTCAGAAAAAGCGTAAATGCTACGCACAGATCACTTAATAACTCCACAGCTGTATATGACTGGTACAAACATGGCAGATCCCAAGATCTATGGTTCTTGATCATGTATCCAAATTTCAGGCAAATCTGTCAAACAGGTTGCAAAGTTATTAAGGTGCAGAGATCATGAGGGTTTAACATAGAAATGGTTCCTCAACCCTAACTATGGTAGCACTACCATGCTACCATAATATATGAGGCAAAAACTCCATTTAATAGGTAGTTAGGGTTGTTCCACAGCGACAAAATGAGGAAATTAAGCTGTTAGGATTGAAAACCCCCTTGGACCCCCTACCCACCCCACCCGGCATTGGGGTGTGCATTGGGGTCGTCAGCTAACTCTCACTCCATCCCATGGCAAAACGGCAAATTATGGGAGATGGGTGAGAGTTGGGACGGCTGTTTCAAGCACGCAATGCCAGTGAAAATGACGAAAGATCAGAAGATTTTCAACAACAGCAATTTCTCACTTTTAACACTATGGGTGTATTACATTAAACAAGTTTTTTGCCAATTCCTTCTTTTGAGAATGATAGCGAGAAATAGTGAATGTAATGCAGCGGTGGGGGCGCGGGGCCCGGGTCCTTCAGGGCGGATCCCTGCGATCTTGAGGCATGTAACAGGAACAACAGCATAACAAGTGCTAACGAAAGTGGTGCACATGGTAATGCAAGCGCGGTGAGGCTGAAAGAGATACTTGTACAGTGGCGTGAGGCAGGGAATGGTCTGCCACGTGATGTGTTGTCACATAGTAACATGGTGTCTGCAAATGAAATTTCAGTGGGCATGGTGGCGCAAACTAAAACAGAAGAGAAACAATACTGAACACAAATGGCAAAAATAACAAGCATAACCGAAAATAAACGCCAAGGACATGGCGCATGGTGGCGCAGGCGTCAACAGTAGAAATTAAAGCAGTGCAGGACGCAAGCAGAAAGGGCAACAGTAACAGTTATGTAAGCACACAGACTGGTTTCCTCAAAAGCTGCATAGAAAGACAGTGAGTACAAGAATACCTATATAATAATGGATATCAGACAAGAAACGAGGGACTTGGAATACTAAATGGGTTATATCTCAGAAACAGGTACGGCGTAGAAATAAAATTTAAAGTCATATGATTTACTTTGTCCTGGATAATTTTGAACTTAGCTCCCACATTAGGGGGGCTAAGGAACTTCTGATAAAAGTCTGTATCTCGCACCGTTTCGAGATACGGGCCCTAGCGCCAGCATACACACTGTAATGTTATCCTATGGGAAAAAAGAAGTTGGTGCTAGCTTTGCCTCCTGTAATATTTTTCACCAAATCACAAAAGACAGCATCTGTGGGCTGTTGGCTGTCTTCCCTCAAATTTCAGGAAAAAAAGACCAAACCGTTATTTTGCAGCAGGGATCAAAGGATTTCTGTAATCCGTTGGATGCCGTAATGTTATCCTATGGGAAAAACTGTAAAATTTGGAGTGCGTAACTGCATAGTATATTTTTCAATACAACACTGAAACACACACATGTGAGATATTTAGCTACGTTCCTCAGAGTTTCAATGACTCCCAACCGTTCTTTTGCAGCGTAGTGCCAAAATTACTGTTATTTTGGGCGCACAGTGTCATAAAGTAGTGTATTTGCAGCTTTATGAAATTGCGACACTTTTAAGCGAGTTCGACACTACTTTGCGAAAATGCTTTCAGAATAAAACATATTTCTGGGGTGTTTACCCCAAAACAAAAGAACATATCAGCTAGCATCTCAGGGCCGATAGGTGAATACAAAAATAATTAGGTTGCTAGAGGTACGCAATTTTAAATGCCAAGCATTTTCTGATCACTAACTGAAAACAAAATAGCGGATTTGAAACACTAACAGGGACCATTCGCGACACTAAAAAGTGCAATTGCGACACTGTACCGAACTTTTGTTAACTTTTCCATTGACTTATAATGGGAAATTGTTTTCGAATAACTTTTGAACAGTTTATTTTTCACCAAATCTTTGAAAAGGCATCAGGGACCTAACGCATTCTAGTTTGGGCTGGTCGGCATAAACACGTGCAACCTGTACGGGCGACCATAGAATTCCAGAAAAAGCATAAACGCGCACTCAGATCACACTTAATAGCTCAGCAGCCATGTATCCGATTGGTACGAAACTAGGCAGATCCCAAGGTCTATGGTTCTTGATTGTGTATTCCAAATTTCAGTCAAATCTGTCAAACAGTTTGCAAAGTTAATAAGGTGCAAAGTTTTGGGGTTTAAGGTAGTGCTACCATAGTTAGGGGTTGAAGAGCCATTTCTATGTTAAACCCCAAAACTTTGCACCTTAATAACTTTGCAATCTTTTGATGGATTCCTGAATTTGAATACTTGATCAAGAACCATAGGCCTTGGGATCTGCCAAGTTTTGAAATGGTCAGATACACGGCTGCGAGCTATAACATGATCTGTGCACGTTGCTTATCGCTTTCCTGAATCTCTATACTACTTTCAGGTTTGTATGGTTTGCATGACCGCCCAAAAATCTTCAGGGAACGTGTGGCCGGGTCCCCGATGTGCCTTTTTGAAGATTTCTGAAAAATATTAAACGGTTCAAAGTTATTCAAAAACAGTTTCCCATTATAAGTCAAAGGAAAGTTAACAAAAGTTCAACACTTTCAAGAATGCATTTTTACTTTCACAATGGGCCTAGTTACTGCAATCAGCCATTTTGTTTTCAGTTGGTGATCAGAGAAATGGTTGGCATTTAAATTTGGGACCTCTAGCAACCTAATTCTTTTTGTATTCACCTAGTAGGACCCTGAGGATGCTTGCTATGTCTTTATTTTGTTAAAGACCTCAGAAATATGTTTTCAAATTTCTGGAAAAAGTACTTTCGTAAATTACTTTTGTGCTCACGAAAGTGTCGAACTTTTTATGAAGCTTGAAATTGTGACAGTAGTTTTCCATCTGTGGGAAAGTAACAGCGATTCTTTGGCACTGCGCTGCAAAAGAACCGTTGGGAGTTTTGGGCTAAAATTTGGAGGGAATGGAGTTGACATCTCACAGATGTGCCTTTCAGTGTTGTATTGAAAAAATATTACACGGTGGTAAAGTTACGGCACTCCAAAGTTGACGGTTTTTCCCATAGGATAACATTACGGCACCTGATGCATTACAGAAATCCTTTGGATCCCTGCTGCAAAATAACGGTTTGGTCTTTTTTCCTGAAATTTGGAGGGAAGACAGCCAACAGCCCACGGATGTGCCTTTCAGTAGTTTGGTTAAAAACTATTACACAGCGGCAAAGTTACGGCACTCCAAAGTTGACTTTTTTCCCATAGGATAACATTACTGCGCCCGACGCATTACAGAAATTCTTTGGATCCCTGCTGCAAAATAACGGTTTGGTCTTTTTTCCTGAAATTTGGAGGGAAGACAGCCAACAGTCCACAGATGTGTCTTTCAGTGGTTTGGCGAAAAAACATTACAGGGAGGGAAAGTTATAGTGCTCCGAACTTTTCTTTTTTTCCCATTGGATAACATTACGGCATTCGCCGCGCCTTTCAGGGCCCATATCTCAGAAACGGTGCGAGATACAGAGTTTTTGTCGGAAAAACTCTTAGCCCCCTACAAGGGGCTAAGTACCAAATTAGCCAGGACAGTTATAAATAATATGGCTTTTAAATTTTTTTTCTACATCATACGGTTCCTGAGATATAACGTATTTAGTATTCCAAGTTCTCATTTTCTGCGCCAATCCTCATTATTATGCATACATTATTTGTACTCACTGTCTTTCTCTATGCAGGTTTTGGGGAAAACCAGCCTGTGCGCTTACATTACTGTTACGTGCTCTTTCTGCTTGCGGTTCCGTACCCGTTTCACTTACCGATGACGCTCTGCACCACCATGATGCTTATCCTTTGCATTTTCATTTGCACTTGTGTTTCTGTTATTTTTGCCATTTCTGTCTACAGTACTGTTTATCTTTCTGTTTCAGTTTACATCACCATGCCCATTGACATTTCTGTTTGCAGGCACCATGTTACTATGTGACAACACATCACGTGGCAGACCGTTCCCGTCTGCTCCACCACATGCGTTACCCTTTCTGTTCTCATTCGCGCTTGTGTTACCATGTGCGCCACTGTTAGCATTTCTGTTTGTGTTGTTGTCCCTGTTAGTATGCTACAAGACATCCCGCTCTCCCGCCGCTGCATTACATTCACTATTTCTCGTTATCATTCCCGAAAAGAAGATAAATTAGAGGCAAAAAACCCCGTTTAATGCATTAGTTAGGATTGTTCCACAGCGACAAAAGTGAGGAAATTCACTGTTAGGGTTGAAAACCCCCCTTGGATCCCCCGCCTACCCCCCCAACCGGCATTGGGGTGTGCATTGGGATCGTGGGTCCTAACTCTCACCCCATTCTCCTATACTTCTGCTGCTTTACACATGTCATGGGGTGAGAGTTGGGGCCGATGATCCCAATGCCACCACTACGTCATCCTTGCGTTTTCTATTCTTACTTGCGTTTCTGTTCTTTTTGCCATTTGTGTCACGTATTATTTCTTTCTGTTTCACTTTGCGCTACCATGCCCATTGACATTTCCATTTACAGGCACCATGTTACTATGTGACAAGACATCACGTGGCACTCCGTTCCCGTCTACGCCAACGTGTTCGTTACCCTTTCTGTTCTCATTCGTGCTTGCGTTACCTTGTGCGCCACTGTTAGCACTTCTGTTTGCATTGCTCTTCCTGTTACTATGCCACAAGACATCATGTGGTGGGAGTGCGGGGCCCTTTGGGCCCCGCGCTACTACTGCTACATTACGTGACGGGAGCGCGGGGCCCTATGTGTGTTATCCTTTGCGTTTTCATTTGCGCTTGCGTTTCTGTTATTTTTTGCCATTAGTGTCTACAGTACTGTTTCTCATTCTGTTTCACTTTGAGTCACCATGCTCATTGACATTTCCGTTTGCAGGCACCATGTTACTATGTGAGAACACATCACGTGGCAGACTGTTCCCATCTATGTCACCGTGTGCATTGCCCTTTCTGTTGTCATTCGCGCATGCGTTACCATGTGCGCCACTGTTAGCGCTTCTGTTTGCGTTGTTGCTCCTGTGACTATGCCACTAGACATCAGGTCGCGGGAGTGCTGGGCCCTTTGGGCCCCATGCTCCCGCCACCGCATTACATTCACAATTTCTCGTTATCATTCTCAAAAAGAAGGGAAATTAGAGGCAAAAATCTCCATTTAATGCATTAGTTAGGGTTGTTCCACAGCGACAAAAGTGAGGAAATTCGCTGTTAGGGTTGAAAACCCTAACTCCGAATTCACCCCCCCAGCACCACACACACACAGACACACACACACATTCAAGTATGGGGAGGACCAAGTCATCACAACCAATGACAGACATCCAGCAGCAGGTGACAGAAATAACAAACAATTGTCTAAATGTACTACGAGACATCCCCACCCACCTGACCAGGTACTGCATGCTCAGTGGAGATCAACAGCAAAACTGAGGCCATGTACACCAAACGCACATCCCTGATTGCAGCTGCACACAACGCACACACTTAGTAGTTGTCTGGCCTTACCTACCGATGCCTCACACCAGACCACACCACATGTGGTGGGCCACCTACACAATAGAGTTCAGAAAACCAAGGAGTTGTACAGGTATAATATCTCTGATTATAACAAGAGTTTGAGAAATGCAGCTTTCTAATTGACTGTAAACATTGTAACAGCCTTATGTTTAGTTTTTATTAACATACATGTAGAGCCTAACCATATGATGAACATGGTTTAATGTTGTTTAAAAAACAGTTTTATTATGATAGCAATAAGCCACTCCCAGGTATTATGTTAATGGTCAGTTTATCACTGTCTAGTGACATGTGGCACTCGGCTATGCCTCATTCAACATTAAACCCCTACAGGGTGATTAACAGACCATTTAGCATAACTGTTGGTCATGCCTTATTGCTTAATTGTCTTTATGAGTAGATACTCTCCCTCTGCTAGGCACTGCAGCAGCTTTGCAACACAGTGTCCCACCAAGTTACACCATACACTGTCTAGTTACTGGAGAATGGCTGTGAATATGAACTCATGAAGATGAACAGTGTAACTTGATCATTACAGTCATCGAAACCCTAGTGTGATTATAACTGACAGAGTCAGTGATAGAGGATAACCCCTGCTGTCCTAGTACACTTACCCCATTGTGAGTTAAATCAATACTAAAAGACATTCTGTTTATATCTACACCATACCTACTTGATTCCTGTTGTACCACAATTAACGTAGTTATCACTTTGATTGCATCAGTGACAGAAGTGTGGCAAACCCAAACACTAGGCATACAGCCTGAGTATGAAACAACTGTTAAAAAAAATTACACTGTGTCCATAAGTGGCATAGATCACTCATTGCAACAATAGTAAATGTATTACTATTTGAATAAGTTAGTCATCACAGATGCAATGAGATTGTCTTTCTCAGGTACAACATACTCAGTAAGTGCCTACAGGAAAATCTATCCTATATACATCTCTGATACAGGTACATCATTGTTGGCTCAGTAGTGCTATGATATTTAGAAGTTGCTTGGCCTGATCCATGCAATTACACTGTTTCTTACAAAGAATACTTACTGCATCTTTACTATTGAAACACACTGAAGGTCTATGTATGTACATCAGTAGTACACCTTCATCAGTAAGAATGCATGTGATACTGGCAGTATGAATTTCACAGCGTTGAACAGGCAATGCTTTTCCATACGTTTACATCAGCCTCTCTATGTTGAGTAAACCATTGCAGTAAATGTACTACTATGTAAATCACCTACTAAATATATCATTACTTTTATCTTGAGCATGCTAGTGTCTTGTAGTTAATTTATGTGCTTCTCTTAATTAAAGTATACTCACTAGTGTTAAAACCTTTCTACAACTGTCATCATGCACCTTCAGCATTTATATTGAATAACGGCACAGTACCAGTTGTGGTGTGGTGTGGGCATCGGTAGGTAAGGCCATGCAACTACTAAGTGTGGTACGTGCGCAGCTGCAAACAGGATGTGTACATTTGGTGACATGGCCTCAGTTTTGCTGTTGATCTCCACTGAGCATGCAGTACCTGGTCAGGTGGGTGGGGATGTCTCGTAGTACATTTAGACAATTGTTTGTTATTTCTGTCACCTGCTGCTGGATGTCTGTCATTGGTTGTGTTGATTTGGTCCTCCCCATACTTGAATGTGTGTGTGTGTCTGTGTGTGTGTGGTGCTGGGGGGTGAATTGGAGTTAGGTTTTCAACCCTAACAGCGAATTTCCTCACTTTTGTTGCTGTGGAACAACCCTAACTAATTCATTAAACGGAGTTTTTTGCCTCTAATATATATATATATTATGGTAGCACGGTAGTGCTACCATAGTTAGGGTTGAGGAGCCATTTCTATGTTAAACCCCAAATCTTTGCACCTTAATAACTTTGCAACTGTTTGACAGATTTGCCTGAAATTTGGAATATATGATCAAGAACCATTGGCCTTGGGATCTGCCAAGTTTTGTACCACTCAGATATACAGCTGCAGAGTTATTAAGTGTGATCTGTGCGCACGTTTACGCTTTTTCTGGAATTCTACGGTCGCGCCTACAGGTCGTACGGTTTGCACGACCAGCCTGAAATCTTCTGGGAACATGCAGCCAGGGTCCCTGATGTGCCTTTTGAAGATTTGGTGAAAAAATATTAAACGGTTCAAAAGTTATTCAAAAAACAGTTTCCCATTATAAGTCAATGGGAAAAGTTAACAAAAAGTTCGACAGTGTCGCAAATGCATTTTTACTTTCCCAAATGGGCCTGTTACTTTCACAAATCGGCCATTTTGTTTTCAGTTGGTGATCAGAAAAATGATTGGCATTTAAATGTGAGACCCTCTAGCAACCTAATTCTTTTTGTATTCACCTAGTCTGGCCCTGAGGATGCTTGCCATGTCTTTATTTTGTGGTAAAAGACCCCAGAAATATGTTTTTCAAATTTCTGGAAAAAGTTCTTTCGCAAATTACTTTCGTGCTCATGAAAGTGTCGAACTTTCGTGAGAAAGCTTTCGCAAATTGCGACAGTAGTTTTCCATCTGTGGGAAAGTGACAGTGATTCTTTGGCACTGCGCTGCAAAAGAACCGTTGGGAGTTTTGGGCTGAAATTTGGAAGGAACGGAGCCAACATCTCACAGATGTGCCTTTCAGTGGTTTGGTGAAAAAATATTACACAGCGGCAAAGTTAAAGCACTCCAAAGTTGATGTTTTTTCCCATAGGATAACATTACGGCACCCGACGCATTACAGAAATCCTTTGGATCCCTGCTGCAAAATAACAGTTTCGGTCTTTTTTCCTAATGGGGGCTAAGTACCAAATTAGCCAGGACATTTGTAAATAATATGACTTTTAAATTTTTTTTGTACGTCATACGGTTCCTGAGATATAACTTATTTAGTATTCCAAGTTCTCATTTTCTGCGCCGATACTCATTATTATGCATACATTATTTGTACTCACTGTCTTTCTCTATGCAGGTTTTTGGGAAAACCAGCCTGTGCGCTTACATTACTGTTACTGTTGCCCTTTCCGCTTATGTTCCATACCCATTTCACCTCTACCGCTGACGCTCATACCACCATGTGTGTTATCCTTTATGCTTTCATTTGCACTTGCGTTTGTTATTTTTGCCATTTCTGTCTACAGTACTGTTTATCTTTCTGTTTCACTTTCGTCACCATGCCCATTGACATTTCTGTTTGCAGGCACCATGTTACTATGTGACAACACATCACGTGGCAGACCGTTACCGCCTATGCCACCATGTGCGTTGCCCTTTCTGTTCTCATTCGTGCTTGTGTTACCATGTGCACCACTGTTAACATTTCTGTTTGCGTTGCTGTCCCCTTCGGGCCCCGTGCTCCCGCCGCTACATTACATTCACTATTTCTCGTTATCATTCTCAAAAAGAAGGAAAATTAGAGGCAAAAAACTTGATTTAATGCATTAGTTAGGGTTGTTCCACAGCTGACAAAAGTGAGAAATTCGCTGTTGGGTTGAAAACCCCTTGGACCCGCCCACCCCCAACCGGCTTTGGGGTGTGTATTGGGATCGTGGGTCCTAACTCTCACCCATTCTCCTATACTTCTGCTGCTTTACACATCTCATTGGGTGAGATTGGGCTGACGGATCCCAATGCGACCCCAATGCCGGTTGGGGTGGGATGGGGTCAAGGGGTTTTTATACCCTAACAGTTAATTTCTCACTTTTGTCGCTGGAAGAACCCTAACTAATGCATTACACAGAGTTTTTTGCCTCTAATATATATATATATATATATATATATATATATATATATTGAAAGTGTAGCACCAGTATATTAGGGTTGAGTACAAACTTCTATGTTAAGCTCAAACCTTTGAACCTTAATACCTTTGGAACTGCTCAACAGAGTTGCATGAAATTTGGCATGCATAATCTCCAGGGGTAGTTCCCTTGATGTGGAGAATGTCTTGTAAATCCGTAGTGCGGTTTGTGAGATGGAAACTCAAAAAATCCTAAATCTACCATTTTTTCACGTTTCTTTGTCCACCTCTATCTCAGAAACGCCTTTATGTTGTGGTCTGAAAATTTCGGAGTAGAAAGCCTTTGGGTCACAGATGTGCCTTTTGAAGGTATAGTCAAAAAATATTAATCCATTCTAAAGTTATTACATTTTTAATTTCCCATTATTTCCTATGGAAAAATGTATATGTATAATGAAAGTGAAAGTACTTTCGCACACTGTCATCCAGTTATGCATACTTTGCACCTTAATAACTTTGCAACCCTTCAATGGATTTGCATGACATTTGACATGCATAATCTCTGGGGATAGGTCTCCTGAAGTGTGAATTGGATTTGTGGTTTGTGGAATACAAAGCATCAAAAAGTCCTAAACGTACCTGTTTTGTTACATTTCTTTGTCCACCTGTATCTCAGAAATGGCTTTAGGTAGTGATCTGAAATTTTCAGGGTAGAAAGCATTTGCCTCACATATGTGCCTTTTGAAAGTTTGGTGAACAAATATGAATCCATTTAAAAGTTATGAAACCTTTAATTTCCCATTATTTCCTATAGGAAAATTTATATGTCAGGCACGAAAGTTGTTATTTGCACAAGTTACATAACTCGCGCAAGATACTGTTGTATTTTGCGCAAATTACATAATTTGCATAAAATACTATAGTAGCTTGTGCAAGTTATGTAATTTGTGCAAATGAGAGTGTAGAGTCCTAAGAGCCCTGTGCTCCCACTGTCACATAAGGATGCTGTTATACTGTCTCAGTGGAGGGATGGTAGTACAGGGTCCAAAGGACCCCAGCGCTCCCACAGTAAAATAAGGATACTGTTATAGTGTCTCAAGGATACTGATGTACTGTCTCAATGGAGGGATGGGAGCGCAGGGTCCTCACACCATAAAATAAGGATACTATTATACTATCAGAAAAAATAATGAAATTCATTGCAAAAAACATTGTTAATGCACCATTAGGGTTGAAGCATATAAAGTAGGAAAAATACATCTTAGGGTTCTCAAGCATAAGACCCTGCCCCCAACCTCAGCTTCCAACCTGAATAGCCCACCCTCACACTCGGCTTCCACTCTTAAGGCCCACCTTCACCCTGCATGCAGGAAAAGGTGTGAGGGGTGTGCCTTGGGGTTGCAAACCCTAATGTTCACCCAATTTCAACAGTTAGTAACCTGACATGGGTACAAAATAAAACAATGGGTTGAGCAAGGGTTCGTAACCCCAGGTCACACCCCTCACACCTGTTCCTGCATGCAGGGTGGAGGTGGGCCTTAGGAGTGGAAGCATGGAAGCCAAGGGTGAAGGTGAGGTGTTCGGATTGGAAGCCGAGGGTGGGGGCATGGTCTTATGCTTGGGAACCCTAAGATTGCATTTCCCTACTTTTTATGCTTCAACCCTAATGGTACATTTACAAAGTTTTTTGCAATGAGTACATATGTGTGTGTGTATATATATATATATATTATGGTAGCACGGTAGTGCTACCATAGTTAGGGTTGAGGAGCCATTTCTATGTTAAACCCCAAAACTTTGCACCTTAATAACTTTGAACCTTTTAATGGATTTCCCTGAAATTTGGAATACATGATCAAGAACCATAGGTCTTGGGATCTGCCAAGTTCCGTAGCGGTCGGACATAAGGCTGCGGAGTTATTAAGCGTGATCTGTGCGCGCATTTATGCTTTTTCTGGAATTCTATGGTCGCGCCTACAGGTCGTACGGTTTGCGTGACTGGCCCGAAATCTTCAGGGAACGTGCAGCCGGGTTCCCCAATGTGTCTTTTGAAGATTTCATGAAAAAATATTAAACGGTTCAAAAGTTATTCAAAAAACAGTTTCCCATTATAAGTCAATGGGAAAAGTAAACAAAAAGTTCAACACTTTCGCAAATGCATTTTTACTTTCGCAAATGGGCCTGTTACTTTCGCAAATCGGCCATTTTGTTTTCAGTTGGTGATCAGAGAAATGGTTGGCATTTAAATTTGGGACCCTCTAGCAACCTAATTCTTTTTGTATTCACCTAGTCGGACCCTGAGGATGCTTGCCATGTCTTTATTTTGTGGTAAAATACCCCAGAAAAATGTTTTTCAAATTTCTGGAAAAAGTACTTTCACAAATTACTTTCGTGCTTACGAAAGTGTCGAACTTTCGTGAGAAAGCTTTCACAAATTGGGACAGTAGTTTTCCATCTGTGGGAAAGCGACAGCGATTCTTTGGCACTGCGCTGCAAAAGAACCGTTGGGAGTTTTGGGCTGAAATTTGGAGGAAATGGAGCCAACATCACACAGATGTGCCTTTCAGTGGTTTGGTGAAAAAATATTACACGGCAGCAAAGTTACGGCACTCCAAAGTTGACAGTTTTTCCCATAGGATAACATAACGGCGCCCAACGCATTACAGAAATCCTTAGGATCCCTGCTGCAAAATAACGGTTTGGTCTTGTTTCCTGCAATTTTGAGGGAAGACAGCCAACAGCCCACAGATGTGCCTTTCAGTGGTTTGGTGAAAAAATATTACACAGCGGCAAAGTTACGGCACTCCAAAGTTGACATTTTTTCCCATAGGATAACATTACGGCGCCCGACGCATTACAGAAATCCTTTGGATCCCTGCTGCAAAATAACGGTTTGGTCTTTTTCCTGAAATTTGGAAGGAAGACAGCCAACAGCCCACAGATGTGCCTTTCAGTGGTTTGGTGAAAAAACATTACAGGGAGGGAAAGTTATGGTGCTCCGAACTTTTCTTTTTTTCCCATAGGATAACATTACGGTGTTCCGCGCCATTCAGGGCCCGTATCTCGGAAGCGGTGTGAGATACGGACTTTTGTTGGAAAATTCTTAGCCCCCTAGAAGGGGTTAGGTACCAAATTAGCCAGGACAGTTGTAAATAATATGGCTTTTAAATTTTTTTTCTACGTCGTACGGTTCCTGAGATATAACGTATTTAGTATTCCAAGTTCTCATTTTCTGCTCCGATACTCATTATTATGCATACATTATTTGTACTCACTGTCTCTCTCTATGCAGGTTTTGGGGAAAACCAGCCTGTGCGCTTACATTACTGTTACTGTTGCCCTTTCGCTTGGGTTCCGTACCATTTCACTTACCGTTGACGCTCAGCCACCTATGTGTTATCCTTTGCGTTTTCATTTGCGCTTGCGTTTCTGTTATTTTTTGCCATTTCTGTCTACAGTACTGTTTATCTTTCTGTTTCAGTTTACAGCACCATGCCCATTAACATTTCTGCTTGCAGGCACCATGTTACTATGTGACAACACATCACGTGGCAGACCGTTCCCGTCTACACCACCATGTGCGTTACCCTTTCTGTTCTCATTCACGCTTGTGTTACCATGTGCGCCACTGTTAGCATTTCTGTTTGTGTTGTTGTCCCTGTTAGTATGCTACAAGACATCCCGCGCTCCTGCCGCTGCATTACATTCACTATTTCTCGTTATCATTCCCAAAAAGAAGGGAAATTAGAGGCAAAACTCCATTTAATGCATTAGTTAGGGTTGTTCCACAGCGACAAAAGTGAGGAAATTCGCTGTTAGGTTGAAAACCCTTGGACAACCCAGCCCACCCCTAACGGGCATTGGGGTGTGCATTGGATCATGGGTCCTAACTCTCACCCCATTCTCCTATACTTCTGCTGCTTTACACATGTCATGGGGTGAGAGTTAGGGCCAATGATCCCAATGCCACCACTTGCGTCATCCTTTGCATTTTCATTTGTGCTTGCGTTTCTGTTACTCTTTTGCCATTTGTGTCTACCGTACAGTTTCTCTTTCTGTTTCTCTTTGCGTCACCATGCCCATTGACATTTCCATTTACAGGCACCATGTTACTATGTGACAAGACATCACGTGGCACACTGTTCCCGTCTACGCCACGGTGTGCATCACCCTTTCTGTTCTCATTCGCACTTGTGTTACCATGTGTTCCACTATTAGCATTTCTGTTTGCGTTGCTGCTCCTGTTACTATGCCACAAGACATCAGGTGGTGGGAGCGCAGGGCCCTTTGGGCCCCGTGCTCCCACCGCCGCATTACATTCACTATTTCTCATTATCATTCTCAAAAAGAAGGGAAATTAGAGGCAAAAAACTCCATTTTATGCATTAGTTAGGGTTGTTCCTCAGCGACAAAAGTGAGGAAATTTGCTGTTAGGGTTGAAAACCCTAACTCCGAATCCCCCCCAGCACCACACACACACAGACACACACACATTCAAGTATGGGGGAGGACCAAGTCAACACAACCAATGACAGACATCCAGCAGCAGGTGACAGAAATAACAAACAATTGTCTAAATGTACTACGAGACATCCCCACCCACCTGACCAGGTACTGCATGCTCAGTGGAGATCAACAGCAAAACTGAGGCCATGTACACCAAACATACACATCCCTGATTGCAGCTGCACACAATGTACCACACTTAGTAGTTGCATGGCCTTACCTACCGATGCCCCACACCAGACCACACCACATGTGGTGGGCCACCTGAGCAATAGAGTTCAGCAAAACCAAGGAGTTGTACAGGTATAATATCTCTGATTTTAACAAGAGTTTGAGAAATGCAGCTTTCTAATTGACTGTAAACATTGTAACAGCCTTATGTTTAGTTTTTATTAACATACATGTAGAGCCTAACCATATGATGAACATGGTTTAATGTTGTTTAAAAAACAGTTTTATTATGATTGCAATAAGCCACTCCCAGGTATTATGTTAATGGTCAGTTTATCACTGTCTAGCGACGTGTGGCACTCGGCTATGCCTCATTCAACATTAAACCCCTACAGGGTGATTAACAGACCATTTAGCATGACTGTTGGTCATGCCTTATTGCTTAATTGTCTTTATGAGTAGATACTCTCCCTCTGCTAGGCACTTCAGCAGCTTTGCAACACAGTGTCCCACTCAGTTACACCATACACTGTCTAGTTACTGGAGAATGGCTATGAATATGAACTCATGAAGATGAACAGTATAACTTGATCATTACAGTCATCGAAACCCTAGTGTGATTATAACTGACAGAGTCAGCGATAGAGGATAACCCCTGCTGTCCTAGTACACTTACCCCATTGTGAGTTAAATCAATACTAAAGACATTCTGTTTATATCTACACCATACCTACTTGATTCCTGTTGTACCACAATTAACATAGTTATCACTTTGATAGCATCAGTGACAGAAGTGTGGCAAACCAAACACTAGGCATACAGCCTGAATATGAAACAACTGTTAAAAAAAATTACACTGTGTCCATAAGTGGCATAGATCACTCATTGCAACAATAGTAAATGTATTACTATTTGAATAAGTTAGTCATCACAGATGCAATGAGATTGTCTTTCTCAGGTACAACATACTCAGTAAGTGCCTACAGGAAAATCTACCCTATATACATCTCCGATACAGGTACCTCATTGTTGGCTCAGTAGTGCTATGATATTTAGAAGTTGCTTGGCCTGATCCATGCAATTACAATGTTTCTTACAAAGAATACTTACTGCATCTTTACTATTGAAACACACTGAAGGTCTATGTATGTACATCAGTAGTACACCTTCATCAGTAAGAATGCATGTGATACTGGCAGTATGAATTTCACAGCGTTGAACAGGCAATGCTTTTCCATACGTTTACATCAGCCTCTCTATGTTGAGTAAACCATTGCAGTAAATGTACTACTATGTAAATCACCTACTAAATATATTACTTTTATCTTGAGCATGCTAGTGTCTTGTAGTTAATTTATGTGCTTCTCTTAATTAATGTATACTCACTAGTGTTAAAACCTTTCTACAACTGTCATCATGCACCTTCAGCATTTATATTGAATAACGGCACAGTACCAGTTGTGGTGTGGTGTGGGGCATCGGTAGGTAAGGCCATGCAACTACTAAGTGTGGTACATTGTGTGCAGCTGCAATCAGGGATGTGTACGTTTGGTGTACATGGCCCAGTTTTGCTGTTGATCTCCACTGAGCATGCAGTACCTGGTCAGGTGGGTGGGGATGTCTTGTAGTACATTTAGACAATTGTTTGTTATTTCTGTCACCTGCTGCTGGATGTCTGTCATTGGTTGTGTTGACTTGGTCCTCCCCATACTTGAATGTGTGTGTGTCTGTGTGTGTGGTGCTGGAGGGGGTGAATTCGGAGTTAGGGTTTTCAACCCTAACAGCAAATTTCCTCACTTTTGTTGCTGTGGAACAACCCTAACTAATGCATTAAATGGAGTTTTTTGCCTCTAATTTCCCTTCTTTTAGAGAATGATAACGAGAAATAGTGAATGTAATGCAGCGGCGGGAGCGTGGGGCCCAAAGGGCCCCGTGCTCCTGCCACCTGATGTCTTGTGGCATAGTAACAGGAGCAGCAATGCAAACAGAAATGCTAACAGTGGCACACATGGTAACACAAGCGTGAATGAGAACAGAAAGGGTGATGCACACGGTGGCGTAGACGGGAACAGTGTGCCACGTGATGTCTTGTCACATAGTAACATGGTGCCTGTAAATGGAAATATCAATGGGCATGGTGACGCAAAGTGAAACAGAAAGAGAAACAGTACGGTACACACAAATGGCAAAAAAGTAACAGAAATGCAAGCACAAATGAAAACGGAAAGGATAGTGCACATAGGGCACCGCGCTCCCGGCACATAATGCAGCAGCGGGAGCTCAGGGCCCAAAGGGCCCTGCACTCCCACCACATGATGTCTTGTGGCATAGTAACAGGAAGAGAAATGCAAACAGAAGCGCTAACAGTGGCGCACATGGTAACGCACGTGCAAATGACAGCAGAAAGGGCAATGCACACGGTGGCATAAACGGGAACAGTCTGCCATGTGATGTGTTCTCACGTAGTAACATGGTGCCTGCAAACAGAAATGTCAATGAGCATGGTGACGCAAAGTGAAACAGAAAGAGAAACAGTACTGTAGACACAAATGGCAAAAATAACAGAAGCATAGCGAAGCACAAATGAAAGCATAAAGGATGGCCATGCGTAGTACATTGGTATCATCAGCCCTAACTCTCACCCCATGACATGTGTAAAGCAGCAGAAGTATAGGAGAATGAGGTGAGAGTTAGGACCCATGATCCCAATGCACACACTAATGCGGTTGGGGGTGGGCGGGGTGTCCAAGGGGGGTTTTCAACCCTAACAGCGAATTTCCTCACTTTTGTCGCTGTGGAACAACCCTAACTAATGCATTAAATGGAGTTTTTTTTGCCTCTAATTTCCTTTCTTTTTGGGAATGATAACGAGAAATAGTGAATGTAATGCAGCGGCGGGAGCGCGGGATGTCTTGTAGCATACAAATGATAACGCAAAGGATAACGTACATGGTGGCGCAGACGTCAACGGTAAGTGAAACGGTACGGAACCACAAGCGGAAAGGGCAACAGTAACAGTAATGTAAGCGCATAGGCTGGTTTTCCCCAAAACCTGCATAGAGAAAGACAGTGAGTACAAATAATGTATGCATAATAATGAGTATCGGCGCAGAAAATGAGAACTTGGAATACTAAATACGTTATATCTCAGGAACTGTACGACGTAGAAAAAAAATTTAAAAGCCATATTATTTACAACTGTCCTGGCTAATTTGGTAAAGAATTTTTCCGACAAAAAAGTCCATATTTCACACCGTTTCTGAGATACGGGCCCTGAAAGGCGCGGCTAACGTCGTAATATTATCCTATAGGAAAATAGAAATGTTTGGAGCACCATAACTTTCCCTCCCTGTAATGTTTTTACACCAAACCACTGAAAGGCACATCTGTGTGCTGTTGGCTGTCTTCCCTCCAAATTTCAGGAAAAAAGACCAAACCGTTATTTTGCAGCAGGGATCCAAAGGATTTCTGTAATGCGTCGGGTGCCGTAATGTTATCCTATGGGAAAAAATGTCAACTTTGGAGTGTCGTAACTTTGCCGCTGTGTAATATTTTTTAACCAAACCACTGAAAGACACATCCGTGTGCTGTTGGCTGTCTTCCCTCCAAATTTCAGGAAAAAAGACCAAACCGTTATTTTGCAGCAGGGATCCAAAGGATTTCTGTAATGCGTCGGGTGACGTAATGTTATCCTATGGGAAAAAACATCAACTTTGGAGCGCTGTAACTTTGCCACCATGTAATATTTTTTCAATACAACACTGAAAGGCACATCTGTGAGATGTCGGCTCAGTTCACTCCAAATTGCAGCCCAAAACTCCCAACGGTTCTTTTGCAGCGCAGTGCCAAATAATCGCTGTTACTTTCCCACAGATGGAAAACTACTGTCGCAATTTGCGAAAGCTTTCGCAAAAAAGTTCGACACTTTCGTGAGAATGAAAGTAATTTCAAGTACTTTTCCAGAAATTTGAAAACATATTTCTAGGGTCTTTTACCACAAAATAAAGACATGGCAAGCATCCTCAGGGTCCGACTAGGTGAATACAAAAAGAATTAGGTTGCTAGAGGGTCCCAAATTTAAATGCCAACCATTTCTCTGATCACCAACTGAAAACAAAATGCCGATTCTGAAAGTAACAGGCCCATTTTGAAAAGTATAAATGCATTTGCGAAAGTGTCGAACTTTTTGTTAACTTTTTCCATTGACTTATAATGGGAAACTGTTTTTTGAATAACTTTTGAACCGTTTAATATTTTTGCACGAAATCTTCAAAAGGCACATTGGGAACCCTGGCCACATGTTCCCTGAAGATTTCAGGCCAGTCACACAAACCGTACGACCTGTAGGCGTGACCATAGAATTCCAGAAAAAGCGTAAACGTGCGCACAGATCACGCTTAATAACTCCGCAGCCGTATGTCCAACTGGTACGAAACTTGGCAGATCCCAAGGCCTATGGTTCTTGATTGTGTATTCCAAATTTCAGGGAAATTCATCAAAAGGTTGCAAAGTTATTAAGGTGCAACATTTTGGGGTTTAACATAGAAATGGCTCCTCAACCCTAACTATGGTAGCACTACCGTGCTACCATAATATATATATATATACATATACATACACACACAAGGAGACATCCCGACATCAGCACAGGTCTCCAGATAAGAAATTATCTTAATATTACTGTTATAATAATAATTATTATTATTCTAGACAGTTAGCAAATTGTTTGTGTTCACTCTGCTATATATTTTCATCTCTCACTGGGTTCTGGCTTGATGAACTGCTTGTTCAAGATTCTCAGGAGTGGAGTCAGTGCACTTCCAAACAAAGGAAAACACATTACACAACAATTATTGCCATGGAGCTGTTCAAAGTACAGTTTCCTGATAATCAGTGAAGTATTTTGCACAAAGAGTAAACAAACTACTGTGGATCTCTTGTAGTGCACTGCGTGTTCCTTCCTTTGCTGTGTCCTAATTCAGCAGCTGCTACAGCAGACGTCTGTGTTCCTGTTGCACACTAGTCTGTATGCTAGCACTTCCAGCCAAGTGCCATGTAATTAACACACACAAAAAAACAGGCAGTCATACTAATAATATCCAACACCGAGACAGCCAATCATTTTGTTTACTTTGCATTTGCATCTCTCATTGGGGTTTACTCTTGCTATATTGATCTATCTGTCCAGGATACTCTGAACTGGATACTCCGAACTGGAAGTTGTGTATTTCAAGACAGACATCTCCACCTGTTAACATGAAGATCATTTCCATTTCCCAATTGAGGTGCTCTTAACTTTCCTGGCATTATTATGACATTAAGCCTTGTCATTGGTATATGTAAGGATAGGACGTGACAAGATGTGGGTTACTATTCCTAAACTGCTGGCTAAGGTGCGTTGTGTGGCATGGGGGTGTGAGCCTGGAAACTTCAACTACCAGGCAGTGCAGTTCAAGAATAGTAACCAAAACCCTGATATTTATTTCTTCTGGTTATAAATTGATTGCATTAAAAAAGACAAGGAGAAAGAGAGAAGGTGAACCACACTGCTTTAGAACCTTCTCCACCAATCAGGAAGCAGGATTTTCCCTGCCCATTTTGTAGCTCCCCACACATTCACAGTAACCTGCAATTTATTAGAGGTACATTCACTGAAGAAAACTGATTATGTACATGTTTGTGTTGCAGCACAAAGCATTACTAGTAGGGAAAGGCAATGTTGGAGTAACATTCCACTAGGCTCCAGTGTTGAATCTGTAGGTCCCATTCCTTGGGATCAGTTGGAATGAACAAGTAAGGAAGCATTGGTACTGTAATGCCATAAGCTACAATTGTTTCTGTGCCTTGACAGTCAGTGCCGAAGTTAAGGCAATGCCCAAACTGCATTAGGTAATCATTAAAACCCCAAGGAACATGATTTTACGGATTCAACAAGGCATAGAGGATATTCCAACTAGTTGCATTTCCCTACTTTTTATACATTGTGCTGAACCCTAACTTGTATACTAATATATTTTTATTTGCAATACATTAAGATTAGTCTTAGCCAAACACTGGTATCACATGGGCCACCCTTTGGTTAACAGGCACATATACAGTTCTCAGTGACTCACTGATTATTATTGTCAAGCAGATAGGCAGACCCTTGGCTGGTTTAGACAGGTATTTTGGATGCATTCCATCATGTTCATGAACACCACGAGCAACATCTAAGATACATTGAGGAACACAAAATCCTCTGCCCTGCCCAACATGGTTTTAGAAAATTGCTCAAGATCATGACTTGTTGATCAGTTTCACTAACAAACTGTACCAAGCAGAGTACTCTGTAATGAAAACTGGAGCAGTGTCTGTGGACTCATAAATGAACAACTTAACCACAACTTTTTTCTTATCTTCTTAAAGACCTGTTTTTTTTCCATGTAGTGTGTGTAGTTCGTGGAACATTGTATTGCAAAACTCAAACATGTTGTTGTATTTTATACAGACAATTAGGGTTGGGTGGACCCGAAAAGGTCCTGATCCTTATTATCAGGATCAGAATCCAGGCCCAAGTCCTGATAAGTTCTGATCAGTTCTGATTCGAATCAGAAACTTTTGTAAAATGTGAAAACTGCAAATCTGCTATATAATTGCATAAAACAACACTGAGATCTGTGACACACACATAGAATTGTAGTCAGCATTTCAGGGTATGAAAACTGTGAGTTTATAGCACTGATGTGCTGGTCAATTGAATATGGCAGTCATGCAGTTGACCTCTGTCTGTTTCCTGTCTCAGAGTCAGTAGTACTAGTGCTACAACAGTAAACTGACCTGTCTGACCTCAGAGGATGAATCCCATTCCCATTTGGTAGTATACAGTATACAATGGACATATCATAAAAACACAGAAACATATAATTTGATGGCTGATAAGGACTGCTTGGTCCAGGCAGTCTGCCCATTTCCTTACCTATTGGATAAGCTGCAGATTTTAGTTAACCAACAGCCTACTTCCTCCTAACATATATCAGTTTGTTATTTTTGTACCAGTTCCTTCTCTGCTCCTCTGAGAGTCATGCAGTTATTTTCTATGGCATGGGATCCCCTCCACTAGAGATGGGCGAAGTGACCCCAATTCACTCCATGAAGTGATTCACGGAGTGAAGGTGAATTCGTGTAGTGCTCCACAATGTGAAGCGGAGTACTTCGCATTATAATGGGTAACACAAAGTCCATTGAAAACAATGACTTCACATTACTCCACCTTCCCAAACCACTACACCACCAATTCTTAAGGCAAAGTACATTGAAAACAATGTACTTCACCTCACTTCACCTTGTTTTTAAGCTCCAAAGGCGAATTTTGCAGTGATTCATGGGATTTCAGGTCACATAGGCTCTAGATTGTTCTGCACAGCCTCAGTTTGGGGTAGTGTGTGTAGGAAGCTGTAGGAGATAATCTGATCTGAGAGCTCTCTGTGATTCAAACCTTCTAAAAGCTGTTAAAAAGCCTTTTTTTTGAGTAATTTTTTTGCTGCAGCTTTAGTTCATCGATTATTAGAAAACCTCCTGTGCTCATATCATCAAGCATTTATTGTTTGTGTGTGGATTTTGAATGTTAATGTACAACATTCAGTCTGTGTACTGAGAGACAGTGGAAGTGTGCTTTGGGGGAAGGGCGTATCTGTGGTGTAGGTAGATTAACTTGAAGAAAAAGACAGTGCTTTTTGTTTTGGTGATATTTTTCTTGTATAACTGTGTTAATGTACACACAGTAATATTTTCAGTAATTCTTGATTTTTTTTGCTGATTGTTGTGGTGCAGCAGTGTACAATTTGTCTGTTTAAAACATTTGGTTATATTACTAAAGATTTTCAATTTGCTACATATTACTTGAGTGTGCGTGTGAGTGTGTGTGCGATGCGTGCCATTAAATCAGACACCTTTTATTGTATTACAGAGTAATTGCAGCAGTGTGAACCTGCTTTCCACCACACCTGCATACATTTTTTATACTGCTTTGTGGTATCTTTACTGGTAGTGGATTGTTACTGCCATGCACTAATCCCCCAACTGGCAAAATGTATTCCTTTCCAGATTTGGATTTATGACTTGTGAGCACTGGTTAGGTGTTGTTGTGCCTTTTTGTATGCATCCCTTGAGTGTGCAGTGCAATATTAATCTGTCTGTACATTTGCATGGCACCATTAATTCTAGGAGACTGCATTTCTTGCTACGCTCTCATTTCACTTTGTCAGCAGTGGGGAATTTTCTGGACACAAGACAGTAGCATTTTGGGGATGCATATTAATTCTGGTGACTCTGTGTGTGACCTGACCACTGCATGCATGACTGAGTGCGCCATTAATTCTGGGAGACTTTGCATTTCTTGTTACACTCTCATTTCACTTCATCAGCACTGGGGAGTTTTCTGGACACAAGACAGTAGCACTTTGGGGATGCACATTCATTCTGGGGACTGTGTGGGTGGGATGCTGCCAATATTGTTGTCACTCCACCTTACTTGGCGTTTAAGGTGGAATGACAATGCAAAGTAATAATAACAAGGTGAAGTGAGCCTTTCCTATGAGGCACTCCATGTAGCGAAGTGCCAACGCAAAGTAGTCACTTCGCATTCACTTCGCCGGTGGATTTTAAATTAACTGCATCTCTACCCTCCACCCACCCATCCAAATTGATGACACATTTAAGGGACCCCTACCAAAAAAAAAGCATGTCCTTAGGAGTCCAGAGGCCTAGCTACTGTGGTGGAAGGGGGAGTGTGGCTGTGAGGCAGAGCCTGTACTGAGTGGGCAGAGAGCTACATTCAGGCAATCCAAAAATGCAAAAATTAGACAAGTCCATTAGTGCATGCTGAAAAAAGTGTGCCATCAGGTTCAGGCAATCCAGAAATTAGCAAAGCACATGAGGAAGACAGGCTGAAGACATGGTGCCATCAGTCCCAACCTCAGGCGGTCCAACAATTAGAGATGTCTAATAGAACATGATGCAAGAAGTGTGCCATCAGGTTCTGGCAGTCCAAAAATTAGCAGTCTGTTAGGACATGCTGATAACACTGTGCCATCAGGTGCAACAATTGTGCAGGCCACATATAGGCTTACTTGAGTGGTTTATTTTTCTGAAAAAATGGTGATCTTTCTACTCTTCCTAGTAATCATCTTTGAAGTCACTGCAAAATGTATTTCCTGCCTCTGGGTCATAGGTATAACCAGTCAATGGAAGGTTTACTTTTAAGAATGTTAACTTTTCAACATTTTCTGGTAGTAGCCTAGATCGTGTATCTGTTACCATATTTCTTGTTCGGCTGAAGAGTCGCTCTGAAAATACACTGGTTGGGGGACAGCCCATGTACTTCAAGGCTACCTGCACAAGTGCAGGCCATGCAAGCTCTTTGCTTTGCTAGTATTTAATGGGATCTTCATTCCATTCAATATCTTTTTCTGCTAAATAGCAGTCAACCATGACCTGGGCAGAAGCAGTGACATATGGAGAAGGAAGGGCTTATTTTTCAAGGACAACAGCATCCTAGTGACTCCAAATATGACTGCTGAGTGTAGAACGAATGGCAACAGCTGACTGTTTTGTAGTCTGACTGAGAAGAAAGAGCTTTGAAAGTGCAGGAGGAATGGATGAGGGGGTTGTATCTGTTGTCATGTTTTTTTTTCAAAAGCAAATCTACTTCTTGAATGATTTTCTCACTGCAGTTTTGGAATACATTTAGGTCATACTGTGAGAGATGTTTCATATAGGATTATCCCCTGCGATAATCCTAGGTCTTGCACTCATTTTATGTACACTGTGAAATATGAGACAGAAAGTTGCTATTGTCCTAGAATGTAAGATGTTACATATCTGTTATCCATCCTATGTTCTGGTCTATGTAGCCTGTACAGTATAAATATGAGATGGACAGTGGTTATATTATAGAATGTATGCTTGTTCCCTATCTTATGTTCCAGTCTGTGTACCCTGTACAAATATAAGATGGACAGTGGTTATATCATAGAATGTATGCTTGTTCATTATCTCATGTTCTACTTTGTATCATATTGCTAATATCCCTACTTGTTGTTACTACTGATGGTATCACTGTTCGTACATTGTTTAATGATCAATACTTGTGGAATGCTTAGGTTCCCCGGGTGGCCACTGAAAAAGGGACTTTCTTGTCTCAGTTGGGCCTACCCAGTCATCAAAATTCAAATAAAATAAATCTTGTACCGTTGCTCTAGTACCGTGGAAATAATACAATGTTCTGCAGCCAGCATTTCACTGAGTTTATCATCATCTGTGACTTTTTTAATCATTCTATGTACTATATCTTTTTTAATTCTGGGTGGCAAGTCCCTTTCAGTTGCACTAGACTCTCCCATCTGAAACTGACTTCTTGCACCTTCCAAATCATCCCTGATTGCATTCAGCTGAAATCTAAGAATCTTGATGCATGGGATTATTTGGCTGAGTGAGGTACTGTTAGAACCCACTTCCCTAGTAATTTCCTTAAAGGGTTTCAGGATCTTAATGAGAAGTTCTTAAATAGCCCACTGCTGAGGATTAATGTACACATGAGCATCCCCTATGCTGTTCTCTACTGTATACTGTCTTACAGCCTTTGTTTGGCTCCAGCAATCACTGGAACATGTAAAAAGTAGAGTACCACCTCGTTGCAACATCCTGGATGGGTGTATTAAGAGGCAGTCTGTGCTGTTCTTGTATGGCCTGAAGAGGTTGGTGTGCTTTGCAGGAGTGGCTGAAATGTGTGCATATTCTTTTTGCCACATATGTGAGAGCCTTTATGTCTCTGTCCTCTTCCATAAATATATGCACAATCAAATTTAGGCAGTGTGCAAAACTTCGAATGTAGACAAAGCCCCCATCAGACAATACTTTCTTTATGTTTGAGCCATTGTCAGCCACAATAAAACCTACAGAAAGCCCTTGTGACGTAAGCCAGTACTGTATCTCTCTATTAAGCTCATCCAGGATGTTGGAAGCTGTGTGATCCTGCGGGATATACTGGATGGAAAGGGAAGCCAGTTTCAGAGGGGAATTGTCAGTGTCACTACAGGGAGTAAATGATACCCAATGCATAGTCAGTGAGTAAAGACATAAATGGTTCTGGCTGGCAGCTTGTCCATATGTCAGTAATCAGATGGACAACCTCAGCAACAGCATCTTTTAAAGCATTTTCAGTTTAGCACTTACTAAATCATGCATATGTGGTATTGCAACAGACGAGAAATATTTCCTGGATGGAATATTGTATTGTAGTGACAGGTGATTCAAAAGCCTTTTGAATCCTACATGGCCCACAGTTCTGTAAGGCTGTAAGTCCAGTGCTATCATCTCCAAAATTAGTTTTTTTTATAGCAATTGCCTCAGGATGAGTTCACTGGTATTTAGCTTTACATTTAATTGTTTCTGAAATAATGAACTGTCTTCTATCAGTTGAAGTTTTCAGATGGCCAACATTAGGAGTGCTGGATGATGAGAAGGGCAAAAGGGAACTGTTTGTAGTACTTATATAGAAGAAGACTGAGAAAGAGTTAGCAGTACAACTGAAGCAGCAGGGCTGCTGCTGTTACTTGATATAACAGGTGCAGGTGTAGTCTGACTTAACTCTGCCAGCATGTTGTCTTCTTTCTCTCTGACCAAAAAATCATGCCTGAAACATAATGGGTGACATCTCTCTAAATGTCTTTTTAATGCTGAAGTACCCAAAGCACCTTTTTTGCTCCCTCTGCTGATGGTCTTTTTAAATACAGAACAAACTGCTCATAACTCATTATTAGCAGCCAGAGAAAAGTAAGACCACACATAAGATGTCACCTTTTTTGTTTTATTGCCAGGCATACTATACTGTCCTCCTTTGTCATGTTCACTAAGTTGTTCTTTCTCAGCACTGGGAAGCTGCTCATCATCTTTTTCTGTTTCACCAGTATCATCATCCATCAGCTCCTCCAAGCCATTAACAGAACCTAAATCTGAATGCACTGCCCCCTCTTCCTGTTTCTCCTGCACTTGCACCACACTTTTCATGGCCAAACTGCCTACCTCATCCAAGTCCAAATCATCACATTCATTCTGCGTCTGTGCAACTGCCACCTCTACCTCATTCATCCTGCATCCTAATATGTATACCCTTGAGGAAAGGAGGGAGAGGGGGGACATGATAAAAATGTTTAAGTACCTCAGTGGAATCAACAAAGTCCAAGAGGGTAGCATCTTTCAGAAAAAGAGATGTGCATGAACAAGGGGACACAATCTGAAGATAGAGGGGGGACGGCTCAGGGGCAATGTGAGGAAGTATTTTTTCACAGACAGGGTGGTGGATGCATGGAACAGCCTTCCTGAGGAGGTTGTGGGGTCTAAAACTGTGGGAGAATTCAAGAATGCATGGGACAGACATAAGGCAATTTTCGTGGGGGGTAGGAAGAAATAGGCTGTTGGTTGAATAGGATCTGCAGCTTATCCTCTAGGTAGGGAAATGGGCAGACTAGGTGGGCCAAGCGGTCCTTATCTGCTGTCAAAGTCTATGTTTCTATGTGCAACTGCCACCTCTACCTCATTCATCCTGCGTCTGTGCAACTGCCACCTCTACCTCATTCCGGCTTTCCATTTGTTTCTGTTTTTCTCCCTCCTTGTTTACATCCTCTATTTCATAATTATTACTCTCATCAGAGCTTGATTCTTCCCCCTCTGTTTCATTTAAATCTGTACTGGTACTATGGTACACATAGGTACCATATCTTGGCTTGCCAATCCTTGTGGTGCCAACTACTCCTTTAGTTTTAATTAAGGTAGTTTTGACCTTTCCTGTTTGTTTGGACAACATTGTGGAAGAACCACTGCTGCTACTGGATGAAGTCCCAGCAACTGGTCTTTTACTGGTTAGGCTGTGCAGTGTTGTTTGTGACATAAGTTTCCCCATACCTTTCTCCATTTCGGCCTCTGCCTCACCCTGTCTGGTGCACATTTCCAGTTTTTTTTATTACACACAAAAATGCTTTTTCCAGTATATGTTTTCTCTTTATTTAGTCCTCTCAGTTGTTCCCAAGTTCTTCAGCCCACTGGTACAGGCTCAGCCTCACAGCCAGGGTTCCCTTTCCACTACAATAGCTAGGTTTATTTTTTTTAAATGGCACAGAAAAATATTTTTTCCTGTAGATATTTTCTTCTTATTTAGTCCTCTCAGTTTTCCCCAAGTTCCTCTGTCTACCCAGTACAGACTTGGCCTCACAGCCACACTTCCCCTTTCACCACAGTAGCTAGTTGTTGTTTTTTTTCATTACATGCAATGAAATATTTCTCGACTGTTGCAAATTGCAATACCACAGATGTATGTATGTAGTCCTCTCAGTTGTTCCCAAGTCCCAGTGCCCGCTCAGTACAGGTTCACCCTCACAGCCACAAGCCCCCTTCCACCACAGTAGCTATTTTTTTTTATTACACACAAGGAAATATTTCTCAGCTGTTGCAATACTGCAGATGTATGTTGTCTTTTCAGTTGTTCCCAAGTTCTTCTGCCAACTCAGTACAGGCTCAGCCTCAAAGCCACACTCCACCTTCCACCACAGTAGCTAGGTAAATTTTTTTAATGACACAAAAGAACACTTTTTCCTGAAGGTATTTTTTTATTTAGTCCTCTCACTTATTCTCAAGTTCCTCTGTCCTCTTTGGACAGGCTCAGCCACACACACACACACACACACACACACACACCCACACACCCCCACGTCCCCTTCCACCACTGTATCCAGTTTTTTTTAAAGCATTTCCCTGTATGCATATTGATTTCTTTAGTCCTCTCAGTTGTTCTCAAGTCAAGTGCCTTTATCCTGTCAACCTCACAGCCAAACACACACTTCACCTTATCCACTTTATCAAGGTCTTTCACTGTTTTACTGTAGTAAATACTTTAATTTGTAATGTACTTTTTATGTATTATAATTGTACAGTATTTATTTTTTGTACTTTTATTTGTAATGTATTGTTTTTTTTCTCCTCGGACAGGTATTCACCCAACCTGTGTCCTGCCCTCTACATAAACTCAGTAAAAACACAGTACCATCATACTAGAATATGTATTTTACTTTCAGTTTATATTTCTTTTTTCCCCCCAACTTATTTGTATGTATTTTTAGTTTTCTTTACCTATATCTCCATCTTGCCCACCTCCATGAGTCTTTGATGCCCCTGCCCTTCCCACACGTCTCTCTTTCTCTCCCTCTCACACTTCAATCCCCCACCCCACCCCCAGGCCCAGATTATATTTTTCTTTAATCCTTAATGGTTCCTTCAGTTAAATGCAGAGCAGTACATTTTATTTCTTTTATCATAAAGCCCAGAAACACACAGTTCTCATCAGTTTCATTTTTGGTGTTTTATTTGTGCAAAAAAGAAATAGACTTGTCTCAGACTGGGAATGAGAAAGGCAAAGCAAAGCAAGCACAGTGTGCCCACTCTTCCGAAATCCTCATTCAAATGGCACTTCTTCAGTGAAACACCCACCCACTGCATGCATCACTGACAGGCAGAGAGTCTACCTTCAGCTATTGACTGCCTAGCCTGTCAGTCTGGCTGGATATGACTGGAGTGGCCATTGAGATGCAAGTTCCTCCACCCTTCTGTTGTGGGCACTCATTCACGAGCCACCCATTACTTGCTCCACCTCCTACTGCTCCTGCCTTGCTGAGGATGCCACTGCCAGCCAGCCAGTCACATGAACTGGTAATGTGATGAGCAGGTGACTGCCAGCTGGCTGGGCTGTGGAGGATTGTGCTCCAACTAGGTGACAGTGAGAGCACTGCCTTTAAGTGTGTGTTTTTTTTTTTATTGCAACTTGTGGCCAAGGGACACAGACTCAGTACAAATAAAAGGATGACTCTTATTGCTCTGGGTCCATTGGACTGCATTGGATCTGAGGGGGTTCTGATTATTGGCAGGTTGGTCCACCCACCCTTACAGACAATGCTGTCCTTTATATCATCTCAAAATACATTAATTGACTAAACAGGAATCTGAATGCAGGTTTTAAAAACCGACTGCAATGATTCAAGAAGAGCTGGAAAGAACTGCACAGCAGAGGTGATTTATTTTATTTAATTTCAAACTTGTAGGGTTTGTGTTAGTAAATAAGCAGAAGGGCTTTTTAATTAGGGGTTTTTTATGTGTTCTGTTTTTGGTTACTGTTCTGTAATTCTTAGTAGCCAGGAAAGGCAACTGCTGTAGTTAGTAGACCATTTGGCAATATCTTGTTGCTGGGGCAAGACAGATAGAACCGGTGAAATTGTTTTACCAGGAGAGGCACACTGAGCAACAAGATGCTCATCTCACGGTGCGACCTGGGGGGGGTACAAGGGAGGAGGGTGTACATGAAACAAGCAATAGATTGTACATTGGAGTCAAGCAATTCAAGCAATTGTTACATAGTTGAGGGTGGCTTTACATACTGATATAAAGTGCAGGTTGTCTTGCTGAAAGGAAGGAAAGCACTCACTGGGGTCATGGGTCAGAGCTGTAGCTGATTGTTTCTGGAGGGCACGGGTCCACCCACCCCAAGTGCATCATTTCCTTTATATCCGGGGTTCTGACAGCACTTCCTCAAAAGGGCAAAGGACATACACCTGTCATATCCTTAACAGCCCAGCATGATGCCTAGGGGATAAACACACACACATACTCACATACACTAACAAAAAGGAAAAAATTAATAGGAAGGAAGAGAGACATGTGGGGAGTGGTGCAATACACTGACTGTGGGGTGGCAGTCTTCTGGGAGATGTTCTGGAGGCTGTGATGCTGCTCTATTTGCAGGCATCTCTCTGGTCTGAGGGAAGAGGTTGCCCATCTCAAGGCTGACCTTGCAAGTATTCAGGAAACCTCCTTCCCCACCCAGGGACCACCAGGGCTGCTGCTACTGCCTCAAAGATTGCCAAGAAAAAGGAGCAGTTGGACCATGAAGGGCTTAGGAAGGGTGAAAGGTGGTGGAACAGAGGTGCATCCCTCCCATCTTAACCTCTTCACAATTCATATGCCATTCTGGCAGAGCATGGTTCCTCTATGGTGGCATCTGCAATGGAGACCAAGGAAGATACTGGGAACCTCCACAAAGGAGACCCACAGGAGGGTGGCATGGGACCCCACAGGGGAAGGAACCATCTCCTGGTGGGGGACTCAATAATTGGGAGAGTTTAACTGGGGGAGGAAGAGGAAAGGGAGGTAAGGTGCTTCCCTGACACCATGGCTTGGAGGGACAGGAAGCAAATCCTCAAGATCATGGGAGCAGCTACACCAGAGAGGGAGCTGGACATCATTGTCCTCCTAGGGATAAATAATCTGGCTGGGAATGGTATCGGAGTAGTGCAGGATGAGTTTGTGAAGTTGGGTAGGGGCCTTAGACAGGTAACCTGCACTGTAACCTTCTTGGAGGTGCTGCCTGTCTATGGCATGGGTGAGGCAAGGGTGCTCCATACCATGGGATTCAATGAATGGTTGACAAACTGGGTTTTGGCTTCATTAGGAACTGGGGATCCACCTGGAGGGATGCAGGCCTGTACTGGTGCAATGGTCTTCATCTGTCTGGGAGGGGAACCAGGATCCTAGGTGATAAGTGTAAATGCTTCACTGGCAAGCATTTAAACTAGCCAAGGGGGGGAGCACTGAAAGAAGCAGGAAATCAGCCCACCCCAAAAAAACAGGGTAGTTAGCAAGGTAAACACCAAGGTAGAGAAGTCGATAGGGAGCAGGACAGAGGTAAATGGAGAAAAAGGCTAAGGCAGTAAGAACAGGGATGGGGCTAAAAGGGGTAAGGCCATCAAAAAATGGAGGGCGATAAGTACCAATGCCCATAGTCTGGGTAACAATTTACGTGAACTAGTGACCTTGATGGAAGAGGGATGCCTGGATATCATGGCAGTCACAGAAACATGGTACACAGAGAACCTTGACTGGGATGTTAACTTACCAGGTTACACAATCTACTAGAGGGACAAGGAGGGTAAAAGAGGAGGAGTAGTAGTAGCTCTCTACATAAGGGAAGGGATCGAAGCATCAGAACTAAAGGGAGAAAAGGAGGCACTGTGGGTTCCCCTGGAGACAGGAAATGGTACCACAATCCACACGGGGGTTGTATACAGACCACTATCCCAGGGGGAGGAAATGGACAAGGAAATGATAGAAGGCATCCTTAGAATGGCAGAAAAAGGGGAGCTATTGTTGATGGGGGACCTGAATATGCCAGATGTTAACTGGAGCACCTTTTCTGCAGCCACATTCATGAGCAGGGTCATTCTTGATGTCATACAGGGAGCATCCCTCAAACAGCTAGTGTTGGAACCCACTCGGGAGGGAGGGAGCAGTCTTTGACATGGTACTGTCAAACGGGAATGGAGAGAGGATATCAGATTTAGAAGTGGGTAGCCATCTGGTAACAAGTGACCACCAAACAGTGTGGTTCATGATAAACATAGCCATAGAGTCAAGCCATACAAAAGCAAGAGTATTGGACTTTAGGAAGGCTGACTTTGGCAAAATGGGAGCATGCCTCAGAAAAGCATTCGCAAACGGGTAAGAAGGAGGGGTGGAGGAAGAATGGGAAAAAATCAAACTGCCATCACAGAGGCAACAAGCCTTCTGTGAAGCAAATAAACAAAACAAAATAAAAAAAAACAACCTATGGTTCTCAAAAGAGGTGGAGGGGAATGTTAGGGAGGAAAAAGATAGCATTCAGAAAGTATAAAGAAACACAGAAGGGGCAGGACAGAGAACTGTACCAGTTAAAGCAGAAGGAAGAGGGGAAGGCAGTCAGAATAGCAAAGGCCCAAACTGAGAAAAAAATAGCCAACTCAGTAAAGATGGAAGATAAAACCTTTTACAGGTACATCAGGGAGTGAAGAAATACCAAGGGATGGATAGTGAAGCTTAATAAAAGGAGGGTGGGCAGAGGATGACAGTGAAAAAGCAGGGATAGTGAACGCATACATCTGCTCAGTATTCACAAAAGAAAATGAGGGGGAAGTACCTAAACCAAACAGTAGAAGCACTCTGGACAAGGGGGTCGATACCAGTCCATTCACAGAAGAAAGGGTCCGGAAAGAACTCCTAAAACTGAGGGTGGACAAAGCAATGGGGCCTGATGGGATTCACCCCAGAATTCTAAAATAACTAAGGAGAGAACTAGTGACACCACTGACTACCCTTTTTAACAAATAATGGGAGGATGGTGTGGTACCTGAGGACTGGAGGAGTACAGATGTGAATCCCCTTCACAAAAGTGGGAGCAAGGCAGAGGCAGGAAACTACAGAACTGTTAGTTTGACCTCAGTAGTATGGAAAGTGATGGAATCACTTCTGAAAGAAAGAATTTTTGAATACCTAGAGGCTAACAGGCACAGGACCCAAGGCAGCATGAATTCACAGTGGGAAGGTCATGTCAGACAAATCTAATAGCTCTCTTTGACTGGGTGACCAAAGTAGTAGACCAGGGAGGGGCTGTGGACATGGCCTACCTAGACTTTAGCAAGGCATTTGACACAGTCAGACACAAAAGATTAGTAAACAAGTTAGCCAGCCTGAGAGTAGGTCCCAAGGTGGTAACCTGGGTAAAAAACTGGCTGGACAACAGGATGCAGAGGGTAATAGTAAACTGAGTCCACTCCGAAGAAAGGGGAGTTACTAGTGGGGTACCGCAGGGTTCAGTACTGTGACCGGTTCCCTTTCATGTCTTTATATGTAACATTGAGGAGGCACTGGAAGGAAAAATATGCCTCTTTGCAGACAACACAAAGGTCTGCAACAGGGTTGATACACAGTGGGGGTTGAAAAGTATGAGAAGGGATTGGCAAGGTTGGAGGAATGGTCAAAAATATGGCAGCTCAGATTCAATGCAAAGAAGAACAAAGTAATGCACCTGGGAAACAAAAACCCAGGGAAAGAGTACACAACGGGGCAGGGGGTACTAACAATGAAAAAAATGGAAAGGGACCTGGGGTAGTCAAATCAGATGACCTAAAGGTAGGCAAGCAATGTGAGAAGGTAAAAAGGAGGGCTGGGGGATACTGGGATGCATAGAGAGACATATCACCAGTAGAATACAGGAAGTTGTTATCCATCTGTACAGGAGTTGGTGAGATCCCATCTGGAGTACTGTATGCAGTTCTGGAGACCCCATCTCCATAAAGGACATAGACAAGATGGAGGCAGTCCAGAGGAGGGCAACTAAAATGGTGCAGAGTCTGCACAAGAAGCCATACGAAGAGAAACTAAAGGAGCTTAATATGTATACCCTCGAAGAAAGGAGGGAGTGTGGGGACATGATAGAAACTTTCAAGTACCTCAAGGGAATCAACAAAGTCCAAGAGGGTAGCATCTTTCAGAAAAAGAGATGTGAAAGAACAAGGGGGTACAATTTTAAGATAGAGGGGGGATGGCTCAGGGGCAATGTGAGGAAGTATTTTTTTCACAGAGAGGGTGGTGAACACATGGAACGGCCTTCCTGAGGAAGTCGTGGGGTAAAAATCAGTGGGGGAAATTCAAGAATGCATGGGACAAATATAGGACAATTCTAGCGGGGGTAGAAGGAAGTAGGCTGTTGGTTAACTAGGATCTGCAGCTTATCCAATAGGTAGGGAAATGGGCAGACTAGGTGGGCCAAGCCATCCTTATCTGCCATCAAACTCTATGTTTCTATGTTTCTGTGATTCTTGAACCACAGACTCCTACCAAAGTGAGCAAAATTAAGCACTCTCCCTATTATTCAACACTAAAACAAAGCTAGCCGAGTGTTTAGAAAACTTTTCGATTGCTACCCTTAATGAATCTCCAACCACATAGGTTGAAAAAAGCTTTAAACATCTGGGGTTCATCACCTGGGCCGAACCTATCTTTGTTTTTCACATAGATTAAGTATATAAATCCTGCCTGCACCGAGTGGATCTGATTCATCATGTTGGTGTTGAGACCCTACATGTATGTTAGGGGAGATATATAGAACAGACCACGTACATATGGCCAGGGAGCAGTGTCTGTTGCATGGTGGTTCATCTTAGTCACAAGAATAGTGACATTAGAGAGGTCTTGTGTGTGCCTTCAAGAAATGGCCACCGAACTCTTCAACTCCCACCCCTCACTTCTTCCATCCACCTCCATCCAGCGACTCCCAACCAGCTGTGATTATACTTCAACAAGGAGGGACAGAGTATGTCCAGCACACTGACCTCTTTCCGATCTCCTAAAGCTTCTTTTAAAAGGAAAAAAAGCCTAGCTATACTCCCCAACAATAAAATGGCCATGTCTCCTGCTTCTTGGCAGTCTCCTCAATCAGATGTCAGCAAACACACCTCCATACTGGTGGACATTGCAGCCAAAGTGAAAAGTGTTAGGCAGATGGGGACTGAAGCTCAGGTCTCTCTCTCCACCCTCACTGACCATGTTACCTTAGATGAACAGCAGATAGCAGAGTAGGGAGGCACATAAACCATAGCAGGTCAACACCTGCAGCACATTGAAATGCAGATCAAGTGGCTCACTAGAAAGGTGAACGATCTTGAAGTCTGTGGTCAGGGGAAGAATCTGAATCAGCTGGGGTTGAATGAGGGTCTGGAGGGAACTGATCCAGTCAGCAACTTATGTAAGCATCTCCAAGTGTGGTTACATCTGTAATCCAGTAGATTTGACTTTAGACTTGATCAGGCCCATCCCATATACTGCAGCAAGTCAAGGCCCACCACGAACAAGTAGCAACCTTTTAATCATTAAATTTCTCAGATTCCAAGTCAAGGAACTTATTTTGTGGAAAGTTAGGGAAATGCAGACATAGCGGTGGAGGGAGCCATAATTTCATTTTATCCAGATTATCCCAGGAGTGTAGTGAAACACCTACAGGCTTTCGATAAAGTGAAATGAGGCTTTTGGAACTGGGTGTTATCCTATTCCCTTCTTTTCCCCAGCATTGCTCTCTGTGCAGTTTGAGGTAAAAGTCCACTACTTCCACACCGGTGGAGGCAGGCTTTTTCTTCCAGAAGGCTCAGGTGCTGCCTACACTCTGCCACATGTGCCTCCAATGCCAGATAACCAGATGGAGATTGCACCACCAGCCAGCCCAGCCATTTTTGGCCCATGATGGAGCCATTAACTGTGAGTAATTTTCTGTCCCAAAGGGAGGCAATGGGTGTAACTGTATCAAGAGGGACCAGCATTGCATTTTGTAACTGTGAACACACTGTAATATACAGGCCTTGCTGGCCGCTCCACTCCCCATCTCCTCCTGCCTCCCCTGGGCCTGGAATGTGTGTACCATCCATTAGGAAGGGCTCTTTCCATCATCTTGTGTTACTTGCTCTGAGAGTCTGTGTCCTTTGACTTGTTGGGGTTTGTCTTTATCATTCTGCTCTGCTGGTGATTGGGAATGTACCTTGGGTTACATTTTGTGTCCCTCCCCCATCAGCTGTGGGACGTGATGCTGTTGCATTGTTACCTACTTTACACCATTTAAGGGTCAGTTCCACACCCTTCCATTGAACATTATAACTTCAGGGATGTGGTCATGTGCTGCATAATAGGATGAAGGAGTCATTCAGCTGTAAGATTGTCACTGGAGACAGAAGGAGGGCCCTAGTTTCCATGGGGTCCCATGTAACAAAACCTTCTTAGAATTCTCTTCATACAGTTCCAGGTATTTTATTCTTTATCTGTTTAGATACTGCAGCCTGAAGTACTTCTTTGTTTCAATGGGCATGTCTGCATATCATACTGCATGATCTAGTCAGGGGGCAGAGTGGGGGTGCCAACTGGCACAGTCTGGCTATGGGAATTCAGTGGCCTCTGTTCATGAACATGGCTCAGTTATGCTCAAAAGAAACATAGCTGAGCTGTATTGCCCTGCACCTGAAGTGTCCCGCAACTCAGGCCATATTCACAGACCTGATCCGCACAGCGCCTGTGCCACCTTCACCTGTGTAGTTGCACAGGGGTATTGCAGACCGGCACAGTGATCAACTGGAGCCATCCAATTAGATGGCCTGGCCACTGTGTGAGTAGTTCCCCACTCCAAATAGCATGGGAGATTGTGGGATATGGCCAGGCCTCCAGGGAACAACTGTATCCCTTAAAGGGGATTACAGAGTTTGGCTTTTTGGTCCATTGAGATGGACATATCCCTGGCCCTCTCTGCATGCTGTGAGGGCCAGGGGTATCTGGTAGAGTGGGTCAGCATGATGTCCATTACCCTGCATGGCCTGCAGCAAGGGGTGTGTAGGTGCCACTAGTTGTTTATGGTGGGTTCCAGCTAGTATAGCTGGAGTCCCTACTGTGGACACTTCCTCCACAGGAAAACAGTGCCATGTATGGCGTGTAGTCATGTCACACCCCTATCCACCCTCTCAGTAAGACAGTGAACATAGCCTGCCTCATTGTGGTTTAGGAGTGCAGAAGTGAGCTGAAAAATGCATTGTACATGCACAGGGTTTCTGCACCACCTCCACTGCATGGCTTATTGCCATAACTGTGCCTATCCTCCATGCAACTTGGGCATGTGGGCATTATGTGGCTTTATGCAGAGGTTAATATGTTTTGACATTATGCATGCTCACTGACAGCTGATATGATAGCCTGTCACAGAGGTGAGAGGAGGAGGACTATGCTAGTCGCTGTACTCTGGTGCTGGACACCAGGGTGAGGGAGGCATGGGGCAACTGGATGTGAGTGGGAGGGTCATATAGAGAGGCATGGCACTGTTTGGTTGGACCACTGGACAAGATAGATTTCTTTTATGCTTCCTGCCTAAAATATAGGACTCAAACCAGTTGATGACAGTACCAGCGAGTCCACAGTATTCTCTAAGGTGATCCAAAAGCACAATGTGGTACACAGTGTCAAATGCTGAAGAGAGATTGAGGAAAGTACCCAGGAGAACAAGAATTGATGGGTCTCCTCTATCTGTCACCCTGAGGAGGTCATTGTGCACACTGTCCAATGTCGTTTCAGTGCTATGCCTAGCCCTGAAACTGGACTGGAATGACTCATAGATGTCATAGGCCACGAGGTGCACCTCAAGCTGCAGTGCCACTATTTTCTCAACAACCTTCCACAGAAATGGGAGGATGGAGATAAGTTAATAATTCCCCAGGACATCAGGGTCGAGAGATGGTTTCTTTAGGAGGGGCCTAACCAATGCCTCCTTCAAGGCATCACGGAAGATCCCCTCCAAAAACTCGAAAAGTAGGGGGACCCTCTGGGGGTCGGAGGATGGCCGGCTCAGTCTCTGAGCAGATTGGGATGGAGAAGGACATGTGGGCAGTTGAGGAGCTGGTCTTCTCCCCAACTGAGGTAAGCCAAGAGACTTAGAAATTCTTTGAGGCATCCACAATTTTGGATGCACCAGAAGTGGAGGGAAAGATGGAAGTTGCAAGTGGTCTGCCTGAAGAAAATACATCAGAAAGATTGGAGAGTAAAAATAAAATATTGGAAGTTGCTGCAAATATCACAGAGCAGAAACGAGCAGATGATGTATTGGCTTTGCTGGCAGAAGAAGAGGAACGGTTTGACAAGAGGAGACAGTAGCTCTCTGCAGCACTAGTAGATGCTATTTCCAAGACTGGAAGTGAGGCTGGTCCATCTGCACCTAGCAACCAGATTCTGAAGTTTACTTTAGCTTTGGAAACCACGAGAGAGATGCCCGGAACTTCTACATAATACAAAAGGCACTGTTTTTCAAACTGCTCAAAATGACCAAAGTCACGCTACTATTTTTTCTTTTGCTGCTCACTCTGAGCAGTGCACTGTCAAGAAAGTTATTAAGTCCACAGAGAAACAAAAAAGTTCTTGGGCAGAACAGGCAGAGACAGCCGACACCCCTTGGTCTGTGGAAAGCTCTCTATGGGCAGCTGGCTTGGGCTAAAATTGCCACCACGGGGCAATGGATTTTGGATTTTTTCCTGATAAAAATTTCAGGAGTACAAATCAATGACATTGCTAGCAAAATTGCAACAGGGGATGGTGCTTTAGGAAACATATCAGACAAAACAGCAAATGTGGAGGGAAATAATAAAAAGAATGGTGGATGGGCTGGCACACCAGTGCAGCGGTAGCACTACCGCTCATGATGCTGATGACCTGGGTTCAGGAATAAGCCTGTGAGGTGGAGGGCTGGCCAGGGGGAGAAGGCTGAGTATCCCTAGGACTGCTCATCTTCTCCAGCGAGGAGGGGATAGGCTTGGCACTTGACTGTCCCCAGGCGGAGGCCCGGGGTATGGCAAGAGCCAAGTCAGACACAGGAGGAGGATGTGATGGACATTGGCAGTCATGTCTTGACGTCCAAGTCACATGTCACGTCCACAGAACATGGGAAAACATGGGAAGAAGCCCCACCTTGTCCCCACCTGGGAGAAGAACCGCAGCTCCATGGGGGTGCTGGAAGGTCCAAAGTAAAGTGGCAGAAGCGGGGCAGACTCCATTGGTGCTCCCAATGATGCGGGGCTTGGAGAGGCTGGGAGGAGGATAAACTACAATTTAAAAAAAAAAAAGAATGTGGATTTAGTTTCTAAGAGTGACGACTCTACACCAACAGATTCACCCCTTGAGATTCCACCTTAACTAACTTTGGCTCAAAACCCTGTACTAAATTTAGAGAATAATATTCCAGATCCACCCTACCTCCTACTTCCATAGAGGGCAGTGTGGGGATTTCAATGAATGATTTATCTATGTCTACAGAACAGTTGTATCAACATGAGGGCCCTCCAAAGAATAGGTCTACAAATGTTGGACAGCCTAGACAGAACTCTCGGTCATATGCCTCTTTTTTTCAAACACCTACCTATGCTGCAAAAGACATAATGCTGTCAGACTTTTAAACAAAAGAGGCATGAAGGTGTTTCCGGACAGAAAATTTGTTGCCAGAACTCTTTTGAAAAATAACTAGCATTTTCATTCTTCTGAAATCCATGTTTTAATCCATGTCTCAGGGGAGTCAAATTTTGATGTGAGCTTTAAGCTCAATAGTTGCCTAGAAAAATTTTGGGAGAGGTATAAAATGGTTAAAAAAAACATTGTGGTCTCCTTTTGAAGTAATACCAGCACTGACCAGACCAGCTCAAGTCATAAAACAATAACAGTGCTTTTCAGGAATGAGGGGGTGAGTGTTGCAGACTTAATCTTTTGGTTAAAACAGAGATGTACAGTGATGGGGCATCCAGAAGCAATCTTTGACACTGAAGATATCTGGACTAGTGGCTGGAGAATAAAAGTTATCTTGAGGTCTACAGATGCAGGTTTACAACATTTACCTAACTGTGCATTTTTAGGAAGAGACAGAGGTGCTCTGTTTTATGCAGGACAGCCAAAAACTTGCTACAAATATGGTAGGCCAGGTCATATTAGTAATGTATGTGACCATCTACGCTGCACTTTATATAATAGTTTTGGTCATTCAAGTGGGCAGTGTAGAAACACTGCCATTTGTAACTTATATGGTTTGGCAGGACTCTTATTCAACGTGTCCAGAGGCAACGCACAGGTAAGCTGCATCAAATGATTCTGAGGAACAGAGATTACTTGTTACTATTGCACAGAGGTCACATTCCACAAAGTCAGGGCCTTCTCACCCCATGTCAGAATTCACACAGGTCCCAAATGAACAGCGGGAAGGGGGACAAAAGGAGACTTTGACAGGTACAGTTGACCCCTCTACCCTGCTAGAAGATAGTGATGATAGTAATTATGAAGAACCCATTTTGAATGTTGAAAAGATTAATAATACCTCCACATGGGCAGATACTGAGGCTATGCCTCCCCCACTTTCCCCTCCCCCCTTAAGAGATACAGCAACAGAAACAAATGGTTACTAGGCATAGACGGAATTGGGGCCAGCCAGCCTCAAAAGTTCCAAAGATTTCTTTGACACCTACATCAAATAGATACCAGGTCCTGCAGACAGTTCAGGATCCTTATGATGTGGATTCTGAGGGTTCTCAGATAGGGTCAGAGCTGCCAGAGGGTATATCAGAAACAGAGTCAGTGGAAGGATCAAACTCCCAAAAATTGACAAAACAACAGGGTACAAAGAAAAAACGGGAAAAAATCCAAACATACACCTAAATAAAAGGGTCTTTTTTTTGTGACTTGCATTTAAATGTCTGTTTCCTTAAACTACTGTTCGATTGATGTCAACAGCATAAAAAACAAAACTAAGCAGGCTGCAGTCTTTTCACATCTACAAACGAATAAAGTAGATGTGCTGTTATTACAAGACACTAAACTTCATACGATAGCAGAAGTATCATATGCCACAAAACGGTGGCATACAGGGATGTCTTATTGGTCCTTGGGGTGAAAGGTAGTTCAGGGGTAGCAATTATTTTTCAGAATACAACAGTGAAGGTTTTAAAACTTATTGATTTGGTGCCAGGACATGTTTTGATTCTGGATATTGTTATAATAATGTATGCTTTAGACTAATTAATACTTACACCCCACAAACAAAGGCTGAAAGGGTGGAGCTTTTTCAGTCAATCCAACCCTATTTGCACACATTAAAAATATTATTTGGAGTGAGGACTTTAATTGTGGTTTGATCATGAAAGAAAGAGGTTGTAACATGACTACAAAAAAAATATATATTGTGATATGTCTTGTTTAAAAAATATTTTACAAACAGCAAATCTAAGTGATGCATATGTTAGGGTAACCTCCAGGATAGATCTTATATTTCATAAGGGGGTCCTGCCCACAAAAATTGACTTTTTCTTTACCAGTAGAAATTTACCCTTACACGTAGCTCGTGTAGTCCCTGTGGTATTCTGACCACTGCAAACTGTATATATTGGTTGGAACATACTCTGCCCAAATTTTGGGTTCACGGTCTTGGAAATTAAAGTCCTTTTTGTTACACAAAGAAGAAGTTATGCAACACTTAAAATACTTCATAATTATTAGAAAATCAGTGTATGAAATGTACGAGGATCCTATGATGTGATGGATTGACACTAAACATGACCTCATACAATTTCTAAAATCAATCAGTAAATCTTTTCAGGACAAAGACTATTTTGATTATTTACAATATAGGAAGCAACTACAACATCTCATATCTCTTGCTCAGACAACAAAGCATACTTTTTCTGCACAAATCAAAGTCATCAAAGATAATATAAAGCAATTTCATAATAAACAGATTAATGCACTAAAAGTGCAACAGGAATATGGCACGCAGGGGAAGTTTGCGACAGTTTGTCCATTTGTAAGCTGTTGGGTTAGGGTTCAGAAAAAGGGTTATGTTCTCTCTCTCTCTGGACCAGAGGAGTGCTTTTGATTCAGTCAGCCATGATTTTCTGTGGCTTACTCTAAAGCAATATGTCATACCAGATAATTTTGTTAACTGGCTAGAGAAACTTTATAAAAATGCAACTGTCTCCCTGCAAGTTAATGGTCATATTGGACCCTTGGTACCTTTAAAATATGGAATGAAGCAAGGCTGCCGATCAGTCCCTTATTATATATTTTTAGCATAGGCCTGTTGTTATGAAAACTTAATAAAGAAATCCTCGCTATTCAGTCAGATGGAACACAGGTTCCATTTTCAGCAATGGCCTATGCAGATGATAGTTGCATTATAGCACCCAGTGCAGCGGCAGCGTAACAAGCTACTAGGCTCTGTGAGGAATATGGGACAGTGTCAGGGGCCTGCTTAAATAGTGTGTAGGCAGGGAACTAAGTCATAACTCTTCTCCTGATCAAAATATTGCAGGTATCAGGTTAACCGGAGACCCCATTAAATTTGGGGTAGAGTATGGTGCAGCTGCCCCAGATTTACACAACTGGGATTTAAAAATAGAGCAATGGTCCAAAGATGGAACAGATAGCCTCCGAGTAAAACAAAAAGAATCTATTTAATTAAAATGTATTTGTTACCACTTTTTATATTTCTTAGTAATATTTTTCCCCACCTAAGCAAAGAGAAACAACTTTATTGGATATATTCTTCCAGGCTGTATGGGGTAGCCGCCTTACACCGATTAAAAGGAATATCATTTATTTACCAGTAAAATGTGGTGGACTTAACATGGTGAATCCTTTGCTGTTTTTTTATTGCCAATTTTTATTTATAAATGTGCAGCCATTGTTAAAAAATATTAGGAAATTTTGGGTAGAATTATTTAAGTTATCAATGGCATTATGTTTTCTAGCATGGGAAAATGGGACATAAAAAGTCATGAAAACAAACCCACAGGCAGTTTTGTATTTAAGAGAGGTATTTGTTAAAATAAAATCTTGGAATAGTTCCAGTTTATTAATCCTTACAAATATGAAGAAACAAGTTTATCAGAGGGTAATAGACACACACTTTACTGAATCAATTACATTTCCGAAGTGTCCAGAAAAGCATCTTCAAAATTTACAAAACCTAATCATAGAGAAATGAGTTCCCCCCAAAATAAAAGACATTCATTGACTGTGTTGCCATGAGAAACTCAATGTGAAGGATAACCAAAAACATAAGCAGGTGGAGGAAATGATTTCTTCCAGACCGGAGTGTATTCAAGAACCTGAAACTATGCAGCACTTATTTTTCATCTGTTCCCTATGTAAACCCCTTCTAGACATAAGTGGCACAAGTTTGGAATGAGAAAGTCTTTTCTGAGGTGTCTTATGAAACGTTGATTTATGGCACCTTTTCTATTCAGTGGGAAAAATGGGATAAGAGTACTTTAAACACTGTTTGCAGTCGTTAAATTGTTTATATGGAATAGTAGAAGCCTATTCACATTGCAACAAAAATATATTCTGCACATAGAACTTTTGAGGAAGGTTATTAATGAACAACGGAGAATTTACATGTATGAGTCTAAATCATATGCTCAGAGGGTTTTGTTACAAAAAGGGAGAAATGTACCATGGGTTACAGATAATGATGTACCTGTAACATACAGTAAATGTTATGAGTTTGAGACAGTCATTGCATACATAATGTACATGTGCTTAAACCTGATCTTATAATTCCTTTACATGAAGATGTACAGACTGTATTAATATTTGTTTACTGTATTTTGTATCAATCTTTCAATAAAAACAAATTGCCTTCCAAAAGTGAACACCAGACTATCCTGGCGAACACTGGGCCAATGACCCCTGGCACATCCCACTAGGAGATGGGTCTGGCAGGGTCCAGTTCATAAAATATGGGTCACAACTTTGAGATCACCTCAACAACACATAGTCAAGAAGTCATGGCACACCCTACACACACCAAAATGAAGAAGTTGGAGTCACAGGTATACTTCACCAAACTTCCAATGTTTAATCACTCACAGCAGGTGAATACAGCCCTTCTGGGTACAGGAATCAGGTAGCAGAAAAGGTTTTTAATGTTTCACCTAATCTTAGGCTTTTACAAAGACAACCTCAGCCACCTCCACTGCCTAAACTCCTCCCAGACAATAGGAATGCCCATGTTCCACCAGGCTGACCACCGTGGGGCAAATCTTGCCCCACTGGGGAGATCCTAGACCAGATAGAGAACACCCTGTCAGAGAAGAACTGAGCAAACTCATCACATATTGTGACTGAAAATGCTTTTTTTGGTGGCAGACAGACTGTATGAAGCAGTCTGCCTACAGCCCTAAAAAGCTGCGCTGTTCTATTCCTCCCAGCAGCAATCTCCCTGGACAGGAACACTGCCTTCTTACAGTCAATTTCCCCTTGGTACTCATGACAGTGAGCTCACAAGGCTAGTGCATCCTTCTTGGAGTGGGTCCTTCGCCAGCAATACTCCAAACTCTGACCCTTGACCTTCATCTCCTTGAGAGTCCCATCAAACCATGTGGGTATCAAGTGAGAAGGTCTGGGTCATGTATGGACTGGTATGATAGCATCGAGCACTTCAGAGTTGGCCTTATTATACGCAGCTACCACCTCACCCATGCCAATCGCACATGCAGTACTCACACCAGATAGATATATTACCACCAAAAGTCCCTCTGGGGACAATCCCCTCAAAGGGCGACAGATGACTATCTCAACAGTGGAGGGACTATCAGTGGGGGCCTCAAACAAGAACTCTACTATGCAATGATCAGACCAAGAGATCCAATCAGTCTTGAAGTCCATTACCACAAGCTCTGGTGAGAACACCAAGTCCAAGGTGTGGCCATGGTGATGGGTCACAAAAGCTACTGCTTCTGTCAGGCCCAGTGATGTCATCAACTGGAGGAAGTTGCATCTAGATGTGAGGATTCATCATCGACCCAGGAATTGAGGTCTCCCAGAATTAACCATCTAGGGGACTCCAATACCCTGTCAACAATGGAATCTGTGACCTCCTACAGGAAATCCCCACCCTCACCCCGGAGGGCAGTAAACCAGGAGAATCCTGCAGCCTGCATCTGGAACCCCACACACCGCCATGCCTTCAAAGAATGAGGTAGAATCCACTGGGTGCACAGAAAAGTTCAAGATGGATCTAAAACAGATGGCCACACCCCCCCAACCCTGCATTCCCTCCTTGGGCAGTGCACCACAGAGTACCCAGCAGGGACATCTGCTTCCAAAACTGGTCTGGCATCATCTTTTAGCCAGGTCTCTGTAATACAAGCCAGACTGATAGATGAAATCAAGTCTGCCATAATTGTGGACTTGTTCCTCATCAATCTGGCATTGCACAGCACTGCCCAAAGGGGAATGATGAAGACTGCAGGCCCACTGGCTACCTGCCCACTCGGTCTGGTGGGAATCCTGGGAATGAACATGAAACACATTGGACCTCTCTCCTGGCTCCTTTTAACCCCAGGGCATCTCCTGCTCTTAACCACCCTGATCCTATTTACCTCCATTATGCCCACAGCATCTCGCCACCAATCTCCATGCTCCCTAGTTATTCCGACCTCCCGGCAGCATCTTACCGCTGCTGTTGGAATAGGGAGATCAGTAAAGGTGCGGCGGTCATGCAGTAGGGGCACCACATATGCAATGCCTAGAACTTTGATACATCTTCTGGTACCAGACCAGTAATTAGAATCCTTTCTAGAGCAGCCTACTTTAAGAAAATTCCCCAAATAATAACCTTCACCAAACTAATTCAACTAAAACAATAAGCAACCCCCCACCCAATCCAATAAGCATAAAGTTTACAGAAGTTAAATAAAAATACCCCAAAATAAAATACAATTACCCTCCTAACCTTAACTACCCCTTACCAAATCCCAAACCTGTCCATCCACCAACAAATAAGTTACAAAACAAAACATATTCAACATATAAATAGGACAATCCAATACAAATGTGCTGTGGGGAATAAGATGCATAACGTTTCAGCTCTTTTAAAGAGCTGAGCAAAGCCCACAATTTATTACAAAATGGCAGTAAAATCACTAAAGGTAAACCCCAACAGTCCCAGCAATAGTCAATAGTTTCCTTAACAAGGTTCACACCAGTAGTGAGGTGAACAATCCCAAAGAAAATAGTGCCAATGTCATCCTGACGGCAGGAGTATCGTTCACTTTTTGTTCCTTCCCCCAGGACATCAGCAGCAAGGGTGTACAAACATGTGCACACACAAATATGCACAGCACCAGCCAATGTCACTCGTTCCTGTGAGCTGCTTCTGACTACACTGCCACCTGTGGTTACCCAGGAGGTTGTATAGCAGTGGAGCTGGCTACCTCCCCCATCCCTGGAAGAGGATGTCATCCCTTGTGATGCTCTCTCCTCCTCCTCCAGCCAGACCCTGATGGCCCTCGCTCGTTTCCAAACTTGGATCACTGGCATCATGACCTTTATCCCTTCAGATATAGCCCCAGTCCCCAATGAATCTAAATCCCTCCTCTCTGGACCATTCCATCAACCATGCATTGAAGCTCCTGGTGCAGAGAATCCTGTCCTCTCCCCTGTCATGGACAGGTAGCACCTCTGAGGATGTCACAGATCATGCTACTTCCCTAAGAACCCTTCCCAATTCCCTGAACTCCTCCTGAACTATTGCTGGTTCATTCCTAGCCAGGTCATTTGTCCCCAGGTGGACAATGACGTTCAACTTTCTCTCCTTTCCTGCTGCCCCAGCAGTCCCCTTTCCTTATCCCTAGCTTCCCCCAACTGTATCCTTCTCACTATGGAGTCCCCCACTGGGATTCACTTCCTCACCCTCTGGGGTCCTCTGCCAACCCATCCACACCAATCACTACTTTGGGTGCCTCTGTTGGACATTTCTGCCCAGCCAGTGCAGCGTAGGAATTTCTTAGTGGTACCAGATGGGGGATGTGCCTGCACTCTACCACCCTAACCCTTCTCTAGCCCACCATTGACTAGCTGCTCCTCCTACTTGGCATCCTTTGAGGTGGTGGTGGTGGACTAGGTGGTCCCTGTGTGTGGGAGTTGGTCCTCTGAACCCAAGCCAACTCATCCTTGAGTCTGGCAACCTCCTCCCTCAGCCCAGAGAGGAGCATACAGATGGGGCAACAATGTAGCCTCCAGAAGGTCTCCCTGAAAACTGCCACCCTACGGCCACTGCACTGCAGCACTCCCATCATTCTATACTTCCTACTATCTCTGTAATTTTAGTCTTTTGAATTCCTTTTATTCCCTTACCCTATATAGGGAGTTTCACCTATACCTAGGTTCCTGTGTCCCCTCACTCCAACCCACACTGAACAGTTGCCAGCAGGCCAACAACCTGTTACCTAAAAAGAGTATCTAGCAAATCCCCACACTCCCCCTTCCTCAACAACTCTTTCAAGCAAGCCCCCTCGCACCTCTCACTGTCACCTAAAGAAAATGTCTAGCTCATCTCCTCACCCTCAGTTACACAACTACAAATTTCCAGCATGTACAAACTCCCATTGCTTCCCAGAATTACTTATCTCCTAGTCTTTACCCTCACACTCATACAACACTTTCTAGCCAGCCCCTTTACCCCCACACACTGTTGTTATCCAATCCCCGCACTTACAATTTCACAACAGAAATTCTAGCAAGTCCATCTCCCCACTCACTGCTTCCTAAGTTTACTTAATGGCAAGCCTTCGCACTCTCAGTCATGCAACAAAACTATCCAACAAGCCCCTAGTCCCACCACCACAGCATTACCAGACTTGGGTATCTTGCAAGTTCCTTCCTCCACACCTCTTTATCTCCCCACAGCAATGTAGTCCTTTCCTGAGGTCCAATACACAGGGTCCCTGGCTGTGGGCTCTCTCCTGGGCTGAATGAAGGGCAGACTCCACTCACCACTGTCCTTTGAGTGGGTCCTTAGCATAGGGATCGCAAGCAGAGGGCTGCTTGGAGGCCTGGTCCTCTTATAGTACCTGAAGTCTTCCTGGTTCCCACCAGTGCTGTCTTCCGATTGGTGCCCCTGAGGGCCAGAGACACAGTATGGACTGTGATTGGCTCCTGCCTGGAGCCTTTGTTCGGGATCGCTAATGCTTGAGTACATAGTGTCTATCATGACCTAGCCTAGGGAATCAAACAGCATGGCCTTCATTTTTTGGCATTCAATATTAATAAGTTTGACTGAAACCAGAACTCAAGTGAGCTGAAGTCCAACAGGAGGCCAGATAGAATCTGAGGCTGGTTGGTTGGTGTGAGATCTGTACAGAACTGCATCACATATAGCAGAATTTTTGCATTACCGCAGTTACCAGAAAATCATTTATGAACAATACAAATAAATTGGAGCCCAGAATTGAACCCTGGGGGACACCAGCAGTGATTACCCACATGGAGAACTGGTAAACCCCTATTTAACTAGCTGCATTCGCCCCTTGAGTTAATTGTGGAACCACATACATGACAGGTGGTCAAAGTCCGGACCCCTTAATTTGCTTACCACAAGGTCATTATTAATGTCAAACACCATGGTTAAGTCCATGAAGACCAGTCCTGTTGCCTGTCCAGCATTCCATAGCATTGAAAAGGTCAGTCATGAAGAGTGCAAGGGCAGCACAGAACTTGTCAACTTGCAAGTCAGCAGAATCAGACTGACACTATCTACTACACTGCAATAAACAATTATGTAAAAAAATGTTTTTTGCACACAAAGTGCAAATTGGGATGATACTCACAGTTGGTGTGGGTCTCTTGTTGCTAACTTCTCTTAAAAAAGGCTTGGATAAGTACAGGAGACTACTTGTCTCTAGTTCAGGACAGTGGGGATGCAGTCGAGTGGCGCTATGTCAAAAACAGTGCAGTCAAAAACCATGCCACATGGTCAGTACAAAACTGCATGGTCCAAAACCACACTAGATTAGATATATAAACTCCAAGACTGAACGGCGCTGTTATGCCTGCATGGTTTTTTGCCACATGGATGTGCTGTTGTGGTTTTGACCGGACACCCCAGAAGAGTTAATCCTTGCTGTGCCACAGACATATATTAGTCCAAAATCCTTATATATTCTAATTTTGTCTGCAGCCTATGGGTTAATTGTTAATGGAATGGAGGAATATATAGGGGATATGTGATGTGTCTTCATGCAATATTGTGTTTATCTTCATTAGTGGTCAGTGACTACATCACTTCTAAATAACTGCATAGTGAAATAGTAATTCTGACTATAATAGCTGCTGCAACTACTATAGGGTACATGGCGAGCCAGGACTAAATTACTTTTGAATAACTGCATGATTAAATAATCATTGTGACTATATATGGAATATAGAATGCCTAAAGTGGCTAATGTAAATATCACAGGACCCATGTCAACATTATTTGCCTTTATTGTTTAAGTAGGCATGGATCATTAAGGGATCAAACCATACCAAATGTGGTACTTGCATGAGACATAGCTGAGTGCCTTAAACCACACAAGAAGTGGATAAATCTCACAATGACACATGCCCTGCAGTGACTTAATGCAATTGTAAAATAGACACATCTGTAAAAAATACTAAAACTGGAAAATGATGAAATGTTTTCATTAAACAGTTAAACAAAAATTCAATAATGAATACTGTGATGTATCCATTAACTAATGAAATAACCCAACATTCAATAGTTTTGAGTAGCTGGAAGTAAACACTATCTGTGTCACAGAAGGTGCTTTCTCTTTAAAAGGTTCATCAATCCCAGGTTCCAATACATAGGCTTTTAAGAACTTCAGCCCAGCTTTACTGACCCATTTTCTTTGAGCTCCTCAGCAAAGATCTCAAACATTCATTCAAAGAAACGTTTCCGGTGGGACATCTAGCTTTTAGTCAGATCTATATCTAGCTGAAGACTTCCTGATTATAATGATGCCAAATTTGGAGGACAATGAACAAGAAACATAAAAGAAAAAAAAAAGAGGATTTTTTTCAACCTGCATGCTGGGGCTCAGAGATCAGAAAAATATACCACTCCCTTCTAACTCACTCACTCGGCCTCCAAGCCCTATCACTCCAAATGCATGAAGCTACAGTTCCTCATCCTAGCTCTACTATTACTCATCTTGGGGTACATCCACCCCAACCCCGGTCCTGCTACTTCCTTCACCCCTGCCATCTCCTCCACTGCAGCTGCCCATACCCCTACCCCAACAGCCTTCATAAAGGGTTTCAATACATTACACTTAAACATTCATAGTCTACTTCAAAGATTAGACCTTCTGCAAGCCCTGGTTGCTGCCCTGAAACCAAACATTCTAATTATAACAGAAACATGGCTAAAGAGCACAATTCCTGACCACTCAGTCTTCATCCCCAGTTACTCCATCCTAAGGCTAGACAGAGCAGGCAGGGGTGGTGGAGTGGCCATGTATATCCGCCTCTCCCTCCAATACTTTCCAATCTTCTCCTCCTCCAACCCAGCAACCCATGACACCTCAGTCATCAATGTATCCCTCCCTTTCTCACTCCCTATCTTTGTAGCCGGCATCTATTGCCATCCAAATGTCCAGCCCGCTGTCTCCCTTGACCTCCTAACTTCCATTACTTCCCTCTCTCAATCTGGTGAGCTTTACATCCTTGGTGACCTCAATTTAAATCGGTTGTCCCCAACAACATCTACCACAAGAAATGCTATCAGTGCCCTCAACCTCACACAACTAATTACAGAACCCACCCGCCCTAATCACAAGACTGAAAACCACTCCCTACTTGATTGGGCCCTAACTTCCCACCCCCATAGAATCATTGCCTTCGGTATCCTTCTGGATGCTCTCAGTGTCCACAACCCAGATTTCCTGGTCAGAAAAGTTCACAGCCCTAAATCCCCACATAAAACCTTATAAATATGGACCCATAAATCCCTAGAATTGGAATCTCTCCTGCATAGCCTTGCCGTCTCAGACTGGTACCCTCTAGCAAGCACCTCCTCAGTTGATAAAGCCCTAATCTATTTTAAAGACATCTTTCTAGAAAATTGGAATGCCTTCACACCCCTAAAACAAACAAGGGTTAGAGGTCATCACCTCCCCAGTATTACCCCTGAATTACTAGCCTGCCACAAAGTCAAAGATTGGGCCTGGAAACAGCACAAAGTCTCCCAGCTTCCAAATTACCTTCTTATTTACCGAAAACTCTGTAATGCCTGCACCTGGGCTACCCGGCTAGCCAAAACAGAGTACTTCAAATCTACCTTCATGATAAACATCAACTCCCCCTCCAAGTTCTGGAGAGTGGTCCATGCCGTCTTTACCCCTGCGTCCTGTCCACCCACCCCTATACTTAAGATAAACACCACCCTCGTTGCTAATCCAGTTGCAGTAGCTACTGAATTCAACTCTTATTACACTACTTGTGCTGATGAGCTACTCCAGTCCCTCCCAAACTATTCCCCTTCCTCTCCCCTTCCTATTGCCTATGAATGACCACCCCTCTGATTCCCCCTTTTCCTTTGCTATTCTCTCCCCAAATGACACCAGAAATGCCCTGCTAGTGATCAGCCCTTCAAAAGGCTCCCACCCAGATGGCCTTGACCCTAAACTACTATCCCTCTCAGACCCAGCCATCGCCTACCCACTCTCTGTTATCCTAAACCTCTCTTTCTCAACTGCCCCAGTACCTTTCCCATGGAAACATGAAGTGGTCCTTTCCCTTCCAAAAGGCAGAAACCCCACCTCCCCTGGCAACTACCACCCCATATCTCTTCTCCCCACCCTTGCCAAACTTCAGGAACACCTATCCCACTCCCAGCTCACTGCTTACCTCAATGACTCCTCCTTCTTCACCCCTTATCAATCTGGCTTCAGGAAAAATCACTCCATCACCCCCTCCCTTCTTCGGCTCACTGATTCTATTCTCATGGGAATGGCCAAAGGCCAAATTACCTCTCAATATCTTGCAATGCCAAAAAAACAGTCTCCATGACCTTCAGCACCAGGCAGAGACTTACCAAGTTTCCCTCTCTACCCTTCTTCCACACCCTTGATGGGACTTTATTAGAGGACACATCTCCTTCGGGTATTTAGGTGTCTGGCTGGACCAACACCTGAACTTCTCTGGTCATATCAATGCCATTCAGGAAAAATTGTGTCTCAAGCTCAGTGCCTTATTCAGGAACCATGCCTGCATCTCACCTATGGCTGGGCATGAGATTGACCAGAAGATGATCCTACCTGTCTTTGACTACTGTGACGTAGTCGACGGTGTTGCCCCAAGTCCTCCCTAGCCAGACTTGATACCTTCTGCAACTCTTTTTGCCATTTTGCACTTGACGCCCCCCTCTGCACTCATCATTGTGATCTCTACCATGCCCTATCCTTCCCTTCCCTGACAAACCGAAGTCTCTCTCACTGCACAAAATTCACCTCCAAGCAGTGGCTGTGTGAACATCCCTCCTATCTCTCCCCTGCCTTTACAACCACCCCCTCTCCTTCCCACTCCCTAAGATCTACCAACTCACAAATCCTGGTGGTCCCATGCCACTCCACCCTTATTGGTCAATCGTGTTATTCTTATCGCCTCCCAAAAATCTGGAATTCACTTCCCCTTCAAATTTGCCACTCGTCCTCTTGCTACTCCATTAACCCTGCCCTCAAGAACTTCCTTGCCCCTTCCTGTGCCTGCCACGACCCTCCCTAATCCCCCCACCATCTCCCCTAAGCCCATATTACCATATGCCTACTCCTCACCACTCCTATTTCCCTCTGATCATGTTCCTTCTTGTCCCCTACTTTCCCTCCTCCTAAAGTGTTCCTCCTCCTTCTTTCTGTACCCTTAATCTATCTCCCTCCTGTGAGCACGATCACTGCCTTGTGCAGACAGGATCCATAGTGCACGGTGGGCAAAAACTTTACCCCCTTTCCCCAATGTCTCCTTTTATTGCACCCCCTTAGTCAATGCTAGATCACTGCCTTGTGCAGGCAGGGTCACCCAGCACACTGGTGGGGTACTACCCCCCCTACTATAGCTGACCTCTTCTACCCCATCCCACAACATCTCTCCCTCAACATCCCCATCTCTTGCATCACTATATATAAATAACTCTCATTACCTATAACCTGTGTCCTACCAGTAAGGCTGTCCATTGCCCTGTCCAGATAGGGATAACAGGACACTGTTGAATTTCACCTCCCCCCTTTCTGCCCTTTGATTACACCCCCACCTACAATACCTCTGTCTCTCTCATCACCTTGCCACACTCTACTTCTCCTCTCCTCCTACCCCCCCTTCCAGTTAGCATAGCCTAACACTGGCCTACCCCTTCACTCAATTAAGCACTTACAACCTACCCCATACCCCTCTTATATGCACTTTAATCCACCCAGTCATCTCTGTTTGCCTCGAAAATCATGTTCTGTCTGCATCTCTCCATAAATTTCCTTTCCCTTCTTCCATTCTACCCTCTGCAATTTTTTTCTCTCCTTCCATTCTTCCTCTCTTTACTCGAATCACTGTAAATCTTGAATATCTATGTTACACTAATTGCTATTGTGTCACCTAACCATCTAGTGCTACATACTGTTGCTAAGTTAGTACATGTGTTCCAGTGTTCCCAACTGTCACCAACTGTTGCCAATTTGCTATATGCGTCTTCATATCTACTATACTTAACATTTGCATTGTTAGCCAATGTTATCCACCTGTAATCCCTCCTGGTCTCATTATATGCAAGTAAGCAAACTGTATTCCAGCATTGTAACATTTCTGTGTATTCGATCCCATTGTTCCCTACCCCCTAGGTCGCACCGGGAGATGAGCAACTTGTTGCTCAGTCTGCCTTCCTGGTGAAACATTTCAATAAATAAATAAAAACAACAGACTGTAGCAAGTACAAATGCCTAGCAAGTGGACATGCAGTTGGCATGGCTGAAAACGCTGTAGTGGGTGGTTATAGTCAGACTAATGCCACCAACAGATAGACACAAAATGGACTTGTACGCTGGATGCCTGGAAAGTGCTCCATTGAGGGTCAATGGAATAGTGTTCTGGGGCCAAGAAGCTGGGGTATCATCAGGGGATTCATTGACTGCATTGGAAAATATCTTGAAAGAAGAAACTCTTGTTAAAATCTCAGCTGGGATACCTTTAAAATACATCTAAAGCTGCACGCATTGATATATTAGGCCTCTCGAAGGGGGAAGAAGGTGAGGCTCCTGTTGCATTTTTATTAGAACAGCTGTTGGGTATCCTGAGCATTGAGTTATAAGGGCAGCTGCATAAGATCTAAGATATTTCCTCTAAGATGTGTTATGACTCCAGAGGTAGATCCAAATATGGTGTTATTCATCAATGTATAGATAATTACCAGGTTTCCCTTTCTCCTGTAGGGAAACCAAGGTGTTATTTGCCATATTAAAGGAGTGTTTATTACAGCAAACACGCGCACGGTTTCCCTCACTCTGCATATGTGCCCGCCACAGTTCCTTGCTTACTGACTGCTCTCCGCTTCCCTTCTTACTGAAACAAAACTGCCCCTGGAACTTGGCGGTAAGTTATTTTTTTCAAAACTGTGCACATTCTGAACATTTATCTAAATAATAATAATGATAATTAAAGAAAAAACATTTTAAAAGGATGGAGATTTCAGAACATTTCAGAACAGGACAAACACGAAACTGGACCATGACTGCACAGGAACCACTAATATCCACTAATATTTGTGCAAACGTGGACAATGAGGAAGAGAGGCAGGCACTCAGAGAGGATCTAGCTAAACTCAAACACTGGTCTAGGGAGTAGCAGTTGGAGTTTAACACTAAGAAGTGCAAGGTCATGCACCTTGGAGCCAGAAATCCCCAAAACAGCTACTGGCTGGGGGAGTGCAGCTAATAGCTTCAAAGGAGGAAAGGTACCTGGGGGTAATAGTCACAGGGGACATGAAGGTATCTGCACAGTGTAGGAGAGCTGCAGTAAGGGCAAATAGGATGCTGGGGTGCATTGCCAGAGGGATCACCTCTCGAAAGGGGGAGGTCATCCTGCCACTGTATAGATCACTAGTGAGGCCACACTTGGAATACTGGGTACAGTACTGGTGCCTATACCTCAAAAAGGATGTGAGATTACTGGAGGGGGTGCAGCGCAGGGCTACAAAAATGATCATGGGACTGGGGGAGTTGCCTTAAGAGGAAAGGTTGAAAGAGCTCAACATGTACTCATTGGAAGACAGAAGGGTAAAAGGGGACATGATAGAGACCTTTAAGTACTTGAAAGGCATAAACAAAGTCATGGAGGGAGGATTGTTCTGCTTAAAGGGGGGAAGGGTCACTAGGAGGCACAGTCTGAAGCTGGAAGGCGGAAGGTTTAGGAGGGAGATGAGGAGGCACTACTTCACAGAGAGAGTGGTGTCAAGTTGGAATGCACTGCCAGAGGAGTTAATCACTCAAAGAACAGTAGATAGCTTTAAGTGGGGATGGGATAGAGTCATGGTCAGGGTTAGTACAGACAAAGATACAAAGGGGGAAAGGACCAGAAAAGAGGAGGAAGAGAGAGAGGTTTGGGTGGTGGTGGGGCAGCGGTAGTGTTTTGAAACTAAGAGCTGCACAATCAGGCAGACTTGATAGACATGGGGGCCTTTTTCTGCTGGCAATTTCATATGTTCATAATATTTTATATAATTGCTGTGGCCAAAAAGGGAAACCCAGCAATTATATAAAGTAAAATATGGGGTGGTGTTTAAACTCAAAGTTTATACACACCCTTGGGGTTAGGATTCTATGTAATAACGGCGATCAGAGAATAGTGATTGCCATTTCAGTGAGTGTACATCACCGAAAATGAATAATGGCAATGTACACTCACAGCGAACTAAAAGGCGGCAGTGGGAATTTAATGTATGCGGAGGTCTGTGCCCCCAAACCCCCCTACTAAAGGATTCTTAACTCCAGGGGGTGCATGTCGGGGGGGAAATACTTAAAAAAAACAAGCCAACTGCTGGCAAAAGAATAAAATCATACCACGCCAGACTGGAAACTTGCACCCTGCACCTCCCAACCGACCACCCTCCCCACCACACTAGTGGACCAGCTCAGCAGCTGCTCACCACACACCCTCCCACATACCTTCCCTCCCTTTCCTCTTCCCCTTCTCATGCATGCGTACACATATGCTTCCCATCGCCTTACCTTGCCCACCCTGATATCTGGTTGCTACAATGCCAGGTAGCTCTGCACACAGGCACCATGGTTGAGTTGCCCTTTTTGAAAGTGCTCAATCGTGGTCACTGTGTTCACTGGTAACCTGGTGTTAGATGCTTCCACAAACCCCTCAAGCTTTGCTCTCAGGGTTTATATAGCATTTACCCCCTTGGGTGTGTGTAAACTTCTTGTTACACACACCACCCCATGCTTTATCCTATATATAGATATAGTACATGGTTAAGCCTTATTATGTATGAAAATCAGTGGCTGCGCTAAGCTTGTTGTGCATGTTCTAAATATCTGTTGTGCACAATTTACAAGAAGTACCTGGCAATGTGGCTCATGCTGTCAGCCACCTATTAAGCCTACTCGCGCTCTCCCTCTCGAACATCCCTCAAGGCTCTATAGTGATCTGCCTTCAGAAAAAGCCACAGTACAAATAAAAGTTTTTTAAAAATGGTGGTCCTTCAAAGTAAGTCAGGCAATCTCTGTTGATAGAATATGGTGAACGGATGGACACAAACACTGCCCAGCTAAAGAAACAGAACAATTACTTTTCTCATCTCTCTCTCTCGATCTCACTTCCTTGAGTGCTCCATAGCTGTCTCTCATTTCTGGAACCCATGGTAGGTCAGCAGTCCTTCAAATCTCCCTTCTCTGAAAACCATCACAGAGACTGACAAAAACAGTGCCTTGTCTACAGTTCTCGCCTCAAGGTAAAACAGCACCAGAAAGACAAGAGAAAAAGACTGCTGTAGCACAGTTAGTCAAGCACTCTCCCTTAGTCAAAAACTTCATGACAAAGAAAACCAGAATTTATTTAAAATTTCCTGAGCAACGCTGCTCCTGGTGAAAAGCACACATCAGGAATAGAACCCAGGTCCTGATCTTGTTTGGAACTCCTCAGCAGCTGCAGCACTTTCAAAATCAGGGCACCAAGACAGACTCTCAAAAAAAGAAAGGAAAAGCAAACATGTCAGCAGCAGTGTTCTCAAAAGTAATGACAGAAAGGCAGAAATTCATAGAAACAACAAGCAACTCTCCAGTCATTTTTCTCTATTTTTGAAGAGGAACCATATACTATAACAAATAAACTATGGATGCCCATACACAACTTGCCTTGTGTTTCCATCTTGGGGTTGAGATACCAGCATGGAACTCTCGAGCTTTGTTCTCGAGGTACATATGCTGATATTTCAACCCTTTGATGGAAACACAGGCTTGTTGTGTATGGGTGCCCATACTTTATTCCTTATGTTGTTGCCAATGACCTTATACTGCTGGCTGCAAGAGAAAAAATGTACTGAAGTATGGAAGCTGGCTGATGCTGTTTCCTGATCTGTTGTTTGGAACGCATACTAAGGCTGTGAAGCATCATCTTCCAGAACTGGAGATATCACTCGCCTTGCTATACCTAGCCTGACTCCCGGTAATGGTTGGCCAGAAGGTATTTCTGTGCAGAGATCCAAGTGAAGCTCATAAAACATTGGCAAAGCTGGAGACAAACCATGACTGGAGGAATGGGATTTCACCTTTGGAAAGTAAAGAGGAAGACTGCAGCGAGCTATAGTTATGGTATTAATGAAAGCTATTCTGTTTCCTAAGTACTTTTCTTTGCTTTTAGGGGCTACAATTCTATCTGCTCGCACTCACTTTATATTTTTTCATTATGGAAAGCTATAGATGCCTCGAGAATGGATAGGGGATGGCAACATCATATTTTATTATTGGGAATCATGTTTTCGGGACACTGCAACTGGAGCTGTTAAACTTCAGAAAGGATGGAGCTGGGATGGTGTTATATTGTGTGTCAGTTTACTTCCTGTTTATGTTTATTTTCATACATATATAGTTGCCTTTAGTATGTTTTATTTCCATCTTAGCATGTTGCAGCATTGCGTTTATTTGCTTAAGGACTGGCTGCCAGATTATAGCTCTGCACGTGGAAGGAAGTGGTTGAGACATTTGTTGAAAATGTTTTGGAAAATATTTAAGTTTACTGATGACACCAGTGATTATCTGCTTCAGATAAAGGGCAAGTTTTGATGGCAAGTGATTGACCAGAGTGGGATATATTTTATTCTTATATGCAGAGTGTTTGGTGTTCCTGGTTTTATAAAGTGGCTACTAAATACATGGAGTTACTGAGGTCTTCGGAGATGACAGAGTATCCTCTGGGTGTAACAACTCTGAAGGTGAGTGGTACCTTCATTTTGGAGAGGCCTACATATGGGTTGTGTGCTCTATGTACCATACAAACTGTCAGATTTCCTGCCATAACTTCTCAGATATCACACACAAGCCTTATTTAGTGCAGTATAAACACAGTTTTTAATTGGGTCATCCAGGGCTGGATGATGATATAAGATCTCAACAAAAGAAAGAAATTCCATGAAGACATTTGGACCTGGTTACATTAATTAAGCAAGCAATAATACCCGACAGGATGGGTGGTATTGGGCTATACCCACCCACCTGGGGTATAATGAGGCCTGACGCCGCAGGCAAAGGGCCTTATAGGCCCTGGAAGGGCGGGTATAGCCCATACCACCTACCCTGGAGGGTATTATTGTGCTTAGAAAATGGACTTGCTGTGATATTTTTATATGGAATTTAATAAAATTAAAAAAAAGAAGAAAAAATGAAATTTAAATGTTTTTATTGTAAAGTAGTCCCTCTGTTTTTGTTCTTGCTGCCGCTCCCCCCCCCCCGAGCTATTCTCTTGTTTTGCTGCCCCCTTCACTGTATGACCTGCAGGACTGTTTCTGTCTCGTTTTTTTGTGGGTTTTTTTGGTAATGCAATTTTAGGACACAGAGAAGCTGCTGTGTCAGTTCCATTTTATTTTTTTTATTTGAGTGGCTGAGAGGAAAAGTGGATTTGCGAGCAGTGAGGTGCATGCCCGTTTTACTTTATACCAGGAAGTTGGAAGATATGTGAGTGCGAGGAGAGAAGGCAGCGTTTTAAATTATTTTTTTTGTTTAAGTGTTCAGGAGAGAGATTCTTTTTAATTTGGGGGATGTAGCTTGTAAGACGATATCTCGCTTGCTCGTAAGTTGTTTCGTGTTTTGCTATGTTGGATGACGGGGGGAAGAGTGGAATGTTGAGAGCTGCAGGAGAGAGACGGAGACTGGCAAGTAAAATTAATGAGTGCAGTTAAAGAAAAAAACAAAACAGAAGAGAAAATGTACATTGGTTTATTTGGGGCAGTTGCTGAGTAGTGGTGCCTGTGCTAAGTATTACATACCAGGCAACTGTAGTGTAACTAAATGAGCATTCGGAGGCTAGTCTCTTGCTAAGCGAGAGAAAAAAATGGCGGAAAATTCAAAACAAAATGAGGAGTTTTTAACCAGTTAGGGAGGAGGGTGGGCAACAGGATTTTGGTGATGGGGTTGGCTGGGTTGGTACTTTTAATAGCTGGGCATCTGTTTTCTGATAGATGCCCAGCTACAGAAGTCTCTCAGCCAATCAGAAGGCTTAGATACTTTTACCCATTTTCTAAAAGTTAATACCACTATATATTTCAGAATTAGTACTGACTGCAACAGGTCAGTTTGTAGAGAACTGCTGCATTTTTGTTACAATGGTTTTCCCGTTGACTTAGCTGACATATTTGGCCTATTTAATTACATGATGTTAACGTATACTGTACGCAGATATCTATAGAATTTTGTACCATAATGGTATAAAATCTTATAAAGAAAACCTAAATGATTTTTTTAAAGCACTCAATGTCTGCATCCCTCTCTTACCATGTTTCCTTTCACCACATTCAGTTCATGGAATGTCTGTTTAGTATGGAATTCAAGAATTCAAAAGTCTGCAAAATTCTGACAGAATGTTCAACCTAGACACACACACACATTCACACACACACACACACACAACACCACACCACACAGAAACACTTTTCATGGGGTCAGGCCATCACTTTTATCTGTCACAACTTAAGCAGAGGCAGTTTCATTTAAGCAGATAAGTATAGGATGAGATTATTGTAAGTGTGTGTGTGTGTGTGTGTGTGTGTGTTAAAAACACATCAGAAAATAAAACTGAGAAGTTCTTAATTTTATATATGTGTATGCATATAATGGTGGGATGATAAGAGAAAACAACATTTTTTTATTTAACAGGGTTTCGGATTTAAAAGGCTTAAATTTTTTTTAAGGGAAAATGGCAGTCATTTGAACGTTTGTAATAAGTGAAAGCTTTAAAGGGTAAGTGGGAGGTTTTTAATGCAGATAATGATGCTGGGAGGTCCTTCTGCTATGGGCCATTGCAGAATGTACCCATGCATACAAATCAGATTGCAATATCATTGCAGGAGTTACCCCATGCGTACTGTGAAGCATACATTAAGCATGGGGCTTAATATTAAGCTGCCGTCCCTTTAAGAGCACTTAGAACCTGTATGTATCTATTTGTTGCACTGCCTGGCAGTGCCATGTATGCTTGTCAGTCAGAGAATTTACCAGTCTGGGGCATGTCTCCATGAAGAGAACTTCTGCTGTACAGAGAATAAACCTGCATCATTATATTTTATGTGTCCATCCAGTTATTCGCACCACCCAGATGGAGTCCTCACCGGCAGCAGCAGCAGATGGATCTGGCAGACCACAGAGAAGGGAAGGAGTCCTTTAGTGGCAGACCAAATGCCAAAACACCACACATGGTGGAGAATGTGACCCTTCTTCCGTCCAGACCCCATCTTGCTTGCTTGTGTCACTTAGTACCCATATGTCATCACCCCAGTATGACTGAACAGTGTGAATGCTAAATAAACTGCAACCTTGGCTGCAGACAGAATTGTGCACAGCAGCCTGCAGTCCCCCTAATTTTACCAATCTAGCACAGTAAAAGTGTTCCAATCCTGCCAGTCAGCAGCTCAGTGCCTGCACTAGTTCAAAATAAATGTGCTACACCCTGCCTCCACAGAGCTACAAACTGTGCATCCCCCCAGCACCCACCTCATGGCAGGCTCAGTGTCTAACCTCCTGCTTCACTCCACAGTGCAGAACGCTGCTCCAGAAGAGGACTGCTAAATAAATAAATAAATGAGAGAGCAGCACAGTGAGAAAAAAAACAAACAAAAAAAAACGGAGCTATCTGCTTCACACTTGGCCCTCCTGCCTGTCACCCCAAGCAAGCCACTCAGCTTCTCTGACACACTGAGCCAACAACAGCATTTCTGCCACCCAGCTGCACAATACCTGCTCACCCCAGTCCTGAGCACAGCTCCTGGATTCATGTTGCACACTGGACCGCTGTTCCACAAGGTCCCCCCTACTTCCAAACAGCCTTCAAACACAGCCATGTGGTCCCTCCACAACAATCACAGCTTTCTCACAGACTGAGTTACTTCTGAACTCAAGGCTTCTGCAGAACTGGACCTCCGCTTGGGGCCATACCTCAGTCCTGCTCCCTTCCACATCAGAAGCAGGATCACTCCTCAGTTCTCCAGCTCTGCTCCTCCAGTACAACAACAGCTCTCCTCTAGCTCTTGCAGCCGCTCAGAGCCTCTCACAGCCACTCCTGCACTTGGAGCCCTTCCGCTCCCCACTCTGCCATGTTACAAAATGGCCATATCAATAAACAAATGGTGGCAGGGAAAAAACAAACAAACAAACAAATCAGGGCTGCAACTGCTAAGCAGAGCAAACCACTTCCAGACACTCAGCACTGCAACAAATCAGCCATTTGTCCTGCCCACGCTACAGGGGCCATACAACAAATAAACTCCATAAATAAAAGAGAGCAAAGAGAAAAATAAATAAAATAAATAAATGAATAACAATTGTGCACAGCAAGTAAAAGGAGGGGCGCACGAGAAGTTAAACTGGCAGCTCAGCATCTCCATCAAAAGGGGAAAAGGAGTATCAAATAAACTACCCAGAGGGCAGTAAATCAAATAAAGAAGGACAGCCCTGGGAGTGAGACATAAAATTAAAGCACAGTGAAGAAAAGACAGCTCCATAACCCAAACGGAGTACAGTAAATAAATTTCCCCAGCAATTGTCACTTACTAGAGAAAATCTTCCACCGTTTTCATTAGGGAAGAAAGACATCTGGGTGGCAATTGCCATTTTGACCACCATAAAGCAGCAAGGCAGCCTGGTGGAAAGAATCCTCCATCTTTAATTACAAAAACAACCAGGAAGGAAGTGATCCTTAACCCACTCTGCTGGTGGACATCTTGCTAATCAAGCCAGTCAAATCCCATGGGAACTGCATGTCAGAGTTCGGTGGCCATTTTGTGAAGGGCACTAATTGACCTCACTCCATCAAAATTAATTTCTGTCCTATTCAAATGAATGGACACTACAACAAATAGATGATTTTTGCAACAAAACCTTTATTTAAATAACAAATAACTCAGAATTGAGTGGGCATTCTTCATTAAGATGTCTTTTGATGAACTTTGTTACACAATTTGTACTTTTGTCAACAAAAATAATTTTTGCTCAGCATTTCATCCACAACCTGACGTCCTGTTTCCTATAATATGACAACTTCTTCTCACCAGTATGACCTTTGATCAGTGAAATGCAGCTTATCTCAAGCCACAATGTCTGATGAGGACACAGATATGGATGCTGGAGCTTCCAGAGTTCTACCTTCACCTACCTCAAGGACATGGGGCTACAAAATTGAAACAATCCTCCGTGACATCCAGTTGTCCATCTCAGCTCAAGGAGCACCAGCTATGCAAGCCATTCAAGATGACCTGACCTACATTAAAACTACTTCATCTCAGTCCATGATCCATACCAGCCTAGAGCCAATACCCTTCTCAGCCTTGTCTCACGAAGACACTGTCGACTAGCTCGAACAATTCCAAGCCTGGATCTCCTTACATGGTTGGACTGATCCTGGATGTATTTCCAATGCCTTGTGCTTGTTTCTGAGAGGGACTGCCATTTCCTGGTTCAATGCACTTCCAGACCAAGTCAAAGGAGATACTGCCACATGGTATACAACCTTCAAAGCCCATTTTCTCCAAGCACATCCACCCTGGTTATTGGAGCAATAGCTGTGGGAATGCACCATGCAACCCTCTGAATCTCTTGAAGCCTTCCTAGTAGACAATGAGTCTCAATGCAAATGTCTGCAAAAAGTTGAGAAAGAAGAAATCACCACCTTTGTCCCGGGACTGCTTCCTCAACTCTGTCTTTCTGTAATACAGCAGAAACCAACAACCTGGATGGACACAATCCAAGTGGCACGACTTTCATAAGAATCTATAGCAATGTCCCAGCTACCAGTGTACAAGCACCTCAGTCATCACAGTTAGCCGCACTCGCAACATGTGTCCAGCAGCAGCAATCAATGATAGAGACGCTCACTACAACTATCAATACTCTGCACCGCAGCTCAACTGCTTCTTCTACTACCTCTGTCAATGTTCTTCAGTCATTTCAACAGTGACCTGATCCACCTCCACCTTCATGAGAACCAGTGACCTGACAGTGGTGTGGATTCAGGGGACACACTGCCGCTGTCTTCCGAAAGCTAAAGTACAACAGAAATCAAAAGAACCTATGGCACCCACCACCGCATAGTCTGCAAGATATCCACAATTATTCCCAGGATCAGTGAAACACAGCTATTGACTGCCCCTCTGACTCTCACAATTCAAACAAAAAGCATTCTTCAACTGCCAACTCAGGCACACTCTCACTTCCAGGGGCCAAAATATCTGTTATCCAATCACCTATCCTAGCCAACTATGTACCTGTAACCATCGGAGATTGGTCCGCACATGTCTTGGTCAACACTGGAGCAGAAATATCAGTTATCAAAAGCAGAATTCTGAACAACCAAGCTCTTCATCACGTACCTAATGTCTCTCCAGCCAACCTAAAGTACATTATCGCAGCAAGTACAGCCACAGTACCTATCACCGGCATGGTCTGTCTCAAGCTCCACTTTGGCTCATAGCAAGCTACTGTCAAGTTTTACATAGTGCCTGATCTTTAGCCTGCAATAATTCTTGGTCTGGACTTCCTCAAAGCTCACAACGCCATCCTAGACTTTGCTTCATACAAACTGTCACTAGATTCTCAGATGCAACTTGCAGTTATAGACTCAGTCACTGTGCCTCCTAAGTCAGAGATGGTTTTGATTGCCAAGATTAATGGTGAACCACTTTCACAAGGTGTTGTTGGCATCATCACAGGATCCCCGTACTGCACTTGTGAGGTCTTCCTCGAGGAAACACTTTACAGGTGGTGCATGGTGGTGCAGTCTTCCAAAAATGCTGCAACTTCACAGATGAGCCAGTAGTCATCTTAAAGGGTGCCAACATTGGAAAGTTTGTCTGCTTGTCTTCAGGAGACCAGCTCCATCTCATGCAAGAATCTCAGCCTGGTTCCACCTACTCTAATCCTGTCAGCACTATCACGACCACTCACGCTTCAACAGAGTTACCCCTCAGTCAGAGACTGTCCTCTTCAAAACTTCCAGCATCTCCAACAGAAAAGGAACAACTTCTGAAATTCCTGGAGAATTACCCAGATGTCTTTGTTGGTTCAGATAACAAGCTCGGATGCTGTGATATCCTGCAGCACACCACTGAAGTGTAGCCAAACCAGAAATCACTCTGTCAGCAAGCCTACAAAGTGGCACACAAACAGAAAGAAGTCCTCAAGGACATAATCAAAGACATGCTTGAACAAGACATTGTTAAAGAGTTTACAAGTCCCAGGGGTGCACCTTGCCTGCTGGTGGTAAGGAAGGACAAAGGATATCACTTTGTGGTAGACTACAGAAAACTCAATGTTTACACAGTGTGGGATGTTCATCCCTTACCTACAACCAAAGATGCTTTAGAGAGTCTTGGTGCTGCCAGCCCTGCTTACTTCACTACTCTAGACCTTCAGAGTGGGTTCTATCAAGTTTCCATTGATCCAGCATCTCATCCATACACAGCATGGTGCTGCCACTTGGGACTTTTCCAGTTCAAACGTCTGCCTATAGGTCTTCAGAACAGTTCAGCCACATTTCAATGTGTTATGGAAGCCGTACTACATGGGTTGTCTTGGAAATCTTGCCTAGTCTACCTGGATGATGTTATTGTCTTCAGCAGAACTTTGTCAGAGCACCTCCAACATCTCAAAGAAGTGTTTGAATGTCTCAGACAAGGCAATCTCAAACTTCGCCCAGAGAAGTGTTGTTTTGCACAGCATCAAATTCATTACCTGGGACATGTTGTTAGTTCTCAAGGCATCAGTTTCAGATCCAGACAAGCTCTCAGCAGTCAAAGAATATCCAGAACCTAACAATCTCAAAGACCTTCAAGCTTTCCTGGGCTTATCTCACTACTACTGAAAGTTCATTTGCAACTATGCCAAGATTGCAGCTCCACTGTATGTCCTCACCAAACAGAGATGTGACTATATATGGACTTCTGAATGTAAAAAGGCCTTTGAAACTTTAAAACAAAACCTAATCTGTTCTCCAGTATTGGCCTACACAAGGTTCGACCAACCCTTCAAACTCTACTCAGATGCTAGTTCCTTTGCAGTAGGTGCTGTGCTCTGTCAAATTCAAGATGGAACCGACTGAGTTGTCTCCTGTACTGGGTGCCCTCTTTCCTCAGCTGAGCAGAACTATGGCATCACAGAAAAAGAATGTCTAGCCATGGTATTTGCCATAAAGAAATTTGACTGCTACCTTCGCAAGTCCTCCTTTAGAGCTATCGTTGATCACTCTGCCCTCAGATGGTTATTGGAAATAAAGGAGCCAGTAGGCAAGTTCACCCAATGGATTGCCATGTTACAGAGTTACAACTTTGAAATTCAGTACAGACCAGGTCGAGTTCACTCAAATGCCAATAGTGTAAGCTGGAGACGATATCCCTCCTCATCCTCCTCAACAGATGAAAAATCCTGCTTACAAGCTCTTCCTTTCCATGCCACGGATGTGCTTCCTGTGGACACTCCTACAACACCTCAAGTTGCTTTGCTGCTATGAGCTGCTTCTACAGAAAGACACACAAATCCTCAGTTACTGCAAGCAGCTGAAGAGCTTCTCCTTTCCTCTACCTCTGATCTGTCCCTGGCATCTGTTAAAATGCAACAATGAACTGACACTCAATTAACAGACATAATGACCTACTTAGAGTCTGGAACCTTGCCGCAACAAAAGAAGCATCTCCAAGATGTACTTTTCTTTGCTTCACAACACTTCCTCAATGACAGTGTGCTTTTACACATTTGAACCAAGGAAGGCAAGGGTCACAGCATGTACAGGTAGTTGTACCAGCCTCTCTAATCACTCAAGTTCTTATCTCCACTCATGCCTCTCCACTTTCTGGAGGTCATATGGGAATACACAGAACTCTTGAAAAGACAAGGCATGAACAGGGACATTGTCCGATTTGTAAACTCCTGCCTGCCCCGCTCTCAAAGAAAGCCTCCTGCCAAACCAACAAAGGCACACATCATTAGAGATGCAGCGAATTTAAATTCCGCTGGTGAAGTGAACGTGAAATGGGCACTTCACGTTGCCAATCCGCTACTCAGAGTGGGCAATGCAAAGTGCTCACTCCACCTTGTCATTACCACTTCGTGTTAAGGCGGAATGGCAATGCAAAGTAAGGCAAAGTCATTGTTTTTTTTGTTTGTTTAATATCTTTTATTGCATTTTTCAAAGTACAAACAATACATCTACACATTAATTAATTACAACACACAAAAGACAAAAGAGAAGGGAAAAAAAAAATTATTTTGAACTTTGAACATGACATCTATTATTAACTATTTACAAGCGTCCACATCATACCGATTATTAGTATTTGAACAATCAACTTCAATTCCTTATAAATCACTCATCTTAGGTTGTAGGCACAATTTAATCTCTTCTTTCATTAATACTACCCCCTAGTCAGGTATCGCCTCCCTACAATTAATACAGTCTTTAGGTTATTCAGCTTAGAGCAGAAAATACCGGTACTGCCATTCTGATTCACTGTTCTAAGTACCCCAGTTCATGACCATTAACTCCTCTTGTGACAAGGCCGAAAGGAGTGGGCCCCACATAGTCCCGAACATCTCACCTCTCCCCTGCAATTGGCAAGCCCTTCTCTCCATAGCCAAAGCAAACAAAATCATTGCTCTCCATTGGCCAATAGAGGGATCTTTTGCTGAGATCCAAGTGTTCAGAATGCATTGCCTGGCCATTGCCAAAGCCACCCTCAACCATTTCTTATGCAGCCTGCATTCCTCATTTTCCTCCCACTCAATTCCAAATAGGAGCTCTATCGGTTGAAGAGAGACCCTGGCTTCTGTCTTCTCATTCAAAAACTATACGACTGCCTTCCAGAAGCATTGTATCCGAGAACACTTCCAGAAGCAATTTATATATGTACCCACATAGGATTTACATCGGGGACAAGTCTCTGATATCTCCGGGTGGCTTTTATGAACCACTACCGGGGGGTAAAACAGCCTCTGAACAAACTTGTAGGCCGACTCCTTATATCTATTCGATAGTAATAGGCCCAAATGTGTTTCCAGCATCAATTCCCAATTTGGCTCTGAAATCAAGATCCCAAGGTCTCTCTCCCATAGGTCCTTACTACCCAGCCTTTCCCTATTCAGGGCCTCTCTAAAGATTCACACAGCACTGCCAATCACCCCCTTAGGATTATGCCGAGCCCTACAGATTACCGACTCCAAGCTTTGTTGGGGTAGGGGCTGCGCTCCTGGTCTCCCCAAGCTCCGGGCAAAGTCCCTAGCCTGAAAGAATCTGAACATATGGTTACCCGGAATTCCCCTCTTTTCCCCCAGCTCCTTTAGGGAGGAAATATCCGGGCCATCATACAAGTCCCTCACGCATTGTATACCTCTCTAATCCCATTCCGTGAATCCTTGGTCCTCCAGGCCAGGGAGGAAAAAAGGATTACCACTTACTGGAAGGAGTAGTGTTTCTGCCTTGTCACCACTTACCCTTGTCCTGATCTGTTCCCATCCCTCAAGGGTCCACAGCACCAATGGATTGGGTTTTAGTTGATTCGAGTACGCCCTCTTACCTTTCTTAATTAAATAAGCAGATAGCCTGCCCTTAGCTCCCTCTCCTTCCAATTCTAGCCAACTGGCTACCTCAGGCTGTGCCACCCAATCCTTAATTACTCTCACCTGCGAGGCTAAAAAATAGCTCTTTACATCTGGGAAGCTTAATCCCCGCCCCCCTCGGTATCAACTTTAGCTTTTTTAAGCCAATTCTGGATTTTTTACCTTGCCAAAGATAATCGGAGAAACCCCTTTCGAGTCTCTTCGTGTCCTTTTTGGTGAGGCCCACTGGAAGCATCTGCAATAGATACAAGATTCTGGGTAGAATATTCATTTTTATGATGTTCATCCGACCTATCCAAGTCACCGGCAGTGCCCTCCACCTTTTCATATCTCTCAATATACCTTCCACCATTGGTGTGTAGTTCAGCCTGTATAAATCAACTAAGGATCTCCCAATACTTATCCCCAAGTATTGTAGTGAGTTTTCAACCTCCCGTAGGCCCCATTTCTCCAAATCCCCTAATTTCCCCCCACCCAAACACATTACCTCTGATTTAGCAAGGTTTATTTTATAACCAGTGAAAAGTGAAAAACCATTAATCAGGTCTAGGACAGCAGGAAAGAGTCCTCCGGGTGACTTAAATATAAAATCATATCATCAGCATATAAGGAAAGTTTATGCTGACGACCTCCTGCCCCCAAAACTCCTTTGACCTCTGCACTCTGTCTTATAGCTGTGACCAGGGGTTCCAAGGCTAAATCAAATAAGAGAGGAGAGAGGGGGCAGCCTTGTCTTGTCCCTCTGTACAGGCCAAAAACCTGCGATAGGCCTCCATTGACCAATACTGCAGCCTTCGGTGAACGATAGAGGGCTCCCACCATGTTTAGAAAACCCTCCCCTATTCCAAAATGACCAAGGGCCTCAAACATATACTCCCATTCGATACGGTCGAAGGCCTTCTTGGCGTCCAGCGCCAAGACAAGGGTGGCTTCTGGATGCCGAGAAGAGGCATATATCACATTCAACAATCTCCTTACGTTATGGTAAGAGTGCCTCCCTTTTATAAACCCAGTTTGGTCTGGGAGCACTAGGTTGGGCATTAAAGTCTCAAGTCTGCCAGCCAAGACCTTCGCATAGATCTTCGCGTCCACATTCAATAGCGAAATAGGACGGTATGCAGCGCAGTCCCTAGGGTCCTTACCCTGCTTAGGTATCACACATATGGTCGCCATTTCCATTGAAGGGGGGAGTGAGTCCCCCTCCTTAGTTACCCCGAAAACTTCCCATAATAGGTCAATCACCTGCTGCCCCGCTGCTTTATAGAATTCAATAGGGAACCCATCTGGTCCCGCCGCCTTGCCTGCTTTAAGTCCCCCAATGGCTTTTTTTATTTTGTCTTTGGAGATTTTGGTCTCTAAGGCTTCCTTTTGCTGCTCACTTAACTCCTTCAGCCTAACCCCATCAAGAAACTGCCTCATCTGAGCTTGAGTCCCTTCAGCTTCACTCCAGTAAAGTGCACTATAGAATTCTTTGAATCTATCCCTTATAGCTTGAGGGTCTCTCATTATGCCCCCTGTCGACTCTTTATTTCCAGTACTCACACCTTCCCTCTCCTGCCCCTGATCAAATTGACTAACATAGGGCCAGGCTTGTTCCCCCATTCATAGAATCTTTGTTTCACCAGCCACATATGCCCTCTTGCTTGCTCCTCCAGCAAATTATTTAGTGCCCCTCTGGTCGCCGCCAACAATTGGCCACTGCCCTCATCTCCCCTAACCACTTGCCCTTCCAGTCTCTTAACCTGTTGGAATAGGTCCTCATATTTCCTATTTTGCTCTTTTTTATACCCAGATACATACCCTATAATGGCCCCCCATAGATAAGCCTTGCCTGCATCCCATAGAACCTGTGTGGACGGGGCCGTATCCTTATTCATCTCTACATATCTCTGCACCTGCTCATTAAGGAATGTTCTGAAGTCCTCGCTGCCCATCAGATATGAAGGGAACCGCCACATATTAGTCTTCTCTCTATTCCTGCCTAATTCTACCGTCAGGGTTACGATCGCGTGGTCTGATATATGGATAGGCTCATGCTTTACCTCCCCCATCCTTTGATATCAAGTTCCCTCAGTGTAAATGTGATCTATTCTCGAGCAGCTCTTATGTGGATTAGAGAAAAAGGTATACTCTCTAAGGTTCAGATTCGGCGTCCTCCACACATCTATTAAGTCTAGATCTAATAACCCTTCCCTCCAATCTTTCAAAAAGTTACCTCCCTTACCTCTCCCCCCAGAGTGATCCATCACCGTGTCCGGGGTGCAGTTGAAATCCCCACCTAGTATCAAACCCTTGAATTGTTCCTTCGTTAGTACCTCCAGTATATGCCTATAAAATTGGGGTTCAGTAACTGCAGGGGCATACACGCAACCAAATGTAATCGGGGTCTCCGATAGCATGCCTTCTACGAAAACATATCTGCCTTCTTTTTTATCTAGCACAACTCTGGTTACCTGGAGTGGAAGGTGCCTATGTATAAGTACTGCTACCCCCCTCTTATGTGAGGAGAAGGAGGATGCATGAATGGCTCCCACCCAGTTTCTAATCAACTTTCGATGCTCCGCAGGGGTCAAGTGGGTCTCCTGCAACAGGGCCACCTGCGCACTGACTCTCTTCAGGGCTGTAATTATAGATGTTCTTTTAATTGGAGAGAACACCCCTCTAACATTCCATGACACCACTTTTAGTCTATCCTTTTGTGCCATCTACCTTGCTGTCTCCTTCCTCTTGCCCCCCCTTCCCCTATACAGCCACTTCTGCCTCTTAATGTACCTTACAACCTTATACATTTGCTTTTTGAATGTGGAACCACTATACCAAAATCTAACATAACATACCCAACAACCAAAAACTGTTCCCCCCAACTTATATACAGAATACCCCCAGTCGCACCCATACAAGGCATACATTATCCTATGCCAGTATGTTCTCCACCCCAAATTGTGTAGCAGGGTTTGAATCATAGATAAATCTCTATGTTCAACCTTCCCCCCCTTCCCTCAGGTGAGTCAAGGCTTCTTACCGCCACCACCAAATTATCCACATGTTTGAAAACATTAGCATTTTGCATTTTGATCCCCCCTCCCCCTCTCAGGCCGCATCTTGCTCTGCCCACCATGTGGGCCTTCCAGAACTGAGCCTGGCCCACAACTTCGTGCCCCCCGTCAAGATAGGATTCCGATCAGTTTAATCTCCTTTGACACCCCCACAACATATTATCTTGTTTTATTATAAGCCCTGTGTATAGCATTCTGTTCAGCATAAGCAAGGGCTCATTTAATACCCATTTAGAGTGAGTGAATTTCTTCTGAAATCTTCTAAATTCTTCCCCCCCTCCACCCCACCCCCTCGTTGTCTGTCCAGATCCCCGAATCCCTTCTTCTTCCACAAGCAGGGCCCCCTGTTAGAGAAAGGGAGCTTCTCCGCGTGGTCCTTCAGGATAGACCGCGCAACTTAACATTCACGCGCCAGCCCCCCCGAGGCCCATGAACTCCCAGCTGCTTACTCAGTGCTCAGCTACATGCCATCGGACCTCAAGGTCTTCATGATTAGTTAGCTGAACCCAAAAGTTCTCCGCTTGCCATCCAGTCATTAGTTCCGGGATCCACTATTTCTTATCTCTGTCCCTTGGAGGGGGGGGAGAAAAGTCCACTCCACAGGCACAACAAGCAACGACAAACCTCTCAGTCAGCAAGAATAAAAGTTACAGCTTCTCAATAAAGTACATAACGACCAAATTTCCATACCACATCGATCTCCCCATCAGCGTGTTCAGCATCTCTTGCAGGTTACCCGATTTTCTTTTGTAGCTCTGTGACAAAACTCTGTGCCTTTTCCACCTCCCAGAAGCTATATGTAGCCCCTTCATGTTTAATTTTCAATATTGCAGGGAAAACTATAAACCATTCTACTCCCATCTTCTGGCAGGCCGCTATGACTTCAATGAACTCTCTCCTTTTCTTTCCGATCCGAGGTGAATAATCTTGGGAGAGAAATAATCGAACCCCCTCGTGCTTGAGCTCAGGAAGAGATTTGTAGGCCCTCCACATCTCCTGCCTGTCTTGGTAGTTGTGGAACCAGAATATGATTTGCTGTGGTGGCTGGCCACCCTGTGGTTTGGGTTGCACAGCTCGGTGTGCTCTCTCCAACTTGAGCCTCCCGCCCTTCAGCTGCATCCCAAGGAGTGTCGGCAGCATTTTTGCACAGAAGCCAAGGATATCCGTCCCCTCTCTTCCCTCCGGTAAGCCTCTCAATCTTAGGTTGGTTCTCCGCAAGTAGTTTTCTTGGTAATCTATTATTTCCCTCATGTCGGCCAGTTGCTTCTCGAGTTCAGACACTCTCCTGCCGAGGGGACTTATCGTATCTTCCGTGGTCGAGACTTGAACCTCCAGCTCTTCCAGCCTTTCGTGATGCCTTTCAACTTGCGCTTCCACTAGGGCTTAGCGTCCCTCAATTTTGTTTTCTAGGCTCTCCAGTTTCGGCGAGAGAGCTTCCATCAGCTGGTCTTTCAGCTCACGCCCCAGGGCCGACATCTCAGCCGCTGAGAAGGAGATGAGGCCTGCACAATTCATTGGAGTAACAGCTGGCACCTTCTTGCTATTTTTGGCCATCGATCTCTGCAATTTGCTCGCGGTAGAGACCACAAATTCATCCATTATCGCTTCCCACACGTATCAGCAACACTATACGGGCAATCAATAACAGCTTTCAGCAGATTTTAATTAAAATTCAAGCCTGAGGGAAGGAGCTCTGAAAAGGCACGTCTCTACTCCATCTATCGGTCACGTGACCCCAAGTCATTGTTTTTAATGGACTTCACGTTCCTCATTATGATTCTAAGTGATCCACTTGGTGTTTCAGATTTGGCAGCCCCCCCACACATCACATGGCTTGTAGTACTGCAAGTTACATGCTCTTTAACTAGGCAGGAAGAAAGTGAGTCATACAAGCAGACACTTTTACTTTCTCCTGTGCAGACGGAGAGAGAGTAGTGTGTTTTGTCACTGCTGATACTTTGCGATCAGAGCGAGGAGGAGATTTAAACTTTGATTTAGACCCAACAGCTTTTTTAAAAGCTACATTTTTTTGTCTTTTCTGTACTCTTTTTTACTTAATTTGTTCTTTCTGTAAATTTTATTTTTCTTACCTTTATAAGTAGTTAGTTGTCTGTGTGTGTTGTGTGACAGTGTGAGTAGTAACTGCTCAGACTGAGGGAGCTCAGTAGGAGAGATGGACCAGGGTGAGGGAATGTCTGGGGTGGGGACAGCTCTGGGAGAGTGTGGCAGTGGTAAGTATTGTACCATGCGCATGTGTGGAGGGCATGGGCACCCATTCCTGTTGGACCGCTCGATACTTGTGAGTGTCCCCCCCTTGAAACAGGACTAGCACCGCCTCCTGTCCTGACTCTGAGGCAGTTGAACCACCACCACACCACCAAGTCCAGGTTCTCTGGAGCAGGATGTGCATATTCCCCTGGGCCCAGGTGTGGATCCCATCCCTGTTCAGCACTGTGACCAGCATGCTGCTAGTTCATCTGGCCATCCTCTGCCTGTGCCTGGTCCTCCCTGCACCTCCATTGTTTGGCAGTTTTTTTACTGTGTGGGGGGACAGCAGTGTGGTCAAGTGCTGTCTATGTGAGGTGGAGGTGCACCGTGGCCCCCGGGGGACTCACCTGGGGACTGAGGGCCAGTGCACCCATACGCTCAATCACCAGCAGTTGGAGTGGCAGGCTGCCACAGAACAGACCATGCCTGCACCTGCAGGCCATTCTGTGGCAGAGGGTGCAGCTGTGCATTGTGGCATCCCTAAGAAGAGGAGGGCCACAGCAGCAACAACTGCTGCTCCACCAGCACCCCACCCTCACCACCACCACCACCACCAGCAGGTCAGCCTGTAGAACATGTGAACCCCAGAGAACTGCATGTAACACAGGCTGACTTGGCAGTTCTCTGGAGTGCTGTTGAGGATAACAACGAGAGGGTGAGTGCTGTGGAGCAGCGACTGGATCACATAGAGAAACATCAGTTGCAAATTATGTCCATGCTGGAAGTGCTGCTGGATCACCATGGAATCCCACATTATTTTTTTTTCCTCACACCATGTGCCCTCCCACACCTTCCTTGCTGTGTTATAAAATGTATTCCTCCACCATCCTCAACCCTCATATGTAATTATGCCCTTTTTTGTTGTTTTCCATATGCGTGACACTTTGTATTCTGAACAGTGCAAGTATACTGTACTAAACTGCAGCATGTGTGCATTCAGTCTTCTTTCCAGTCTGTGTATGTACTGCAGACACTGTCCAACTCCCTGACTCAAAAACAAACATTAATGAGTACAATGGTGGGGTGGTGAAGCCTGGAGAGATACTACAAAACAGGCTTACAATACATCCAAGTAACTATTAAAAAAATTAATGTTGTGATTTGTGACGTGATTGTGAATCGTGATTTGTAACTGCATTTGTGACCGTGCTGATGCAGAAACATGAATGCCTACTGCCTATGGCTGTACTTCCCCAATGAGCTGTAGCTTCAAACTCCCAGACTTAAAAACACGTATCAATGAGTACAATGGTGGGGTGGTGAAGCCTGGAGAGATAACTACAAAACAGGTTTACAATACATCCAAGTAACTAGAAAAAAAATTAATGTTGTGATTCGTAATGTGAATGATCATGATTTGTGACTGCATTTGTGACTGTGATGATGAAGAACGTAATTTGTACCACGAGTGACTCGTGATGATGGTCCTGACTTAAAAACGCATATTAATGAGTACAATGTTCATGCAGAATTAAGCACCACACCTGTTCAGTACTCTGAATGGAAGTCAAAGAAACAGCTGTGACTTAAGTTACAGATGGAGATTGGGCCTTAAAGAGATGTAAATGCACAGACAGATTAAGATTGCACTGTGCACTGAAGAGATGTAGACACAAAGGCACAACACCTAACCAGTGCTCACCATCAGAAATTCAAATCTGGAAAAGAATACCTTTGCCAGTTGGGGCGGATCGCGGGGGGGGGCAGTGTAATGCACTGCTGCAGTAACAGCCACTAGTACTAGTACCAATAAAGATACCACAAAGAAGTACAAAAATCACACAGCTGCAGTGGATAGTAGCTTCACATTGCTGAAATTATTATGTGGCACAATAAAAGGTGTCTGATTTGATGACACGCATCACACACATTCTCACACACACACCAAGTAATGCATAGCAAATTGAAAACTTCAGTAATATAACCACATATTTTAAACAGACAAAAATTATGCACTGCAGCAGTAACACTCACTAGTACTAGTACCAGTAAAGATACCACAAAGAAGTACAAAAATCACACAGCTGCAGTGGATAGCAGCTTCACATTGCTGAAATTATTATGTGGCACAATAAAAGGTGTCTGATTTGATGACACGCATCACACACATACTCACACACACACTAAGTAATGCATGCAAATTGAAAACTTCAGTAATATAACCACATATTTTAAACAAATTAAAATTATGCACTGCTGCGCCACAACAATCAGCAAAAAAATTATTATGTGGCACAATAAAAGGTGTCTGATTTGATGACATGCGTCACACACATACTCACACACACTAAGTAATGCATGCAAATTGAAAACTTCAGTAATATAACCACATATTTTAAACAAACTAAAATTATGCACTGCTGTACCACAACAATCAGCAAAAAAAAAGGCAAGAAATATTGAAAATATTACTGTGTGTACATTAACACTGTTAAACAAAAGAAAATCACCAAAACAGAAAGCACTGTCTTTTTGTCCAAGTTACTCTATCTACACCACAGTTATACACCTCCCCCAAAGCACACTTCCACTGTCTCTCAGTACACAGGCTGAATGTTGTACATTACCATTCAAAATCCATACACAAACAATAAACGCTTGATGATATGAGCACAGGAGGGTTTCTTATAATCGATGAACTAAAGTTTCAGCAAAATAAATGACTCAGGAAGGCTTTTTTAACAGCTTTTTGAAGGTTTGAATTGCAGAGAACTCTCAGAGCAGATTGTCTCCTACAGCTTCCTACACACACTACCCCAGACTGAAGCTGTGCAGAACAATCTAGAGCCCATGTGACCTGAAATCCCATGAATCACTGCAAAATTCGCCTTTGGAGCTTAAAAACAAGGCGAAGTAAGGCAAAGTACACTGTTTTCAATGTACTTCACCTTAAGAATTGGTGGAGTAGTGGTTTAGGAAGGGGAATGCTTGATCATTGTTTTCAATGGACTTACGTTACTCGATAATATAAGTACTCTGCCTCGTGTTGCGAGCACTCCGCAAATTCGCCTTCATTCCACAAATCACTCCATGGAGCGAATTGGGGCCACTTCGCCCATCACTACACATCATTCCAATGCCTGTAGCCACTGAACCCTTCCAAAATCAGCACTGACATGCTTGGGCCCTTAACAACATGCTCTGACTCTGTCAACAAATACATTCTTGTTTTTGTGGACTACCTTAGTATTTGGAACTCATTCCCCTAAAAGACATTAAAGCTGCCACTGTGGCACATGCCTTTCTCAACACAGTCATTTGTAATCACAGTACCCCATCGTACCTACATTCAGACAGAGGCACTAACTACCTTTCCACTATTGTCCGAGAAACATGCAAACTTCTCAACATAAAAAGACACATTCCACAAGTTACCATCCACAGTGCAATGGACAGAGTGAACAAATGATGTCTACCATTCTCAACACACTCTCCAAGTACCTGGGTGAGACTCACAACACTTGGGATCATGTTGTCCCCTTTATGCAGTTTGCCTACATTACCAGCCCTTGTGTCAACAGTACTGAGTACACACCATTCTTCTCAATCCATGGACGTCACCCAAGAACTCCACTGGACAGGAATCTCTCACTGCTAGAAGTTCCTAAGTCAGCTTCTTCTTTCATAATTCCACTGCTGAAACAGCTTGAACTTGCCAGACGTGTTGCATCACCACAATGGGCCAGAGAAAATCTGCAATGCAGAAAATGTCTTCAGCCAAGTCTCATGATCCTTCATTCTCTGTTGGGGACATTGTATCGACCTGTCCTTGTTCTGGATGCCACCAAGAAACTGCTTCGCCCCTGGACTGGTCCCTTCCACATCATAGAAAAGCTTCCTCCTGTCCATGTTCATCTGCGACACAAGTCAGATAGAAAGCTGGTACACAACAAAGTCCACGTAAACTGACTAAAACATGGGTACCTGAGTAACAGCCTTCCAGACGACCCCAGTCCACCCAACAATGAAGATGTACTTGAGCCTGCTATCCTCTCTGAAGCTGAGATCCCTCCAGACAACTTGCAACTAGTTCCTACAAATCTTCCCACTCCTGACACTCTCCAGCCAGATTCCATTTTGCAAAATGATTTACCTGGGACTTCCTCTTCTTCTCAACCTTCTTCTTCTTTTCAGGACTCTCTTGTGCAAGTACCAGAGTACCAGATCAAGAAGATCTTAAAGAAGAACTTCACAAATGGATCCTGGACTTACAGAGTCAAGTGGTGTGGATTTGACAGTGGGCAGAACTCCTGGGTCACTTTTAATGACCTGACCCTGTCCTGTCAGGAACTAGTACAATCTACACATGCCTCCATTCCCACTGACCGGAAAAGTCAACGGAGGTCTTGAACTTTTGTTACCGGACTCAGTGTAATGTTTTGGGACTAATTCATTTTCTGGGTTAAATGTTTTGCAGTAAATATCTGTTGTACCTCTCTCCTTGCATCTGTTGCTATGGTACTACTTACCTACATTAACGCTCTCCCCCCTTTAGGAATGCCATTAGATAGTTTCATGTGCTTTGATTGATTCTGCAACTGTTAATAAAGTGTTAGCCTGCATTCTGGGTATCCTCCTGCTGCTATCCCTCCCTCTCTTCCCTTTTCCTTCCCCCGCACTTTAGCACTTGTGGCATGACCAAGCCTCAAGTACTATTGTGTTCCCCCCTCTCTGGTGGTACCCTGACTGGTCCCCAATGTAGTCCAGATTCTTTCTTCCACCCCTTCCCTTCAGTGGAGTACTGTTTTGTTTTAAATGTAATGCCTTGCAATGCATGAAAATGTTTAATGGCTTAAAACATACTTACAAATATTTCTTGGCAACTGTTAACAGTTTTATTGCTTGTTCGAGTGGTGCTTAGATTCACTATCCCGGCGGTGATGTGAAGTGCACATTAAGCATGGGGCTTAATGTTAAGCTGCCCCCTTTTAAAAGCACTTAGAACCTATGTGTATCTATTTGTTGCACTGCTTGGCAGTGCCATGTATGCTTGTCAGTCAGAGAATTTACCAGTCCATGAAGAGAACATCTGCTGTACAGAGAATAAACCTGTATTATTTTATTTTATGTGTCCTTCCAGTTATTCACATAGTCAAGATGGGGTCCTCACCAGCAGCAGCAGCAAATGGGTCTGGCAGACCACAGAGAAGGTAAGGGGTCCTTTAATGGCAGACCAAATACCAAAATGCCACAATACAAATCAGACTGCAATATCATTGCAGGGTTTACCCATACATATAAATCTAATTGCAATATGTTTCCAATCCATTTCATGATTAAGGAATATGCTGAGTATTGTCTGAACCACTTTAAAGGGAAGGGTCCTACAAAAAAAGCCTCTGGGGATTTGAGTGATCAAGAAACACCACCGCTTGACCACATGGAAGGTCACAGAATTTGACTTCAGTAACTGTAAAATGCAAGAAGTGTGTGATATTTTGTTAAAGGCACTGGCAAGGTCAGCAAAGATAGTAGAGGTATCCAATTAGAACTGTCACCACTTTCTCTCAAAATTTATGATAAACAGGGTTAAGAAAGAATTTGTTTTCAGGAGCACATACAATTCCATGCTTGTGAAGGAGAAGGATCTTAGCTCCCTTTCAGGCATTGGGGCCTTGTCCTGTGAGAAATTAAGATGTACAGCATGGAGACAAAGGAAGCATCAGGGCAACTGCAGTTCAAGGGATCAAGGGACAAGTGGGCTGAGAAAGTGTCATCAAGTGAGATCAGAAGAAACCTGACATGGGACATGGGAAAGGGCTGTGAGCGGAAGGGGTGGGAGCTGCTAGTATCAGGGAGGAGAGACAAAGGAAGGAGCAGGGAGAAAACACACAATGTCATTGAAACAGTTATTAAAGAAGTTAAAATTTCAAAGGATCAGAGAAGGTGGAACTGTTTAGTTTGAGATAGATAATTGGGGGGGGTCAGAATCAGAGGAGTTAATGTTCTAGAGGTTCAAAATTACACATTTAAACTTAGCGAGCACTGTATTTTGATACAATCATTTCTCAACTGTTCATACCTCAGTAAATTCTCTGTGGAGTATGAAAACTTACCCAGGTGTGAATCAGTCTTTAAAGGGGGAACTACAATCAACATTTACAAACAATATGTTTTGCAGAAGGTTTGGATTTGTAACTGTAGTCCTGCTGTACTGTGTCCGTTCCTTTATTTGCCGTAAAGAGTTTTTTTTTTTTTTTAAATTTGTGTATTAGTTTTAGTGCCTTAGGGGATCTCCATGTTTGCATTTTTTATTGCTCTTCTTTTTCCTACAATGCCTCCTGTCCCAAGTGACAGTGATGCATTCATCAGGACCATTAATTCAGCAAGAGCAGGTTTTTTGTTAAGTTCACAGCAGCAGAGATGGGGGCTAGATTTTCAAAGCCCTTGAAATTCCCACAGCGGTGGGAAACAAACTGGCACCTGTGAGCTTCCACTTGCAGAGCCGCAGTTCTTCCTACAGCTGTGGTGTTTTTAGAAATGGAACCGTTTATGACTGGATCCATGATTTATGATAGCTTGCAGCCAATTTTTCTGTGTAGTTGCAGAGAAAAGCTGTGTCTAGTAAGACTAGTAGGAAAAAGAAGAGCAACAGAATATTCAAACATGGAGATTCACAGGGGTTATAAACTAGCAGGCAAATTCAGAAAAAAGCTCTGAACAGCAAACAAAGAAAAATGCACTAGGACTACACAAACAAATCAAAACAATCTGCACTACATATGTTTTTACAAATTTGGGGCAGGATTCACAAACAAGATGCGCCGGCGCAAAAAAGATGCGCCATGGACAGACAGAGCGAGTCACAGAGGCATGCGCAATGGGATGCGCTGAGCGCAGCTCCTCTGTGAATCACTCAGAAACAGTACAGCACAACTGGAGATGCGCCATCACAACTGGAGATGCACCAGTGAATCCTGGATGCCCTGAGCCACACAGGGGAGCAACTCAGAGCAAGTGGAGAAAGCCAGCAGGGCAATAGGAAGCAACAAGGAAGCTGGAACAATGAAACCTCACAGACACAGGTGCTGAGATCAACAAGTTTATAAAAGTAGAAATTCAGAAATGAAAAGCTGTACAACAACAAAGTAGAATGTCAAACAACAACAACAACTATAGAAAGGGTCAGGGTGGGAATGGCAGGGATCTGAAGGAAGGCAGGAAGGGGACAGTAACAGGGGGGCTATTTACAAAGGGTGGCCTCTACAAAAGGCAGGGGGCCACTACCATGGCCATGCACCTCCATGCCACACCCTTGCATGGCCATGGACTGGCAGGAGATGTAGGACGCCCTGCAGGGCAGCTGTCAGTCTGTTCACGGTAAATGACAGTGACCTCAGAGCTGCTTGAATGCCTTCATGGATCCTCCGGTCCAGGTCTTGCACAGCAGCACCCCTGACCACAGCATGGTGATCCTGGAGACCTACAGCTACAACAGAGAAAACACACACTGAGGGCCGGAACGTGAACAACACCCCCACCTAACAGTAACCCAGAGCAACGTAATGTAGTAACAGCAGAATGCACCGCCTCACCTGCTCCGGCATGGGCACCATGTCTGGCATCCATGATCCTCCATCGCCACACCTCAATGGCCCCTGTGGCCTTCTGCCTGGCCTCTGGCCCTGCAAAACACAACAGACAGAGAGCGCCATGAGCCAACACGGTAGTGCCAGAAACACACCACAACACCGGTATGCACAAGTGGTGTAGGGACAGCCAGAAACTGCCACAGTGCTGGATGCACAGCCACAGTGCCCACCCCCCAGATGCCGGCCAGTGCACATGCAGCACACAGTGGTATCCAGCTGTGCAATCCCAGCAGCCTGCACACATAAAAAGCACTGCCTATTGACCACCCCCAATGGCAGACATGATATGGCTACAGTGGGCAGGTGCAGCCACAGCCATGTGTGCAGGATGACTGGGACCCATGTGGGTGCCCCATAAGGGCAGAGACACACACCCAGTATGCGCCACAAAAGTAGCCGGATGAGCAACACCTACCTGGCCATGGCAGTGTATCCCTGCATGCATGATGACACAGTCCCTGCAGTCTCCCAGGGTCCCACCTCTGGAGGTCACCATAGCGATGCCTGCACTGCTCCCCTGTATGTGGCACCCCCGTGTGACACACAAGCCTATGGGTAATAGAGGCCCACACCTCAGCCCTGGGTTCATGAAGGTCCTCCTGCCCAAAGAGCTGCCCCTCCACAGACATAACTAGTGCCACCAGGTGCAGCAGCTCCACCTGGGACCAGTTCATGGCCCTAGGAGTCAGTCTCCTTGCCCTGGGCATTCTGTAACAGTTTCACAAAGTACAATGGGGCAACATGGTAATGTGCGATGTAGGCCGCAACATGCGCCACATGAGACAGTGTGAGGCATGTGCAGTACACCACGCACTGTGCGTGAAGCATGACAGTTCTGAGCCAACATGGCTGCGCATGTGCAATGACCACCACAAAGACGTGGTGAGGTCACATCAGGGTCGCACAAGCGTGATGCGCATGTGGCCACTGTGTTGTGCACAGCATGCGCTATAGACACCTATCGTGCACATCGCATGACCTGCAGCCACTAGTAACACTCATTGCTGCATGTATCATGCATGTGGAAATACACTGCGTAATAGAGTACACAGTGCAATGCCCAGCAGCCCTGCAGCTGTGCATCAGATAAGCATCGTAGCCACACATATTGGGTGGATGTGCCATTGAATATGGTGACTGCGCATGCACAACATATGCACCGTGTAGACGGCCCCCGATTCAGGAACATGCACCCAATGCTATGTGCATGCACCAGAGATGCACCGTAATGTAATAGGTGCAGATTAGAGATGCTCCTTGTAAAATGAGATAAGCTAGGGGCAATTTTGCAATTCACAGACAATGCTCCTAAAACAGCCTCATTCCACATACATGGGCATCTCAGCTGATTAGCATTTCATTACCAGAGGCTCAGGCCTCATTTGCATGCCATGAGCCATAAATGCTCCCAATTCAGCAGGCTGCATCTAGGTGACTGAGAGGAGACAGAGCCTTGAAGGTGAGTACACAGCTATATTTACAAGGTCTACTGCACTTACTGGGGGGATTTAACATGTGAATGGGTGTCACTGGCAATGTGTGGTGGATGCAGTGTTGCGCTACAGGTCTGTCTGAGGCACACAGCAGCACCTGTGCAGACACAATGACAGTGTTGCTATGCCACACACTGCAGCCAGCTGCACCATGGTCTGTGGCCACCTGTTCTGTGCCTTCCCCCCACAGCCACACAGGCATTCCAAGGGCGGTACCCGGAATGGATGGGGTACCAAGGTGGGTACACATATGCCACTGAGGTAGTAGTGCATGTCCATGGCAGACTGCACCGCATGCCCCCCTGGGACTGCAGCAGTGTTGCCCCAGCCATGGACTGATGGCCATACATGGCAAGTGCACTATCCCCAATGGACCATGTTCCATGGGGCGCCATTCCCTGTGCCAGGCCACCCACCCGCAGACCCTCACCCAGCACACCAGCCGCTGGGAACCTGGTGGATGTCAACACACAGTGCCAGGTGGTTGCAGGAACATGTGTACCCCACAGGCATGACTAACAGCTGGATGCTTCCCCCCACAGTAGCCAACATGTCAGAAGACACAAATGCCACCACTAGGCGGTGACCAAACTTCAACAAGGATAGAGAGATGGCACTGATAGAGGCATGCAACCTGCACCTGGACATCCTCACCGGCAGGGGTGGCAACTGGACTGTGAGAGCAGAGGGATGGGAGGAGGTGGCCCAGCAGGTAAACGCTGTAGCCTCCTACAACCACACAGTGCAGGAGTGTCACAAACACTGGAATGACGGGTGCAGGAGGGCTAAGGAGAAGGTGACCAGCATCCAGGCATCCCTGCGGCAGACTGGGGGTGACCTGAGCACAGAGGTCCAGTTCAGCCCAAATGGGGCTCTACTGGCCACCAGCATATCCAGGACTACTGTGCAGGGTGCCCCAGGTGATGGGTTCCAGACTGGTGGTAGCTCATCAGATCATTGTGAGTAGCTGTGTGCCCTTGGCGTGCCTGGGCCCACGTATGCCATGGTTGCCATGCCTGTCCCTATGTGCTGTGCACTGTCACTGTGTACCCAGGCACTGCACCATGTGGATGGTTGCCACTGGCCAGATGCAACATTCCTCGTGGTGCCCCTGCAACCATGCCACTGCACCAGGAGGCATGTGTCTGCTGTGCAGCTGTATAGCATGTGCCACCTATGGCATGCAGTGTGCATCGTGGGACAGTGATGGGCTCGCCCATACCATAGCCTGTGAAGCATTGGCATGTCATGGTCCAGCTGTGGTCAGGCTTGCACAGCCTTGGTGCTGTGTGGACAGCTGTGTACTGTTGTGCAACACTGATGTGACTTATGTGTATTGTGCATTAACCATGCTCTCCCTCCTTCTTTCCACAGCACCATCACGCCTCTCGGGTACAGCCATAGCCACGACTGCACGTGACGCCTTTGTGGGCAATGATGCGGGTCCATCGCACAGGGCCGATGACACCACTGTAGATGACTCCACTCCTGGACCGTCCACTTCCCATGGCACAGCGGTCATGGCCCTAGCACAGGTGGGTCCCAAGGGCACCTCAGCCACTGCTGACAGGACAGCGAGTGGGGACATTTTGTGGCTGGGGTGTTTGTCCGGGTTCTCTAATGATGACATTGATGACACGGTGGACATTGCCGATGCCCTCCTCATGCTCACTAGTGGTGTACGTGGGGGGCCTTGGCACCACCACGGTCATCACTACCACCACCTCCAGTGCAGATATTGCTGACAGGGGTTCACACAGCATGCGGGTGCCTGTGCACATGGCCCCGGTTGCCACTGACATTCCCACTGTGCATGGTGCAGATGCAGACGCGCCACAGCTGCCCGCAGCTGTGGGTGCTGTGCCCCCTGCAGCAGTGCCATGGGCAGTGTTGGTGACATCGGTGGCATCCAGGCAGGGTGTCGCGGTGCATGCACCTGCTTCATTGGCCTGGGAGCAATCCAGCCATAGGCAGTCAGTGTCAGTGCCCAGCCATGGCCTGCCCATGTCGCAACCTATTAGGGTGCAACCACTGCCCGTGGATTGCAATGGGATGGGCTGATACATCCCCTACTCATTTTCGATGCCACCATGAAGCATCACCCACCGATGACATGGAGGCCTATCTCGCCCTCCTGCAGCTGACTGTGGAGGGGCAGGTGGCCCTCTGTGCAGAGTTCCATAGCCACAGGACTGTGATGGTCCAACAGCATGAGTCCGTGACTGCTTGGCGTACACAGATGTTGACATAGGCATGCCTCTTGTGGGTGGGCATGACCGCAGCACTAGAGTGGATCACAGCTGCTGCAGAGGTGGTGGCTGCCTCCATGTTGCGCCGTGGACATCAGGCATCCAGTTGGATGCCCAAGAGCACATCCCACACACCCTGGCAGTGGCACCAAGTGGACCCCCTGCTGCTGACACCATTGCCACTGGCCTCCACACCCAGTGTCCATGGCTTGGATGTTAGCCATGGGTCAGCAACACCACTGAGCACCCATTCACAGTCTCAGTGCAGCACCCCTGCTGGGTCGCTGGCTACTCCCCCTATGGCCAGTGGTGGCACACCCACCACTACCTGTCGAGGCAGAGGCCAACCCCGTGTCCATGGTGGCTGGGGTGCCACCCTGTGATGCCCATGTCCCCAGACCTGTGGTGGAGGCATGTCACACCTGTATGTACCGGACAACCTGCTGGTGGTGCCTGGGGTGGTGTGTGCAGCAGGCACCCGCCCCACTGTTGCCCTGGCACCACCCTATGCTACCTGTGCAGGTCCACCTACATGTCTGTGTGTGCCACTGTTGCGGCATGGGAATGATGAGTGCATTCTAGTGTCTGCTGTGCCCGTGCACTGGCTGCAGTGCACACTGACCAATGACATCTGTGCCATGGCCTGGGTGGTATGTGATTGTTGCATGCCTGGCATGTGTGCGTGTGTCTGTGTGTCTCTCACTGTGTGTGTGCCTGTGTGCACCACTGTGTAGTGTCCAGTGTCCACTGTCCCCACAACATTCCTTGTCCACACTTTGGTGCACACCCTGCATACTTACATACCTGCATACTTACCTGCAAGCCCCAAAGTTTTCCTCCACCACACACCTGTGGTGTTCTCTCAACTGGCCACCAGTCTCGGGTCCCTCCAGCCCTGCCTGGCATTACCTCCCTGGACCTGTGGCAGTGCTCCATTCCCCCTTCTCCCACCCCCTCCTTATCCTTGGAACTGTCACCTTCATCAGCTGCGACAGGTATTCCATGGTCTAGGGTCATGTTGTGTAGCATACAACAGGCCAGGAATATGCCACAGGTCTTCTCAGGACTATCCTGTAGGGCACCACCTGACCGACACAGACACCAGAAGTGCATCTTCAGCATGATGAAGACACGCTTTATGATGGCGCATGTCATGATGTGTGTTTCATTGTACCACTCCTCTACCTCTGTTCTGGGTCATCAGAAGGGTGTGAGGAGCCAGAGCCTCAGCAGGTATGAAGTGTCTCCTGTGAAGGAAGATGTGTGTCTGTTAGTACATTGGTTACCACTTTGGCATGCACCCTGTCCTCAACCCTGGCCTCAGTGGTGTGTACACCTGTCTTGCTCTACCACCCATGCATCCCCTTTTCAGGCAGTCCTGCATCCCTACACCTACTGCACCTGCACGTCCCCGTGTGTCGTGTGGTGCACAGTGATCGCGTGCCACCATGTGTCTGCCTGTGTACCCTTGCACACCCGTGCTGTTCCAGAGCCCATGTGCCTGCATCGCACTGCGTGGGTTGCCCAAGGCCTACCCCATGTGTCCTGGCCATGGTGTCCTCTTGTGCTGTTGGGTCCATGTCACACGAACCTAATAGATGGCCACTTGGTATGTCCCCTGTCTTGAACCTCCTGCAGAGTGCCGACTGGTGTCATATGAATGAGTCAATTGCACTCCCAGGGTGTGTGGCGCAGACATTGGTGATGCACCCTGTGGCATTGCACAACCACCTGGCAGTTCACCGATGGTAGCCCTTCCAGTTGAAGTACGTGATGGTGTCATCACCAGGTGGTGCGTGGAATGCCACGTGGGTGCAGTCAATGGCCCCTATGACATCTGGCATGCGTGACACCCTGTAGAACCCCTGCATGGCTTCTGTCCACTCCGCCTGCGTGCTGAGGAAATGGATGTATTCTGAAGCATGAGGTAGTGCGGTTAGGAACTGCATGAGGAGGTGGGATGTTGAGGCCTGTGATATACCAGTGGTGTCCCCAGTGGGCATCTGGAAAGTTCCCATGGTGAGCAGGCTCATGACCATTGTCACCTTGGTCTCCACTGAGATGGCATGACCTTTGTGCAGTGGGTGCCTGCATCACATCATGGCACAGCTCCCAGAGCTTCCTCAGCATGGCCCTGTTCAGGCAGTATCGGCCTACTGTCTCCACATCTGTGAGCTGCTCAAATGACAGCCTGGCACGATACCGCCGTAGGGCCAGCCGCCTACGGTGCCTACCACTGCCTTGCCTCCTCCTCCTCCTCATTAGTACACCAACGATGACAATTGCTGCTGGGTCCATCCTGTTGCTATGCTGGCTCTCAGTGGCTCTCTGGCTCAGTCTCTCTGGCTGTCTGTCTCTCTCTTTCTCTCTCACTCTCCCTCAGTCTCTGGCAGTGTGCTGCTGATGCTGTTAAGTGAATTACCTGCAGGTGGATTGGACTTAAGTCTTCTTCTTTTATACTTATCTTTTCTATGGTGCATCTTGTCTTTGCACTGGAGATGCCCCATAGTTGCACTATGGTTTTGCACTGTGAATCACTTTTCACTGTGTGTACATGGGTACACCCCCTGTATTTGCACCACATATCATTATGTTGCACCTATGGCACATCTCATTTGGTGCAGGGCATCTCGGTTGCACTGGCGCATTCGTCCTATTTGTGAATCATTCTATGGCACATTTTGGCATTGCGCCGTCACATCTGAGATGTGCTCAGCACATCTCTTTTGCGAATCCTGCCCATTGACTGTAGTTATCTTAGAAACATAGACAATGATTGCAGAAAAGAACACTGGTCTTCCCAGTCTTACCATAAACCCTAACAAACTCTGGACCTATTGTTCATATAGGCATCTAACCCACACTATCCAACCCAATGTTCCCCACCCTACCACTACTACCCTGAACAGCCATTAAACCCGTCACTTTCACCCCAGCCGTGTTTGAAACCATTGAGAGTTTTGACACTCACCACATGAGCTGGCAGATTGTTTCATGGCTCAACCACCCTTTTTGTAAAATAAAATGTTCTCATTTCCCTCTTGAACCTCCCCCCACCAGTCTCTGCTCATGTACCCCAGTTCTTTATCTTCTACTTATGCAAAATAGTTCCTCACAATTTACCTTGTTCATTCCTTTCAGGAACTTTAGGGTCTCTGTTATATGTCCCCTCTCTTGTCTGGTCTCCAGCAAGTACATGTCTGGTACCTTGAGATGATCCTCATAAGATCTGCTCTGATGGCCCTGAATCATTTTGGTCAACTTACATTGCACTGTCTCTAGCCTGTCCTTATCTTTCCTTACATGAGGACTCCAGGACTTAGCACAGTATTCCAGGTGGGAACTCACCAGTGATTTTACATGGAGCTACTAATACCTCCTCCCTTCTGCTGTCAGCACCCCTTACTGTACACCCGAGTATCCTATTTACCACAGTATAAGCCTTGTTACACTGGTCTGATTGTTTCAGGAAGTCATTGATGATGACCCCTGGTTCCCTCTCCTCAGAGGTCATGACCACCTTTAACCTCCCCCTCATCCAACGCTCTGTCCTCAGGGTTCTTGTTCTCTATGTGAATCACTTTATTCTTTTTGTCACTGAATGTCAACGGACAAACCTGTGACCACCTCTCAAGCCTTTGGAAGTCTCTCTGCATGTCCCTAGCCTCTTCCTAGCTGTCTACCGTGTGAAATAACTTGATGTTGTCTACAAAGAGACACATGTTAATACTTCATCAGAAGGCAGAGTCATATTAACATCATCCCTTTAAATACTGTTGACTTACAGTTTAATTAATTACACATCTGGCTGATTAGCCATTAAGGTCCACCAACAATAAAACATTCAACAACCATAAAAAAAGTGTAACGAGTAATTAAATACAACATACATATGGAAAAAAAAGCAACCTTAATATGCAGATGGAAAAACATGATTTAAAATGCATCATACATATCAAGCCAGTATCTTTTCTGTTGTTATTATGTGTCCTAATATTATAATTTTTCTACATTTAATTTTGTTCAGGTTGGTCTGGTTTCTGTTTTTCACCACTTCCCTTTTCTCCACTGTCTGTATGTGTATTATGTCCCCTTTTTATGGCTGTGGGCAGAGCCTACAGCCATTTTGCTATCTGTAGCTTGAAAATGGAGTTTCGTAGAACACATGTTTTGGACATTTCTATGTATCCTTCCATGACAACTGAAGTAAAATATTCCCTTCTTTCTGTTAAGAATGTTGGAGACATAACTCTAAACTGCTTATCAGATATCATTAGGAAACTGAAATAGCTTGTTAAATATTTGTTAAATATTGGTTGCCTATGAAACGAGATTTGCACATTTAAATAATAAGCATTTAAACAGCTTCTTGATATTAGTTTAACTTGGGAATGTATTGTCTTTCAAGAAAGAGTCATACCTCATAAATGTCACCCTTACCCCAGCAAGTCTATGATTTACACTGTTTTTTAACCTCTGGAGCCTATAGCTCTCTTGCTTTCTGTAGCTGGAATATGAAGTATCTTGGAACACATGTTTTAAACTTTTCAATGTATCCTTCAATGCCAACTGAAATAAAATATTCTCTTCTTTCTGTTAAGAATGTTGGAGACATAACTCCAGGCTGCTTATCAGATGCCATTAGAAAACTGAAACAGCTTGTTAAATATTGGTTGCCTATGAAACTGGAGATTTGCACAATAAATACTAAGCATTTTAACAGCTTCTTAATAATAGTTTAACATGGGAACCCATTGTCTTTCAAGAAAGAATAATACCTCATAAATGTCACCCTTTCCCCCAGCAAATCCATGATTTACACTTTTTGTTTTCACCTCTACAGACGCTATCTGATGAGCAGTCTCAGACATATGCCAGGTCTTCAGTGAACTGCTTAGACTAAATATGTATCAATAAGAAGCCATTTTTATTATCCTTTTGTGAAAAAATATATTGAGCTACAGCAACACACACACACACACACACACACACACACACACACACACTACACACACTACACACCATTTTCATGGCCACAATACTGCCAGGTGGCCTGGGTTCAAGTCCCAGCTGAGGCAGTTATCCTTTCTCACCTCTGTTTGTATATGTTCCATAAAATATGCACAGCACACTCTTGTGTGATTGTTACAAGTAAATATTTGTGTTACTATTAGGTTGTGCATTTGAGAAAGATTAATGTGCTCGAGGATGGCCCAGATTCCAGTTGTCTCAGTGGCGTGGCTGGTTAGTGCAATCAGAACAGTATTCTGGGAAGCCTGGGTTCAAGTCCCAGCTGAGGCACTTATTCTTTCTCACCTCTGTGTGCCGTAAAAAATGCACACTAGACTCCTGTGTGACTGTTACAATAAAGAAACTGTTCGTTTATGTCAGTGACCACAGTGAAGTTCAGTTTAGAATAGATTTCCTTTAAATATTTCTTATCCTATATTTTGTATCCTGGATAGCGCAGGGGAGATGCTACATCTCACTGTCATAGGGATCTTCATTTACACATTTCTGCACTGTATTTACTCAGGATTGTCCCAGATTAGATGAAATATCTTGTTTTTAGTGGTTTTATGATTTTTTCATTTTGATAATGTATTTCTTCAGGGTAACCTAGTCCAGGGCCTCCATATTCAAAGGAGATGTGCAGCAGATCCCAGTGGAAATGTGAGATGTGCCATGCAACTCCAACAATGTACTATAGCTTGATATTCAAACATACGGGATGCACCTGCCTCAAGGGAATGGGCCAGCATGCAGACAAATAGTATGCTGTGCTAGTTAAGGGTGTGTTCCCATGCATATACCATGCTCTGGCATACTCAGTGGGAAATTCACCCCTCATAGCCCAGAGCAGTGTGGCCCACAGCTAGGCCATAAATAGTTGACCTAAGCCAGCCATCCACCCACAGGTGTGCTGTGGAAGTGCACCCAGGTGCACAGCAGCCTGGCAGCCCTAGTAGACTAAAGGTACCCCCTCCAATCCACGACTGATCCAACTCCATCCCTGAAGAGCTCCATAGTGTAGGGCCCCATGGACTCAATCTCACCAGAGGAAACCATGATCCATATCCATATCATGGAGGACTCCCACCCTCTGCCTAGGTACATAGGCAACCCCCCTCCCCCATACCTGAGCTGTTGCGGAGACTGGCACTGCCCTCCATGCCCTGCCATAGCCAGCCACTGACTGCACTGGACCCGGGCTGGGGACCTTCACTCCAGAATGACCCAAGTGGCTATACCATACATTGGGGCATAACACAAGTTGTGGACCCACCAGTGTATGCAGCTGTATGTATGTCCCTGGCAAGGCATAAGAGGGAATTAACATAGCTCCAATGCATGCCTTACCTATGCTGTATCGTCTTGCTGTCATACACTCTTCCCTGTTCCACTGTGTAACATGCCATCCTCCAGACTGCTGAGGTATCCTGGGTGCCATGGGGTGCAGTATCCTTCAATGGCATTTGTAGTGTATGACCCAGGCTATGGATAGTGCATTTGTGGTTTCCCAATTGAACAAACAAATAGGTCGGTTGTAACATGGCTGTTCCGGGACCCATGTGAGTCAGTACAGCATCGTCTTTCACCCAAACTGAGTAGTGCAACAGCACCGGGACGATGGATCCACATACGAGTGCCTGAGGTGTATGGTCACTGGGCATTATCGCCCACACATATCTTGTACCTATGTATAACACATTCCAGTGTCCTACTGCTAGTGCTTCATCACCCGAAAATAAGATGCCCTTTCTTCTGTGAACTATCCAGGCTAAATAAGCATCAACCAAGTGCAGCCTTAGTTTGCTTCTCACTGGCTTTTTCTAAACACCAAGAAGACAGTGTCAATGACCTTTGGCACCAGGCAGAGACTCTTTAGACTCCCGGCCCTACCCACCTTCCATACCCTTGATGGGACCCTCCTGGAGGACACCTCCTCATTTAGATATCTGGGGGTTTGGCTGGACCAGCACCTCAACTTCTCTGTGCATATCGATGCTATGCTGAAGAAACTGTGCCCCAAGCTTGGTGCTCTGTATAGGAATCATAGTTGCATCCCACTGACTGTGAGGTGTGAAAGTGTTCAGAAGATGATACTCCCCATCTTTGACTACTGTGACGTAGTCTATGGTGCTGCTCCCAAATCTTCCCTGACCAAGTTGGACACTCTCTTTAACTCCTTCTGCCTCTTTGCTATCAACTCCCCTTCCCATTCCCACCACTGTGAACTCTATCACTCTTATCTTCCTTCCACCGTCTCACAGATGAAACTTCACACTGTGCCAAACTAACCTCCAGATTCTGGTTTGCAGTGCTCCCCTCCTATCTCTCATCCTCTCTCTCTCTCTCTCTCTCTCAGATCAAAAGACACCCACACCATGATGATCCCTCATCGTTCAACCCTCATCGATCAGACTGGTTTCACCCATCACCTCCCTAAAATCTGGAATTCACTCCCCTCTGAAATACGACACTCCTCCTCCAGCTACTCCTTTACCTCCGCCCTACACAATTACCTCTCCCTCAGCTGTTCCTACTTTAACTCTCCTTAATACCTGTCCCCAGTTTCTGCCTTCCTACCTTAAACCTCCCAGCAGGGTTTTCAACATCTGGGAGGGGGAATCAAGAACTAGCTACCCCCTCTCCTCATATTCATTTCTTGCCTTTCCCCCTCTCTTCTCCACCTGCCCTTCTGGGTCATCCGTGTGCACACCCTATCCCATCCTTTTCACTCCAACAGCACTTGTATACTACCTCAAGCCTGCTCCTGATACACTCATGCACTATAAATGGTTCTGTCACTTTATTACTGTTTTGTATGTTTATATGTTCTTTTGTATATTTTTGGACATGTATTGTAATTTACCCAATGTCCCCCCTAATGTTTATTGTACAATACCTTGTGTTTCAACTGTTGCATAATCTTACAATGCTGTACTGTTTGTACTACCTACATACTATTGTATAACTGACCATCCTTCATAAACCTATGTAACCCCCTCCCCCAAGGTCACACCTTGAGATGAGCAACATGTTGCTCAGTGTGCCCTCCTGGTGAAACATTTCAATAAATAAATAAATAACATAAATAATATATAGCAGTCAGCAGGCATATTCTAGGAAAATACATTTTAAAAATGTGTAAAAGGAAGACCACATTGAAACTGCCTCCCAACAGATCTGCATTGTGCAAATTCATTAGAAATAATGGGTAAAAGCATCCCAAAAACTCTCCACAGCCATATCGGCTCTGACCAGAGTTTGTTATTGTAGGTAGGGAACCCCTTGTTTTGTTTTTGTTTTTGATGCTGTATTTTTCTCTTCCTCCCCTTGTCTTTGTATACTGAGATTTAGAGTTTTATCTGGGTATAGTACAGCCGCCAGACTAATGGTTTAGAATGTGGTCTGATGTTTATAAATATATTAAACAGAATAAGCTAAGACTTCAGCAATTTAATGTCCTCCATAATTTGTATGTTTCACCTGTGAGACTTTTTACATTAGGGAGGAAGCCTACTGCAGGCTGTCCCAGGTGTAATGTTGAGGAGGGTACTTTATTACATGTGTGATGGCGATGCCCACATACAGTATATGTCCTTTTTGGGAATCCATTCAAAATACTTTGGACTCCCTCCTGGGTTTTCATCAAGCTTTTATGCCAGAGATTTGTATCCTTGGAGATTGTGATTCTCTTCTCTAGGGACCCAGGAGGGCTCATATAACTTTAATCTCAGCCATGGCCAAGCTGTTGGTTTTGTGCCATTGGATGGACCCATCTCCTCCCTCACAGTTGGAGTGGGTGTCTGAAATGCTACATGCTCTAAATGTGGAGAAATCTATTGCTTGTTTTTTTAAAACTTACCATGTTTATAAATCCTGCTGGGACATGTTACATATGTTTTTGTTAGCACACTAATTGCTGGGTGGGAGTTTTTGATAAACCTTGTATTTCTGTTTCCAGGATTTTAAGCTTTCAATTTTTAATTATTCTATTGGTAATGAGGACTTCCAGAGCATGGACTGTTTTTTTGGTTTTCTGTCCAGCTTGGCCATGAGGGATGGGGAGGGGGCTTGGGGGTTATTGTTAGTTGTCTATTTTAGGGCTGTTTGTACTTTCGTGTTTTGTGTTTGTGTGTTCACTTCTTGGTTTAGTTATTGTACTGTTCAAAAATATTTTCATTAAAGTTTACTTAATTACAAAAAAACAAAACAAAGAATTTTATCAAAGTTTGAGTTGTCTCTGCCACCCCTAGTCTGTTTTTTTAACACCCTTTGGGGTGACTTGGCTTTTACTTTTGGAGGAGGGTTTACCTTTTCCCAGATGTTTTTTGTTCTGGGTGGCCTTTATGTTTCCTTTGGTACAACACTGGGTCCTTTAGTACAACACTATATGTGGGTAAATCTTTCCTGGAGATCACCACTTGGTGGAACCCGTCCTCTGCTGTAGCTGTCTCTTTATGCTACAGCTCATCTTTTACAGGCTACCCAGGAAAGGAAATGATTTTTTGAGATTGGGAGATTGGATGTTTTAATGGGTGATAGTGCACCTTGCATTTTCACTACAGCACTTTAACAGGGGGTTCTCTATATTGTAATTATCTGCTGGTTTGATGTATATGATGAATTTTAAATCATGCTTTTCTACCTTCATATTTAGTTCAGGTTTTCATTTGGATGTTGTATTTAATTACTTGTTACACTTTTTTTATGGTCCTCAATGGCTAATCAGCCAGATGTGTAATTAATTAAATTGTAAGCCAACTTTATTTAAAGGGTTAATGTTAATGCGACTCTGCTCCCTGATGAAGAGTCAGAGTAACTCAAAGTGCCGGGGTGACTGGAAGCTTGTTTTTGTAATAAAGTTTTTCCCTCATATGGTACAGGACTATGTCTGCTACTCCCAAATCTTTTGATGCTACCCCTGTCTGAAATAAGTTACTGAATTTATCTCTTTCCCTACCCCACTGTAATTTTGTATAAATGTCTGCCTCCTATTATGTTGTGTACCCTGATGTGGAGCCTTCGGAAATGAGTCAATGACTCAAAGGTTGTAATCCGATATTCTCAATAAATAAAATAAATAAAATAGCCTTCAGGGATTCAGTTAATTATGTTGCCATTCAGATTACAACCTTGGTGGCTACCCATAAATAGCAACAGTTGCTCAAACCCCCACTCTTGTTCTGGAATTGCTCATCATTTTGTTACTGTAACACAGGTTTTACACTCTAGTAGATTCCTATCAGCAAAGATTCTCATTACTAAATGGTTATGCTTTTTCTGCAGTGCTTCCCAGTTACTCCCAAACACTATAAGTTAACCTCTGCAGGCTCCAAACTGAGAGCATTGCCTCTTCTGTGAACCCTCACATTTACTGTACTGCCTAGTGGCTGTAAATGAAATAAGGACTCTTGGTCAAGATGTGTCTCTTTAAAAAGCTCTAAATGTCCCTTAATTTCCTGCCTCAAATTAATAAAGCAACCCAAAACATAAATGTGTTTTTTATTGTTGATGAGGCATAATAACATAACAAAATGAGTTGAAAATATTGTTGGTTTTGTACCTAAGGAATAAGGATAACAGGAAAGAAATAGAAACCAGCGGGCATCATTCTCAACTGTTCCACATTTTGAGGGATGTCCCTCATTTTAGCCCTTTAAATTGTTCTGTCCCACATCCATCAGACATAAATAGAAAAGGCACTGCCCATGTGGAGAAGGTATCGTAACAAAATTAACCAATGAGTAATTATGGCACACAGGTTTCCTCACTGTTCTGAGCTTGACTCTCTGTTTAAGTCAGTTTGATACAGGATCTACTTGATCCGAAATGCATCAGGCAGGTGCTGTTTTTATGGTGTAAGCACACATCACCGATGCTGTCTTCTATGCAGTTAAGCAATTGTTATGATTCCTAAGTTGCTGGAGCCATTTTGATTTGGTGATGAGTGCCCAAATGTGTTAACTGCCATGACCCTCCATTTACTATATAAGGATGTGTCCCTCATTGTCCCACATCATGAGTGCCAGTGCAGTGGCTGAAGCTTGAAAGGTATGCTGGCAGGCTACATACTGTAGTGGGGTATGGGTGTTTAGTCCAGAAGAGATGAGTACAGTAGCTAATGAATTGCAATGTGATTTCTCTTGTATTTTGCATTTTTAGGTGATTATTGACAGGTTTTAGGACTTTTTCCCAACCAATAGGGTTACTGGGCTGTTCTTATCCATTTCACAATGCTTAGTCATGTAATCTTACTTTTCCTATAATATATGTAATTCCTGACAATACCTTTTAAACTGAAAGCACTGAGTGGCGTTCTTTTGTTGCTGTTAAAAAAGTATTCATTTTCTTATGTGCCAATGGGCCTACACAACCAGAGTAGTGTTATACTTGTGCAACCATGATAACTGTTTGGCCAATCTACTCTCTATTCCATGGGGAATTACCACCCTGTAGGGGTACCAAAGGCAAGGAACCCTCGAAAAGGGTACCAACCCTAGAGGTGCCACAGAAGATTCCCTTGGTTAAAGGTACCTTAGGAAGGAGCCCCCTCCTCTCTGAGGAGAGAGACGTGCCACTAGAGGTGGAGGGGAGGATGGTGAGGCAACAAAACAAATCCTTTAGAAGGAGGCTGGGAGGAACTACATATATAGCACAAGAAGGGGTGTGGCTGGTTGCTCACCCTCATTGAACTACAGGCATAGCCTTTCAACTCAATGGGCCTATGCAATCAGAGTAGTGTCATGCTTGTTCAACTGATAACTGTTTAGCCATTCACACTCTCTATTCCATGGGGAATTGTCACCTTGTAGGGATACCAAAGGCAAGGAACCCTTGAAGATGGCTCCACCACTAGAAGTGCTGGGGGAAGATTCCCTTGGCTAAAGGTAGCTTAGGAAGGAGCCCCAAAAAGAACATTAAGCATTAAACATTGACTACAAGGCAGAAAAGCAGATTGACAGCAACAAGACAGCTTGATGAAACACAAATGAGATGCACAGGTTGTCAGAATAGCATTGATAAAATGGATTGCGCTGATGACATCAAGGGGTTTCCTAAGGAGAGAGGGAACAGCAGGTAGGGCCACCATCCATCTCCAGTCAACAGCGGAAACTTGCCTAAGGAAGGAAACTAGGAAGTAGACTATGAATGACTAACTTCATATTATGATCTTTGGCACAGAGGAGAGGAAAGAAACCCTTTTTGAGAAGAGGAGAGCTCTGGGGATACAAGGCCTATCTCACCTTCCCTCCAGGCTGGGGGTAGTTTATTTAGTGTCAGCACTGCTGCTGCAATTTAGAAACCCAATCAAAAGTGGGGAAACATTCCAATTGTGGTGAAAAGCTCTCATAGTCCCACTAACAGGAACACCATGAAAGGTTGTGAGAGGCCTCTGCAACAAGTACTCTGAAACAAGAGTGGGCCCCCAAGGTGGGAGAAGGAGTGCGATGACTACTGAGGCACTCAGCTGGCCTACTAACTAAAAGAAAACCGGTGAACCAGAGGTGGTCATAGGGAAAATAGCTTTCGAAGGTGCCACAGTGTATCCATGACCTAAGGAGTGCTCTTGGGCTGTGAATGCCCCACTGAATTGAGCTAGCACTGAATGAAGTAAGAGCAGAGCTGTTAAACACACAGAGCACAACCAGAAGTGGCAGTGTGAAGCCAGGACCAAGTGCAAGTAATTAAGGTGGAAATCACAGGAGATGGCAGGCAGGAAAATAGCGGTGGGAGCTGAAATATAATACTGTTGACTGAGGGCTTGCAAGATTTGGTGAGTAAATGGGGGCCTGAGAACACAGGTACATGGCAGCTTAAGATAAGGAAACAACAATATAAAACCTGAAGCACAAATAAACAATGTATGCACTGAGTTCTCTAGAACTAGAAAAACCTAAAAGAAACAAACAAGGCAAACACAAGTACAAGAGCAGGTAGGAAACAAGCACACAAGGAAGCACACAGCAGCCAGAGGCAGAGATACAAACCAAACTCAGGAGAACACACACAAACACAAAAAAAAAACAAAAAAAAAACAGAAGTCCAGCACAAATGAAGCAGAGCCCAAAGCACAAGCAAATCTGGGAGGGGGCAAAGCCCCAGCAAGCTCCAAGGGAGAAAACAGACAGAGAGAGCCTCTGGCCAGCAAAGAAAAAATACTTCAGTGGGAGGCTTGGAGGAACTGCTTATATAGCTCAGAAAGGGGTCATGGCTGGTTGCTCACCCCACTGAACTACAGGCGTAGCCTTTTAATTGTCAAAGTATTCCATTCATAAGTACAATGCTCTCAAGCATTTGCTGCAAGAAATTAAATAGAATATTTTTTTCATAAAAGTTGTTGCCATGCAAAGAACAATTGCTAAATCTCTAATCAAAAATATTTAATCAGAGCAGAAATATTCAAGTTTATCATTCTCCACAAAAAATACAGATGTGCTTCTGGTGTACTGCATTCTGACAATTAAATACTGAATAAACAGTATAAGCAGAGCACAAGAAGACACCATAATATAAGGAATAATATATGGGTGACCATATACAACAAGCTGGTGTTTCCATCAAGGGGTGGAAATAACAGCCTATTGATCTAAAGAGTGAAGCTTGAGAGTGGTGCTGTGTAGAATGTAGAATTCAGCTGGTGAAAATTTGTGCAGAATGACCATTATGCCAGCGGAATTTCTACCAGAATTTCACTGGTTCTTCTACAGAATTCCACCTGCTGTAATCCGTGGAATGATATTCTGCTGAACAGCATTTTTCCATGGAAAATCATTCCATAACCATTCCCACGGAAAATATTGATATCCACAGAATAGTAGTCCTCGGAACAGCATTTTTTCCACAGAAAATCATTCTGCAACCGTTTTCTGCCATGAAACCTTTACGGTCTACTGGCTTTCCTTTGCTTTCTATTCCTAAAACCCGTCTAGCAGTGGGTCAGCGTGTCTTCAACTTCTAGGGTCCCTCTCTTTGGAACTCTCTTCCCTCCACTGTCATGACCTGTACCTCTATTCACCTGTTCAAGCTTTCTCTCAAATCTCACCTTGCCTCCACTCTGGTATGTGCCTGCTCCTGTTGACCGCTCTTCTTATCACTCATCACTTTCCCGTCTCTTGCTCTCTTTCTGTATTCCTTACCTGACCTGGCTTATCCTCCCTTTACTATGCTGTGCTCTGGTGCTATGCAAGTCATGCTTTGATTGCCTGATTGGTCTCAGCTGAAAATAATTTCTCACTGTACCTGTATACTCTGTATTCCGATATACCTAAGTGTACTTTTCATAGTTATCATTCTCTGACTTTTATCCCTATACCAGTTTTGAAGATGTAACTTAATTTACCACCTGTGTGATGTTTTTCCTTGTTTATTATATATGTTTTTGTAAAAGTGAGTACACTTACCATGTGCTATTATTTATTGTATCACTGTTCCTCCCTTTGTAACCCTTTTCCCTGGGTCACCCCTGAAAAATGCACATTCTATCTCAGAGGGCCCACCCAGATGCCAAAATTCAAATAAATAAATACATAAATGAATAAATAATTCCACCATTCCATTTCTGGCAAAATTCTGCAAAATTTCTGTGGAATTTCAAAAATTCTGCAAAATATCAATCCACCAGAATTTGAAATTTCTGCACAGCACTGCTTGAGAGCTCCATGCTGTTATCTCATCCCCAAGATGGAAACACAAGGTGAGAAGTGTGTGGTCACCCATATTTTATTTTTTATTGTATATTATGAAAATATGAAACTGCCAGCAGATAAAGGCTATATGGTCTATTAAGTTCACCCTTGCAACATATCCCATATCCCCCACAGTTCTATTGCTTCCCCTGCCTTGTCCCACCCTCACCCTACCATGCATCCTACTCACCACCCTGACTGGCCTCCTGTTGTGCCTGCACAGTCCCACCCCTACCATGTATCCTACTCACCACCCTGATTTTTTTTGTGTTATCTTTATTCCACCTCTACGTGCTCTGGGCACAGCCACTCCTTCAGGCCACCAAGGACTCCCACACCCCTCTGACTGCTCTCTGAGCCTCCTTACCTCACACTGCAGCCATCTAGGGTAACACAGCACATCCCTTCACTGGACAGGTCCCTCTCTTCTGAGAGGAAAGGCACCGGGGAGAGCAGCTGACACACTCACAATTGGCCCCATGCTGCTGAGGTGGACATGGCTTGTGGGAGGTCCAGAGGAGGTGCAGGTAGTTTGGCAGCCATCATCCAGCTGAGCCCAGAGTGGTTTTTCCAGTTTTCTGGTTCCATAGTTATTGAAGTCCTCTTGCAGTGCTCCCAGTCTCCACCAAGGGCCACTGCAGAGAGATGTGCTCCCAGTACCCACCCCAGGAGAGAAGAGCAGTCCTATGGATGCTCAATCCTCATCCTCACCTGCCGACCCACAGCAACCCGAGTCCGTTCCTGAACTCAGGTCAACAGCGTGGCATGAGCTGTGGCATCCAGTGCCTCAACCCTCTTTGCCACTGGACTGGCCCACCTCCATGATAACTTCCTTGGTGTGACAGTATAGTCTTAGCCCTGTCAAATATCCCACCCACCTCCCTGATCACTTCCTTGGCATAGCACTATAGTCTCAGCCCTACCATTCATACCTCACATCTCCCTGATCACTTCCTTGGTGTAGCAGTATAGTCTCAGCCCTACCAAATATCCCACCCACATCCCTGATCACTTCCCCAGTCTGTCCACAAAGTCTTAACACTGCAATATATCCTGCCCTCCTCTCCAGTTGCTTCCCTACAGTGACACTATAAATCCCAGTAGTCATACACTCTGATTATGCATTTCCACAATACGCATGTATAGATGATGAGGGTGGGATAATCTGAGCAGTAGGATTATTTGATACTATACTAGGTTTCATGCACATGTGCCTGTTATAAAGAGTGGATTGTCATAGAACTGTTGTTTGGAGTACATTTAATGCCATTCGGGTCCTACAGATGTGAACAATAGTTTTGTTTTGCAGAAAATGTATTTACTTATTTGAAAACTGGTGATGGGGAAAGGCACACTGAGCTGAGGCTCTTTTCCAGGTGTGACCCTGGGAAAGGAATGGAGAAACAAAATATATAGCACAGACACAGTGTGCGGTTACAATAAAGTGCGATCAGAGAACATGATTAATACAGGAGTAAGTACAAAATATATAGCACAGACACCGTGTGCAGTTACAATAAAGTGCAAACAGAGAACACGATTAATACAGGACTAAGTACAAAATATATAGCACAGACACCGTGTGCAGTTACAATAAAGTGCGATCAGAAGTAAGTACAAAATACATTGCACAGACACTGTGTGCAATTACAATAAAGTGCAATCAGAGAACATGATTAATACAGGAGTAAGTACAAAATATATAGCACAGGCACAGTGTGCAGTTACAATAAAGTGGGATCAGAGAACACGATTAATACAGGAGTAAGTACAAAATATATAGCACAGACACCATGTCAGTTACAATAAAGTGCAATCTGAGAACACAATTAATACAAGAGTAAGTACAAAATATATAGCACAGACACCGTGTGCAGTTACAATAAAATGCGATCAGAAGTAAGTACAAAATACATAGCACAGACACTGTGTGCAGTTACAATAAAGTGCGATCAGAGAACATGATTGATACAGGAGTAAGTACAAAATATATAGCACAGGCACAGTGTGCAGTTACTATAAAGTGGATCAGAGAACATGATTGATACAGGAATAAGTACAAAATATATAGCACAGACACCGTGTGCAGTTACTATAAAGTGGGATCAGAGAACACGATTAATACAGGAGTAAGTACAAAATATATAGCACAGACACCGTGTGCAGTTACAATAAAGTGGGATCAGAGAACACGATTAATACAGGAGTAAGTACAAAATATATAGCACAGACACCGTGTGCAGTTACAGTAAAGTACAATCAGAGAACACAATTAATACAGAAGTAAGAACAAAATGAGTAAACAGGCAGAACGTGACAAATTGCTTTACAGTTCAACTGATTACTGCGTAAAACACTATACATTCCACCAGTCATACACTCTGAAGATTATAGTTTTGTGCATATGCTAGTATATTTTTGTCTGAAAATGTATATAATATCTCATTGGTTGCTGCCATTCATTTAACAGGGGATTTTATATGTGTGTATGTATGTGTGTGGCTGTGGGTATGTGCTTATGCGTGTGCGTGCATGCGTGCTTGCGTGTGCATGTGCGTGTGCGTGTGTGTGTGCATATGTGTGTGTGTGTGTGCGTGTGTCCAGGACTGGTTACTTCAATGAACAGTTTTTCTACAGAAAAAGAATAAAAGCCAAATTATTCAACATTAAGCAGCCAACAAATGGAACAAAATGAAGCAAGTATACATCCAAAATCTGAATATATTCTAAACACGTTCGGCATACAATGACATATATATTTTTTTTTTAATGTTTTACCAGGAAAGGGATACTGAGCAAACAGCATAAACTTGCACATGTAGTAATTAAAATTTTACAGAGTATATAAAGTTTGATATACAGTGTACAGCAGAAGACAAGAAGATGCTGGGTCAGTTACAGGCACAGTTATAAACTGTGCAAAAGTTAGAGAACACAGCAACAAAACAAACATAATCACTCTGACAGATTACAAGGGACAGAGTGATTTAACTTTTAAGATTTATAAGTGCTAACAGTTTATGTGCAACCCAGGGGGCAAACAATACGGTGTGAGAGTATTTATTTAATATGTTTAGATTAGGCGAAAGTACAGATAGGGGGGAAAATATTCCTTAAGAGGGAGGAGAGGAGAGGATTTTAGGTGAGGCAGAGTGCTGGACAAGCTGGGGGAAGGAGCTCTATATTTTAGGGAAGTGGTAGAAGAAAGCTGATTGGCCTGCAGATGAAGATCTGTGAGGAAGGTTTGGGGTTCGTGGCTCTTGGTTAATAAGGGAGTGGTAGGAAGGAGGTTTGCGAGGGACAAAGGATGAGAGGTAAGAGGGGAGAGAGTGAAACCAGAATTTAGCAAGGAAGGAGGCACTGTGGATATGTTGTCCATCAGGTAGGGAGGGGAGGGAGAGAGACTGGTAGAGGTTGCAATGATGGGTGCATGAAGGACTGCCAAGAGCAAAACAGCAGGAGTGAAACAACGTGTTCAGCCGGGCTAAGGAAGATTTGGGAATGGCACAGTAGACTATATCAACATAGTCAACAAGCATTTGTCAATGTCGAATGTTGCTTGCTTCTATGTGCTGTTTAGGTATTTGGAAGTCACTGGAGTGCAAATATTGAAAATTCGCGAACTCATTTAGCAAAAGGAGAACTGCGCAACGCACTGTGAAAACAGTCATTTTTAGATTTTCACCAAATTTCAATATAGCTATTTTAAGACCTCTGCTAATGAACAGTGTCACTGTGATTTTCTTAATGTGTCCCATACATTGATTTCAGCACACCAACTGCGCCATTGTGCGCCATATGGCAGAAACACATTTTGAGCAGGATGTGAAAATGACAGCTATACTGCTCATAAGGAGGTGTGGTAAAATGGCAATTTTGAAAATCTGGAGTGAAAATATTGAAAATTCCCGCGAACTTCTGGCGATCGCGTGGGAACTGCACAATGCTCGTAAAACAGTCATTTTAGAATTTTCACAAATTTTCAACATAGGCTTTTGAGAGCCCACCTTATGAACACAAGCAAGTCATTTCATTAATCAGTCTCAAAGGTGATTTTGTGCAGTGATCACAAATCACCCTTTCGGCCCGATTAACGCCATGACAGTGAAAGAATTCATGAGGAGGGGTCCCAAAAACCTCATGTTGAAAATTTGGGGCCAAAATTCCCAAAAATGCCTGAGATATGCAACAAAGTTGAAAAAACCCTATCTATCCCTTTATACAGCTTACCGGCATTTCCTCAGTTCGCGGTCGGCTTTGAAGAGTGCAGATGTATTCCCGGTCCACCAATGATCGTCGGCTGAGCTGGAGGGAAGTATGGGGTGAGGGGTGGGAGGCAGGGTGCACAGTGGGTGGGTGCGGGTTGTGGGAGGGGGGCACGGAGACTACGAGGGACCGTTTTTTTATTCACAGGTTTTTTTTTTGTTTCAGAAGACGATGCAGGACATTTGCCACGCTGGGGTTGGCTCCCAGCGTGGCAGCAGGAAAAGCTGTTTGGAGGGATGTGGAACCGACAGGGGATTGGGCACCCCCGTAGGCCAAAACAAGATTTGCCACGCTGGGGTGGGCTCCCAGCGTGGCACCGGGAAAGATTTTGGGGGGGTGTGCAGCCTTGGAGCCGACGTGGGATTGGGCACCCCCGTCGGCTATAACAGTTTTTGCCACGCTGGGGTGGGCTCCCAGAGTGGCACCTGGACAGCTGTTGGGGGGAGGCATGGAGCTGACCGGGGATTGGGCGCCCCCATCGGCCATACAGTGTGTGGGGGGGAGCGCATCAGCATGCAATATGTGTGATTGCACCTGTGTGTGCATGGGGGGGGAGAGCTTTGCTCACTGAAGCAGAGCTCTCCCTTTCAACTGTATGCCACTGCATTTTGGACTGCTGTCATAGACAGCAGCAGCACTCATTGGGGAACTGGGGCCGCACCTGCAAACACATTGACTGCATTGGAAGACGGGCTGACACACCTCTGAAAACTCGGATGATGGCACTATGTTTCTTGCACATACGCGCAAGCAACATAAAAATGGGAAGTATTTTCTGGATCACAGCATGGCGAGCTGGCAGCGGGATGCAACCACAGTTTCTATATAGGGCACCCAGTTTGGGATGCCACTTTTTGTGGATGGCATCAATGTGTCCAGAGAAGTGGAGGTTCTGGTCAAGCCAGATCCCTGGATAGCAAAATAAGGAGGTGTTCTTGAGCAAAGTCCCATCAAGGGTGTGGAAGGAGGGTGGGGATGTAAGCCGAGAGTCTCTGCCTAGTGTCAAAGGTCATGAAGACTGTCTTTTTGGCATTCAGGAATAGCTGATTTGAGCAAAACCAGTGCTGAATGTTATCAAAATCAGCCTGAAGTCTAGATGCTACATCAGCAGAGGAGGGTCCAGATCTATAGAAGACAGTATCATCAGCAAACATATGGATGGAGGTGGTAAGACAGGCAGAGAGAAGGTCATTTAAGAAGATAGAAGATAACAGCAGGCTGAGCACTGAGCCTTGGAGGACCCCTGTAGTTATGGGTAGTGGAGGAGATGTTTTGTCAGTGATCCAAACAGACTGTGTTCTTCCAACTAAGCAAGAACAGAACCAGCTGGTAGCAGTATCCGAGAGCCCAGTAACAGAGAGATAGTTAAGCAGAAGGGAATGGGAGACAGTGTCAAAAGCCTTAGCTAGGTCAAGAAAGACTGAGGAAGTGATAAGTCCCTGATCCATGCTGGTAAGTATGGAATCAGTGAGCCTAAGAAAGGAAGATGTGGTGGAGTGACCTTTCTGGAATCCAGACTGGAAAGGTGTGAAAAAGGAGGATGAGTCAAGGTAGGAGGAGATTTGGGCAAGAACCAAGTGCTCTTGAAACTTAGCAAGAATGGGTAGTAAAGAGATGGGCCAGTAGTTTCCAGGGGAGGTGGGATCACCACGTTTAGGCAGAGGGATTACAATGGTGTGTTTCCAGATGGATGGTACAGAGGTAAGTGAGAAGGAGAGGTTTAGCAGAGAGGCAAGTGGGGTTGCAATAGCTAGAGCAGATAGACAATTTTAGAATCAAGACCAGAAGGACATTTGTCTTTTGGGGGGTTAAGGGAAAGAAGGGTTTCAAGAGCACTAGCAGGGGTGACAGGAGTGAAGGTGGATGGTTCCATGTCATAATAGCGATTGAGCAACAGCGATTGCAATTATGATGAGTGTACACCACCGAAAAATAATTTTGGCAATGCACGCTGGCAGCGCACAGAAAACCAGTGGCTCGCACCCCCAACTTATGGATTCTAAACTCCAGGGGTGCGGTTGGGAGGGGGGGATACTTGATGGAATACATGCCACCAGGCAGCAAATAAATAAACCCACTTCATGCCGGACCAGAACCCCACACCTCCCAGCCGACTACCCTCCCCACAATGCCAGCAATCCAGCTCGGCAGCTGCTTGCTGCAACCCCTCCCACATGCCATCCTTCCCCCGCATCTGTGTATACGTGCAAGTTCCTGTTGCATTTTTTGCCGACCGCAGTATCCGGTCACCCTCCTCCCTAGGTAGCCGTGATCACAGTTGCCGAGATTGACTCACTATTTTTCTAGGTGCTCAATCTCAGTCGCTATGATCACGGACTACCAGGGTGGACAGATGGGTGATTTGGGAGTGGGGGTTTAGATGGTAGTAGAGAAGAGGTGGGAGGTAGGGTAGAAAGCAGGGAAGAGGTACAGGAGATGAAGAAAGTGTTAAACTCAGAGGCTACAGGGAGAGGGTCAGGAGGTTAGGATGGTGGGGGACAGGGAATTGACCAAGTTCCAGAATTTGGATGGGTGGTTAATGTTTTTGTTGAAGTTTGCAGTGAAGTACTCTGCCTTAGAAGTCTAGGTGCTCTAGTGCAGGCATTTCTTAGTGTACGGTAAGTCTGGAAAGCAAGATGGGAGCATGGTGATTTGAATGTTTTCCACACCCAATCCCTGGCATGTAGACAAGCAATTACTTCAGCAGAGACCCAGGGTAGGTGGGAGCCATGCACAATGGTCTGTTTTAAGGTGGTGTAGCAGTCCAAGATAGATAGGATTTTAGAAAGGAAGTAATGAAGAGCCAAGTCAATTGATGTAGCGTGATGTATGGGTGTCCAGTCACAGGAGTAGAGGTAATTCAATATTGGAGCTAGGTCCAAGGATATGAAGAAATGGAGTATTAAGGTTTTTGGGGGTGCATTGGGATGGTGGAGTTTCTGGACATACAAACATACTAACATACTAAAATGCCAGCAGAATAAGCCTAACGGTCTTTCGTGTCTGCTCGTTTGGTCAGCCCCCCACCCTGGGTGCTGACCTTGCTGCCTCCCTCGCCTTCTCTGGCTTCTCCCTTCCCAGTTCCGAATATTCTTGCTGCATTGGATTTTGCTTCCAGAACCCTTCCCCTGTACCTGTCACACCCCCTCTTGAACCCCTCCACTGTCTCTGCCTCCACCAGCCCCCTAGGCAGCGCATTCCATGGCTCCACCACCCTCTCAGTGAAGTAGCACCTCCTCCTTTCTCCCCTGAATCTTCCCCCCTCCAGCTTCCACCCATGCCCTCTAGTGGCCCCTCCTCCTTCCTTCGAAGCACCCTGACTGTTCCTCCCCTATTTACCCTCTTCATGTACCTGAAGACCTCTATCATGTCCCCCTGGTCCCTTCTCTCTTCCAATGTGTACATATTTAGCTCTTCTAGTCTCTCCTCATAGGTCCTGTCCCCCAAGCCCCAAATCATTTTGGTTGCCCTCCTCTAGACCCTCTCCAGGAGGTTAATGTCCCTCTTTAAGTGTGGCCTCCAAAACTGCATGCAGTACTCAAGGTGCAGCCTCACCAAGCAGTTATACAGAGGGAGTATCACTTCCCTCCTTCTGGAGGTGATCCCCCTAGCGATGCATCCCAGCATCCTGATGGCCTTGGCTGCTGCCCTCCTACAAGTCTCAGAGTTGTTCATCTTGACATCCACCACCACCCCCAGGTCCCTCTCAGCCATCGAGACTTGTAGCCATAGACATAATAGATTAGGTTGTGGTCAATAATGGAGTCAGGAAGAGTTGAGGGTTTAGGCGTGTAGGTTCGCCAATTAGTTGTGTCAGATTTAAAGCAGCTATTTCATTTTTGATTTTGCTTTGAGATAGGGTGAGCCAGTTTAAGTTAAAGTCACCAATAATGTGAAGTTCACCAGTGGAGAAGTGAGATTCAAGGGGTGGTTAATAGTTCTTTAATAGAGAAGGTGGAGGGGTTTGGTCAGCAATACACTCCAGTAATGAAAATAGGCAGGGAAAAAGGAAGTAAGATCTTTATCATTAGTGCATCCTAGGGAGGGATGTTTTGAGTACAGGAGTAAATTGAATGGACGACTTTATATACAGGCAATGCCACTGCCTCTGTAGGAATGGTCCTGATGGATGAGGGAGTAGCCAGGTATTGAGATCAACTCATCAGTAATTTTAGGATTTAGCTATGTTTCATATATAATAAGGATGTCGGGGCTGAGGTTAAAAGCAAAGGATTGAAGGAGAGTGAGCTTGGGCATAAGGCTACTGATGTTTAGATGGGCAATCTTTTTTTTTTTTTTCAATTTACAATTTTTGCCCCCTGCATCCCCGCACTGAGACTATCAGCCCAGTCACGGACTCCGGCTGCAGCTTCTCACATTGTAGCCATCCTCACTGAACTCTCTGGCTTCCCCCCCAGGGTGGGGTCATGGCGCCTTAACCAAGAGTGCTGTGAACTTGGGAAAGGCAGGAGTCAGCCTGAGCTCCTATTGCAGCCGGAGCGGGCTTCATTGTGGCAGCGGGAGCAGGAGTGTTTTTTTCCCGCTTGTTATTGTGCGAGAGGCAGGGACGTGCAATGTCATCCTGCATCTGCCCCACCTCCAGAGTACTGTCGAGTGCCGGAAGCTGCGGTACCCCCCGGCCTCTGCCAGGGGTCTATCAAGTGCCAGGCGGTGTGCCCACCCACCCCCTGGAGAAGGAGAGCAGTCCCTAGGATGCTCCATCCTTCTCCCCCGGCTGGCCCTCCAGCGACTCGAGTCCATTCCCAAACATGGGTCACCGGCGCTGCAAGCGGAAATCCAACCGCTGCGCCAGCGGGCCGGCATCTAGATGGGCAATCTTTAATCCATTTTTCTGCTGCTTTGCCCTTGATAGTCACCCTCATACTCTCCACTGTCTCTACCAGTTTCTATATTTTCTCTCCCTCAAGGAACATAGAAACAGAGAAACATACAGGTTGATGGCAGATAAGGACAGCAAGGCCCATCCAGTCTGCCCATTTCTTTTTCTACCTTATAAATGTGCCATCAGCTTTGCTCTGTCAGTGGCCTATCTATTCATACTCATCTGTATTGCTGCCTTATGCCTATCCCATGCCTGATTGAAGCCCTGCACTGTATTCATAGACACCATTTCCTGAGCTAGGCCGTTCCATGCATCTACCACTCTTTCTGTGAAAAAGAATTTCCTCACATTCCCCCTTAATCGGCCTCCCTCTAATATAATGCTGTGTCCTCTTATCCTGCTATTTTTCTTAGATTGAAACATGTTAGACTCTTTCACCTTGTTAATGCCCTTAAGGTGTTTGAATGTTTCGATCATATCACCTCTCTCCCTCCTTTGCTCAAGGGTATACATATTGAGCTCCTTTACTCTGTCCTCATATGTCTTCTGATGCAGTCCCTGCACCATTTTTGTTGCCCTTCTCTGGACTGCCTCAATTTGGTTAATGTCCTTGTGAAGGTGTGGCCTCCAGTACTGCACACAGAACTCCAGATGGGGCCTAACCAGTGTCTTGTAAAGAGAGATTATTACCTTCCTCTTACAACTTGTGATACCCCTACTAATACACCCTAACATTCCCCTAGCCTTACCTACTGCTTTAGACGTCTGCTTGGAAGATTTCAGGTCATCGCTGATGATGATGCCCAAGTCTCTTTCTTCTCTTGTGACTGCCAGCAACTCCCCTCCCAGCCTATAGGTGGCTTCAGGGTTTCTCTTCCCTATGTGCATGATCTTGCACTTCTTTGCATTAAATCCCAGTTGCCACTCTTCTGACCATTTTGCTAGTTGAACCGAGGTCCCATCTACCTGGATTGGTGGTAGTTCAGGTGGATGTTAAAGATCCCATGGCACTTATCGAAAAGAGTAGGGGAATTGTTTATTGCCAAAAACCAAAAACAATCAATACAAATGCTCAATAGAAACAAAATGAAAGAAAAACTGGAAATAAAGCATCACTATACAAATATCAAATAAATAACAGAAAAATACAAGTAAGGAAAAGAAAAATAAGTACAACAATTCATATCAAATCCAATAAACATGCTTCCAGTATTCATGAAATAGTGAAATCGGAACATGACGGTATTCAAAATCTTTTTGTATCCCTAAAGCCGATTCAATTTGACTGATCACCGTCATGGGTAAAATACAGGTATGTTGTATGGAAAAAGAACATCGTGCTTGCCAAAGATAAAACTTGATACAAGCAAAGATTACATGAAGAGTGCTAGGATGAAAATGGGAAAAATACCCTGAATATTCTCCGAAAACCAAACATTCATAAGTAATCTGACATGCTATTCCCCACCCCCATTTCACAGACAAAGTAGACCAAAACTGTACTGTATGTGGACAATTATGGAAGAAGTGAGTCTGTGTTTCTTCTATACCCACGCATTCAAAACGGATGCAGTTCCTTTCTGCTAAAGCTTTATGTTTTAAATTCCCCTTAACCCCAAGCTTCCCATGGCAACTCAACCATGTAATATCCCACATCCGAGCAGGAATCCTCCCATCCGTGAGCACTTTAAGAGCTAGGTGTACTTTTGTGGGGTTACACTTGGGAAAATCCACCTGAACAAAAACATTCTGGGACATTATGTATTGATCAATACCTTTCTGGGTAAGCTTAAAAACCTCATCTTTAGCCACCCTCCATGCACAAAGCTTAGTTACCACTACTGGCAAAAAGGAGGGTACCTTATAATTAATTTTCACAATAGGTGCTAAAGTAGACCACCTTAATAAGAAATCCTGGAGAAAAGCCATAATCCAGGCATCCCATGGATGACAGGTTACAGTCGACCGTTCTTGAAAAGTAGTTTTAATAAAAAAAAGAAAAATAAAATGCTACCGGATTAATCATCCCAAGACCACCAGCCTTAATTGGAAGATAAGTAAAATCCCGTTTGACTGGGTTCAATCTGCTATCCCACAACATTTGAAAAAAAATGCTATACAAACGAGTCTCCTGATTCCTAGGTAAAGGAAAAACTGAACTTAAATAAAGAAATAAAGGAAGTAAAAATGTTTTGATTAATACATGTTTCTGCTTAGAAAATGACCAGTTTTTCCATAATTGTACTTTCTTTTCACCTATCTCAATACAGGATTGCCAATTGATATCATTTAAATCTCACGGCCCAAAGAAAGAACCTAAAATCTTGATGGGCCCTGAAGAAACAGTTATCTGTCCAAACATAGAAGCAGAAACCCTTTCACCTAAAACAACCCCAGCACTTTTCTCATAATTTACAGATGTTCCCGAGATCCAACCAAAATGTTCCACTACATGTAATGCGGTGAGTCCTTCAGCTACATTCTGGAGCATGAAACACATATCATCCACATATACTGCCAAACACTGTGGCAGAACCTCTAGAGACGGAGTTAAGCCTCGGATGTGTGGATGATGAAGGATTTCCCGAACCAAAAGATCCAAAACAAAGGTATATAGTAAGGGACTGAGCAGACAACCCTGACGCACTCCTCTACGGAAATCAATCCCTTCCCCAACTAAACAATTAACAATTGGAAAATTGTGAGCGTTGCATATAAAAGTGCCACCCAAGTTCTTATTTTAGTAGAAAACCCATACCGTCGGAGAACATCAAATAAAAACCCGTGTGCCACCTTATCAAAGGCTTGGGCCAGATCTAAAGAAAGTAAATACACTGAAAGTTTCCCCAAGCACCCAAACTCACACATGTTCCATAACAGAGTCAAATTCTGATGAATATGTCTCCCTGGAATAGAACATGTTTGCACCGGGTGTACTAAAAAAGAAGCAACCTGTTGGAGCCGATGACACAGGATGGCCAAAAAATTTTTATAATCTATGTTTAATAAACAGATTGGTCTCCAATTTTCAATGCGGTACTTAACCCCTTTTTTAAATAAAAAAAAACATCAAAGCATCCGAAAAAACGGTCGGTATCCATGAGGAGTCTAGAATCTCATTAAAAACTGAAGTCAGGATGATACTGATGTCATCCGTCATGAGCTTGTATAGTTCATTAATTAAACCATCTGGACCAGGTGATATCCCTGATTTTAAGTGCGCTATTTCTGATTGAACCTCAGCCAGGGTAATTGGAGCATCTAAAATAAGAGAGTCAGAGGGAGTAATGGTAGGTGGATAAAAAGTAAACAAATCCTCCCATTTAATGGGGGACTAAAAAACTTTACCATGTTGGGATCACAAAAAGTCCCCTGCTATGTGTAGCATGTCGGTGTCTGCAGTGCGTAGAACCCCCTGAAAATCATAAAGACCCTCCATAAGTTTACTGTCTAGATCTTGTTTGCATGCTGAAAAAGGGTCTGAACTTAGTGAAGACTTAAGCTCATAGTATAAGTCTTCATGAATTTTGCAAGCCTTTCCATAATGGTAATTCCACATGCTTTGCCTAAGAATGGCCATTGTTCCTTGATATGATCATCAGAAACTGAAGATAGTGACAGTAATTTATAGAACTGTGCTCTGAGTTTTAAGTAGTCAAGATAATCTGTGGACTGGGTATCACAAAGATGAGCCTTTGAGGCCAGCCGAAATTCCATTTTAGTGTCCATCCACCAGTCACCCCAGGAATCATACATCCCAGCTACTGAACGTCGCCTGTCAAAAACCTGAAATAAACATAACTGAAAACCCTCAGTAGCAAGAACTGTCGGGTTCAGTTTCCACCTAGCCGGCCAGGCCGGAAAAGCCGGTGGAATCTTAGTTAAAGAAAATTTTGCTTGTAACAAAAAATGATCCGAAAATTCACACGGGGCCAAAAAAAAAGTATAAGGTAACAAATATCTGGAAGAAAAAATAAAATCAATCTGTGTTGCAAGACTACCACGTTTATAAGTGAATCCTGAATTCGAATGTAATGTTCTATAAACATCTGTCAAGGATGCCGTCGACAATAATTTAAACAAAGCATGAGAATCACAATACATTTTACACTGCGTTTGATCTCTGAATTTAATATCCAACCCACAATTGAAATCCCTCCCTAGAATGACATGCCTAGGGGTAGACAAATATTGTTGTATTTCTGAAAACAAGGTAACCCTGGCTGATTTAACCTGGGGTGCATAAACATTAATGACCCGGAGAAAAAACCCTCGGCAAACACAGTCTAGGAGTAAGGCCCTCCCTGGGGCTATGTCTACCAAGCCTGTGACTTGAACAAAAGGATGACAAAATAATACCCCACCCCATCTGCAGCGTCTGGGCCAAAGGACCAAAAAGAGGGTCCTGAACACCACAATTTCTTGGTGTAATTGACATCAGTAAGGGTAGAAAGATGTGTCTCCTGCAGAAAAATAATATCTGCAGGTAAGGTTTTACAAAAGTGCAAAAGCCCTAGACGTTTTTTTGAATTCTTGAGGCTGCAAGAATTCAAGGAAGCTATTGACAAAAAAGCCAGTGCGCATAACTAAGTTTTGTCCTTTTTAAGTTTCCGTCCCGACTTCTTCTTGGATGCCAGTAATTTGGGTCCTCCCTCCTCATCACACTCCATCCCAGACAAGACCCCTGAGGCCACTGATAAATCAGATTCAGAGTCTCCTTCCACATCCTCCAGAACCTGAAAAATATTATGCATAGTAGTAAGGGGCGGTAAAACAAGTTTTTTGGCATGGGATCATGTCACATGTTTAGGGTGAGGTGCCTGAAACTCTTGGGGGGGGCAGTAATGGCCACAAGAGGAGCAATGTGCTCCTGACCTTCCTGTGGGTGGACAACTGCAGGAAGTATACCAGAAGAGTCAGATGCGTCTCCCGCAGGAGGAGGCGAACCTGTAGGGTCTGGACCAGGAGGATTAGGGTCAGTGAAGGCTGTTTCCTCTGTATTCGGCCTAAAGCGGCCTCGGGCATCTGAAATCAAAGTTTCTTTATATAATCCACCTGAATTGTTCTGGCCAGCATATGGACATTGATGATATGCATGACCCTGGGCATCACACAGATTACAGTGGAAAACATTGCGACAGGTATTACTGTCATGATCAAGTTCCCCACATAAAGCACATTTGATTTTATCACAAGCACTGCTAAGGTGATGTGGGCTCCCACATTTATAACATGCCTTGGGTTGACCAGGGTAAAAGCAGACACCTCGATCCCTTCCCAAGAAAAAGCTATTTGGAATATGTTGAACCAAATCTCCCACAATATGCAATTTTATTTTAAACTTCCAACTACTTGTCCAAATGCCCTCCCTATCAATAACAGGTTCAGGAGTACCCAAGACAGTACATTTATTTTCAAGCCAATACAAAATATCCCCCACATTCACCCCTTCATTCCTAAACATAACATGTACAGTTTTAAACAGTGGTTTCGTAATAGGAATGGTCCAAAACAGAGTCCACAAGGGGGTCGTTTTAAGGGAATCATATTTTTGCCAAAATTTATCAAGACCCACAAAGGATTTGAAACTGACATCAAAAGTTTTCTTCCCTCCGAATGTTAATAAGGGCATAAATGTCTGATGCTTGAAAATTCATTGATCCTTTGAGTAACCTGTGGGCCACAAAGAAACGGTCAGGTTGTTCCAGAAGCCCCCCCCTCCATACCTAAGGTGGACAGCGTTCCATCTGGGGGCTTGTTCCAAATGATTGTTACGGAATAGGTCCGAAAAAGCGAGGACCTTTATGAAATTGCTCCCTCCAAGGGGAGGAAGGGGGGGAACACCCGATGACCCAGAAGTAGCCTCAGAGTCTGTCCCAACATGAAAAAAAGTCTCACCAACTGAAGCAATGCCTGCCTCCACCTGCGAATCCTCTGGTTGCACTGGCCCTGAAGACTCCTGAGCGGCCATACCCTCTGGGGAAAAAGTAAGCCATTCGGCATCCGGGATCCATTTACCATCTTTCTTCATCCAGTCTGCATCGAGCAGGGCGGTCTCCTTGCTCCAGTCCCTGGCTGGAAAGCCCTCCATCACTACCTGCGACTTCCGCGTAGCTCCACGCTCCTCCTATGGTGGAAAAGGCATTCTAGTTGCACCAGAGATTAGCGAACCCTCCTCCTCCACAATCGGGGGTTCTGTGCACCACTCACTGACCTGCGTATCATCCGGGCTGCCAACTTCCTTGTTCTGTGCTGCAACAGCATCCCTAGGCTCCAATTTGTGTTGTTCTATGTCTCCCATCTCTCCCATAGCTCGGTACACTCCGCAGTGTTCTCTAAAGGACTCCCGTGGTTTGCACACAGCAGTGCTCTCCAGCACACCATCCTCTGCCTCCATTTCAGTAACAACAGCTCCCCTGCCTTCCACAGTTAAGACGTCCAACTCCATGCCTAGTCGAGCTCCAAATGCAAAGCACCTTGACAGTCAGCAGATCCCCCTACCGCCAGCATGCAGTAGGGGAATTTCCCTGGTGTCCTGGCCAAATTTCCCTCATTCAATGAAAATACCACCAACAGCTTAATCTGGTTTAAGGTCAGTTGGCATTCATAGGATTCATAGGAAATATTCAAGCAGTTACGGATGAAGTATCCTTATAACTTGCCTTAAACCAAATTAGATAATCAAAATTCATAGACACTGTTTCTAAATTCTATATCTAATCTAGTTTTAAATGTTTCCATGTCTGGGCTATCTATTGTTTTAGATAATTCATTCCAGGATGTCACGACCCTTTGGGTGAACCATATTTTCCATAGTTTTAAATTCCACCTAGGCTGGAAGATTGTTTAGATTGCTCCCTTGTGCTTACTCGATGGTTATTAAATTTGATACCAAATTCATCCTGCAGATTGCAATCACTTAAAGATCTAAAAACACGGACGTGTCTCCTCTGAATCTTCGATAAGTAAGAGAGTACATTCCTAAAAATTTCAGCCTTTCACTATAAGATTTATTATCTAGTCCAGTAGTAGCTTTAGTCATTCTTCTTGGTATGCGTTCATGCCTAATTATATCTTCACGTTTATATCTGTATCCCCCCCCCCAGGTCATGCCTGAAAATAGGCAGGATTTGTCTAGTGCACTTACCCAGTCAACAAAAACTAAATAAAATAAATAAATAAATAAAATAAATACAGTGGGTGGGATATTCAAAAGGGTTGCGCCATGCACAATAGGGTTGCGCCTGTGCAAGTCTGAAATTGCGCCATTCTGCGATATTCAGCAGGAGGCAGTTGCACCACTGAAAACATGCTGAGCAACAGCGCAATGCAAATGAATGCATGCTGAACTGGAGGGGGAGGAACCATGCATAAACTGCACAGCCCGATATTCAGCCAGGCTGTGCAGAGTTGTCCGGGCGCAATCCCCAACCTGCGCCTGCACAACTTTGAGCCAAAAAAGAAAGGAGTAAGTCGAGGGCCACCCACAGGTGAGCTGCCGCATTGCAGGGCGCAACACAGCAGCTGCCACCTGTGGCTAGCTCTCAACCTACTCCCTGTGCCTCCCCCTGCAGCCTAATCATGGGCAAAAGCAGAAAAGTCCCCCCTCCCCCGACTGGCCCGATCACGGGCATAAGCTTAAATCACCCCCCCACCAGCCCGATCGCGGGCAGCAAAGTGTCCCCGAACATATCCCTGGTGGTCCAGTGGACCGATAAGCCCGATCGCGGGCTGAAGAGGTTTAACCCCCTCAGAGCGTATCCCTGGTGGTCCAGTAAACCGATAAGCCCGATCGTGGGCTGAAGAGGTTTAACCCCAGAACATATCCTGGTGGTCCAGTGGACGATAAGCCCGATCGCGGGCTGCATTATGTTACGACACCCCACCCCCAAGACCGTATCCCTGGTGATCTAGTGTCCCCTCACCCCACCCACCCATGAAGCCCCACCACCCGCTCCCCGGCAGCCGGCGGGTGGCAGCATCCACCCGCCTGCCACTCCACCGTCCGCTGACTGACTGTCCCGTAGGGCTGCATGCCCATTGGTGCAGAGCAAGAGCCATGTATGCAGCCTATACCGTACAAAGCAGTCAGATTTGTGAATGAATTCATTCACATATCTGGACCGCCTTGTACGGTATGGGGCTGCATGCCCATTCGCTTTGCTCTGCACCCATGGGCATGCGCAGTCTACCGGCAGTCAGTCAGTGGGCGGCGGGCGGAAGGCGGTGGATGCTGCCACCACGCCGCCGGGGGAGCAGGTAGGGCTTCATGGGTGGGTGGGTGGGGACACTAGATCACCAGGGATATGGTCTTGAGGTGGGGGGTGTCACATCATAATGCAGCCTGCGATCGGGCTTATCGGTCCACTGGACCACCAGGGATACGTTCTGGGGGGGCGTTAAACTTCTTCAGCCCACGATCGGGCTTATCGGTCCACTGGACCACCAGGGATACATTCTGGAAGGGGATTTCAAACCTCTTCAGCCCGCGATCGGGCTTATCAGTCCACTGGACCACCAGGGATCTGCTCGGGGAAGGAACACTTTGCTGCCCACGATCGGGCTGGTGGGGGGGTGATTTAAGCTTATGCCCGCAATCGGGCCAGTCAGGGGAGGGGGGATTTCATACACATTTGTGCGCGATTGGGCTGCAGGGGGCGTCGGTCCCCGACAGCTGCTGCCTGGCAGTGTGCCAGGCACAAGTCCTCGGGGATCGGCGCACCTGCATGCTAATGGCATGCAAATGGGGCCATAAACAGATGCAAATTTCCCCCCCGTGCCTTGCATGAATTATGGCCCCATTTGCATGTCACCTTTTGAATATCGGAAATTTGCGCATGGCGCAATGGTACTTGCGCCACCACAAGTTGAATGCTCCACTCTGACCACTTGCGGTGGCGCAAGTTCCACTGCGCCATGCACAGTGGCTGTGGCCGGGGGGTGATATTCAAAGGAGTTGCTCAATAACGCAACTCCTTTGAATATCGCTCCATCCACACCCCTGCGCAACTATTTTGTGCAGCGTAAGGGCTTGCGCCATAAAATAGCGCAGTTTGAATATCCGGCCCAGTATGTGTAAGTGATCAGCAGTGTATATGTGTTTGTGATCAGCAATGTATATGTGTGCACATGTGTATATACATGTGTGTGATCAGCAATGAATACAGCATGTGTATGTGATCAGCAATGTATGTGTATGTTAATGTATACAGTATGTGTTTGTGATCAGCAATGTATATGTGTCTGCATACGTGTATATGTATATATATATATATATATATATGTGTGTGTATGTGATCAGCAATGTATACAGTATGTGTATGTGATCAGCAACGTATATGTGTGTACATGTGTATACATGTATGTGATCAGCAATATATGTAGGTGATGTATACTGTTTGTAAATATTTTTACCAAATTTTTGTTTTTAGGATGAGTTTCAAAACAGACTGGCATTACTTGTAATCGCATCCTGATTGGAATATTTTTTTACTACTGCTATGTATTATTGTACTGCTTGTCTTCTAACCTCGTCAGGGCAGTGGCACAGTAACCTGAAAATGGGTGCATCGGTGTCTACTGTACTTATCTGCTCGATAAAAGCAAATAATCAAACACTACTACTGCTACTACATATCCATCCAAGGAGACCAAGTGTAACATATACATAATTGTATCTTGATCATTAAACTGAAACAAGGCTAGGTGGCTGTCATTGGAAAGGGCCAACGATTTCAGGGGTACAGAGGATATTGAAAACTGCACAGCTAGGAGCAACGACAAGCAGCCACCAGCAAATAAGGTGTTACTGAATTGGGGACTGCACAGTTTTCAGGGTGGTGTTCATTTGCAATTGGCTTCATTGGCCTGACACTTGGAGCATCATCAATTTGTGCAGTTGTGGCAGTGAACTAGTCTGTGTAGCTGGTATCTGCAGTCAGGTCAGAGTAGCGCAGTCAGTGGGAGACTGATCAGCCAGTGTCAGTGCAGGAGTGGGGGGGGGGTGCCAGACTGGAAGCAGACATACAGAGCCACAGAGATGAACTGCCACAGTTACCAGTAGTGTTGGAGCTGGAGGTACAAGAGTAAATGGGGGATGGGGGGGTGATATGCCTGGTTGGACTAAGAGTGAGAATAGGTGCAGTGGGGCAGGAGCATGCAGTGTGCCAAGGGTAAGAGTGGGGAATGTGTGTGTGTGTGTGTGACATGCCTGGTTGGACTTGGAGTGAGGTCGGGCAGTGGGGCAGGCATATTGGGTAGAATGCTGAGGGTGAGTAAAAATGGAGACTCGCTAGAGGATGGGGCTGTCTGGGCAGAAGTATTATGGTGACTGCAAGGCATGGTCAGACTGAGAGTGAGGACGGTGCAGTGGGGCATGAAGCTGCAGCTGCAGTGCAGCCTACTAACTGCTGCCCACAGCCAGTCTGCCAGTGCTAATACAATGGTCCTTGTCCCCGTCCTCCCACCCACAGTAATATATATGGCACACACAGCCAGCCTGCCAATGCTAATACAATAGTCCTTGTCCCTGTCCTCCAACCCACAGTAACGTATACATCACACACACAGGCGGTCTGCCAGTGCTAATACAACAATCCCAGTCCCCATCCTCCCACCCGCAGTAATGTGTACAGCTCACACAGGCAGTCTGACAGTGTTACTACAATGGTCCCAGTCCCCATCCTTCCACCCACAGTAATGTATACAGCACGCACAGCCAGTCTGCCAGTGCTAATACAATAGTCCGGTCCCCATCCTCCCACCCGCAGTAATGTATATGGTACACACAGGCAGGCGCAGCAGATAGTAGTTGCTGGTTTGGCTGGGCAGGCAGAGGAGTGGACGGGAGTTGAACAAGAGGACAAGGAGTCAGTGACATGTCAGTGACAACCTTGAGTGTGTGTGTGTGTGTATGTCTGGTGTCACTATCAGTCACTTTAGTTAAGCGGGTGGGTCCAGGTCAGGCCAGTGAGACTGCATCAGTGGCAATTCAGCATTCAGCACACACCTCTCTCCAAGTCCCAACTAGTAGCACTTTCCATCTGTCCTTTTCTTGCCCAAGTCCAAGGTGTGTTGTGAACCTACATACATACATTCATACATAGCATTGGCAGATAAGGACCTATATGGCCCTACCTAGTCTGCCCACTATTGCCCTTGTTTCTGTGCTCCCCCAAAATTTTATACATTCATCCTCTTTCTTCCCCCCCAGGATTTCCATGTGCCTGTTCCACGCATGCTTGAAGCCCAATACCATTTCTGTCTCTACCACCTCCTCTAGCAGGTCATTCCAAGCATCTACCACCCTCTCCATGAAAAAGTACTTCCTCATGTTAACCTTAAAAAGTCCAACTTCCAGCTTCATACTGTGGCCCATAGCTGCTGAGCATCCTTTCATTTGAAATAGGCACCCCCTTTGCATCCTGTTAATAACTTTTAGATATTTGAACATCTCGACCATATCCCCCACGTCTCTCCTATCCTCCAGAGAGTGCATGTCTAGCTTCCTCAGCCTTTCCTTGTATGCCTTCCCCTGCATCCCCTGAACCATCTGAGTAGCTCTCCTATGGACCACCTCCACCATCTCAATATCCCTCTTCAGGTGCAGTCTGCAGCATTGAACACAGAACTCCAGATGAGGTCTGACCTGGGCCATATGCACAGGCATGATGACTTCCCTCCTACTAGCAATGCCTCTACTTAGACATCCCAGCATTCTGCTTGCCCTCCTCACTGCAGCCTGGTACTGATTTGCCACCTTCAGGTCAGATGAGATGATGACACCCAAGTCCCTCTCTTGTTCCACAACTGCTGTTTCCTCCCTGTCAATCACATTCTTTGCTCTCTGATTTCCATGCCCCATATGCATAATTTTGCATTTACCTGCATTAAAACCTAGCTTCCAGACCTTGGAACATCTCTCTAGCCTAACATGGTCCTCCATCATTCTTTCAACCCCCCTTGGGTGTACACTCTGTTACATATCTTGGTATCATCGGTGACCAAACACACTTTCCCCTCTAGACCTACAGCAATGCCCCCAATAAACCTGTAGTGTTGTTTTTTTGTGGTCCCATTATCCCTGCAAATGTATAGCAGTCTGGGGCTCTTCCAGAGTTGGGGAACTGGGGAAAGGGACACATAAGAGTACTGAAGTTCACAGGGAATGTAGAGATGGTGTGAAGTGACTGTAAAGTCGCTGATGGCATAGGTTTAAGTCTGAATGGAATGCTGACAGCAGCTGTGAATGAAAGTGAAATGGCTTTCACCCCCAATTTGAGAAGTGAAAGCCTTTCGCTTGAAATCCTGGCTGCTACTGTCAGTCAATTTAATCTTAAACCTATGCTGGGTAAACTGCACTCTTCCTTTCCACTTGCAGCAAACACAGCAGCACAGCAACTAAATATATTGTGCCACTTTAGTTATGGTTGAGTGCAAACTTCTATGTTAAAGCCAAACCTCTCTCTCGCTCACTCGCTCGCTCTCTCTCTCTATATATATATATATATATATGTATACATATATACATTATTTGTAAAAAAAACTTCATTAATGCTTAAGTTAGAGTGAATACCACAGTGACAAAAGCAGGGCAATGAGGTGATATGGTTTCCAACCCTAACACCCCACCCCCAGAGTTCCCAATGTGCCACCACACCCCCATCCCCCACCCTCCACACACCAACAGGCACTGAGATGTGCCATGGGGTCATCAGGCCTAACTCTTACCCCATTCCATTTGTAAACAAGCTTACATGCTATAGTTTAGGACAATTGGCTGAGAGACATGACGACCCCATGGCACACCCTGATGCCTGTTGGTATGTGGAGGATGGGGGTTGGGTGGGGTGGTAGGGTTGGGAACCCTGGGGGTGGGACATTAGGGCTGGAAACCCTAATGCCTCATTTCCCTGCTTTTGTCGCTGTGGTATTCACCCTAAATGATGCATTAACAAAGCTTTTTTTGCAAAGAATTTCCCTTCTTTTTCAGATAGTATAACTATATCCTCATTTTGGGGGGTGCAGGGTCCTTTGGACCCTGCGCTCCCATCCCTCCATCCAGATGCATTAATGAAGCTTCTTTTTTTAGGTAGTAGAATTCTATGTGTACATTCTTCTGAGGGTGTTGCACAATTATTACATACTTTAATTCTTCTTGTTCCGCAAAGGTGACTTTGAAACCATTGTACAGCACTCTGACCAGCAGTATATCAGATGATGAGGACTGACGTTGGACAGACCAAGGATTTATTTGTCTGGTTATATAAAAAATAGAGAATAAAGTATGGGTCTGAGTGTGTAACGAGAATTTACACACACCCAGAACCATACTTTATTTTATATAATTGCCAGGATGTCCTTTTTCCCCACAGCAACTTTATAAAATAAAAAAAGATGTTGTTGTGAGACCGCGGCAGTCTGCTTAGCTGTGAGCGCGTGCTCTACGTTTGTCGGTCGCTCGCTTTTTATTTTTTTTTATTTCATTTTGAGGGTATTTTCCTCATTTTTATTCATTTCTGCCTGCCAGCACTTACCGCAGTTAAAAGTAGTGGTCCAGAGGGGGAAAGATGAGGCGGACAGTGGCTGGGAGGAAGAGTGTCAGAGGTGAAGACGCCTGCGCAGTGCAAGGGAAACCGGGAGCGTGTTTGCCGTTATAAATGCCCCTTTATAACGGCGAATTACGCCATGGTTTCCCAATGGGAAAAAGGACATGCTGGTTATTATTACCAAATTATACATGTGTCTAAGAAATCTGAAAAAGATTTCTATATTACTGTAGCATGACTACATATAAAGCAGAATATACTGTATAAGATTTAACTATACTGGGACAACCATGTCTGATTAATCTATGTAGTCACACTACAGCGTTACAAGATCAAAACAATGTTGCATTGTTCCTGACAATGCAGAAGGGACAGCTGTAGCACTAGTCACAGTGCGCACTACTTGACGGCTCCTGCTGTAATTTCTCTCTCACATTAACTTTTTTTACCTGGTGTCTTATCTCATTCAAAGTGTTTGAAAATCACTGAGAATAGAGTGATTCTGCATTTCAAGCATCATGCAGCTTAGTTCATCATTGGATCGTATCTTACTCTCTTTGGCTATGTCTTTTAAGAGTTATGTTTGCAGTTTCTGTTGCTGAAGCAAGTCTGATAACACTTGAGTAACAGAATGTAGCCCCTTGCTAATCATGAAAGTCATATTTTCCAGCTTTGTTATAATTTCAGAGTCTGCTTTGCTCTGTTCTGGCTCTCTGGATGTGCTTTCTATTCTAACCCTTTTTTATGTTGGCGCACTTGCGCAGCCAACATCTTGCAGTAGTGCAGATTTGGAGGCGCGATCACTGTTGGTCGAATGCAGGGCACGCACCAGTAGGTGCGTCACTCATTCCCCAATCAGCCAGCGTGCCGGTGCCACACCGTGCATACCTAATGTGGTGATGAGATCAAACGAAAGGTCCACTGCATGCAAGCTAAGCTCGTCATATGTAGTGGACCTCCCAACATGTTTTCCCTGGTGGTGAAAAAAAGAAAATTAACATGGCGGCATACTGCCGATTTCGGGAGTGCCCAATCCCCCTGTCGGCATACCCTGGCCGAATGTAAATGCAGATGGGGTAGCCCACTCCCCACCAGCATGATGCATCCCCCCCATTTGTTATGTGCTGAGGGGGGTGCCCAATCCCCCTCAGCCCTTGCCCCCCCACTTTCATTGTGTGCCAACGAGGGTGCCCAATCCCCATCAGCTATAGCATTCCCCCTCAGAAAACAGTGTGTCAAAGCCCCTGCAAACAAAAAAATGTCCCCCGATGTTTATTTTTTTATTTTTTTTTAACCTGTACAAAGAAAACTGTACCTCATGGTCTCCCTGCCTGCCTCCCACAACCCGCGTCCACCCACGGCATACCCTGCCTCCACACACCCCCCTCACCCCGTACTTACCTCCGGAATCTGTTGCGATGATCTTCGGTGGACCGGGAACACGTCTGCATGCTTCAAAGCCGACCACGAACTGAGGAAATGCCGGTAAGCTGTATAATGGCTTAAATAGGGTTTTTTTCAACTTTGATGCATATCTCAGGCATGTTTTGGAATTTTGGCACCACATTTTCAACTTGGGGTTTTTGGGACCCACCCTCATGAATTCTGGCACTGTCATGGCGTTAATCAGCCCCGGAAGGTGATTTCGCGGTCACTGTGAGGAATCACCTTTCCGGACCGAGTAATGAAACAACAGTGCCACTGTTCATGAGGGGGGGCTCTCAAAATGCCTATGTTGCAAACTTGGTGGAAAAAATTCAAAATGATTGTTTTATTTAGGCATTGCGCTTGTTTCCATGCACACTTGTAACTTCATGAATTTGTAATATTTTCACTCCAGATTTTCAAAATTGGCATTTTCCACACCTTCTGATGAACAGTACAGCTGTCATTTTACATATCCTGGCCAAAATGTGTTTTTGCATATCTGTGTGGAATTTTTTAATTTTTTATTTTAGTCTTTGGTAACTGGGTAAGGCCCACTAGGCACAAGTACCTGTTTTCAGGGGCAACCTGGGAGCACTGGGTGGTTAACTGACTTGCTCAGAGTCACACAGTATACCCAGTGGAGGTTGTGAGAATCAAACTCAGGTCTGGTCTGCTGGATGTATCAAGTCGTTCACACCTCATTATTTTAATCTCTAGGCTAAACTGCCAGCCCAGAATAGCGCGGTCACTGTGCAAAATCACTTTTCAGGACAGTCTGGGGAAATGACGGTGACACTGTTCATGAGCAGAGGTCCTAAAATGCCTATGTTGAAAATTTGGTGCCGAGTCCATAAAATGACTGTGTTACAAGCGCGCATTGCACAGTTTCCATGCACCCTTGTAACTTTGCAAATTTGCAATATTTCCAGGCCAGATTTTCAACACTGGCATTTTTTCACACCTCCTTCTGAACAGTACAGCTGTCATTTTTCACATCCTGCCCAAAATGTGTTTCCACACATGAGGTGCACAATGGCGTGGTCGCTGTGGGAAATCAACTTGTGGGACAGATTAACAAAATCACAGTGCCACTGTTCATAAGGGGAGGTCCCAAAATGCCTGTGTTACAAATGTGGCTAACAAACTCCCAAAAATAATTGGGTTACGGACGTGTGTTGTGCAGTTTGTATGCATGCTCATTGCTTCACCAATATTACATATTGTCACTCCAGATTTTCAACGTTGCCATTTTTTTACGCCTCCTCATGAACAATACAGTTGTCATTCTCCACATCTGGCCCAAAAATGTGTTTTCATCCCTCAGTCGCCAAATGGCACAGTCGCTGTGCAAAAACACCTTTCAGCTAACAAAGTGATTGTGCCGCTTATCATGAGGTGGCCTGACAAGCAGCCCATGTTGAAGATATGGAGTGAAACTACCACCACACGTCTATGGTGTTAGGGTTTCCAACTATAGCACCCCACCTGGTACAGACTGACAGGCATCAGGGGTGTCATTTGGGATCATCGGATGTTATGCTTACGCCATTCCATCCCCCACCCTGCAGCTACTGACAGGCATTGTGGTGTGCCTTGCACTGTTTGGCCACAAAGTTCACCCCATGCTCCTATACTGCACCCACATCAGCATATTTCCTTATGGAATGGGCTAAGTATAACACCCAAAGAACCCAAACCACACCCCAACACTTTTCAGTGTCTACCAGGTAGGGTGAGGTACAATGGCATGAGCGTTATAGCTCATGACCCAAAGGCACACCCCAATGCCTGTCACTCTCTACAGGGTGGGGATGGGCTTGGCATCACTTCAATACTTCACTGCCACTCCTATTATGCATCTCTAGCTCCAGCACTGCCAATGCCAATGCCAGCGCGACAACATTCGGCATTGACAAATGCTTGTTGTGTTTCAGAATGTGTGTCCTTGTGCCTGTGAATGTCTTCCATTAGAAACATAGAAACATAGAATTTGATGGCAGGTAAGGAGCACTTGGCCCACCTAGTCTGCCCATTTCCCTACCTAATGGATAAAGATACAGATCCTAGTTAACCAACAGCCTACTTTTTCTACCCCACCCCTAGAATTGCCTTATGTTTGTCCCATGCATTCTTGAATTCCTCACTGTTTTGACTCCACAACCTCTTCAGGAAGGCCATTCCATGCATCCACAACCCTCTCTGTGAAAAATACTTCCTCACATTACCTCTGAGCCATCCCCTTCTATCTTCAAATTGTGCCCCTTGTTCTTGCCCATCTCTTTTCTGAAAGATGCTACCCTCTTGGACTTTGCTGATTCCCTTGAGGTACTTGAAAGTTTCTATCATGTTCCCCCTCTCACTCCTTTCCTTAAGGGTATACATATTAAGGTCCTTTAGTCTCTCCTCATATGACTTCTGGTGCAGACCCTGCATCATTTTAGTTGCCCTCTCTGGACAGCCTCCATCCAGCCTATGTCCTTGCAGAGATGGGGTCTCTAGAACTGCATGCAGTACAGTTAAAGGGATCTCACCAACTGTCTGTACAGAGGGATAACAACTTGTTTTCTACTGGTGATGCCTCTCCTCGTGCATCCCAGTATCCCCCCAGCCCTCCTTACTGCCTTCTCACATTGCTTGCCCACCTTTAGGTCATCTGATATGACTACCCCAGGTCCTTTTACATTTTTGTTGTTGTTAGTATATTGGTATTGGCATTGGCATTGGCATTGGTATTGTCAGCATGATTTTTGCATGCGGCATAAGACCCCGTGACAATCCTGAACAATACTGTGGACAGAATTTGCTAGATGGCCTGGATTTGGAGAGGCTCATGTACTTTGACATTTGTGATCAGTATGATTATCATTTGAAACACAAACTTTAAACCAAAATCCATTTTTTTATCCAAATGTACAAAATAGCACTCTGACAAATTTTGAAAATGTTATTAATCAGGAGATGGACAGAATTGTGAGCCAGCGCAGAGTCAGCTACAACAAAAATCCTATCTGCAGCAGAATGGGAAGCCCTGAAGGAACTGCATGACATGAAAGGTATGAATATTAAGCCCTTTAATAAAGGGGGAATATTGTCCTAATGTCAGAAGCATTTTATGTGTTTAAAGTTAAGGAGCTGCTAGATAATGAGATGCACTATGAAAAATTGAAGGGTAACCCAACACCAGCTTTTAAAAGGGAACTGTTTGAACTTGTGGAATTTGGGTTGGAAAGTGGATTCATTTCAGCTGAAGAAGCAGTTTTTTTTTAAAAACACAGAATGTTCAATCATGTCCTCTCTTTACAGTATATCTTCCCAAAGTCCACAGAGATTCAAACAATCCCCCAGGATGGCCTATTGCCTCGGGGGTGGGTTCCCTAGCCCAAGATCTATGCACTTATCTAGATCACTTTTTACAGCCATCTGTTTTTGATCTGAAATCTTAAATTTGTGATGCAATGTACGTACTGTGAAAACTGCAAGATTTCAGATGGAATGATGGCTATAACTGGTCAACAATAGATGGCACTAGCCTTTGCACATGTATACCCCATGATAAAGGTATCTCTGCAATTAGAACCCTTTTAATGGAATGGGGGGAATATTATTTATCATAAAACGGCTTGAATTTGCCTTGACCAAAAACTTCTTTACATTTGATAAAGAATTTTTTCTACAGCCGTGTGGCATGGCAATGGGGCAGGCTTTTGCCCCCCCCCCAGGCTAATCTTTTTATGAGTCATCGGGAAGAAAAGCATATTTAAGGTGTTAATAACAATAATTTCCATGGAAAGATTGCATGTTGATTTAGATTTATTGATGACATACTGTGCATATGGAACAGTGCTGTTGAGGAATTTTTAGAATTCATGGAATACCTAAATGCAGATTAATATAATTTACACTTTACACACTCACTGGCAGAAATAGAGATTAATTTTCTCAGCGTCACCATCATTGCTAACAGTGACCTCACACTATCTAGCAAAGGCTATAGAAAAACAACTGCTAAATATAGTATCCTGTATAATAATAGCTCACATCCATGAAAACTTCAACACCCCACCACTGTACTCATTAATAAGAGTTTTTAAATTGGGGAGTTTTGTGCTGCAGCTCATCGGGGAAGTACAGCCATAGGCATTCACATTCCCATGCAGTTTCATATTGGTTATCTCAAACTAAATCATGTTCTTTATCATCATGGTCACAAATGCAGTCACAAATCATGATTCATGATCACGTCACGAATCACAAAATTAATTTTTTTACTAGTTACGTGCATGTATTGTAAGCCTGTTTGTAGTATCTCTCCAGGCTTCACCCAATCACCACCACTGTACTCATTAATAAGAATTTTTAAATTGGGGAGTTTTATGATACAGGCTCAGCTCATCGAGGAAGTAAAGCCATAGGCATTCGCATTCCTTCCTGTACAGCATGTAAGTTACAATACTGTAAGTAGTGGTGGATGAAGTTGCCCCAATTCGCTCCATGAAGTGATTCACAGAGTAACGTGGAATCTGCAGAGTACTCCGCAATGTGAAGCGGAGTACTTCGTGTCATAATGAGGAATACAAAGTCCATTGAAACCAATGACTTTGTGTTATTCTGCCTTCCCCAAACCACTTCTCCACCAATTTTAAAGTGAAGTACATTGAAATCAATGTACTTCACCTCACTTCATCTTGTAATTGAACTCCAAATGAAAGTCTGCAGTGATTCATAGGATTGCAGGTCACATGGGCTCTAGATTGTTCTACACAGCCTCAGTTTTGACCTGGGTACTGTGTGTGTAGTGGTAAGGAAACAGCTTGCTCTCAGAGCTCTGCAATTCAAAACCTGTAAAAGCTGTTAAAAATGCCTTTTTGAGTCATTTTCTTTTCTCAAAATTTAGTACATTGATTGTAAGAAAACCTTCTGTGCTCATATCATCAAGTGTTTATTGTCTGTGTGTGGATTTTGAATGTTAATTTAGAACAATCAGTCTGTGTACTGTGAAGTGTGCTTTGGGGGAGTGGCATATTTGTGGTGTAGGTAGATTAACTGGGAGAAAAAGCAGTCTTTCTGTTTTGGTTATATTTTTCTTGTATAACTGTGTTAATGTACACAGTAATATTTTCAGTAATTCTTGACTTGTTTTGCTGATTGTTGTGGTGCAGCAGTGTATACTTTGTTTGTTTAAAACATTTGGTTATATTACTAAAGGTTTTCAATTTGCTATGCATTAATTGTTGTGTGTTTGTGAGTGTGTGTGCGATGCATGCCATTAAATCAGACACTTTTTATTGTGCCACAGAGTAATTTCAGCAGTATGAACCTGCTATCCACCGCACCTGCATGAATTTTTTGTACTGCTTTGTGGTATCTTTACTGGTAGTGGATTGTTACTGCCTTACACTAATCCCTCAACCGGCAAAAGATATTCTTTTCCAGACTTGGATTTATGACTTGTTGTGAGTACTGGTTGGTTTTGTTGTGCCTTTTCTTATGCATCTGTTGAGTGCGCAGCACAATCTTAATCTGTACATTTGCATTACACCATTAATTCTGGGATACTTTGCATTTCTTGTTATACTCTCATTTCACTTCATTAGCAATGGGAAATTTTTCTGGACACAAGATAGTAGCATTTTGGGGGTGCACATTAATTCTGGTGACTGTGTGTGACAACTGTGTGCATGACTGAATGCACCCTTAATTCTGGGAGACTGCATTTCTTGTTACACTCTCATTTCACATTGTCAGCCCTAGGGGAATTTTCTGGACACAAGACAGTAGCATTTTGGGGATGCACATTAATTCTGGTGACTGAGTGTCACCACCACGTGCATGACTGAGTGAGCCATTAATTCTGGGAAACTTTGCATTTCTTGTTACGGTCTCATTTCACTTCGTCAGCACTGGGGAATTTTCTGGACACAAGACAGTAGCATTTTGGGGATGCACATTAATTCTGGTGACTGTGTATGATCATTGTGTGCATGACTGAGTGTGCCATTAATTTTGGGAGACCTTGCATTTCTTGTTGTGCTCTCATTTCACTTCGTCAGCACTGTGGAATTGTCTGGACACAAGACAGTAGCACTTTGAGGATGCACATTAATTCTGGTGACTGTGTGGGGGAGGTATCAATATTGTTGTCACTTCGCCTTACTTCGCATTAAGGCAGAATGACAACACAAAGTAATAATTACAAGATGAAGTGAGCCTTTCATATGGGTCACTCTGCACAGTGAGGCGACAATGCAAAGTGCCCACTTTGCAGGCACTTTGACGGAGGAATTTAAATTTGCTGCATGTTTAATGTGCACCCTCATGAGTAGAATAAAGTGACTAAGATCAGAGAGTTTATGGCATGCAGAAGCATTTATATTGTATATATTGTTTGGTGCACATGTGTAATGCAATACATAGGCATGGCCACAAGAATGCTGAAAGTTAGAATACAAGAGTACATTAGGGCAATTGTGAACAAGAACTTTGATAATCCTATTGGGGCAAACTATGCAGTTGCCCATTGCTCTAATCCAACAGGTCTGAAATTCAGAGCACTAGAACAAGTACCACATCTCTTTGTGGGGTGACCCTCTGAATCTCTTACAAAAGAAGAAGAGCAGATGAATGTCAACCCTGGGAGCATTAAATCCTAAGGGAATGAATAAGGAAATAGACTTCAGACCTTGCTTGAAAGATACATCAAGAATACATATCTAAAAATGGTATAGATCTTATTAACCTCTATTCTGTCTCTCTCTCTTATCTTTCTTCCTAGACTTGAGAAAATCTCACCTGGCAAAACATTTGAGCATTATTCAGCACCTCAAGCCTCTGAATGATTGTACTAATGTTTGCTTGAGATCTCTGGTTTCCTCCCTTTATCGGCTCAATCTTTTGACACATATATAATTTATTAAAAATGTAAAAAATCTTTTAAGGAACTATTATATGTTCATATATAATTTGTGCCGTCATTATTAATATAACTTGTTGCTATACCCCTTGTTTATCTCAACTCTAAGGACTCTTTTTACAATCTTTCCGGCTTCTCCAATTGGTCAGATGGACCACCCCCCCCCCCCATTTTTACCCTTGATTTCTCTTCTCCACCTCTTTCTCCCTCCCCTCCCAATCCCTCTTTCCCACATTCCCTTCTTCTTTTTTCACCTCCCACCTTATTTCCTTAACTTTCAGGTGGTTAAGTAATTAATTGATAAATATTTAAAGAATTATTGAAAAGAAACATTTGATGTGAACAAAATAAGATGAGAAAGAATCTATGATCCTTGAATAGTTAGATCATTTAAGAGCACCTACTCTACTTCATTTAACTATTACTCCCACTTTAATAATTGAATGAGAGATTTCGAAGTGCTCAAATAATTTTCTATGAAAGGTACATTCATACTTGTAGGGTTTGTGTTCCAGAAAATTTGATGTATGTCTTACATAGAAATTGTTTGATCCTAAAAGATTTTTTTGAAACAAATAAGCAAAGAAGCTATATTACTCATTTGATCTATTTTCCTGATGAGGTCTCTCTCTCTATAAACTAAATTTCTTCATTTAATATACGTGCTGGGCCAGATATTCAAAAGGGTTGTGCAATGTGCAATAGGGTTGCACCAGCGCAAGTCAGAAAATGAGCCATTCTGCGATATACAGCAGGAGGCAGTTGTGCCACTGAAAACATGCTGAGCAACAGCACAATGATAATGAAGGCATGCACAACCAAAGGGGGTGGAACCATGCATAAAGTGCACAGTGTGATGTTCAAAGACTTGCGCAATGCACAACAGTGGATCAGGCAGAAGTTGCGCCATAGCGGCAATGAGCCAAAATAAAAAGGAGCAAGGAAGAGGCACAAGAACGCTACAGGGAAGCCACATGAGGCAGGAGAGAGACAGAGCAAGAGGGACAAAGGGGCAGGCCAGGAAACAAGAGGACAGAATGAGGGCAAGGGAAGGTGTGGGGCCACACTGAGCAGGAGCCAGTAGGTGTACCAGTGCAGTGGAGGTAGCAGTCAGGACAGCGAGGGGAACAAAGCAACAACAACGGGGGCACAAGCCAGGACATGGACAGTGCCACCTTCCACATGGAAGCTGTAATGGGGGTGAGAGAGGCATGCTGCAGGGGGACGTGGCCATGGAAGGGCCCGTCGGTGGTATGCCCCCAACAGGCAGTACCGAGCCCGCACCAGCTTTGAGCTGTACTCAGATTTCAAGATTGTGGGCCGGTACCACCTTAACAGGGCAATACTGAGGTGGCTCTGTGAGCTGTGCAGTGATGTGATGCAGGCACCCACACGACGGAGTCATGCTCTGTCAGTGGAGACAAAGGTAACAGCCTGCATGTGCTTGCTCACCACAGGTACCTTCTAGAGACCAACAGGGGACATCACAGGCATAACACAGTTGGCCACGTCATGCATCCTCGCCCAATTCCTCAGCGCACTGCTGCCACATGCTGTGGAGTACATCCATTTCCCCAGCACCGCAGTGGAGTGCACAGAAAACATACAGGAGTTCCACAGGGTAGCACGTATGCCTGGCATGCTAGGGGCGATAGACTGCACCCATGTGGCCATTCGCATGCCACCTGGCCCTGATAGGGCTGCCTATATGAACCGGAAGGGATCTGCCAGTGTCAACTGCCAGGTGGTGTGTGATGCCAGTGGGCGCATCATCAATGTCTGTGCCACGCACCCTGGGGGAGCACATGATTCATTCATATGGTACCAGTCAGCACTGTGCCATCAATTCAAGAGTGGGGACATCCCCACAGGACATCTAGTGGGTGAGTATGCATGTAGAACTGACAAATCATGGGCAAGGGGGTAAGCCACAGGTGCCATGGGTGTGGCACACAGGGTTTGGGGCAGTCTGAGCCTGAACAAGACAATAACCTCCACTATCTCCACACAGGTGACAGTGGATACCCACTCCGTCCCTGGCTGCTCACACCCTACAGGTGGCCCACGACCCCATCGCAGCAACGATTCAATGAGGCACATGCCACCACATGCAACATCATTGAGCGGGTGTTTGGGATGCTGAAGGCACGTTTCCGTTGCCTGGACACCTAACATACAAACATACTAAAATGCCAGCAGAATAGGCCTAACGGTCTTTCGTGTCTGCTCATTTGGTCAGCCCCCACCCTGGGTGCTGACCTTGCTGTCCCCCTCGCCTTTTCTGGCTTCTCCCTTCCCAGTTCCAGATATTCTTGCTGCATTGGATTTTGCTTCCTGAACCCTTCCCCTGTACCTGTCCCACCCCCTCTTGAACCCCTCCACTGTCTCTGCCTCCACCAGCCCCCTAGGTAGTGCATTCCATGGCTCCACCACCCTCTCAGTGAAGTAGCACCTCCTCCTTTCTCCTCTGAATCTTCCCCCCTCCAGCTTCCACCCATGCCCTCTAGTGGCCCCTTCCTCCTTCCTTCGAAGCACCCTGACTGTTCCTCCCCTATTTACCCTCTTCATGTACCTGAAGACCTCTATCATGTCCCCCGGTCCCTTCTCTCTTCCAATGTGTACATATTTAGCTCTTCGAGCCTCTCCTCATAGGTCCTGTCCCCCAAGCCCCAAATCATTTTGGTTGCCCTCCTCTGGACCCTCTCCAGGAGGTTAATGTCCCTCTTTAAGTGTGGCCTCCAAAACTGCACACAGTCCTCCAGGTGCGGCCTCACCAAGCAGTTATACAGAGGGAGTATCACTTCCCTCCTTCTGGAGGTGATCCCCCTAGTGATGCATCCCAGCATCCTGTTGGCCTTGGCTGCTGCCCTCCTACAAGTCTCAGAGTTGTTCATCTTGACATCCACCACCACCCCCAGGTCCCTCTCAGCCATTGAGACTTGTAGTATTCCCAGGGTGTACACTTGGCCTGGGTTTCTGGCCCCCAGATGGAGTACCTTGCATTTCCCTGCATTGAACCTCAGCTTCCACTTTCTAGACCATCTTTCCAGAGCCTCCAGGTCCCCCTGCAGGGCCACCCTCCCCTCCTCCCCATCCACCACTGCCCCCAGTTTCGAGTCATCTGCAAAGAGACTCATCTCACTCCTGATTCCTGTCCTTATGTCAGATACATAGGTGTTGAACAGAAGGGCCCAAGGACTGATCCCTGTGGGACCCCACTAATGACCCTCCTTGGGGATGAGACTATCCCACCAACTATGACCCTCTGGGTCTGGTCCTGGAGCCAATTGCCTATCCATCTGATCATCTGGTTACCCACCCCCATTTCTCCTAGCTTATCCAACAGGCCCACAGGAGGAACAGAGTCAAATGCCTTGCTGAAGTCTAGAAAGAGGACATCCACTGGTCTACCCAGGTCCAAGGCACTTGTCACCCAGTCATAGAACTCCACCAGGTTTGTCTGACACAATTTCCCTGGGATGAATCCATGCTGTCTATCGTCCAGGCACCCTGACTTATCCAGGTCCCCCCCTAGCCTCTCCTTGACAATGACCTCCATCACCTTGCCCACCACCGATGTCAGGCTGACAGGCCTGTAGTTCCCTGCCAGCTCCCTTGATCCCCCCTTGTGGATAGGCACTACATGCGCCACCTTCCAGTCTTGGGGCACTCTCCCTGTCCTCAGAGAGATGGTGAAAAGCTCTGCCAGGGGTTTCGCCAGGACATCTGCAAGTTCCTTCAGCACTCTAGGATGTAATTTATCCGGCCCCGGTGCTTTCTCCATCTTAAGGGAGCTGAGGGCTTCCCTCACTCTCTCTGCTGTGATTTCCACTTCTGGTACCTCTTCTTCCTGCTTAGCCCTCCCCCCCTGCCAGTGATGCCTCCCCCTCTCCCCAGACCTGCCGGATCGTAAGGGTCCCCCCTCCTCATTATCTCTGTCTCCTCCCATGTATGATGCAGCATCCCCATTTTCCCTGGTGAAAACTGAGGTGAAGTACTCATTTAGTACCTCAGCCTGCTCCCCTGGGTCTTGTGCCCATCTCTCCCCTGATTTAATCCTGCTAATCTGCCCCTTCACCCTTCGTCTTTCCCCAATGTATCTAAAGAACCCCTTTTTCCCTCTCCTAATTTCCCTGGCCAGGTTCTGCTCCTTCCTTGCCTTAGCTGCCCTCACCACTCTAGTGGCCCTTCTAGCCATCAGCTCATACTCCCCTCGATCCCTTTCACTCCTTGAGAACTTGAATTTCTTATAGGCTGCTTTCTTTCCCCGCACCACCTCCTGGACCTACCTGGTCCACCAACAGGGTTTTTGGGCCCTACCGCATTTTCGTCTTACTCTTGCACAGGTGCTGGTAGCATCCTGCACCCCTCTCCTGATGATTTCCCACCTACTATCAGCATCCATGTCTGACCCAATCCCATCCAAATGCTCCTTAAGGATCCTTCCCATTTCCTTAAAATCCGCCCCCCTGAAGTCAGTTACTTCCATCTTTGTGCAGCCTTCTACCCCTCCTAGTTCCAGGCAGAACCAGACCTTGGCATGGTCACTCCCAGCCAATGGGTCCCTTACCTCCAGGCCCCCAATCTGGTCACTGTCTGCCAGGACCACATCCAGTACCGATGCTTCCTGGTGGTTCCCTCACCTGCTGAGTTAGGAACGCGTCTTGAAAGACATCCAACAACCTCTGTTCCCTGGTCACAGAGGATGTCATAGTCTCCCAGTCTGTTCCTGGCATGTTTAAGTCCCCTAACACCACCACCTTTCCTCTGCCCAGTCTGCAGTGTCTCTTAACATCTGCTACCAGACTGTCCTCCAGCTCCTCCGCCAGGGCAGGGGGTCTATACACCACTCCTATTTTTACTCTCTTGCACCCCCTTGTTATCAAGGTGACCCAAATCGCCTCCACGGTTCCCTCCGCCTCCTCTACTCCCCCTATGCCAATGCAGTTTTTGACTATCATAGCTACCCTCCTCCCCTTCCCTTCCCCCTGTCCTTCCTGAACATAGTGTAACCCTCCAGGTTCAGGTCCCAGTCATGTCTTGTAGTGGCCCAAGTCTCAGTGACCACTGCCACATCCACTGCTCACTCAGTTAACATTGCCTGGAGCTCAGGCATTTTATTGCCCAAGCTCCTGGCATTTAGCAGGACTACCTTCCACCCTTTCCCTATAGTTCCATTTCCCCTGCTCGTGTTCCCATGGGGATTCTGTTTTCTCCTGGTCTGCACTTTGCCAGTTGGCCTTTTCCTGCAATCCTCCTGGTCCCCAGGGGGGTGGAGACAGAGTCCCTCCTTTATCAGCACCCCTTGACAGCCTTTTCTCCCATCCCACCCCTTCACAAGTTTAAACCCCACTTTTCACCAATGAACTCCTCTATTTTCAACTTAAGGATTCCCCTCCCCTCCAAATTGAGATGTAGTCTATCTCTAGCATACAGCTCCTTATTCTCCCAGGTCTCCCCCCAATTCCCCATCAACCCATACCCTCTGGCCTCACACCACTCCCTGAGCCACTGGTTTATCTCCCTAATTTTCCTTTTGTGTTCCCCATTAGCCCACTAACCTCTGGCGGTGCTCTACAGTATAGCCCTTCAAAGGCCTGTGGGATATTCCTAGCCTTTTGTATCCTGCACAACATGGCCAAAGACTGTGGGATAGCCGTACAGGTTGAAGAGGGGGACAGCGATGGGGACAACGGTGACACCGGTGACAATGGGGATGGGCAGCCCCCTTGGATGATGGGACCCCCGACTGATCCAGCTGGCCCAGCTGCACCGGGACACCATCACAGAGGAGCACTTCACCCAACACAGGTAAGTCATGGGGCCATGTGCAACCAACAGTGGCTAGGGCACAACCCACATACACACAGGGACACACACCAGGGGTGCATGATGGCAAGGGAAGTGGCAGGGCACAGAAGCACACACATACAACCAGGGGGGATGAACAGTAACACACTACATGGACGGATACACACACACACACACACAATAGGCACAAAGTGCACAGGGGTCAGGTGCAAAACAGAGCCGGAACACAGACACTAAAAACACACATGTCCACAGGCCACCACATCCACTGACTGTCCATGTGTGTGTGTCAGATGCTGGGCACCATCGCACTTTGGTGTACAGCGCAATGCAGGCATCATCATGCACACGCACCTGTGGACAGCAGTCGGGAGGGTGTGCAGGTGGTCCATGTGTCTGCGTGTAGGGCTGGGCACCCACCAGTGCACTGCCCACTAAAACACACATTGCACACAGGGCAGCACCAGACAGGGCCTGCACTGGGAGACAGCTCAGTCTTGCGGCACAGTGCCACGGCTGCCTCGGATGTGTGGGCGGCCCCGCCGAGACCCAGCAGCACTGGCAGGCTGAGCACAGGCCTCATGGGGTGGCACCGATGGTCCACCAGGGGTTCCACTGTGCAAACATGACCATGCCTGCACAGGTGTCTGCAGCACACTGAACATACCTGCACCAGGAGTTCTCGGGATGCCCACAGCTGAACCCGGGGTCGACAGGGTGGGTGTCGCATGATGCCGGGAATGGGGAGTGGATAGTGAACTGCGCGGTGTGAGCGGCACAGGGGCACCTGACTGTGTGCCCAATGTGGCCACGACAGCGACCAACGCCTGTGTCTGCCTGTCAATGGTGGCAGTCACATCCATCCTCAAATGGTCAATCCATGACAGGATCCTCTCGGTGTCCCTGCTGTGTCGCTCCTCGACCTGCTCCAGAGCCACACACAGTGCCTCCACAGATGTTGCAAGCTGCATCTGCTGCTGTACTGATGCCTGCAGCAGGCGGGTGAGCTCGTCAAAGAGGTCATCTGCCACATCAGCAACCTGTCCCTCAGGGTATGGAAGGGCCTGATGTTCAGCACCCCTTGAGGGTGGGTGTTGCTCACCAGGACCAGGTATGGGCATGTCCACAGGTGGTGCACATATGCCACCACTGAACCCTGTACCCCCAGTCCCGGTGGATGACTGCTGCTGCTGCCCCTCCGCCTGCTGTGCCCAAGGGATCAGTTGGTCCACCTCTGTGGCCGCAACAGTGCCACTGACCTGAACAGCCACTGGTGCCACCCCACCGGTGCTGACAGGTGCAGCCTGGGACTGTGCTGACGTGCAGCCACACACATCGGAACCAGCCAGGTCCATGGGCGTGAGCTGGCCTGCTGTGTGTCCAGTCTGTGACACACACATGTCAATGCCCATAATGGTCATTGCATCATCAATGGTGCAGGTCTGTGCCACAGCCACAGCCACAGTGTGCTGGCATGCTTGGACACCAGACCACTGAGACACAGGAAGGGCACCCCCCACACCTGTCTCAACAACATCAGTGTTGGCAGCCAGGTGTGCACACTGTTGCAATGCACGCCCACTACCTGTGGAGGTGGATGGTCCCCTCCTCCAACTCCAGATGGCTGTCCACAGTGGACAGGCCCTCCACCGCTGACCCCTGCAGACGCACAGGATCTGTAACAGAAAGTAAGGACACATTAGTGCATGTGATCTACCTTCACCCCCCCACAGATCATGACGTACCATGCAGTGATGGGCTACCACCTGTCTGGAAGCCACCTCCTGGAATGCTCTCAATGGCACTGCGCTGCATGCTTGCAGTGAGCCTGTCCTCTGCCGGAGTCAGCTGCACCACCTCCGGCTGGCCCCCACCTGTTGCAGCATGTGCCGGCCTGATGGCAGCCACCTTCTCTTTCACCCTCCTCCTGTCGGTACCCATCTTCTTTTTACACCCCTGCACAGAGCGCTGGTGGCTGCCATGCAGGTTGAAGGCACATGCCACATCCTCCCATGCAGCAGCATGGGCCTGAGGGGTGCCCCGCCGTCCACCGAGCAGTGGCTCCTCATCCAGGTAGGCCTCGAAGAGTGTCTCCGTCTCAGCCTTAGTAAAATTAGGCCTCCTCTTCCGCCCACCATCATCCTCCTCACCCAGTCCTCGCTCAGTCATTTCTCAGCCTGTATGGGTGAGAGTGGTCGCCTGTGACTGTGCAGTACAAAGCAATTCTCTGAGACCACAGTCCAGAGCAGCACACAGCATGCAACTTACCTATAAACTGCAGTAACCGAATATGGCCACTGCAGAACAGTGTCTCATTTTTATGGCACAATCCATGCAAATTAGGTGTGGAGCAACTTTAATGAGATGCAAATTGCGCTGCTGCGCCATTGAATGGCTGATCGGATGATTTGCATATGACAGTTGAATATCGCGCTGTTGCGCTTTGCGCAATAGGGTTGAACGTGCTGAGCCAATGGCGCAGTTCTGTGGCGGCGTAGTACACCACACTGTGCATGCCCAGGTAGCTTACACAGGCATCTGCCGCGCTGATGACGTGCTGTGCGTGGTAAGCAATTCAGGGTATGGCCACCATTGTGCCAGTGGCACTACGGTGATGGTCACTACATGGTGCTGTGGCACAACTGCGCAAAAGTTTGCTGTGGCAATGGCACACAGGTGACCAATCGCGCTAGATGCATAGACATCCGATGGTGCTGTGAGTGGCCTTGTGCCAGAGACCCATGACCCTGTGCCTGATCTTTGCCCCCTTGGCGCTATACGTCTGGCATGTCTGCAGCTCTATCGCGCTGCTGTGACAAGCGGAGCAGAGAATGGCGACGCTATGTACCGGCAGTGCGATAGGGAATGGCAGTGATGTATTGCACAGCAATTCCATGTGGGGTTGCCGTGCTGCAGAGCACCATATTGCCTACTATAGCACTGGAGATGGCACGCAGGAGAGCCCCCCAATGGAGTGCCCTTGAGCTGGCCAACCTTGTGGCTATTGTGGAGCCACACTATGGCCCACTGTATGGTGAAGTGCCACTGGACAGGACCAGGACCCAGGTCTGGCAAGAGGTGGCCACTGACCTGGAGGTGGCCACTGGCCACAGGAGGACGGCCGAGCAATGCAGGCACCGGTATGGGGACCTGAGATGGAGGGAGTCAGAGCTACTGGCATGTCTGCGGTCGCATGCCAGGAGGGGCGTGGTGCCTCGTCCAGGTGGGTGATCTGTCTATGCACCTGTATGGTCCATATAGGTAACACTGTCTTTTGTGTCCAGCACATAGGGGAGGGATGGTCTAGGGTTGGCTGTGGCAGTGTTTACAGGGAATGGGATGGATGGGTCTGGCCAGGTGGGTAGACACACACATTGGAGCAGGGGAAATATGCTTTGGGTTTGTACTGATGTGTTGCTCTCCTTTTGTCTCCCACAGGCATGGCAGAGCGGAGAGGGCCATGGAGCAGCAGCGGAGGGTGGTGGAAGCAGAACGGGAGCGTGTCCGGGAACAACCCCAACGCCAGCGACAGCCTGATGAGGGTGAGTGCCATGACACCATGATTGCTATTGCATGCTGTGTGACAGGGTGGGGAGCAGGGCATGGCCACCATCCATGGACACCACTGCCATGCACGCGACATGTGACAGTCAGCACTGTCCAGTGGCACTGCATGTCTGGGAGTGCATCAATGGTGGTCCATGCATGCACTGGGCACATGGCTGTGGCACTGCCTGCCCACTGCATAGCCATGTTACTGTACGGCCTTGGTTGTGCTGTGCTGGACAGGGGCGGTGTGTGTGCAGTGGTACACATGGCTGTTGCTGCCTGGTTGGGCATGTCTTGTGCACACGGTCACTGTGGGTGGGTGCACACCATCACAGGAGTGGGGCACGTGGCTGTATGCCATGCATGATGGGTGGGCTGCAGGGGGATGGACAGTCACACCCATTGACTCTGATCCCTTGTCCTAGGTGTGCGGATACTCCTTCGCATCGAGCGTTCCATCCAGGATCTGGTTCGTGTGATGGCTGAATCCCTTGCCATACTGCAGGACCTCCATCAGCATGGGGTGAGGAGGAGAAGGTGACCCCAGGAAAGGCCCCAGGCAGTGGAGGAGCAGGCTGGACACCACTGATAGAGCATAACCTCCCCCCTTGACTGACCCTCACACCCCACCTTCCCTCTCCCATTTGTTCACCCCTGCCCCTTACCCACCCCCACCTTGTTCCTGTCCCTCCACCCCATATATGTATACAGATGTCGTTGTATTTTTTGAATATAGTAATTTTGATATAATACTGTGGTGGTCTCTGATTTTCAGTTGGCTATATAGGTGCTCAGTTGCAGTGGTGTGCATGGCATCTGGGGTGGTTCATTCATGGGTATGTGTGTGTGTGTGGGGGGGAGGAAGTGTCTCTGGTGTGGGAGTGGCTATCAGTTGGTATCTGTGGTGTGTGTTGTTCTCTGTGCATTGCATTACTGTGTGCAGTGGTCCATGATGCCTGCTCTGTGTCCATTGTGCCCCTGTCAAACTGTCCTTGGCCTGTGCAGCTGACACCCTTGCATGTCTGTGGCCTGCAAGGTCTGCTGCCTTGTCAGTGGTGGCTGTCCCTGCAGGTCATCCACTATGACCATCACAATGCTGGGTTGCCTCCTGTCACTGGTGAGGTGCATGTTTGCCTCAGGTGACACTGTGGCCTCCACAGTTGCTGTCCCACCTCCATGCTGTGGCTTGTGTGTGTTGCAGGGGCTGTGCACCACTGTCTGTGACTTGTGATCCAGGCATATGCCGGTGGCGTACAGGGCCACAGTTCATGCACAGGGTGGGTGTCACCCCTGTGCCATGGTGGACTGCTGGCTGTGTGTGCACAGTTTACATGGGCCCACACTGGGGGCTTAGTTGCCACACTACTGTGTCCCTGTGTTGGTGTCCCTGAGGGTATGGGTGTGTGTTTGCCCCTGCACTGTGTTGCATCCAGTGTGCTGCATGCTTCCACACAGCACTGTGGGAGTCTGTGCTGGCTGCTGTGGCTCATGGTGGGTTGGGCTGTGACACTTGTCTACTGTGCAGGGTGCTGTATCACTGGTGGTGGTGTCAGAGGCACGCCCTTTCCCGTGTGGGGTACCTCTTGTGATGACACATGTTCGGTCTCTCAGCTGTGCCTCAGGGGGAATGTGTGTGTTGGCACTGTGTCTGCCGTTGTTGCATTGCCGTGTGCTGCTACCCACTGCTGGGTGCTCATGGTGGGTCTGGCTTGTATGGTTCTGTGATCCACGAGGTTGCAGTGTGACAGTGGGGGGGGTATGCATGGGGATTCCTGCAGTGCTGGTCACTGCTCATGGGAGGTGTCTTGGGGTCACAGTGCAGGGTGTGCTGTGCACAGGGGGGGCTGCTGTACCATGGGGTGGTCTGCCCTCCTTTTGTGGCAGTCTCAGCTTGCCGGTGGGTGTGCTGGGGCACCATGGCCCAGCTGTGCTTTGTTTGCTTGTTCCCATGGGCTGGTGGATATTCCATCCCTCCCCCAGTTGTGCTGTGCTTGGGGTGTGGGGGTGCATTGTCAGTTCTGCAGTGTGTTCCTGTGCCCATCTGTGGCATGGGTGGTGGGCCCCTACCTACCTCCCTGGCTGTGCAGTTCCATTGCTCTGCTGCTGGGGAGCTCCCTGCTTGTGCTGTGGCACCTCTGGGCTGCTCAGCTGGGCTGCCCTTGTTGTGCTATAGCTCATCGTATCTGCTCAGCTTCCCCTTCCTGGTTGTGCTATGGTGCAGGTTTGCGATATTCAGACGTTGGCTGGTTGCGCTATTTGGCTTGCTCCACATTTAAATATCACGTCTATTGCAAATGTGCGTAATGGACTTGTGCTTGCTCCTGCTATTGCGCACTTTTTGGGCACAGTTTGAATGTCCAGCCCGCTGTGTACATATAGAATAAATTAATTCAATTGTATTTATTGTTGATGTTTTAAGTTTTCATTGAAAAAAATCTGTTTTTCTGTTTCTTATGAATGTATACCATGTGACGTGACCAGTATAAAAGGGGTTTTGCCCGTTAATATGACAGGCTCCCTGAGGAAGACCTTGCAGTCCAATGTGGGAAGCCAGTAAGAGGGCTTGGGGGATACTGGGATGTATAGGAAGAGGGCATCACCAGTAGAAAACAGGAAGTTAGCCCTCTGTTCAGACAGTGAGACCCCATCTGGAGTACTGCGTGCAGTTCTGGAGACCCCGGGCAGGATTCATTAAGTAGTTTGGGACTAAGTGCCACACCACAACCCAAGTGGTGCTCCGAAATAGCCGCAGCTGTGGAGCACCCAATTCACAGCCACAGCAGTTGCGGAGGGTGCTACGGCAGGTCCCACTGTCCATAGCAGCTTCCCACAGCTGCGGTGCTGACCCTGGTAACAGCACATGACTGCTGCTGTAATCCATGGAGCCAGTCGTAATCTGGCTCCACCTTTCTGAATACCTGCAGCTGCGGGTAACCTGTGGATTTGCAAGTGGCAACCCCCTTCCACTGAGGTTTTCCCACAGCTGCTGGACCTTCCCCTTGGTTAGTGAATCCTGCTCATCATCTCTGCAAGGACATAAACAGGATGGAGGCAGTCCAGAGGAGGGCAACTACAATGGTGCAGGGTCTGCACCAGAAGCCATAAGAAAAGAAACTAAAGGAGCTTAATATGTATATCCTTGAGGAAAGGAGGGAAGAGTGGGGACATGATAGAAACTTTCAAGTACCTCAAGGGAATCAACAAAGTCCAAGACGGTAGCATCTTTCAGAAAAAGAGATGTGCAAGAACAAGGGGGAACAATTTTTGAAGACAGAGGGGGGATGGCTCAGAGGCAACATGAGGAAGTATTTTTTCATGGAGAGGGTGGTGGACACATGGAACGGCCTTCCTGAGAAGATCATGGGGTCAAAAAGCAGTGGGAGAATTCAAGAATGTATGGGCAGACATAAGGCTCAGGAAGTCATAGATATGGTCATATAATATATGGTCATATAATAGAATCTGTTATATGTTCATAAATAATGTTTGCCATCATTATTAATAAAACTTGTCTTAGATATGGTCAGCAGGGTAAGGCATATAAGAAGGGCTGCACCTAAGAATTCTGGGGCCTAGGACAAGTCATTTTAAATGGGCCCCTGTTTCTCAAACCAGCTAATGCCAGGGTTAATGCCAGCTCCTTGGTTAGGCCCCGCTGAGCTCAGGGCCCAGGACAACAGTCCCCACTTGTTCCCCCATGACTGTGGTCCTGTATATGAGGAGAGGTTGAGTGCACTGAACATGTACTCCCTGGAAGACAGGAGAGAGAGAAGGGACATGATTGGGACCTTCAAGTACTTGAAAGGGATAAATAAGGTTAATAAGGAGAGTCTCTTTAAGCTGAGTGGCAACCATAACATGAGGGGGCACAGTCTTAAGCTGGAGGGTGGGAGGTTTAGGAAGGAAGTCAGGAAGCACTTCTTCACAGAGAGGGTGGTGGACACTTGGAATGCACTGCCAGAAGAGGTCATCTCATTGAAGACAGTGGGCAGCTTTAAGAGAGGTTGGGACAGGTGTAGGGGGAGGGTAAGGATCATGGGTAGGGAGGATGAGAGGTATGGGGAGAGGGGGCAGGGACAGTAGCTCAAGCTGTGAACCTGCAACACTAGCCGACTTGATAGACCAAATAGCCTTCTTCTGCTGGCTTCTTCGTATATTCATATGTTAGGCAATTCGGGTGGGGGTTAGGAAGAAGTAGGCTGTTGGTTAACTAGGATCTGCAGCTTATCCAATAGGTAGGGAAATGGGCAGACTGGGTGGGACAAGTAGCCCTTATCTACCAAGTCTATGTTTCTATGTTTCTATGTAAGCACTGGTGCTGTTTTTCACCATATTTCTGATCATACTGGAATAAATCCTTGCTAAAGGGAAAAAGGGGTTGTTTTTCAGTGTCTTTCTGGTCACACTGGAATGAATCCTTGCTAAAGACTAATAGTCTGACGTGTTTTCCCTATGAGTGTACTCTGTTTCTTTTGTTCTTGGACATTTGGGTTAGCTACCCCCACACTGCACCAACAGACCACTGGTCTTGATTGTGCACATGGAACCACAGTTTCCTATATTTAGGGTTGAGTAGGGTGTGTAATGTAAAACCCCAATTTTTGCATTCTAATAACTTTGCAGCCATCAATGGATTTGCATAAAGTTTTGCAAGCGTGGTTTTGTAGGGTAGATCTCTGGATGTGCCAAGTTTTTTTGCAGTTGGATGTGTTAACTCTGAGTGCTGGATAGTGCAAAAAGTAATTTTTTGGGAAGGGGGTTGCTGTTTTTTTTGGTGACACCTGTAGTGCGCAGATAGTTTGGAATTTTGGTTTGACGTGTTCAGTGTAAAAAGGGGCTGGCCCACACATGTGTTTTTTGCTGGTTTAGTGAAACAAATTGTAATACATTCCAAAATTGTTGCATTTAAAAATTACAGGTTCTGAGCACTTTAATATAGCTGTATGAAGGGAAAAGAAAGAATCCTTTTCCCTCTGGGATCAATCCTTTTCATGAGGGAAAATCATTTTTTTCCGCCATCCTGTTTTTTTTTTTTTTAATTAAAACCAACAAAAATGACATCCTGCAGAGCGACCAAGATCTATCTTGCTTATTAGAGCTCCTTTCAGTGGGTTTTGGTAGAGTGACAGTAAGGTTATTTTTAAGAACAGACTTGACAGCTATATGAAATCTAATAAGCTTTTAAAACACTATATGTAGGTCTGAAGCATTATGGGCATTTCAGCCTTCTGCTTCATACAGTTTCTTAGTATGATTCTTAGTATGATTTTGCACTTAACCATTAGAGAAATGATCAGAAATGTATTTCCTTTTTATATTTTAAATCCCTTTTCATGGTTCACTTAGACTTTTTTCATATGACTTTTTTCATTCATGGGGAAAAGGATTCCTTCATATGGGGCCGGATTTTCAAAGGCCTCAGATTGGTGCAAGGTGCTTATGTCGATCAGGTCTGATGCAAGAGGCACCTTGCACCAAGAGCTGCACCAAGTGGTATTTTCAAAGGCAGCCTGCATCACTCAGCAGGCTGTCTGTGCCAAAGTGTGTGGGCACCCGCCTTGCACCACGAAAGTGGCTGCGGCATGGCGCTAGGGGGCTTGCGGCAGACCCAGATGGCCGCAGCCCTCAGATCTAGGATTTCAAAGACCCCCCAGGAACTAAGTGCCAAGTACCCTTAGACCAGTGAAGAGCTGGTCTAACAGTAATTAGACAGCTCCTGGGAGGGTCATTCAGTATGTGCCACTGTGTGGCCTGCCCTGATCCATCCCCGATGGGTGATCCCTGGTGGTCCAGTGGTCCCCCCGTCACCCCCCCGTCATGAGCCCTGACACCCACTGCATTGCATATTGACATCTTCCTGGTGGCCTAGTGCCCTCCTCACAGGTAGTGCCCATCTCTGCACTCCCACCCCCCTCCCGTACCCCAATCTGGCAAGCTGGCACAGCCCTCCACACACCACCATGGCAGGCTGCCGAATGAGCTGTCAGTGTGAGTACTGTATACAGTATACAGTACATGCACTGACAACTCATTCAGTGGCCATCAGCAGGTGGTGTGTGAAACGGCAATCGCAGACTGGATCAGGTATGGGAGGGGTGGAAGTGCAGAGATGGGCACTACCTGCTGGGGGCACTAGACCACCAGGGTACAGGTGTGTGTTGGGGTATGGTGTGGCACGGTGGTGCTGGGGGGGCTGTTCAGTTGCTAGCCCCTGTCTGTGGGTGCCACAGACTCCCACTGCCATTGCAGCATTGTGGGTGGAGTGCCATATGTTTTACAGCACCACCTTGCCACAAGCCACTAGGACTTTGGCGCTGGGACCATGTGGATTAGAAAATCAGGCACACTCCATACTTGCAAGCTGCAATTGTCACAGCTTGCATCGAGCTTTGAAAATCCATCCCATGGTGTCTAGTGGCACCCCCAAACCCCCGATCACCATCCCCCTCAATATTTTATATTGTAAACATACAATTTATGTGCCTGTTTAAGTTAGGACTCATGCCCCTACTGACTGAAATGCACAAAGAAATTTCACCTGCTGAAGTCACTGATGTCTCCAAGGTCAAACAGGTGATTAGTCAATCACAGTACAGCCTGTCAGAGATAGCTGATTACAGTGATTGACAGCTCTGCTAATCCTCAAGAATTCCCATGATTGCTTGCCTGGGACCGCAGAAAAGAGACATCATTTGCACCCAGTTGTCACCAGCCATTCTGAGGTTGAAATCTGGTCAGTCTGTCATGGTAGTTTGTTACAGCCATAATATCTTTGTTTTGTGGCTCCAGTGAAGCAGAGAATAGGGAATGAGAGATTGCTCTCATAAATAATTTATTTCCAGACACAATGAGTGTGGTTGCAGGTGTATCAGTAAATAAAAAAAATTAAAACAGTGTGCTGACGGAACCTCGGAATGCAAGCACTCCCCCAATGTAGGTGAACTGACTACACCTGCTCTACACCAGAAACAAGTTGTGAAATAGTACTAGTCTACATTTTAATATTGCAATAGGAGCATTGTCTAGTGATTACAAATGGCAGCAAGCAGTGTAGGCAACTAGATGTGCCTCGTCCAGTCCCTTTTAATAGCCCTGGTGGAGAGTAGCACTGATTAAATCCTCCTGCCCACACTGCTCCATGCCATTTGTAATCACTAGACAATGCTCCTATTGGAATATTAAAATACAGATTATACAATAGGTTCCAAAACTGCCGCTCCCTGATTGGTTGATTGGCACTTTGAACCCATTGTAAATCCTCACCAGTACCAATGGGAAGAAGTGCCAACCAACCGTACCACCTTTCAAACTGACACGTATCCATATGATGCAGCGCCCTTTCACTACACTTCTAAGAACCATGCTAGATTGCTCCTATGAAGATGCTGACAAGCACCATAGAAAAAAAGCATGTTAAGTCAAAAAATCGAACCCTCATTTCTTCTAATGGATTTTGAAGAGCTAGAATAGTGTTTGGAGTTCTGTCAGAGAACACTGACACCGAAAGTAATAAAGTTTACCAGATTCCTGTAACAATAAATATACCTGGCATTACACAAAACGCAACTACCTCAGGCCACACTCCCATCATGGACCATCGTGTTGCAACTGATCTACAAATGCCACAGTTGTCTCAGCCACTAACCTAGGAACCAGTTGCACAGCCAGCAGTCCAGGAACCAATTGCATCACAGGCAATTACCTCCCAGTACAGTAAAAAAGACAAAGGGACTATTTTTCCTCACAGAGCAACACTACCACCCAAAAATCATATTATCCTGTATAAACACAAATAAATCCCCCCTCCCAAAAAAATGTACAAAACAAGAAACTATTGCATAATAGCAATCTGCCACTCCAGGGTGTGGGTCACATCAGGATTAACAATATCTGGTGTGTTTTGCTCACTCAGCCTATCGGCCTTGTGACCAAACAACACACCAGGCATTGTAAATCCTAGTGTAACCAACACCCTGTCATGGTAGACTGCTTAATTACTACACTGGAACTGCACATTATAAAAGTTAAAGCTTAAAAAGTAAGTAAATTCTTTCATCAAGTTTTGCATGCTGCAGTCCTTAGCCATTTTATCTTGTGTCACTGCACTAACAAGCATTTGACAATGCCGAATGTTGTCTTGCTGGCATTGGCATTGCTTGCTAGTGCAGGAGTTAGAGAGATGCATAATAGGAATGGCAGTGAAGAATGGAACCGTCGTCAACCCCACCTCATCCCACCCTGCTGAGAGTGACAGGCACTGGGGTGTGCCTTTGGGTCATTGGCCATAACACTCATGCCATTTCACTTCACCCTACTCTGCAGACTCTGATAAGTGTCACATTGTGCCTTGGGGTTGTTGGGCCTTACGCTCACCCTATTCCATAATGAAGTACATTGAGCTGGGTGCAGTATAGAAGAAAGGGGTGAACTTTGGGGCTGAAGAGTCCAAGACACACCTTGATGCCTGTCAGTGGCTGTAGGGTGGGGGTGGGAGTGGGGGTGCAATGGCATGAGCATTACAGCTGACAATCAAAAGGCACACCCCTGACGCCTGTTACTCTGTAGAGGGTGGGACGTTATGATTAGAAACCCTAATGCCCTGAGCGTTTATTGGTATCTGCACTCCAAATTTTCCACACAGCCTTTTTGTGACCCCACCTTATGAAAGCATTTGGGACCTCTGTTCATGAACATTGGCACTGTGATGTTGTTAATCTGACCAGAATGTTGATTTCCCACAATGACCGTGCCCTTCTGCGCCACGTTTGAAAACACAGTTAGGGCAGGATGTGAAAAATGACAGCTGCACCATTCATAAGGAGGTATGAAGAGATGGCAATTTTGAACATTGAACACAGTCATTTTTTTGAATTCTTTCACCAAATTTTTAACATAGGCATTCTGAGACCTTTGCTCATGAACAGTGGCACTATGATTTTCTTAATCTGTCTCAAACGTTGATTTCCCATTGCAACTGCACAATTGTGTGCCAGATGTGTGAAACCACATTTCGGGCAGGATGTGAAAAATGACAGCTGTACTGTTCATAAAGAAGTGTGCAAAAATGGCAATGTTGAAAATCTGGATTAAAAATATATAAAATTCTTGAAGTTATGACTGTGCGTGGAAACTGCACAATGTATGCTCATAACATAGTAATTTTTCAGTATTTTGTCACCAAATTTTAAACTTAGGCATTTGGGACCTCTGCTCTTGAACAGTGTTACTGTGATTTTCTTACTCTGTCCTGAACATTGTTTTCCTACAGCGACTGCACCATTGTGCACCGGATGTGCAAAAACATATTTCAGGCAGGATGTGGAACATGACAGCTATACTGTTCATAAGGAGGTGTGAAAAAATGGCAATGTTGAAAATCTGGAGTAAAAATATTAAAAATCCTCGAAGTTATGAGCGTGCATGGAAACTGTGCACGCACTCATAACACAGTAATTTTGAGAATTTTTCATCAAGTTTGGAACATAGGTCTTTAGAGCCCCCTCATGAACAGTGACACTGTCATTTCATTAATCAGTCCCAAAAGGTGATTCCATGCAGTGACCATGAAATCACCTTTCGGGACTAGATAATGAGATAACAGTGACAGAATTCATGAGGTGGGGTCCCAAGAACCCCATGTTGAAACTTTGGTGCCAAAATTCTTAAAAGTGACTGATATATGCACCAAAGTTGAAAAAAAAAACATGTATGCCATTATACAGCTTACCAGCATTTCTTCAGTTTGCAGTCAGCTTTGAAGAGTGCAGACATGTTCCCGATCCACTGAAGATCATTGCACCAGACTCCAGAGGTAAGTATGGGGTGGAAGGTTGTGGGGAGGTGGGGTGCACAGAAGGTGGGTGCGGGTCGGGGGAGGGGGCAGCCGACAAAGATGGACCGTTTTCTACTTTACAGGTTTTTCACTTTATCTTTTTATTGGTATTTGAATACATAAGAAAGAGACACTCATTCAACACTATTGAAAAAGACCATCCATGTACAAAGCAAAACATCATGTTGTCCATGAAATTATAAGGGTTATAAAGTAGAGCATCTCATTACATGGTTCTTATAAAATCTTGCATCCATACAGGTTAATAACTGAATTATGTCAAAATGAAAGTCAGACAAGACAACTATGAAGTAGAGAATCTACCATATAAAAAGTGAAATTTGATAAATACTTGACTTGAAATGGTAGGCCCAGATATTCAAAAGAGTTGAGCCATGCGCAATAGGGTTGCGCCTGCGCAAGTCCGAAATGCGCCATTCTGCGATTTTCAGCAGGAGGCTGTTGCGCCCCCCAAATCATGCTGAACAACAGTGCAATGATAATGAAGGCATGTGCAACTGAAGGGGGAGGAACCATGCATAAACTGCACAGTCAGATATTCAGCCGGGCTGTGCAGAGTTATGTAAGCACAACCCCTACCTGCGCCTGCACAACTTTACGCCACAAAAAAAAGGATCAAGTCAAGGACCAACCAGAGGTGAGCTGCCGCTTTGCAGAGCGCAACACAGCAGCTGCCACCTGTGGGTGGCCCTCCACTCGTTCCCGGCGGTGCCCCCCCATGCCCCGATCATGGGCTGAAGTCTCTCCAGCAGCCCGATCGCTGGCATAATGTTATATTCTCCATTAGCCCTCTACTTGGGCATAACGTTATGTCCTCTCCCACGAGCAGCCCAATCGTGGCATCAGACTTCTCCCCCAAAGTCCACATCCCTGGTGGTCCAGTGGACCACAAGAAGCCCGATCGCAGGCATAAAGTTAAACCCCCATGTCCAATATCCCTGGTGGTCCAGTGGACGCGAGAAGCCAGATCGGGCGGATCTGTGTACCCCTATGTATGTCATCCCTGGTGATCTAGTGGCCCCCCACCCACCCACCATGGAGCCCACCATCCCACTCCCATCAGCCGGGCGGGCGGCAACACCCCACCGCCTGCCACCCCACACCTGCCGACTGACAGATCGGTGGGGCTGCATGCCATTGATGCAGAGCATGAGCCAATGGGCATGCAGCCCATACCATATAGCAGTTCAGATATGGAATGAATTCATTCTTCACATATCTGGACTGTCTTAGTGTATGGGCTGCATGCCCATTGGTTTATGCTCTGCACCAATGGGCGGCAGCCCTACTGAGCTGTCAATCGGCAGACGGTGGGGCGGCAGGTGGGTGGGTGCTGCCCCTGCCAGCTGATGAAAGGGAGGGTGGTGGGGATCCGTGGTGCGTGGGTGGGTCACTAGATCACCAGGGATGACATACTTGGGGGTAAGGATGCCTCCCACGATCTGGCTTCTTGCAGTCCACTAAACCACCAGGGATATTGGACTTTGGGGTGGGGTTTAACTTTATGCCCACAATCAGGCTTCTCGTGGTCCACTGGACCACCAGGGATATTGGACTTTGGGGGGGTTTAAGTTCATGCCCACAATCAGGCTTCTCGCGGTCCACTGGACCACCAGGGATTTTGGACTTAATGAATTCATTCATTCACATATCTGGACTGCCTTGTACGGTATGGGCTGCATGCCCATTGGCTCATGCTCTGCACCAATGGGCGTGCAGCCCTACCGAGCTGTCAGTTGGCAGATGGCGGGGTGGCAGGCAAGTGGGGTGCTGCCACCCGTCGGGTGATGGGGGAGCGGTGGTGGGGCTCTGTGGGTGGGTAGGGTGGGGCCACTAGATCACCAGGGATAACATACTTGGGGGTAAGGATGCCTCCTGTGATCTGGCTTCTGTGGTCCACTGGACCACCAGGGATCTTGGACTTTGGGGGTTTAACTTTATGCCCGCAATCAGGCTTCTCACAGTCCACTGGACCATCAGGGATATTGGACTTTGGGGGGGGGGAAGTCTGATGCCTGTGATTGGACTGCTCAGGGGGGACATAACATTATGCCCATGATCGGGCTGCTCAAGGGGGACATAACGTTATGCCCATGATCGGGCTAAAGGGGGGGAACAGAACATTATGCCCGTGATTGGGCTGCAGGGGGGGAAGTACTATTATGCCCGCAATCGGGCTGCAGGGGGCGTCGGTTCCCTATGGCTGCTGCCTGGCAGAGCGCCAGGCGCAAGTCGTCGGGGATCGGTGCACCTGCATGCTAATGGCACGCAAATGGGGCCATAATCAGATGCAAATGGCCCCCCCGTGCCTTGCATAGATTATGGCCCCATTTGCATGTCAACCTTTGATATCGCAGGTGCTGTGCATAGCACAATGGAACTTGCGCCACCACATCTCAATGCTCCACTCTGACCACTTGCAGTGCGCCATGCATAGTGGGTGTCGCCAGGAGGCAATATTCAAAGAAGTTGCGCCATAGTGCAACTCCGTTGAATATCGCCCTGGCCACACCCCTGTGCAACATTTTTGAGCGGCACAGGGGCTTGCGCCACACAATGACACAGTTTGAATATCTGGCCCATAGAGTATATATTGTGATGCATATGAAAATACAATCTGTTCCTATCCATAAGAGGTTGAAGATAGATCAATAGTAGTTTGAGGAAAAGTAAAAGATCATAGATAGGAGAGCATGAAGAGCTGGAAGGGAGAGAAAAGAGAGTAGTAAGATATCCATGCTAGGGAATAGGGATGTCCATGATTTAAAGCAATATAAAAAGAAGGGACTGAATGCGCATATAATTAAGATCTGGAGGAGCTGGAAATATTGATATACCTGAAATAATCCCACCAGCATCTATCATATACAGTGAGTCGGTCATCAGTTATATGTGATAATCAGTCTAGAGATGCATATTGGGAAAGGTTTTGCAGAACATCTGAAAGAGTTTGTAATAGGGTGTGGGATAAGTGACAACTCCAGAGACTGGCATTCAGTTTGGTGCTCACACTAACTTTGTGTGGCCCATTTATTCAAAAAAAAAATTTAATTCAGGCTCTTCTTCAGCTTTAACTTCCAAAACTGGAAGTAAGAGGCTTCCCAAAAAAAAACAAAGAAAATAATTCAGTATAGCAACTGAGCTTCAGTATCCCCACATGGAATACTGCCACAGAGTGGTGCCTACAAACAAATAGAACCACTACCATCTCTGTCATCCGCCTGTCTGCTAGGTCCCTTGTCTCTTCTCTTTATATAATGCTCAGAGAATGACATCATCAGTCACATGATCCGCCCCTAACACTAACTCGGGACAATCAAGCAACTGAAGCACAAGCAGCTCACCTGAGTAGCTGAGGAAGCCAAATCTCCAGCCTGATAACTTTCGAGGCAGCTCCCACCCCCCAAGCTAGGCACTCGGGACAATCAAGCAACTGAAGCACAAGCAACTCACCTGAGTAGCTGAGGAAGCCAAATCTCCAGCCTGATAACTTCGAGACAGCTCCCCAAGCTAGGCACTCAGGACAATCAAGCAACTGAAGCACAAGCAGCTCACCTGAGTAGCTGAGGAAGCCAAATCTCCAGCCTGATAACTTTTGGCAGCTCCCCAAGCTAGGCACTCGGACAATCAAGCAACTGAAGCACAAGCAGCTCACCTGAGTAGCTGAGGAAGCCAAATCTCCAGCCTGATAACTTTCGAGGCAGCTCCCCCAAGCTAGGCACTCGGACAATCAAGCAACTGAAGCACAAGCAGCTCACCTGAGTAGCTGAGGAAGCCAAATCTCAGCCTGATAACTTTCGAGCAGCTCCCCTCCAAGCTAGGCACTCGGGACAATCAAGCAACTGAAGCACAAGTAGCTCACCTGAGTAGCTGAGGAAGCCAAATCTCAGCCTGATAACTTTCGAGGCAGCTCCCCAAGCTAGGCACTCGGGACAATCAAGCAACTGAAGCACAAGCAGCTCACCTGAGTAGCTGAGGAAGCCAAATCTCCAGCCTGATAACTGAGGCAGCTCCCCAAGCTAGGCACTCGGGACAATCAAGCAACTGAAGCACAAGCAGCTCACCTGAGTAGCTGAGGAAGCCAAATCTCCAGCCTGATAACTTTCGAGGCAGCTCCCCAAGCTAGGCACTGGGACAATCAAGCAACTGAAGCACAAGCAGCTCACCTGAGTAGCTGAGGAAGCCAAATCTCCAGCCTGATAACTTTCGAGGTAAAGAGAGCCTCTTCTCTTCATCTGGACGCCTGCAGAGGGGTGCTACCTGATGAACACTTATATTTTATGAACTTTGTTCCTGTTCACCACTGGGTGGGCTTGTTATTTGATTCTCTTTGTGCTACTAATTGCTGAAGTGTAAAGCTAGGGACTCACTGGCTTTTCTAGAGTTGCCTTGCTGATTTCATCTTAAAGCCAGATATACCAAGCAGCTAATATAGATCAGACTTGTTTAATATGGTGGTATTTGGAGCTAATTGCTGATTTCATCTTAAAGCCAGATATACCAAGCAGCTAATATAGATCAGACTTGTTTAATATGGTGGTATTGAGCTAATTGTGCTTGTTACTGAAGGCATTAGGTTAGCTGGGTCCTAGTGTGACCTCATTTTGGAATAGCCCTGTTTGCTTAGGAGTGGAGCTCCTTTGTGTAAGTCACAACATATTCTCCCACTGCATAGTAATGAGAGGCTTTGTTTTCTCCACAACATAGGCAGCTCCCCCCAAGCTAGGCACTCGGGACAATCAAGCAACTGAAGCACAAGCAGCTCACCTGAGTAGCTGAGGAAGCCAAATCTCCAGCCTGATAACTTTTGAGATAAAGAGAGCCTATTCTCTTCATCTGGACGCCTGCAGAGGGTGCTAGCCCGATGGCGCTTAGCGCCATCTGCCCTCCCACCCAACCACCCTCCCACCCAGGGGGCTGTCAATTTAAGATCCACCCCGTGACATCACATCCAGTGATATCACGTCCTGTTGCCCAGAACTATCTCCCCACTTTCCCATTTGCAGGTTATACCTGCTGGCCACTAGAGGGACCTATGCTCCCTCACTACTTCCTACTCCTACCTGTACAGCACTACTTCCCTGGGATCTTGCTCACCACAATGTATTGGCCCTGCCTCATGCTCTGCCTGTGCCTATCCCCACTAGCAGTGCACTTACCCACTTACCCATCTGCTAGTCCACACTGTGCCCTGGCACCCCTCCCTCCCCTTGCTCCTGAACCTCTTCTCCTGCCCCTTGGGACCTCTGTATGTCCCCATCCCCTCTGCCCTCCCCCTAGCTTTCTCTTCACCTCAGGCACATCTGGGTGTCTTCTTATTCTTGCTTTCCCCTCCTGTACCTCCCTGCCCACCCCCTGCTCCCTTAGCCTCCCCTCCCCTCCCTCTCATGTCAATTGTAGGAAAACCTCTCACCATCTCCCCAACCAGGGTGTTAGTCATGCTACTACTCCTGTCAGGAACATTCATCCAAACCCTGGCCCGGTTCCCAGGAGCTCCCCAACTCGCACCACAGGCCTGCATGGTCTCCATGAATATCTGTAGCCTCCTAAAAAGTTTGACTCACTACAATGCCTGGTCACATCAATTAACCCTGATGTCATCACCCTGGTTGAGACTTGGCTGTCAAAATCCTCCCTGACTCCCTAGTCTCCCTTCCTGGTTTCACCCTTTTCGGTCCAACCGTGTTGGGAGGCGGGCGGCTGCCTATTTATGTCAAGGAATCTCTCCCACTAGCCCTCCTGCCCACTCCCATCCTGACTCCAGGGCCCAGGCACTTACGCTGAAACTAACCCCTGACCCTTTAAAGGGACCCCTTTATCTGACTACTGCATACGTGCCCCCCAGGGACCAAACGCAGGCCATTGCCTCTCTTACAGAATACCTTACCTCTCTACCTCCTTCCGCTGATCAAATTCTGGTGGGTGACTTAAATGTCAACTGGCTCAGCCCCTCCTCCTCCTCTACCCGAGACTCCTTTTCTGCAATAGACCTAATGCAACTAGTTACCCACCCTACCAGGACTAACCCCAAGAGAGGCTCCAGTACACTGCTTGATGTGGTACTCACCAACCGCCCTAATTGGATCCCCAATGTACAAGTCCTCCCAGACTCTCTCAGCGATCACTCCCCCATTCTATTCCACTGGTCAACCTCAGTCCCCAAACCCATAGCATAGTCCACATGCCGGCGGCGTCTAATACCTGGTGGACTGATAAAACTTAAGGAACTTCTGTCCCAAATTGACTGGTCTCCTATAGGCAACTCCTGACATCGACACAGCTCTCTCCTTCTTTACCCAAACTTTTAATAATGCCTGTGATATCTTTGCCCCAGTGTTGACCTGCCGTTCTAAAAGGAAGAATGCCCCTTGGGTTATCCCAGCTTTGATCCACCAGCTCAAACATAGGGACAACCTATGGCACTGTGCCATTGAGACTGGCCGGCCCAATGACAGGCAGTTATATGCCGCCGAAACAAGTGCACTGGGCCATCAGAAAGGCAAGTCTGAGCACTATGGTCCTCACTCACTGCCTCATGGTGGAATCCCAGAACCTTCTGGGATAACATTAAACAGTTAAATGGGAGTGCACACTCCCCCACCACAGATCAACATTAATGGTGTGATCTCCTCAGACCCAGCCCTCATAGCCAACCACCTCAACACCTCATTCACTGACCTTAGCCCTATCCTCCCTACAAATGTTTTTGACCCTCCTCCCCCAGCACCTGCCGTAAATCTTTCTCACCCTTATTTTCTCCTCCACCGTGTTTCTGCCCAAGAACTTAGGCCGCACCTTGTCACTGCCCTCAAGAGTAATAGTACAGGCAGTGACAGCCTGGATCCGTGTATCCTACGGCTGGTCTTAGACACAGTCCTTACCCCGATCACATGCCTCATCAACCACTCTCTTTGCCTGGGGAAGGTTCCAACTGCCTGGAAAGTCACCACTGTCACCCCTATCTTTAAAGGTGGTGATAGGACTGTGGTCAAACTATCGACCGATCTCCATTCTCTCTCCTCTCCAAGGCCTTGGAAAAGTGGTTGGCCTCTCAAATCTCTGACTACCTCTCCACCTACAATGTCCTTTGTCCTGAGCAGCATGGCTTCCGAGCGGGCCACATGCCAACACAGCCTTCCTAGAGTTCTCCAACTTTCTCCACCCTCCTTAGACACTGGTTCTCTGGCTGGTGCTGTCTTCATTAACCTCTCGAAGCTTTTGACACTGTCTCCACCCCTCCTTCTTGATGCCCTTAGTCTCTCTGGTTTTGCTGTTGGCCTATCTCCTGGTGCACCAGTTATCTGTCTGACCACTCACAGCGTGTAAAAATTAATGGGACCTACTCAGACATCTGTCCCATCTTTTCTGGGGTTCCCCAGGGCTCCATTCTGGGCCCCTTACTATTCTCTTTACCTTAACACCCTTCCATGCTCTTGCTCGGGGAACATTCTATTGTATGCTGATGATGCAGTCATCTTTGCCTCAAGTCGTAACCCTACTGCCCTCCAGGACTCGCTGCAGAAGTCCTTCACTGAAGCCGAGGGCTGGTTCAAGGAACACAGATTGGTGATAAATCTTAAAAAAACAAAAACCATGTTCTTCACTCATCCCCAAAACAAGTCCTGCAACTTCAAACTCCTCATTCGCTCTGGGTCCTCATTCCCACTCGAACAAGTTTGCTCCTATAAATACCTAGGGATCCATTTTGACCCCTCCCTCTCCTTCCATGGACACATCGCTGCCCTAGCCACTGCCACTAATATCCGATTGGGCATCTTACATTGGTATAAACACTGCCTCCCCGGAGGCTCTTTGACTCACAGTCACCTCCTCTATCCTGTCCCTAGTGGACTATGGACTGCCGGTGTATGGTGCTGCTGATCAGACCGCACTCCATAAATTCGCACTACTCTGAATAAGGCCTGCAGGTTAATTACTGGAGCACCTAGGATGACACACACCTGTCTACTGTATGCTAAAGCGCTGGTACTTGATCTCGACGAGCGCCTCAAATATCTTACCTGTACCCTTACAAAAAAGACCCTCCTTGGGCTTTCCCCACCAGGATTGACCACCACCATCGCCGCTCTGTCCCACTAGTTCATACTCGGACCTCTGGGAAAACCTCTTGTTATCCCTAGAGCTAGGACCTCTCACGGCCAAAGAGCCTTCAGCTTTAGGGCCCCTCCTGGTTCAACACACTGCCCTCTCCATCTCCAAGCTCCAACTATATCGTGTTTTCAAAACTTCCTTACGTAACCACCTTATTAACACCCGATGCTGTAACTGCCACTAGTCAAAGCCGTATCAATACTTATGACAAAGCTTATTACTAAGCTGCTAAGGATGACATAACTCTGGTATTGTTTGCATCCATCCTACCTGTACCAGCTTGTTTGTATCTATGTCTTAATTTTACTGTTATACTTCTGTGTTGTACTGCTATACTGTGTATTTTGGTTTGTCTTACTGTGACAAGGTACCTTTGTAAATGAGCCTATGGCTCAAAGGTTTTCCAAACTGCTGTTTAAATAAATAAAATAAATAATACATGAAATTAACCTATTATAATATAAAAATATGGGGCATCACACAGACATACACTTTCATTCTTACAATATTAATTCAGAACATAATATATCATACTCAAAAGACTAATGGCAAAATAGTATTTGGCAGTGAATATGAAAGGGCTAATTATGTTCTATGTTCCCTCCTACTTCTGTGATATCATATTCTGTTGGGACTATAAGACTAGCCCACTAGAGGGCCACTGGCCCTTAAGAAACAGTCAAGCACAAAGAAAGCAAAAGGGCCAGTCCCTCGGTATGTTTTAGTTTTCAGTTACACCAAAACGTAGTTCTATGACATGAATTTTGTAAAAGGGGTACATTCTTTTAACCCTGATTCATTTTTTTTTTTATACCTCTATGGGCCAGATATTCAAAACTTTGCCCCGGGGCAAAATTAGCACTGCCTAGTGGGCAAACTTAGCCCGGAGCACAGAGCAAGCTATATTCAAATGAATAGCCCAGGGCAAACAGCTTCCGAATATAGCATGGTAATGAGGCCATGCAAACTGGGCTGGGAGTGCAGGGCAAACATAGCCCTGGAATAAGACAGCACTGAATAAAGCAACCAGGAAGTGCAACCTACAACAGCAACACAGTACACAGCAATGTGAGGGCAGGTACAGATGAGCTACGTGGCCAATGTGTGTGCCAGCAAATGCATGGACTCAGTACAGCTGCAGGAAGCAACATATGTGAAAGAACAGTGATCAAAACTGTATAATATTCCCCGTACCATTAGCGCCACACTAACACATTAGCGCGGCATTAGCGCGGAGCTAAGCAGTTAGCCCGGAGCAAACACGTTTGCCCAGAGCTAAAATGTGCCATATTCAAAAGTGCCATGCAAATGAGCCTACTTAGGTAGTCTCTGGGCAAACAACCGGATTAGTATCTCATTAAACCCTGATTTGCATGCAGTTTGCCCAGTGTTACTGCAGGGTCCCACAGAGCCACCTGTAGGTCTGTCTGGAAGTACAGGGGCTGACCAGGTCCAACCGCAGTTCCACCTGTAGGTCAGTCTGGCAGTGCACAATGATAGCTGCAGGCTACATGTAAACAGTACAGCACAGCATAGCATATTGTACCCCAGGGGACAAGACAGCATAGGCACAGGTGGTGGTGGTGCTGCATGCAACTGTCACACTGTAGGGCATGCAACAGTGCACAGCAGAAACTACAGTAGCAAGGGGGCCAGTAGTGTGTGGACACAGTAATGCCTGTGGTGTGTAGGGCAGTGATGATTGCACTATACACAGTGAGAGGCCCAACCTGCGGATGTTTCCTGACACTGGACATTACTGTTATGCTGTTGTGTGACCCACAGGTTCTGCACCTGTGGCATGGGATGCTCACAGTGACATGTATATTTCTGGCTTTGTGTGCTATGGCAGTTGTACAGCTGTGAGGTATGTGGCCGGGGGGCCATATATTATCCGAAAAGCACACTGGTGTTGGGGTATTCCCAATACTGGCCCATGTACACTGCATGATGTGTCCCAGCCTTGTGGCCACACCTGGTCTGTAGCATAGCCTCGCCACCCATACATGCTCCCTTCAATATCCTCCATGCCCACAGTACTGCATGTGTGTGCTGGCATCTGTTGGTGTCCACGAAAGTGAGGTCTGCAGGTGTGTGCTGTATGGCCACACTGCCATGCTGTCCACTGGTAGCAGGGTCACCACTTACTGCCTGGCATGGCTGGGACTGGTGGCAGATGATGGCATCATTGTGATGCCATCAGTTAGCAGCATGCTTCCTCTATGTTTGGCTTTATCTATGTGTCATATTTATTTGTTAGGGTTGAGCAAAACCCGCGCTAAACCCATGCAAACACCGTGCAAAGCCATAGTGTCACACAAGGCTGATTGCCCAGGATTAAGACAAGTTTTCTCCTGGCGGTAATGTGCACACGTACAAGTGTCGTGACTAAGTCTTCTTGGTAAAACCACTTAGCTTAGCCGCCAGTCGCTGAATATAGCATTGTGCCTGTATTCATGTCAGTTTGCCCCTTGCATACATTATACTTTTGCCCAGTGCTAAGCAGTTTGCCCGGAGCAAACACGTTTGCCCAGAGCTAAAATGTGCCATATTCAAAAGTGCCATGCAAATGAGCCTACTTAGGTAGTCTCTGGGCAAACAACCGGATTAGTATCTCATTAAACCCTGATTTGCATGCAGTTTGCCCAGTGTTACTGCAGGGTCCCACAGAGCCACCTGTAGGTCTGTCTGGAAGTACAGGGGCTGACCAGGTCCAACCGCAGTTCCACCTGTAGGTCAGTCTGGCAGTGCACAATGATAGCTGCAGGCTACATGTAAACAGTACAGCACAGCATAGCATATTGTACCCCAGGGGACAAGACAGCATAGGCACAGGTGGTGGTGGTGCTGCATGCAACTGTCACACTGTAGGGCATGCAACAGTGCACAGCAGAAACTACAGTAGCAAGGGGGCCAGTGGTTGTGGACACAGTAATGCCTGTGGTGTGTAGGGCAGTGATGATTGCACTATACACAGTGAGAGGCCCAACCTGCGGATGTTTCCTGACACTGGACATTACTGTTATGCTGTTGTGTGACCCACAGGTTCTGCACCTGTGGCATGGGATGCTCACAGTGACATGTATATTCTCTGCTTTTGTGTGCTATGGCAGTTGTACAGCTGTGAGGTATGTGGCGGGGGCCATATATTATCCAGCACACTGGTGTTGGGGTATTCCCAATACTGGCCCATGTACACTGCATGATGTGTCCCAGCCTTGTGGCCACACCTGGTCTGTAGCATAGCCTCGCCACCCACATGCTCCCTTCAATATCCTCCATGCCCACAGTACTGCATGTGTGTGCTGGCATCTGTTGGTGTCCACAAAGTGAGGTCTGCAGGTGTGTGCTGATGGCACACTGCCATGCTGTCCATCATAGCAGGGGTCACCACTTACTGCCTGGCATGGTTGGGACTGAGGCAGATGATGGCATCATTGTGATGCCATCAGTTAGCAGCATGCTTCCTCTATGTTTGGCTTTATCTATGTGTCATATTTATTTGTTAGGGTTGCGCGAAAACCCCGCTTAAACCCATGCAAACACCGCAAAGCCATAGTGTCACACAAGGCCGATTGCCCAGGATTAAGACGTTTTTCCTGGGCGTAAAGTGCAACGCGCTAAGTGTCGCACTAAGTCTTGCAAAACCACTTAGCGCAGCGCTAGTCGCTGAATATAGCATTGTGCCTGTATTCATGTCAGTTTGCCCCTTGCATACATTATACTTTTGCCCAGTGCTAAGCAGTTTGCCCGCGTTATTTGGCCATTTGAATATAGCAGACCCACGCTAATCCAGCACTAAACCTGTGCAAACGGTTTTTGCCCAGCGCAAAGTTTTGAATATCTGGCCCTATGTGTTTTGGAATAAAAACAAATAAAATAAAGTAAAAATTAAGCTCTGTACACACGGACTTCATCTGGGCATCTGCTATTATTATGGGATACCAAACCTTAAATTATGGGCTGTTCATTTTGCCACAAGAGGAAAACTAAACCTAATAAGGTTGAATTGTTTTAACTTTTAGCCTTCTCTTCTCTTAAAAAGAGGAACAGTACAGGACTCAATTTTCCATTTTTTAAAACTTGCAACCCGATTGTTTCCTTCTAATGAGAAGACGGACAGAAGGTCAAAAGTAAGTGTTTGAATTAGCGGCAGAAACGGAGCAGTTTGAGAGGGACCAGAGCCTTTTCTTTTTCCTTTTAAATTTAGAAAGAAAAAAACAAGAATCACTCTGGTTCTCCTACTGCTGCTCAATATTTAAAGAAAATCAGACTGCCTGTATTTTTTCCTTTTAGCGCTAAGGAGCAGTAGTGCTTTCATTTTGTTGTTTTTTTCAAACCGCAAACCGGAGAATCTTTTCATTTCTCTAAATGCCATGGAGGATAGGAGACTTCAGTTCTTCTACAAATAACCTTAGTTCTTAGAGGAACTAAGAATTTAAACACAGATATCTAATTATTTATGTGGGGGGTGAAATCTTGTATAGTGCACAATCCTAATACTGGGGAAAAGGTGAGATGGACTGCTGTTGAGGACTATGCTCATATTTTATTTTTAACAAAGGCTAGCCTGCATTAAGGAACTGTGTTTTCCATTGAGCTCATCATGTTTATCTATAGGAAGATAAAATATTCTGCTTACATTAGATTTACAAGGAGGAATTACACACCCTAATTCATAGCGTTAGGCACCCAAACCACTTTTCACTATAGGGACAAAGGGAAATTAGAGAAGAAGAGATATCATGATGGGGGCCATCCAGCATGATATAAAAAAGTAAAGGGATAGTCGAGAACAGAATTACTGCTGCAGTAGATTTTTATAAATGGAAAGGAGAAAAGAAACAGAAAATGTCCATACAATGGGGGGGGGGAAGGGGTGCTTATACTAGCACATTCCTCCAAGGTTAAGAAAAAAAACAAATCTTCAAATGTGGTTTTAAGACAACCTTCCCAAACTCATGGGTAGGATGGAGCTTCCGCCTACCCTCACCTGGAAGCTCCACCCCAGGGCACCCTTACAAAAAACAGTACCTAATTGTATGGAACTACTTTATTCCATACTTTATTTCATATCAACACAATATTGCCCTGGGGTGTCTTTTTGCTCTATCTACTGGCTCCATGTCTGGAGAGGTAATCAGCATTAACATGTGTTCTTCCAGCCCTGTGTTTTACTTCTAACTTATAAGGTTGTAGTGCTAGGTACCGTAAGAGATCTAAATCTCACTTCCAGGTTCTTGGCAATATTGGAGATGCAAATAATCACAGACAAGTTGCATTCGAGTAATAAACAAGTTTATTACTACAAACAGGGATAAATCACAGTTGCCCAAAGCAGTTCTTACCAATACGAACTGGGAGCCAGTGCTAAGCGTTCCCTACACCTCGAGGTTTCTTTGTTGTCTCTTGGGATCTCTCGGGTCTCCGAGGTGTAAAGCCTGTGCATAACATTATATACCTGTGATAATTACTATGGTTACTAAAAGATAGAAACATTTCTAGTTACAGAGATGAGCCCTATTGGCTAAATTAGAGGTGGCTCCATGGTACAAGATAACATTATATAAATTTGTAAAGTCATCAGTTTTAGAACAAAGACCTTCTTATACAAAGTCTTACATAACAAGGTGAAGTGGTGTCCATCACCAAAAGATGGCAATATTGCCTTACACATTATAATCACTTCAATGACAGGTGTCTTGGCATTTGACAAGTAAGAAATAGACAGAAAATACATAATATAATGTGTGTGCATTAGCAAGCAAAGTGAGTTACAATATATGTATTCATATCCTGGCATCTACTCTTGTACAGTAGATGCTCTTAGCCCTATGTATTAGTATAGCCTATGCCTAAATATTAGCTGTCTACGATGTGCCCCTGAGGGTATTAATTAGGGTGCAGGGACCTCGTGTAATAATTACCCCCCTTGCTGCCTAAAAAAGGCAACACAGGTAAATGTAAGGAGTTGGTAGGAGCAGTGGTTCTTTACAATCCGGAGGCATGAGCCTTGTAAAGAAACTCAAGCTGCACACGGTGTTGGCGTAGAGTACGTCATAGGCAGCAAAGCATAATAATCAAAGTAAATTTCAAAAATGCTTGTATTATAACAAAACCTTTAAAAGTAATCTCTAACCAAGTGTTAGTCAAAGCGTTATTCATATCTCCATCATTCATCAGGTCAAGAATAGCTTCATTGGCTTTGGTTATGTTATTGCTGATGTGGATGAGGTGTGTGTCCTTTCTATCTAAGAGTGATTTTAGTGTGAGTGTCAGTGGATCTATGTGTACATTAAAGTAAGGTAGGTATTCTTCTAAGGTGAGTAAATAGTCTGGATTACCATCAATAATGTCTGTTTCCACAAGGGGGACGGGGGTTATGACAGTGTGTCCAATAACAGTTTTCTGATGGGGAACAAAACAGAAGTCGGGGTAATCAATTGCACAAGTAACAGAACCATAGGAGTACGATTTTATATTAGTCACTATGCAGTACTCTCCATCAGAATTGTACTGCGAACGCACAGTGGGCAGTCTCCATTTTTGCAACTGGACAGGGCATGTGTAGGTCGTTTTGGAGATCCGTGTTGACAGGCGATGAGCTTCCTCACGATATGACTGATAGAGTTGATCCGGTGACTGCGTTGGTTCAAAAGCATCGGTGCCATTCTCAGTGATGTCAGCATCCACAGTGAAAGTCCAGTCAATGCTGTCTGGTGAGTAGCCACAAACAGGGCGTATAACATCAAACACATCACATCGGCACAGGTAGATGTATTGCTTCTTCGCACAACAGTCTGTGTGCGGTGCCACCCAGGCATCCAAGAAGAAATGGTAGACCAGGAGAGGAGGTAGATCCAGGTGTTCTCGGTAGATGTCTTCGTCCAAATGCCCAATAGAGTGTGCCAGTGCAAGCTTGTCGAACAAAGCTGTAGTAGGATCAAAGCGTGGTAAGGAGACAGTGAAAGAGACAAACATGGTATCTGTTATAGAACATTTCTTGGTAGAAAAACAAGGACCAGTGTTTGGATGTCTGGTCACAAACCCCAAATTGCGAGCTGTAAAGAGAGGAATGGACAAAGTTTGTTGCATACATAGGTCAACACAAGATTGAGACTTACATCTGGGACAATACCATTTAGAGAGACGTCTATCATGTATTATATCAGGGATCCTACCTATTTCTAGATCTCTAAACAGGTTGTTAATGGTAGTGAGTATGTATGATCCATATGCAGAGCAAAGTATTTCCCTGCCAATGTATTGTTTCTCAGCTTCTCTATTATTCTGTTGTATGAGTGCATTAATCTTATCTTTTGAATCAGTGAATGCCTTTGCAATGTCGTGCATGTTGTATACAGTGTATCTTTCTTCCTGACTAAGACCATCCACACTAGGCAATAAAGGTGGTAGAACATTATTAACCAAACCAGTGGAGAACTTTGCAGAATGACTCTTTATAGCAGCAATGTCTGCTTTGTTCCAAATGGACATAGCAGTACCAAAAAGACCTGTGACAGTGCCCGTGGCACCCGTGACATCAGAACTGTCAACTTCACGCTTAGTACGTTTATGAGTAAGAGTACTAGGAGGTGGTTTCCTCCTAAAATTACCTCTGTGTTCAGTAGAATAAACCCCAGTAAAGGGATCTGTGGTACGTATTTGAAATGCAGCTAAACTGTCAAGCAATAAAGTACTGTAAAATGCAGATGTATTGGTATTGTGACACATACCAAATTCCTTCATATTCCAATAAGTAAGGTTGAATAAAACAGGTACATGCATAAATTGTAAATTATTAATCAGAGAACCTGACAGGGCAGTGGCAGTGAGACCACTGCGGGGACCAGGGTTATGTTTTGGACATTCCAAAAGCTGTTTCTCAGTAGGAGGTAGCACAGATAGATACATGGTGGCAGAGGCCATGTGGTGTACAGCACAAAATTTTTGGGCAGCATCCTTAGAAAGAGAGTTACAATAGGAGGGGTCAATTAAAGCAGTGATGTTATATAAACCAGAGTGTCTTAATGCAGTTTGTAGCAAGGACAGTGTACCATTTGGGGACAATTTAGCGTTGAGCCAACCTTGGAAAGTTCCCTTTAGAAAGCTTGGCCACAGGGAGAATTTGTCCTTGGATGTGGGTTTGCCATTCAATCTGGAGGGTAGATTTATCAGGAGCAACAACTGAGGCAGGAGGTATGCATCGGAACCTTCCTGTACAGTGACCATGGTGTCTGGAATTTTGATGGAAACTCCTCTGGAGGAGGTGATGGATGATCAGGGTGGCGAAGGAGGTCCGGTACCGTGCCTTGGGTGTAAGGGAGTACTCCTGCAAGGAGTACAGAGAGGAACAAGATAGCCATCTTGTCAATGCATCTGAAAAGGAAGATGAAAGATTAGTATATTAGTACAGTTCCGCCCAATGGGGTTAGGAAGAGTATGTTTTAAGCTCCTTTGTACAGTTTCAGTTGGTTCGCATGTAACCATTTGTCAGTCGGTTTATTGTTGAGGAGGAGTCTAACTTGATAGACTGCTGGACTGAGCTTGTTGACAATGGGGTATGGGCCTTCCCACTTGTTGGAGAAGGAGTGGGTGGGATGTGCAAATCGGAGCACCATGACCTGATCTCCAACCTGCCAATCCACTTCTTGTGCATGTTTGTCAAATTATATCTTGGATTGTTGCTGGGCCTTGCCCATGCAATTTGCAGCATACAAGTGTGTGTGTATGAGGTCTTTCCTGAGTTTTTCCACATACTGATCCACAGACACTCGGTCTGCAGTGGGGGTGTGCAGGTCAAAGAGCAAGTGTTCAGGTAATCTCATTTGTCTGCCAGTCATCACCTCAAAGGGTGTAAGCTGGGTAGTGGCTGAGGGCGTACCCCTAATTGCCATAAGGAGTAAAGGCAGTAGGGAATCCCAGGTCTTGGGATTGTCCTCAATGAATTTGGAAAGCATTTGCTTAATCCGTCTGTTAGCTCTTTCTACTTGACCTGAGGATTGAGGATGATAAGGTATGTGGAACTTTTGCTGAACCCCTAGGAGTTCAAGGGACTCTTTCATCAACTCACCTGTAAAACTGGTTCCTTTATCGGAGTCTACCTTGAGAGGCAGGCCCCACCTGGAGAAAATCTGTTCTACCAGGATTTTGGCAGTTGTCTTTTGCAAGTCTTGGTGGGGAAAGCTTCTACCCACTTAGAGAATAGATCGGTTACTACAAGGGCATACTTGTTGTTTCTACTGGTGTTGGTCAAAGGACCAATAAAATCAATTTGGATGGCATGCCAAGGGCCAGTATGTCTCTGTGGTAAAAGTTTGGCATTCCATTTTGTAGGTATCGGATTGTTTTGTGCACAAACAAGGCAATTATCAATGTATTGTTTAACATCTTGGTAATCCCAGCCACCAGGCGGTGGTTTTGAGGCATTGAGGGTGTTTCAGCCCCTGGTGTCCCCAGTGGGGGTGTCATGTACCTGGTGCAAAAATTCAGATGTCAAATGTCTGGGGACTACCCACAATTTGGTGGTAGTATCCTCTGGCTGGAACCAAATGAGTTTATCATCAGCGGATAAGTGTAATTTACTTTCATGCCTACGGTAAGGGTTATGTGTAGGAAGTCTTTCTTCTGTACCCTTGTCCAAGAATCTGAACACTTCCTTGAGTTCAGTGTCCAAGTGTTGGGCTGCTGAGAGGTCCAAGGGGGAAAAAGATTCAGATTTCTTTTTGAGGGCTGCAATCTGTACAGCTGCATTGGCCTCTGGGTGTTCCATCACCCAAACATCCTCCCCTCGGGCCCCTTCCTTGGCAAGGGTGTCCGCTGTGTCATTGAATGCGTGGTAGGGATCATGTAATGAATGAGCTTTAACCTTGTGCACAAAGAGTTTGTGTGGGTATTTCTCACCTAATGTATGTATGTAAATCACCAATTCTTTGTATTTCACTGGGCTGCCATCAGAAGAAAGGAAGGAGTTCTTCCGCCAGAAAGGGAGGAATTCTGTAAGGGAGCAACAAACCCAATTAGAGTCAGTAAAGATGATGGTGTCCTGAGTTCCATGTTGGATAAACTCTAATGCACAGGCCATGGCTGCCAGCTCTGCATACTGTGATGAAGCTACAGTACAGCGTTTAGATATCTTGACAGTGTTCCCAAAAGGATACGCTACCATGATACCCATCCCTGCAATTTGTTCACCTTGATAATATGATGCTGAACCACCGGTGAAAACGCAGCACAAGGAGGTATTTTCTAACACCTCAGGGGTGGCAGGGAAGAATGGACCTGGATCTGGAAGGTCAGGTGATTTCAAAGTGCAGTTGTGGGGCTCCCCCTGAAAGAGGAGGCCATGTGCTAATAGAGATGGAACTTTGGTTTGGTGAACCTGTATGTCCCTGTCCTGGAGGAGAAGTGACCAATGTGTCAGCCTGGTATTGGAGACTGACCCATCCTTCACTCTGTCTGAGAGCAAAAAGGTAGTAGGGTGTGATTGGTGTTAAGAATCAGTGGAGAGTACCCAATGATATCAGGAAGTGCTTGACTGCTCAATAGGTAGCCAGAAGGTTCCTTTCACAAAGGCTGTACTTCTGTTCTACTGGGGTCAAGAGCTGCTATGCATATGCAATTGGTCTCAAAGAGCCATGTACCTTTTGGGCCAGAACTGCTGACATAGCAATGTCAGAGTTGGCACACTCTAGGTGGAATGGTAATGTTGGATTGGGGTTTACCAGTGCTGGGGTGGAGGCCAAGGCCTGCTTCAGTGATGTCACAGCCTGGGTATGGACAGGGCCTCAATTCCATGGAACGTCCTTTTTGAGTAACTCGTACAGTGGAGCGGCTTTCTGTGCAAAATCACAAATAAAATCTCTGGAGTAGTTTACCATACCTAGGAACCTTCTAAGAGTTGCCACACACTGGTAGGTAATGGCAAATCTTGCAAACCCTTGAATCTTTTTCCAAGTAGGGCTCCGACCCTGATCAGTTATTTTCAAACCCAGAAAGAGTACTTCTTTCTGACTTAGTTGTGCTTTTGCAGGATTACATTTCAAACCTGCTCTCTGAATAAGAGTCAATAGTTCATCCAAGAGATCCAGATGTTGATCTTGTGTGGCAGTAGCCAACAACAGGTCATCTACATACTGTAAGAGACATTGGGGGTTGAGAAACCTTGTAGGGCATCCATCATATGGAGATGAAAGAGGGATGGGCTGCTGTGGAATCCCTGTGGCAAGCAAGTCCACTTATATTGTCGCCCTTCAAAAGTGAAGGCAAACTTATATTGACTCTTGAGGGCCAATGGTAACGACCAGAAACCATTGGAGATATCCAGAGCACTGAACCATTTCTGGTCTGGTGTTAATAGTCGAAGCACATCTGGTGCAGACGCTACAGTTGGAGAACAACTGGGAGTGACCTGATTCAGTTTCTAGTCAATAGTAGTCTCCAGGTACCTGTGGGTTTCCTCACCGCCAAACAGGAGAGTTGAGTGGAGACAGGTTCTGATTACTCCTTGTTTGAGGAGCGACTTGATTGTTTCTCAAGAGAGGGTAGGCTTCAGAGGAAATGGATACTGTTCTTGTCTCGTGTGCCTGGCCTGGCACTCAATAACGGTATGCATTCTGCCACAATCGGTAGTTTGTTAACCGCAAACGCTTCCAAATGTCGCTGCAGAATAGGTAAAAGTTTTGGGAATAATTCATGATCCTTGAATAAATCTATGACGCCATATTCTTTTGTTGTTAATGGATATTGTTGCACAGCATGAGTCAGGAATCAAGACGGTATGGTATTGACCCTGATTTGTATCAACAGCATGTTTGTTAGATCCACACACAGCCGTGGTGGCAAGAAAGTCAATCCCAATGATGCTAGGGTGATCGTGCAACACCATCAACTGGAAGGCATGTGAGGCCTTCAGATGGCCTAGTTCTACCGGGTAGGGCAGGGAGCGGTATGCAGGTAACCTAGCACTGCTCGACTTCCTGACATATTGGTCTTCCGTCCGCAGACCATGGAGACGCTTCAGGGTGGTCGTCGGGTAACATACAGATACAGCTGCACCTGTATTCTAACAAGACATTAATTGGCAGCCCCTGACTTCGCTTCGTGCAGGGCCTTCCGCTTGTATCCAAGACCAGCTTGTTTACAATGCGGACTGGGGCCTGTAATTGTCAATCCGTATTGTTGGAGGCATGCAGAGGTTGGGCTTGGCTTGCATGGATGACTTCACCGTGTTGCACTGATGCAATGTAAGGCGGGGCTTCCGGGTTCAGGCTGTGGGTCTGTGCACCCACACCTCCGGAGTCTCCATGGCCAGTAGTGTCATGGATTGCCGGTTGTACTGCTGCAAGTGTTTGTGCGGGAACAGCATCCACTACAGAACACACTTGCCCCAGGAGCTCCCGAACTTTCCGATTTTCTTCAGCTATCTGTTTATATGAGGGACCCGATCTTTTTAATGGCTTCCCTTTGCCTTTGTACTTTTTAATTTTGTGCCAATTCCGGTTCCCACTCCACTGCTGCTGCTGTTGCTGCTGTTGGGGGTTTTGTTGGGTGCCAGCTGGAGGGGCCGATGGAGGTTTGGCCTGTTGTTGCTGGGCCTGTCCTTCCATCAGATAGTGTGTCGTGGTCCCAGAAGCGGTTCCACGACAGCAATATTTTTGAACCGAACCCAAATCCCGGATGTACAACTGGTACACCTCTCGGTTTTCTCAAGAATATCGGCAAACCTATCCATATTCGGGTATGTGGTTGGCTCTACTTTTATCTCTCAAGGCTTGGGATCATGTTTCTAAGGAACAGGGTCTTATATTCAATAAGATCAACATCCGCGGCTTCTTGTGCCAGATGTTTCCCTGCTCGATAGGCCATCCAGAGTATCTGGTGGTAAGTCGCTGGGCTTTTTAGCATTTGCTTCATGGGGTATGCTAGCATTACTCCAACCACACCAGGGCTGTGAGCAGAAATGAGCTCAGCTCGCGACTTCATCAAAGGTCGCTGCTCCTATCCTGGCAAACAGCTTCAGGAGTTTTGCCCATAAACCAGGATCGATGGTCTGGCGTAGTATTTGACTTGAGATTCTGCAGCGAGACTAAGCATCTCGCACTTGGAGCGTACCTTTTCCAAATGGCAGCTGAGATTGTTGGACGGGTTCATCCGACCAATGCTGTCAGCAATTTGCTGAACAGAGTAGGCCATTTGCAGGGGATTAGTTGGTGATCGATCAGGCAAGGGCAGCACATCTCGTGCACCATCTAATGCTGCGCGGGCTGCAGCTTCAGCTGCCGTCTGAACAACACCTTCCTGAGTGCCAGCTTCTTGAAAAATGGGTCGAATTTGACTTTTAATGGCTTTCATACTTCTTTCAGGAAGAGGAACACTCTCTAGTGCCCTATCAATCATGGTTTCAATCTCTTGTCTATCTTCCACACTAATAATGGCTACCGGATATCTATCGACCAGGCTTGGGCCTGCCCCCTCTATCGCGGGCATCATGATGGCGTTCTCATGATGAGTGTCGCGGACGCCACGGTTACGTGACTTGGGAGTTGTGGGGGGGACCCGCCATGCTGTGGATGGCTGGGTGGGGTATCTGACCATAGTAGGGCGTGACTGGGCTGTTGTACTGTGAAATATCGTCGTTGGATGGCTCCCCCTCTGACGACGAGTGAAAGGCAGGAGCTACGCCACCCATTGCCTTAACATGGCCAGTCAAGACCTCTCGCTGATGGCGCTGTTTATCCATCTTAACTCTAAATTCATCATGACTCACACTTGCAACATCCATATCAACCTGATCCTGTTTCTGTTTCTGCAAAACACGGTACGCGGTGCTCAATTCGCGATTGTCCCTATAGGCTATCTCTAAATCATTACGTACCTGGTTGATCTCGTCCTGCAGTTCACCCATCTTGTCACTCATTTGTGCATTTGCAGCATTCAACAAATCATTCATTTGTACTACCTGACTCTTATCCTGTCTTAGACTTTCACATTCAGACTTCAAAGTACACATTTCTTGTTCACCGGCCTGTGCAGAATGATGCAATAGTGAATCCTTTTCATTACGCAGAGATTGGAGTTCAGCCTCCAAGTTCTGCTGTATCCTGATACATTCTGTTTCCTGTAGACCCATCTCCTGCTTAAGAGATGCGATCTGCAGATCAAGGGTTCAAAACCTTGCTTCGGAGGCTTCCATAGCAGTGTAGAGAGCAGCTACCATCAACCCTTTAGCACAACGCCTATTGGTTGACTGTCGCGCCTCAGTGTACTGAGTTGAAATCCCCAGTACAGGGTTTTCGGATTGACTAGCGTCCCACGCGAAGTCAGCCCATCCTCCATGGGCGGTAAGAAAATTCGAGACATCGAGTCTCAGTTCTGCGCAGATATCTGATACGGTGGCCATTGATGTGGGAGGGAACAAAAATTCAAACTGTGAAAAAGACCATGCGTTGCGTATCGATCCACAACACAGGTACTTTAAACACAGCCGGACTACTGTATAAGTTGTAGGCTTGCAATTCAAAGCCGCTATGGAGTGGGTCAAGACGGCATCGACCACACCCGAAAAGTCAGCCAGACCTTGCAAGTATCTACAAACTGGTAGAAAAGATGGGAGAGGTGATACGGAGATGTACACCTACAGTCCCCATGGGAGAAGGGAAATTGTAGCAACAAGTGAAAATTTACAACACCCAATATCGCCTGCACACGGTCGCCAATTGTAAGAGATCTAAATCTCACTTTCAGGTTCTTGGCAATATTGGAGATGCAAATAATCACAGACAAGTTGCATTCGAGTAATAAACAAGTTTATTACTACAAACAGGGATAAATCACAGTTGCCCTAAGCAGTTCTTACCGATACGAACCGGGAGCCAGTGCTAAGCGTTCCCTACACCTCGAGGTTTCTTTGTTGTCTCTTGGGATCTCTCGGGTCTCCGAGGTGTAAAGCCTGTGCATAACATTATATACCTGTGATAATTACTATGGTTACTAAAAGATAGAAACATTTCTAGTTACAGAGATGAGCCCTATTGGCTAAATTAGAGGTGGCTCCACGGTACAAGATAACATTATATAAATTTGTAAAGTCATCAGTTTTAGAACAAAGACCTTCTTATACAAAGTCTTACATAACAAGGTGAAGTGGTGTCCATCACCGAAAGATGGCAATATTGCCTTACACATTATAATCACTTCAAGGACAGGTGTCTTGGCATCTGACAAGTAAGAAATAGACAGAAAATACATAATATAATGTGTGTGCATTAGCAAGCAAAGTGAGTTACAATATATGCATTCATATCCTGGCATCTACTCTTGTACGGTAGATGCTCTTAGCCCTATGTATTAGTATAGCCTATGCCTAAATATTAGCTGTCTACGATGTGCCCCTGAGGGTATCAATTAGGGTGCAGGGACCTCGTGTAACAGTACCACCTCATTACCTGGTTATTTCTGTCTTTCATCTGGGATAAGAAACACAAAGGATTATGATCCATGACAAGGATAAAGGGTGTGCCCCACAAATAGAACTTAAGGGATTCTATAGCCCACTTTGCGGCTAGACACTCCTGTTCTATTGTAGAGTATTTTCATTCCCTATCATGTAATTTCCATGAGATATACACCACTGGGTGTTCTTCCCCATCAATGGTCTGACTTAATACATCCCCTAGACCTGTACCAGATGCATCAGTAAAAACCTCTAAGGGATGTGAGAAATCCGGGCTCCGTAATACTGGAGCAGAGCATAATGCAGTTTTAATATTAATAAAAGCTTGCTCACACTCAGTTGTCCAATGTACCTGATTTCCATATTTCCTTTTTGTTAACTCAGCAAGGGGTGTGGCCATTGTTGCAAAATCAAGAATAAATCTCCGATAGTAACCCATAAGCCCCAAGAAGGAACGTACCTGTTTCTTGGTTTGGGGAACTGAACATTTTGCAACCTCTTCTACTTAAGTAATCTCCGGTTTTATTAGGCCATTTCCTAAAATAAACTGAGATATCGGGTCTCTTGCATGGCCAGGGTACACTTTGCAGGGTTAATGGTCATTCCTGCTTGATGAAGGGACTTAATAACTGCCCGCAAGTGCTTTAAATGGAGCCCCCAATTTAAACTAAATAGAACTATATTGTCCAGGTATGCAGCACTGAACTCAGTATGAGGTGCTAATACCTGATCCATGTATCTTTGGAAGGTTTCTGGGGCTATATGAAGCCCAAAAGGCATAGTTTTAAATTTGTAGAGTCCCACTGAGGTGCTGAATGTAGTCTTTTCCTTGGCATCTTTAGCTAATGGAATCTGCCAATATCCTTTTGTTAAGTCCAGTGTGGAGATACATTTTGCATTTACAATTCTATCAATAATATCATCCACATGAGACATTGGATAGGCATCAAATTGGGATACCTGATTAAGCCCTCAGAAGTGTAGGCATAACCTTATATCTCCCTCCTTTTTTGGAACAATCACCACTGGAGATCCCCAAGTACTTTGCGAGGGTTCAATTATGTTTAAATCCTTCATTCTCTGGATTTCTTTTTGAACCTCCTCCTTACTCCTTTCTGGTAGCCTGTATGGTTTCTTACATATGGGACCAGCTGTGGTTATTATTTGGTACTCTACTCCCTTAGCTATCCTGGCTTACTAGTAAAGGAAGTTTCATATTCCTTTACTAAGGCTTGTATCTCCCCTGTTTGTTTGTTGGTTAAATCTGGATTTATTTTTATCTCACTTATCCCTTTAATGTCTTCCAGAAGTTGATATGCCAAATCCATGTCAGTCAAATCAGTATCAGGTAATACTACCATCTGTATTTTGGTCTCACATTGTTCATGCCACTTTTTTAACAGATCGGCATGGTAGATTTTCCTTTTTTCCCTTCTGTCTGTGGTAGCAATCTCATGGGTTACAGGGCCTGTCTGTCTAAGTATCCTATAAGGGCCTTGCCATTTCATAAGCAGCTTGTGGGTTGAAGTCGGGAGTAGCAGTAATACCTGTTCCCCTGGCTGGAAATACTTATGACTGTCAGTCCGTTTATCATAACAACCTTTTTGCACTTCCTGAGCTGTGACTCCCAACTCATGTGCTTTATTGGCATAATAAACCAACCTCTGTCGTAACTGCTTCATGTACTGGGCTATTCCTGGAGCGTATAGATCTTTACCCTCCTGCCAGCATTCCTTTACTATGTATAGGATCCCTCTAGGGTTTCTCCCATACAGAAGTGAAAAAGGGGAATACCTAGTGGATGCCTGCGGTACTTCCCTATATGCAAACAATAGATAGGGAAGGTACCGGTCCCACTCCTTTCCCTCTTCCTACTTGGTTACTTGGTTACTTGGTTATTTGGGACAAAAGAAGGCAAAAGCCCATAGACATTGTCCTCCACATATGTGGATCATTAATAAATTTCTCCTATCTTGTTAACCATTTGTCCAATTTAACTTTAAAAGTAATAAAGGATTCAGCATCAACAACTTCCTGTGGAAGTGTATTCCATATTCTTGGGGTTCTTATTGAAAAGAAATTTTGTCTTTTGTTAGTATTACATTTAGGTATATCTAACTGTTTATTATTTAATCTTAATCCGAATTTCCTAGAAGTAAAGGAAATACCACATAACCTCATTAAAATTGGATTCTGAAGAGTCCTAAAGAGTTGAAGTAAATCCCCTTGCAATCTTCTTTGTTTAAGGGAGTACAATCCTGTTTTGTGTAATCTAGTTTTATAGTCCAACTGTGACAGGTGAGGTATAGTTTTGGTGATTCGTCTCTGTATCCTCTCTAACCTGTCCATATCTCCACAAAGGTAAGGATTCCAAAAAGGTGAACCATAATCTAAATAAGGTCTAATGTGTGATCTATACAGTGGTATAATGCACTGCTCGATTCGGGAAACAAAAGTACCACTAATTCTACGAAAAAGTGAATTGGTTAGATTTGCTATCTTGTTGCAGTGCGAAACGTGTAAGTTTATTATTAATTAAGATTCCTAGGTCTTTTTCTAAACATGAAACCTTAATTATATTATTATTCAGTGTATATGTTTGTTGGGGGTTGTTATTCCCAAAGTGCATAACAGCACACTTGGCTGTTTTAAATTCCATTTTGTTGATAAATGCCCAGTGCTCAATAGATGCAAGATCATTAAGTATAATTTGTCTGTTTTCAGCATTATTAACAGCACCACCCAGTTTGGTGTCATCGGCAAGTCTGATTAGTATATTGGAGGAATGGACATACATATCACTAATGAAAATATTAAACAAAGTGGGTCCCAGGACAGAGCCCTGGGGAACCCCACTCGTAACCCATCCCATATCAGAAAAAGTACCATTGTCCCTAACCCTCTGTGATCTATTTGATAACCAGCTTTTTATCCACAAAACAAGAATTTCAGAAAAACCAAGACGAATAAGTTTGGAAATGAGAATACTGTGTGACACTTTGTCGAAAGCCTTACTATAATCCAGTAGGATAACATCAGAAGGAATATTTAAATCTAGGTTGGAGCTAATGAAATTATAAAAAGTCAGTAAGTTAGTGGTACATGACAAACCCGATCGAAACCCATGTTGGGTAATATCAGTTAAATTTAGAGATAACATTTCCTTGTCTAATAAAGATTTAATGATTTTTTCAAGTAATTTACAAGGAATGGACGTCAGACTAATTGGACGATAATTATTTACTAGTGAATGAGAACCATGCTTATATATGGGAGTGACTATTGCAATTTTCCAATCAGAAGGAACTACGGATTCGTAAAGTGATTTATTGAAAATCATAGTTAGTGGCAATGTAATTGTATTTTTTGTGCCCTGAAGAAACTTAGGGGAAATACCATCTTGACCCTGGCTAGTAGTTATCTTTAATACTGTAAGTAGGTTGTAAACGTCACCTTGTGAAACTAATTGTTTATTGGTTATAATTGATGGTTTTACTGTAATAGTTTGTAGAGAATCTTGAGTAAACACAGAAGTGAAGTAATTATTTAGTGTGGATGCTATAGCAAAATCGGAATTTATTGTTATATTGTCAAGTACGAGGGGACCAATTATTTTATTATTTCCTTTCTTACTGTTTAAATAAGCATATAAAGATTTATGTGAATCTTTCGTGTGTGCTATATGAAACTCTAAATTCCTTTTTGCTGTTAATATTAATTTTTTAAGAAGTTTAACAGATTCTCTATACTGTATTAGTAGCTTCTTGTTACTTGTTGAGGAATTATTACTATTCTTTTTTAAACGTGTAAATAGTTTCTGTTTGCGTCGTATGTGTTTTTTAATAGAAACATTGAACCGGGGATCTTACCTTTATAGTTATGGGTACGTTTATTTGGAACATATTTGTGCTCAGTTAAGGCTATTTGAGATTTTAAAAATTCCCATGCCTCGATGGTGTTTAGGGGAGCTAAAATATTATCCCAGTTGATCTTACCTAAATGTTCATTTATTTTTTGGAAAATCTGCCTTTTCATAATGTTTAATTATTTTTTTGCTGGGAGCTGAACAGTGAGGTAAGTTTATGGAAAATAATATTGATTTATGGTCGCTGTTTCCAAGGGGTTCAGTTATGTATAAATTATTTATAGGAACATCATGGCTGGCTATAACGAGGTCTAGAATATTATTGCCCCTAGTAGGTTCCCTAACTAGTTGAAACAAACCCAAATCAATAATGGTTGTGAGAAAGTTGTTTTCAATACTATTGGAGCCCATTAAAGTAACCCAGTTGATATTTGGGAGATTAAAATCACCCAAAAGAAGAACTGGGCCTTTACTAGAAAACAGGGCAATATCTTCAAACAGTTTAAGATTTTGAGTATTGTCCAGTGAGGGGGAACGATAACAAATACCAACCATGATTTGGGGGAGACCTTGAGGTTGGATTTGTACCCATACACTTTCAGAGTTTTGTTCAATGGGAGATTGATATGAAGGGATACTGTCTTTAACATAGAGACTGACTCCACCCCCTGATTTTGTATCAGGCCTATTTTTAAAAAAGTGTTTAAAGCCTGGAATCTCAGATGACCAATTCCTATAGGAATTACCCCAAGTTTCAGAGACAGCAATCAGTGACAGGTCTAAAAGATGAGCTTTTAATTCAAGTTCAGCCTTTTTAACAATATTCAATGATCGTGCATTAAGTGATAAAGTGTTTAGGTGTAAATTAACAGATTTAGACCCCTTTTCAAGAGTATTAGACAGTGGTCCAGACTCCCCCTTGTTGACTAGTTTAAATGGGAATTGATGTATGAGACAATCTTTCTTCCAAGTATAACACTTCCTCTTCTACCGAGGTGTAAACCATCCCAACAGTAAAGGGAAGAGTTAAGATGAAAATCCTCCCAGTGGGTTAGACAGTGAATACCCTGTTTAAGGCACCATTTCCTCAACCATTCATTTATGATTTTAACTTTGGAGTTAATGGACTCACTTGCTCTTGGGATAGGTAATATTTCTGAGATACAAATGTCACAACCCCTTTCCACCATTAGATTACAGAGGGAGACAAAATCTTGTTTTATACTGTGCACAGATTGTTTAGTAATATCATTAGTTCCCATGTGAACAACAACTAGCGGATTTTTTCCTGCGGACTTTAAGGTAGATTTAAGCATAGTCGTAATGTCGGAAATCCTAGCACCCCGGTAACACAAACTGGAGCGATGTTCTTTGTCTGGGTTACAAACGATACGATCAATGTATTTTGTTATAGAATCACCAAGTATAAAAACTTCTTTATGGTTAGTTGAAGTGTTTAGTGCATGAGGGGGTTGTTCAGGGGGGAGAAATAGGGGTACGTCATGCACGTAGTTAGATGATATATGATGCCGAAAACTATTCTCAGCGTTTTGACTAAGATTAGGACTGATTACTCCAGATCTGTCAATGTAATTTGTCAATTGCTCAAATGAATTATGAGTTGGAATTGCATAGGTAACTGGGGGGGCTAAATCATAATCTTCTGACTTAGAATTAACTTTAAGATTTTTTTTTTGGTGACCTGAAATTTACTATATCCACTTTGGACTGCTGGCAAGATAGGCAAGATTCCTAAATTAATTTTTTAATCATTCTTTTTAAAGTTTGATTGAAATGTTCCACCAACCCATCGGTCTGTGGGTGGTATGGTGAAGTCCTTAATGCAACTATTCCCAAAAGGTGATACAATTCTCTTAATAGCTCTGCATTAAAGTTAGTCCCTCAGTTGGTTACAATCTCTCTGAGAATGCCTACCCGGCTAAACAATTTCACTAACTCTTCTGCTATGCGTGGTGTGGTAACTGAATGCATAAGGATAGCTTCCGGGTATTTTGTAGCATAGTCACAAATCACCAAAATATATTTGTTTCCCTTACTACTTTTATCTAAGGGACCCACAATATCCATCCCTATCCTTTCAAAAGGAGTTGTAACCAGGGGAAGAGGTTGTAAAGGAACCATGTCCTTCTTCTTTTTTTGGACAACCTTTTGACATTCAGGGCAAGCTTGACAATATCTGGCTATGTCTACATGAATACCTGGCCAAAAGAACCTATGCAAAATTCTGGCTGTTGTCCGATCCCTCCCAGCATGACCTGCCCAAGGAATATCAGGTCCTAATGACAATATATCTTGGCCCAGATATTCAAAAAGGGTTGCTCCATGCGCAACAGGGTTGCGCATGCGCAAGTCCTACATTGCGCCATTCTGCGATATTCAGCAGGAGGCAGTTGCTCCACTGGCAACAGGTTGTGCAAAAGAGCAATGCAAATGAATGCATGCTCAACAGGAGGGGGAGGAACCATGCATAACCTGCGCAACCCGATATTCAGTCGGGTTGTGCAGAGTTGTGCATGCGCAACCCCCAACCTGCGCCTGCACAACCTTGAGCCAAAAAAAAAAGGATCAAGTTGAGGGCCACCCACAGGTGAGCTGCTGTATTGCAGGGCGCAACACAGCAGCTGCCACCCCTGGCTGGCCCCCAACTCGGTCCCTGTGCCCCCCCCACCAGCCCAATCGCGGGCATAGAGTAACACATACCTCTCAACTGTCCCTGATTTTCAGGGATGTCCCTGATTTTGCGACAGAATTGTCCTCTGTCTCTCGTAAAATTCGTGTTTCTGTGACAGAACAGTGGGGACTGTAAGCATAAAATAATATCAAACATTAAAATACAGACTAGTTCTTCTTCAGAAATGCATCTTATACAAATCCCTTATTCTATCAGATTTCTGAGTGAATATTACCAATTGTTAAGATGTGTCCCTGATTTGGCATCTTTGTCCCTGATTTTTTAAGCCTTGTTCCTGATTCATGACACAAGAGGTTGAGAGGTATGGAGTAACATGAACCCCCCACCACATATCCCACAGCCGATCATGAGCAGTACAATTCCATGAACCCCCACACATCTCCCACAGCCCGATGCGGGTAGAGCGTGTATGAACCCCCTCCAGTGCTGTCCTTGGGCAGAAGTAACCCTCCCCAACCCGAATATCTCCCTGGTGGTCCAGTGGACGTAAAGCCTGATCACGGGCAGAATGTCACATCACAACCCCCAAACATCTCCTGGTGTCTAGGGTCCCCCCCACCCACACGAAGCCCCTCACCCCGCTCCCCGCGGCGGCGGCGGGCAGCATCCACCCGCCTGCCGCCCGCGCCCGCCAACTGACTGTCCGGTAGGGCTGCACGCCCATTGGTGCAGAGCTACAGCCAATGAGCATACAGCCCATGCAGTACATGACAGTCCAGATTTGTGGATGATATCATTCACAAATCTGGACTATCGTAACTCTGACATAATACGCCGTAACTGTCGCTCCTATAAGCCTTGCTCTGATCGAGCAGCGGCGGAGGGGCAACAGGAAATGAATGCTCGCCGCCGGCTGGAAGAAAGGGCTGGGAGTGAGGAGGGGCCTGAACACCGAGAAGATGAAAGCTGCTGACGTGCCCGTCGGCTGCGATCACGGAACAAACGCCGGGGTGAGAACCCAGTCTGCCAGCGATCGGCAGAAAGTCCACGTCTGCCAGCGATCGGCTTCGTAGGTTCATGCCTGTACTGCCAGCGATCCTGAGATATGTGGGGGATTTCATGTAACTGTGATGCCCATGTCGGGCTGCATTGCGTCGGTCCGACGGCTGCTGCCTGGCAGGGGTGGCCAGGAGCAAGTCCTCGGGATCGGGCACCTACATGCAAATGGCATGCAAATGGAGCCATAAATAGATGCAAATGGCCACCCCGTGCCTTGCATAATTATGACCCCATTTGCATGTCACCCTTGAATATCGGAAATTTGAGCATGGCGCAATGGTACTTGCGCCACCGCCAGGTTTAATGCTCAGCTCTGGCAGCTTGCAGTGGCGCGGGATTCCACTCGCCATCTTGAAGTGCTGTGGCTGGGGTGATATTCAAGGTTGCTCAACACTCGAATATCAACCCGGCCACACCCCTGCCAACTATTTTGAGCAGCGCAGGGGCTTGCGCCTCAGAATGGCGCAGTTTGAAAATCTGGGCCCTTGTCTATAACACTGTGGTACCATAAGTTGTTCCACTATTTCTCCTATTTTAGGGTCTTTACATACTGTATACAACATTTCATTTAATAGTTGTATCGTGGGTATCCCAGTTGCTTTTTCTTGTCCCACCTGTTGAAAAAAAGATTTAAGAGTAACATCATTTTCCTGCTGTTCTTTCATATCACTTTTAACAAACATCATGTTATTCTTTTTAGTTAACCCATACTTCTTTTGTTTCCACTGTTCTTGTATCCTTTTCTTTTATTTTCCACTTTTTCTAGTCTTCCCTTGTTCCCCATGTACTTCTCCATCAAAAGGAAATACTTCTCCCAGTGATAATTCATTTTTACTCTGGGCTCTAGTAGTTAGAGCTGTTATATTCTCTTTTGTATTACTTTTCGAGGAGGAAAACTCTGGGAAGTCATGCCCCAAAACTACCAGGACAGGTAAAGAGGGTACTAAACCTGCTGAAACTAAGGATGTGACCCCATTAACCTGTAAGGGTAGCCTCACTTTAGGGTATTGGTGACTGTCCCCATGAACACAGACTACATTAATAGCAGGTCCCCTAGTTTCTTCCTCTAATAACAACTCTCTTCTTATCAGGGTATTTTTACTGCCTGTATCAATTAACCCCAACACTTTCTGTCCTTGGACCTAAACTATGGCAGTAGGGTAGGTAGAATTTAATAAGGCTAAATGGGTCCCATCTCTTTTTCATGATGGACAAAACCTAGCAATATGCTGATTTCCTTTGCAGGAATGACAAATGATTCCTGGATTAAATGTCCATTTTCCTTTATTATCAAATGTCCAGGATGAGCGAGTCTGAGGAGGCCTTACCACTGAAGGTTTAGATGTTGCATCAAAGGGATGGTTACTTCCTTTTCTGTAGGGCTGATGCATGGAAAGGAAGTCCTCAGTCAATGTTATTGTCACTTCTGCAGATTCTGGATTGTGTTCTTTTATCCATATTTGTACATCTGTGGGTAGTATCTGCAGAAATTGTTCTAGTACAAATAGTTCTATTATGTCCATCCTTGACTTTCCCTCTGGCACAATCCACTTTAAACATAATTCCCGTAACCTAATATAAGTCTCTCTTGGAGGGTCTTGAGAGTAATGTTTTAATGCTCTAAATCTCTGTCGGTATGTCTCAGAATTTATATAATACCGTTTTAATATTTCACGTTTTACCAGTTCATAGTCATCATCTAGTCTGGGGTCCATATTACCATACGCCAATTGTGCTTTGCCAGAGAGATATGGGGCCAGTCTCACTACCCACTGGGTTGGGGCCAATCACAAGCCTTCACCACTCATTCGAAAGTGGTCAAGTATGCCTCAATATCATCAGTTGGTAACATACGGGACAGTTTGATATACTTAGGACTATTGGCATTTTGATTACCCCCAGTGCCTTGTCCTAAGCCCATAGTCTGTAATAAATTTAAAGTCTCTGCCCACCTTTCATCTTGTTGCCTCCGATCTCTTTCTCTTTCTAATGCATCAGCATCCCTCTACCATCCTATTTCCATCTGACGAACAGCTAGCCAATGTAGCAGGTCACTGAGGTTTTCTGGTGGAAGGTCACCAACCCCGGAGTATTTTTCATGTGATACATCTTCATCTTCTGTCTCCTCTGGTGCCTCCTTAGGAACTTTCCTTCGAACACCTGGAAGGCCTTCATACAGTGGTTCACCAGTCATCACCATCAGAGAGCAGGTAACTGCTCCTGATTTACCAGATGTTCTCATTGCCATGTTTGCCACTTGTGCCAATGTTGGTACACCCTGGTCTCCCCCACTATCCTTTGGATGACCAGAGAATCCCACTTCTGACACCAAATTCTGTAATAGGGTGTGGGATAAGTGACAATACCAGAGACAAGTATTCAGTTTGGTGCTCACACTAACTTTGTGTGGCCCATTTATTCAAAAAAAAAAATTAAATTCAGGCTCTTCTTGCACTTTAACTTCCAAAACTTTAAGTAAGAGGCTTCCAAAAAAAACAACAAAGTAAATAATTTAGTATAGCAACTGGACTTCAGAATCCCCACGTGGAATACTGCCACAGAGTGGTGCCTACAAACAGATAGAACCACTATCATCTGTGTAATCCACCTATCTGCTAGGTCTCTTGTCTCTTCTCTTTATATAATACTCAGAGGATGACATCATCAGTCACATGATCCACCCCCTAACACTAATACATGAAATAAACCTATTATAATACAAAAATATGGGGCATCACACAGACATACATTTTTTTCTTACAATATTAATTCAGAACATAATATATCATACTCAAAAGACTAATGGCAAAATAGTATTTGGCAGTGAATATGAAAGGGCTAATTATGTTCTATGTTCCCTCCTACTTTCTGTGACCTCATATGCTGTTGGGACTATAAAACTAGCCCACTAGAGGGCCGTTGGCCCTTAAGAAACAGTCAAGCACAAAGAAAGCAAAAGGACTAGTCCCTCGGTATGTTTAAGTTTTCAATTACACTAAAATGTAGTTCAAGCACATGAATTTTGTAAAAGGGGTACATTTTTTTAACCCTGATTTATTTACTTTTTTATCCCTCTGTGTGTTTTTGAATAAAAACAAATAAAATAAAGTAAAAATGAAGCTCTGTACACACGGACTTTATCTGGGCATCTGCTATTATTATGGGATACCAAACCTTAAATTATGGGCTGTTCATTTTGCCACAAGAGGAAAACTAAACCTAATAAGGTTGAATTGTTTTAATTTGTATCCTTCTCTTCTCTTAAAAAGAGGAACAGTACAGGACTCAGTTTTCCCTTTTTTAAAACTTGCAACCCAATTGTTTCCTTCTAATAAGACTGACAGAAGGTCAAAAGTAAGTGTTTGAATTAGTGGCAGAAATGGAACAGTTTGAGAGAGACCAGAGCCTTTTCTTGTTCCTTTTAAATATAGAAAGAAAAAAACAAGAATCACTCTGGTTCTCCTACTGCTGCCCAATATTTAAAGAAAATCAGACTGCCTGTATTTTTTTCCTTTTAGCACGAAGGCATGGTAGTGCTTTCATTTAGTGTTTTTTTTTAAACCGCAAACCGGAGAATCTTTTCATTCCCCTAAATGCCACGGAGGATAGGAGATTTCAGTTCTTCTACAAATAACCTTAGTTCTTAGAGGAACTAAGAATTTAAACACAGATATCTAATTATTTATGTGGAGGGGTGAAATCTTGTATAGTGCACAATCCTAATACTGGGGAAAAGGTGAGATGGACTGCTGTTGAGGACTATGCTCATATTTTATTTTTAACAAAGGCTAGCCTGCATTAAGGAACTGTGTTTTCCATTGAGCTCATCATGTTTATCTATAGGAAGATAAAATATTCTGCTACATTAGATTTACAAGGAGAATTACACACCCTAATTCATAGCGTTAGGCACCCAAACCACTTTTCACTATAGGGACAAAGGGAAATTAGAGAAGAAGAGATATCATGATGGGGGGCCATCCCAGCATGATATAAAAGAGTAAAGGGTTAGTCGAGAACAGAATTACTGCTGCAGTGGATTTTTATAAATGGAAAGGAGAAAAGAAACAGAAAATGTCCATACAATGGGGGGGGGTTGCTTATACTAGCACAGAGTTGGGGCAATAATTGTTTTCCAGTTCATAAGGATCAGACATTTAACGAGAAGAAAAAGTATGCTTAACCATCTAAAATGTGCATGTGAAGGGGGGGGTTACTGGAATGAGAATACCTAATAGGAAAAATTTAGGGTGGAAAGGGATTTTATGGCTAATAACTTTGGTAGCTAGTAAATAAACTTTGTGCCAGAGTGAATAAATGGGGGCACAAGACCATAGAATATGAAGTAGATCCCCATTAGGTAAGTTGCAACACCAACAACTGTGATAGTTTACATGTCCCATTTGACAGTGGAAGTTCTATACCATAAATGTAGAATTTTAATTTGTATAAGGGAGCTATGTGCCCCTTTGAACGTAGTATAAGACGTACACCAACAATCATCCCATTGTGCGTCTGTGATGTTGTAATTGAGGAGAACACTCCATTTATTTTTGGCCTCAAGAAAATGGTCAGGTAAGATATCTATGTTATCCTTATAAATAGATCTATTCCATTTTGCATGTAAATTAGTCCAATGTGATATATAATGGTCTTGCAGAGAGTGTTTGGTCACGTAGTGGGAGAAAGATGTATAAGCAGCCTTACTTTGTTGATACTTCCAAAGATCTTGTTTAGGAATCTTAGAATATTCTGTAAGTCTGCAAATGTTTTGAGAGTAAGTAAGTTTGTTTGTTTGATTTATTTATACTGGTGGGACCATGGGCCAAAAACCTGTTTTCATGGTCGACCAGTTTCACATAAACGTACAAAAACACAAAAAACAAAAATGCTACTCACAATAAATCTCAGAACACCAATAATATACATTACAAGAATATCAAACAAAAACTCTCCTCCCCTCTCTCAATGCAACCCAAATAAAATTGCTTGATTCTCCTATAACAGATCAAGAAATTAGGGAGACCATTAAGTCCTTGCCTAGGGACAAAGCCCCAGGCCCAGATGTATTTCCATCTAATTTCTACAAATTATTTGAAGCAGACCTGACCCCCATTCTTCACTGCTGGTTCAAATTCTTTAGTGAACATGGCTTCACAGACTCGACACTGTTGGAAGCAATTATAATTGTACTCCCGAAACCAGGCAAATCACGGGAATTGGTTACCAATTACTGCCCCATTTCACTAATGAATTATGACAAAGATTTGTGCCAAAATTTTAGCTTCCAGAATTGCAAAGGTTTGGGAAGGACTCCTGAACCCTGAACAAGTTGGGTTTATGCAGGGTAGATCTTCCTTGGACCACATCCATAAGCTTGACCATATTTTTTTGGTGTCCAGGGATGCGAATCAGCCTATGGCCCTTGTCTCCCTGGACACCGAAAAAAGCATTCAATAGGGTTAGTTGGCCCTTCCTTTTCTGCACTTTATCCAAATTTGGTTTTCCACTAAGTTTTACAGTATATCCTGGGTCAAATCCCTATATTCCTGTCCCACCGAAAAAGTGTATTGCAACAGAGTTATATCACCCTCTTTTCCTCTCAAATCTGGTACTCAACAAGGTTGTCCCCTATCACCACTACTATTTAATCTATACTTAGAACCATTGCTATGAAAATTGAATGCTTCTCCACTCTTGCAAGGGGTTAAAGTAGGTTTGGTTCATTTAAAAATGTCTGTTTACTTAGATGATATTCTCCTTCATGTTTCCGAGCCTCATAATTCCATTTTGACTGCTTTACAAATAATACAGAAATTTAGTTCGGTCTCCAACTATAAACTTAATCTGAATAAAACGGAAGTGATGGCCCTTAATCCCCTTTTGTCTCATGCTGAGATTGACCCATTCTCTATGATCTGGAGTACTCATCTGAAATATCTAGGGATAACATTATCTACCTCTGTATCACTAATGAAAAAACTCAATTTAGATAACCTTATTTTGATCATTAAACAAGATCTAGATAGATGGACTCCTATGTATTTGTCTCTACAGGCTAGAGTCAGCATAGTCAAAATGAATATCCTGCCCCGGAATTTTTACCAATTGCATATGTTAAATATTCATCTTCCCTTGCCTTGGTTTCATCGATTACATGGGGTAATCTCTAAATTCTTGTGGCATGGCAAACCCCCAAGGAGGTCATATAACCACCTTTGTGCACAGCGACAGATGGGTGGACTTAAACTTCCTAACTTTCATTATTACTAGTTGGCCAGTTATGCATCTAAATACATGCAGTGGAACTACATGCCTCAATAATTGGAAACTTCCCCATATACCCACCTGTGGTTAATAACTGAATATCATATTCTAACCATGTCTGGTTTTACACCTTCTAGTCAGCTGTTTACATCACCAAGTCGATTACCACGTTTTCTACAAAGTTCAGTTATACATACATCCTTAAGAGTTCACATGCAATTGTGTAAAGTTATACGATATAACAATCAACAAGATTTGTCCCAACCACTGTTTGGTAACTCCAATTTCAAGTTTGGTTACCAAGTGATCTCACCCCCAAAGAACAGTCCTATCAGACACGTGTTGGTGAGTGACTTGGTGACAGATGGGAGACTTTACAATACCTCTGAATTACTAGCACACTTTCAATTACCTAGTAAATATTCATTTTTTGGGTTTCAAATCAGACATATGTTAATAAAATGGTATGGCTCAGGCACCTGGACTGTTCATTCAACAACCCCCTTTCAGGAACTGTTAGCTTGTAATATGGAACCCCATGTCGTGTCTCACCTGGTTTCAATCTTAGTAAGGATACTTTACTTAGAAGAATTGGGATACCCTCGAAACTGGGCCCTAACTTTCCCTTATGAAACTATTTCATGGGAAAAGGTATGGTGGGGTATATACTTATATACGTCCAATGATCATCTCCGGCTGATACAATTTAATATTTTACACAATATTTACTACACTCCTGTAAAATTGTACAAAATGGGCAAATTCCTGACTCAGGCCTGCTTCAGGTGCAATCAGGATTCAGGAACATTGCTTCATATATTTTGGGAATGTCTCAAAGTAGCTCCCCATTGGAGCCCAATTCAGGGGAAAGCCGATCCGTTACTAGGTTTATAGGAGTTATTCACTCCCCAGATCTGTATATTAGGGGATTATAGCAATATCCCAATTAAAGAAAGATGGTATTACATGTGCATTATTTCCTTATCAGTCAAAAAACTCATTCTCTGACACTGGAAAGACCAAGTTGTGATAACTTATTCTGAATGGGTAAATGAGTTGTTCTACAACCTCAGGATTGGCAATTGCTAATCTCTGTGGCAATATCTCCTTGTATAGCGATAGATGGGAGAAGCTGTATACCCTTTGGTCTTTATCCTCCCCTTAGGAGACTGTAGAACCACAACAAGATGTGAAACATGGGTTACATGTAAATTAAGGACAGATGTGAGACATTTGTTACTTCATGATATTAGTGGCTTTCGGAGGGTAGGGAAATGGGGGTACTTGGATAGGATTGATTGTTTGGGTGTGGGGGCGGGGATAGGGCTTAAGTTGTTAGGGTAAGAAAGCTTTATTGTCTGTTTTATGATCAGTAGGTATTTTATTGTTACATTCCTTTATGTAGAGCAACTACTGTCTTGATACTCTGTGTATTTTTTAAAGTGCCATGCTGTTACAGATTCTGTACCTACTGTATATTGTTATGTGGGTAAATAAATAAATAAAATACAGTATATTAAATTTTAAAAAAAGAATATCAAACAAAACATTTGCATTCACTTTCCAGTAATAGATAATCCCTAAGTCTGTTCCTGAAATACATTAAGTTCTAGTCCAAAATGTCTCCTAAAAACATTATGGCCCGGATATTCAAACTGCGCCATTCTGAGGCAAGCCTGCGCTGCCCAAAATAGTTGGCGCGGGTGGTCGGGCTTTACAGTTCAAAGGAGCGGCGCTATTGAGCAACTCCTTGGAATATCACTCCTGCCATAGCCACTGTGCATGGCGAGTGGAACTTGTGCCACAACAAGTTGTCAGAGTTGAGCATTAAACTTGGGTGGCGCAAGTACCATCTGGCGCATCAGCAAATTTCCGATATTCAAGGTGACATGCAAATGGGGCCATAATTCATGCAAGGCATGGGGGCCATTGCATCTGATTATACCCCATTTGCATGCCATTAGCATGTGGTGCACCAATCCCGAGACTTAAGCCTGGCCACCCTGCCAGGCAGCAGCCGTCGAGGACCAACACCTCTGCAGCCCGATCGCGGGCACAATGTGGAACTCCCCCTCCCAAACATCTCCCAATGCCCGATTGCGGGCAGAATGTATACTGACAACCACCCCGCTCAAAACATCTCCTAATGCCCGATCGCGGGCAGAACATATGACAACCTCCCCAGTGCCCGATCATGGGCAGAATGTAAAAGACCCCCAACCTGAATATCTCCCTGGTGGTCCAGTGGACGTACTGCCCGATCATGGGAAGAATGTCCAGTGACAACCCCCAAACATCTCCTGGTGTCTAGTGTCCCCCCACCACACCACCGAAGCCCCACCACCCGCCCCCTGGCAGCGGTGGGTGGCAGCATCCCCGCCTGCCACCCCGCTGCCTGCCGACAGACTGTCCGGTAGGGCTGCACGCCCATTGGTGCAGAGCTAGAGCCAATGGGCGTCCGGCCCATACCGTACATGACAGTCCAGATTTGTGAATGAGTTGAGGGACTTAGCTTTATTGATTAAATAGGGAACAGAGGTGGTCAGAGCTATGTCTATTTTTAATAAAACCAGCCTGTGAACAGTGAGTTAAATTGGAAATTAGGGGTTTGAGTCTAATTGTTAATAACTTGGCAAATATCTTTCCATCTGTATTTAATAAAGAGATTGGTCTGTATCTCATCAGGAGTTTGGGATCTTTATCTTTCTTGGGAAGTAGAGTAATAATTGCTTCGGTACAAGTTGGAGGGAGTTTACCAATAGAAGTAGCTTCTTGAAAGATATGAAATAAAAGAGGACAAAGAGTGTCAGAGAGTTTTTTATAAAAATCTACAGAGAATCCATTACTTCCTGTGGATTTACCTGACTTTAGAGAGAAAAGAGCTCGCTGGATTTCTTTAAGAGAAAAGGGTTCAGCTAAGATGTCCCTTTCAGAGGGGGAAAGGTGGGGTAGATGCATATGCTTAAGAAACTGTTGTATTTGTGTGATCGATGGGGGAGCTGAATTGGAATATAACTTTTGATAGAAGGATTTCATAATATTATTTATTGAAGAGTTGTCAAAGTGGCTAATGCCCTGAGAATCTTTTAAGCAAAAAAATGTGTTTCTCAATTTGCTGTGCTCTGAGCTGGTAGGATAAGAGTTTCCCATTTTTCCCCTTGCTTCCAGTATTTATGCTTATGTTTAAATAAAGCCAATTCATTTTTTCAGGTGATTATTTCATTTATTTTGATTCTAAGCTGGAGAATTTCAGAGTGAAGCTGAAAATCTGGTTTATGTTTATTAAACTTAAAATATAGGTTCTCGTTGAATTTAAGGGATTTCTCCATCTCAACCAATTGATGCTCCCTGGCATAACTAATAATGTTTCCCCGAATTGTGACTTTAAGTGCTTCCCATATGGTGCCCATGGATGTGTCAGAAGGTTTATTATGAAAGAGGAATTCCTGAATCTGTGATTTGACCATAAGTAAAAAGTCAGGATCTTTGAGAAGGAGGGGGTCCAGCTGCCAGAAGGAGGATTTGGGGATCGAAGGACCCCATAAAAGATGCATTTGGACTGGGAAATGGTCCGAGATTATAGTAGGCAAAATAGATGAGTCAATAGTTTTTTCTGTAATGGCAGGAGAAGCTAGCCAATAATAAGTTCTGCTGTATGTTTGGTGTAGAGAGGAATAGAAGGTGTAATCATGGTTGCAGGGGTGAAATAGATGCCAGATATCTGCCAGGCCAAAATCTTTCATCAGTAGGGCTAAAGCTTTAATGCTTCTGGGGTGGGCATCTGTGGACATATTACTTCTATTGATAGTTGCTTCCAGAGCTAGGTTAAGGTCGCTTCCAAGGATTATGGGAGTATTATCAGTATTTAAGGATAATATCTGCTTTGCTAAATGATGATGAAACTCTGGAGAATCAGAGTAGGGGTGCATAAACATTAATGAGTAGAAGAGGACCAGAATGGGTATTTAATTTGACCATTACCCATCTGCCTTCCTTATCAGAACTAGAATTAATATAGGACCATTTAAGATTTTTATGGATAAGGATAGCTACTCCTCTTTTTTTGGAAGTAAATGATGATTCATAAATTTGACCAACCCAATCTTTTTTTAGTCTACAGACATCCTTTGCTAGTCATTTAGTTTCCTGAAGAAAAGTGATTTGCGCTTTGTATTTTTTAAGATATGAAAGAATTTGCTTTCACTTATGGGGAGAACTAAGTCCCTTCACATTCCAAGTATATACTATTAAATCAGTCATGGGATCTGAAATGAGGAGAACAAAATGGTTATTGGAATGGTAAGGAACATATAATGAAGTAGAGGATGATCAGGAATCTGAGAGAGTGAGGAACGGTATATGCAGAGAGTGGCAGGTTTGTTCAGGTCATTAGGGTAAAATATATAGGGCATACGTAGCACAGATACCTATATAAAAGAAGAATAGGAAAGAAAGAAAGAGAAAGCCATAAGAGATCAACAACTCTATGTAACACACTAACTAGAAAAGGAAAAAAAACTTCTTACAAGTGATGGGAAATAAGAGTCAGCTAGTTTGCTGAGAGAATCTTTCACCACACTCCTTGGTGGCTAAGCTAGAAAATACCATAAATGGTCCACAAAACTGTGGCCCAGTCCTAGGTCTAAACCCAATATTAAATAAAATAGATAATCTTAACAAGCTTAAATGAGATGTACTAAACCTTGACAAGTTGGGAAGATGTAATAACCTCGGCAAAATAGAAAACTGATGAATCAGGAAATAGATAGAATGCAACACCAGAACATTTATAAGTAACAACAGTAACAGTAACATTAAAGGTAAGCCAACTGCATATAATCATGAGTCAAAGACATTATACTTTGTGCCAACAGTACATTAGGTAGAGGGGTAGGAGATCAAGGGTACCCGGTACCTTAATGAAGGAGCAGGTATAAGAGAGACATTGGTTGTAACATCAGCGTACATTCTGAACATGGCTCCTGAGACAAACACCCTCATAAATCTGAACAATAATGTGTCAGGCTGGATGCGTTGTATTAAATAATGCAAAAAAAAAAAAGGAAACGGTAGGGGGAGAAAAACAGAAGGAAAAATAAACATAACACAGAGGAAAGGAAAGAGAGAAAAAAAAGGTGTGTGTGCGGGGGGGTGTTATAGGTTCTAGCTGCACAGATCAAAAATGGGCCAAACATTTATATAAGAAATATAGGATTCGGTACTACCTGTAGACAAAGGGTAGGCTGCGTTTAAGGACTTGCAACCCCTTACTTGAAAGTTGCCTAAAAGGGTATTGTATGGAGTAATTGGGTCTAACGAGTAGGCCTAATAAGCCCCAAAAGATTTAAGAGGTCGGCCCACTATCAACCTCTTATATTCTTAAAAGGCTTCAAGTAAAATAGGGTGTATAAAAGAATTATATGAGTTAAAGACTCATTGCGACAATACGTCGAAAATAGCCTGTATCTGTGACAACTGATATATATTATGTGAATGGCAAATTAGGTCAAAAGAGGAGAGAATTGTATAACCAAAACAAAACACTAGCTTGTTTTGTGTACATGTAAAACTGCTCATACAGTTGATAGTAAGTCTAGTACCTTTGTTATTCAAGAAGGGAAAAGGATAATGCCTAATTATGTCAGTTAACATAACCTCCACAGTGGGTGTATAAAATAAAACAGAAAAGCAAACTGCAACAGCAACGCTTATCCATACCAACTTGTTCAATTATGTATGGCAGAGATAGGTCTGTAAAGCTGAGGAGCCTACCCTACCTAAGGGGACTGATAATAATTTGGACTTGTTCGAATATGATATTAGGGGATAACTGATATAGTACCAGAGAACCCATGAAATCCTGGACCATAGTTCATCCACGACAACCTAGAGTTAATTAAGGTGCATCGCAATGTACAGCCTTTATAATTCCAGACCTGCTGGGAGTGATAGTACTCAGATGGTGAAGACTGCAGAGCAATAGCAAGGCAAAACAGGTATTTGGCACTCCATACCCAATAACCTGGTTAATACTAACCAGCATGAAACATATATAGCAGCACACTTTGACAGGGAATAATCATGTCATCGAAACCTCGTGTGGGAGATGGGAACTATTGGGATTCCTGCTTTTAGTTTTTGCTCTGTGTTTCTTTTTTGGAGGTTCTGACAGTTTATAAAGAGAGCTGGAAACGATTTCTACCCATGAGGAGTCGGCAGAATTGTTAGTTGAAGGTCCGAGACATAGATTTGGAGGGAGGATGTCACTGTGCTGCTGCGAGAAATCCTCTTGCGATGAATGCATTTCATCTTTCAGGAGAGCATACCTATTGCGCAGTGGAATAGATGGGTCAATTTGCTGATGAGAAGCTACAGATGTAGAAGGTTTAGGAGGTGTTGTGGAGGAGCAGCATGGTTGACCCACAGAGTGGGGTCAAGCTGAGATTTCCCCAGTGATGGAATAGACTGATTGTGGGCAAAAGGAACTGCTGCAGTGTTGCAAGGGGATGCAAGCTCAGTAGGACCTGTGCTACACTCCTGTGCAGCATTGATCTCCCTCTGAGTGGGCAAAGAAGTCTCGATTAAATTTACCACCAGAGCCGGATCTTCAGAGGTTGGTTTGCAGGGTGAAATGCCTAAATATGCCACTAAAGTGTCAGGTGTACTGAAGTCTTTAAAAGAGGATCCAAATGAGGAGACAGAGTGTGGATGGGTAATGCAAGGGAACTTTAATGCCTCTCTGATGTAGAATTTGTTTCAGGGGTAATAGGCCTTCCTTCTAGCTGTCAGATCTTTGGAAAAGTCCCTGTAGAGAGCAATGTTAGATTCCTGCCACACAAGTGATCCCACTTCTCTCACTCATTTTAAAATTAGCTCTCTATGTGCATAGTTTAAAAAACAAGCAATGATGGGCCTTGGTCACTGGTCTGGACCTGGCCTGGGGCCCAAAGAATGGTGAGAGCACTCAATCATGAGTGAGAGATTAGGAGGAAGCTTAAGCATGGCTGGTAATATGTGTAGTAGAAATGTAGTTGTATTCCCTAGTTCCACGCCCTCAAGGAAGAAAAAAAACACAAATTATTCCTTTGGTTGCGTTTTTCCATGTCATCAGTTTGGGCTTGCAAGGCTTTTATAGTGTAGTCTTGATTGCGAACAGTGGCCTCAAGAGATTGAATAGTGGTGGTATTGGTAGCTGCATTCTCAATGGCAGAAATTCTTTGGCCCAAAGTTTCAAGCATGGCAGTATTTTGTATGGTAGAGGTTTTCAAGATGCTAATCTCAGTCATTATTTGTGTAAACATCGCCTCTACTCTGGCAGGTGAGCTGTGTTGAGATTGGGGGTCTGCCATAACGATAAGGATTTGAAGCCTTGTAAGGAGCTGAGCAGAGATAATAAAATTCAATATCGGTAGGAAGAAGCAAAGAAAGACTCACTGCTTTTATCATATGATGTGGTTATAAGCTGAGCACAAAAGTTGGCATCTCATCAGATGGTCCTCGCTCATGGGAACTAAGGAATGAGATGAATCTGATGAGATGTCTGGTGAGCACAGGATGAGGTTAGATTACATCAGTCCCTGTAGAGAGATTGAACTAAGCTGCCATCTTCTGCCTGGTTAGGCCATGCCCCATACTTTACAGGTTTTTAAAAAAATTAAAACATTGTGGAAAGGTTTTCTCTTTTATAGGTACTTTTGGCACACTGGGGTGGGCTCCCAACATGCCACTTGTGTGTTTTGGGGTGGGGTGCACTGGAGCCGACAGGAATTGGGCACCCCGTCGGCAAATAAAAAAGGGTCATTGTTTATTGGGGGGGAGAAAAGACATGATGCCGAGGGGTATTGGGCAGCCCCCTCGGCAAACAACTGGTACAGAGACATTATGCCAATGGGATTGGGCTCCTCCATTGGTAGATGAACTGGGGAGGGGGACATGATGATGCTGACAGGGTGATTGGGCACCCCCAACATTGGCTTTTCTGGGGACTGTGAGAGGTTGACAGCGACAGCCGCCACCATGTTTATTGAAATGTTGCACCAGGGAAGGCACGCCCTGCAATGAGGGGTCACTCCTTCATTGCAGCGGCTAAATCATTTCAGGTTGGTGGCTCACTTTTGCATTGCTGTCATAGACAGCATGCAATGTAATTTGTGCAATGGAGTCCAGCCCATAAAAGCAGTGGCACCAATGGCCACAACATGACCGTGCCTCCAAAACCTGCTGTTCCAAGCTACCCCAATATGTTGCTTGTGCATGCGCAAGACAACATAAAAATGGGCTGAAGATGCCTTTGCATGGAAGGAAGAGTGATCATTAGATACCTCAGGCAGAGTGGGAAGCGTAGAGGGCACTCACTCAGCAGTGTTGCAGCCCGGGTACAATACTTCCTGGTTAACACACAAGAGGAACAGCACTGATGGACTGCTGGGTGGGGTGAAAGCACACCTTTGCTGCCATGCACCACTGTACCTGCCTGACTTTAACACTGCTGTTGGCAAAGGCCAGGGGTTGGGCATCACAAGGTATGGGGGTCCCAATCACACAGCCTAATCTTGATGCCTGGTAGCATGAAACTCCCATCTAACCAGCACAAATCAGCACAAAATGTGCATTCTTTGGTACCACCTCATTTGACCAACCTAGGCACAGTGAGGGGCATATCATTTATGTCTTCTCCCAGGAGCAGTCCAGATATCGGTCCTCGCTCATGGGAACTAAGGCTTACCTCATGCCTAATACACCCTGTGGAGTTTAATTCAAAAGAGTGGCCACACTCCAGTAGTTTCCAGGAGGATGTAGGACTGGGGATGGCTATTCCCCACTCTGGAAGGTCAGAAAAACAGAACAGTGCTGCAATACACACATACACACACACACACACACACACACACACACACACACACACACCACGCACTTCCAAGAACCTCCACAGTATAAAAGTTGCTGAAATAATACGTATTGTCAGTGACTACAAAAAGCAAGCATTCAGGAATGATGACAAAACACTTGGGCATATTTCCTGGTCACTGGCTTTGGTTCCTACTTGCTTCCTTATTTGTATAAAACCAAACTCTTGGAATACCGATTTTATATCATTAGTTTCACCGAGTTATTGAGATTCTGATTTCATCACTGATTTTAGACCAGCATAATTTTACAAAATCTCAAAGGGCTTGCTAAACTGTGAAAAATAATGCCTACATGAAAGCATGATCTTGACGCGAAATTGAAAAAAAAAATCTGGTGTAACTCCCTCATATTCCAGAGTCACTCATTTTCATCAAGCTGTCTAACTTTGTGCACGTTGGTAAGAATTTTTATCCCCATCTCAGTTGACTGAAACTCTCATTTTGACCCTATTAGGAAGAGGGACTCGTTTTGCAAGCCAGCTGTCTGAGCAGGCATGTCACTAACTTGTGGTATACACGTCATGATTACCCCATATAGGGAGCGCTTTGAGCAATATAGGGTGGTTGCTTGGCTGGGGCTGTCTGGAGTGCAGTCTCTGGGATCTGTACAGCTGCTGCTGGCTGTACATACTGTACACTGTATAGGAACCTGTCCCTACCCGAGTGTGGTAACTCAGGGTTCAGCAAAGAACAGCCTTCCATTTCTCTGGGTGTGAATGGCTTGCTGAAGGAGGTTTTTGTTTCACTTCACACAGGAACCCTGTCACGGTGAGTCTGTGGTACAGTAATACATGGCAGTGTCCTCAGACCACAGACCGTTCATCTGTAAATACACCTCACTTTTTGAAGTATCTTTCGAAATAACAAAACGCCCTTGAACGGATGAAGAGTAATGTAACTCCCCACTATAGTGAACTCTTGCCACCCAGTCCAGCCCAGATGCAGGAGCCTGCCGAACCCAGTTCATGGTGCTACTGGTTAGTGAAAGACCCGCTACTTTACAGGTCAGCTTGAGGGACTCTCCCAGCTTCTTTACATCCCCACCGCACTCGGTCAGTACAATATCAGACAGAACACCTGGAATAAAGTGATATATAGTTATTATACCGCAACTTATAGTGCAACCAAGTAACTGCTCATTACAGATGGCACTGCTTAGTAAATAATGAGAGTACCCGATGAGCAGGTCAGCACTATAAGGCAGAGAAAAGCCAACCCCATTACGGTGAGCTTTGGATATCCAGCAATTGCCGCAACAGAAAATGGATATTTCAGTGGACTGCAGTCTGCAGAGTGGCTGCATTTATTAAATAGGAACCCTGTATACTGGCTTTCAATTTGCATGCCCTCAGTTTCAAGTATGCTAAGATTATCAGTGATTATCCTTATGTGACAGGAATGTTTGCATTTCAGTGCACGCCTGCTCCCTACTGCTTGTGTGAGCGCTCACGCGCGGGGACACACACACACACACTGCATGACCTATGGTTTCTTTGCAATTCTGTCCCTACCAGTCTGCTCATTTCCAGTACATCTAGGACCATACCTCTTAAATATCCCTGACAATAAGGGATGTCCCTCATTTTACCCCCCAAAATTGCTGTGTTCCTTATCCGTCCCTCATGGAAAAGGAGCTGTCCACGAGAAGAAAGTGCTGTAAACTCAAGACTTTTAACTCGAACTTCATAATATTATATATACAATAATGGATGGGGAAGTGTGCTTAATGAGAAATTAATGGTTGCCCGAGGTGTGGGATGCTACATATTAAAGCATCCCACGCCGAAGGCAACCATTCATTTCGAATTTAAGCACACTTTCCCATCTTTTATTAATTATAATTGCTGGTCAACAATTTTTGGTATGGTGATTGTGCTGTTAACGACACAGACACACACACACACACTCACACTCTCTTATTGAGAAAAGAGAGTTTCATCGTGAGGAGTCTTTTTTTTTTTGTTAATAGCCGTTTCTTTTTACTTTGGGGTTTCAGACTGTTGGGGTGGCGCTTACCTTTAAGAAGCACTTCGGAGCTGTTCCTGTGTCATGAAGTGCATCTGAGCCATTACATTTCTGGGGAATTGTTCTGCAGTGCAGACTGTAGACAGCAGGATCAATCAGATATGTTTTTTTAAAATAAAAAAGCAGCACGACGACTCCCGGTGTGGCAGCTCCTCGGTAAGCATGATGAGGAGCCACCATGTTTTTCACAGTGTTTAGCCCACCCATTAACAGTGGAGAGCCAACCAGGAATGGCTCCTGTGGGACTGATGTGGCGCGTGTTTGCCGTTATAACCCACGGGTTATAACGCAAATTATAACTGTCTAAGCCTATGGAAAAAAATTGCTGGCCGATTATTAGCAGAGTATAAAGCAAAAGGAAACTTTATACATGCATGCTTTCCACATGTTTGAGGATGTGTTCCTCAGTATTAGGTTCAGTATCCCTCATTGCCCAGCAGTTTGAGTGTTCCTGTTCCTCATTTCAGCAAGGGACAGGTTTTGTACCTTCCTGTACAAGTTTTGAGCTGCCTGTTCCTTCCTATTTAGTGAGGAGATTGCAATGTACTAGAGAATGGACTGCAGTTAATGAGACAGGTTCAATAAATATTTAACAATATTGTTACATTTATAGATACTGCTTTAGATTAATTTCTAAGTGCAAGTGGAGGCATCGGTAGCATGAGATATTTTTCAGGGCCTGGGTCCCAAACAGTAAACCAGGGGCCTGGGGGCCACCTAGGCCCCCAAAAGCTGTCAAGATTTTGGTATGCTCTGGTACAAAGTAACACATTTTTGGTACCTTTTCCTTCGTTTCTCCCAACGTCTGTAACAGTATAATCCCACAGTAGCTGCTATCCTCCTTCCCACTCCCACAGCACCACAGCCATTTTGACAGACTCTGCTGTACACAGAGTAGAACTGGCCCACCCAGATACCTGGAAATGTCCAGGTACACCCCCCTCTTTTGGGTACCTGACCACCTTCTGAATGTTGCATTTCTCATCTATTTTAGTAGGGTTGTTTGGGTACTGAAGTAAATTTAAGATGCAAACACAGCATTAATGTATTAAATGTAAGCAGAATGCTGATGAGAATCTGTCACCCTGAGCCCTCCTTTACTGATTTTCTAGGTGGGCTTTCTGTACACCAGTCCAACCCTGAGAGTACAACATTATCTGAGCACCACACAGGAGATACTAATAATAAGAACTCATGCTGGTTGCTGCTCATTTTAGACAACATCTGCTTCACTTCACCACACTGTATAGTCCCACACAGTAGCTGCTGTCCTCACCCCCACCCACACACAACACCACAACCAATTCAGGAGACTCCATAACTTAGCACAAATATTTAATCCCCAAATCACCTCCAAGCAGCCCAGCTGACTACTTACTGGTCCAGTGAGTCCACCATGACTTTGAACCCCTGCTTCTTCCAGTGTCTGTCTTGAGCCGGGAGAGAGTCTGGGCTGGGCTCCTATCCTGACTGATGGCGAAGCAACTGTCATGAGAGAGTAGTCAACTTGGGAGGGAGTGTAGCACACAGGGCATTAAGTGGTGAAAGAGCAGAAGCTGAGAGAGAGAGCAAGAGAGAGAGAGAGAGAGAGAGAATGCTAGTGCACAACTCACTGCAGGTCAGAGGTCAGGTTGCTGCTGCTGTGCTGTGCTGCCAGCATGGGTTCTATGCTGCAGTTATGGACACATTGTTATTTAGGGATGGATCATGATATATATTTTTAACTCCATCCAGAGACTACAGTGCATGATGGGGGGGGGCAAGTCAGGGTAATAAAGAAAGGTTGGGATCTGCAGAAATAGAAATTTAAAGCAAAAATAAATAAAAGCAGGGCTGTGTAGTACAAGCTTCAGGGCCACAGACAAAACATTTGGGGTCCTAGCCCAAAAGACACAGCCCTAACAATGCCCCTAACTGCATGTGGAAAGGAACGTTATTCATGCCATAAATTAAGAAAACTACCAGAGTGGACTTTAAAAAAATCCAATACTAGTTTATATATATTATGGTAGCACGGTAGTGCTAGCATAGTTAGGGTTGAGGAGCCATTTCTATGTTAAACCCCAAAACTTTGCACCTTAATAACTTTGCAACCATTTGATGGATTTGCCTGAAATTTGGAATATATGATCAAGGACCATAGGCCTTGGGATCTGCCAAGTTTCGTACCAGTTGGATGTACAGCTGCGGAGTTATTAAGTGTGATCTGTGCGAGCGTTTACGCTTTTTCTGGAATTCTATGGTCGCGCCTACAGGTCGTACGGTTTGCGCGACCAGCCCAAAATCTTCAGGGAATGTGTGGCCGGGGTCCCCAATGTGACTTTTGGAGATTTTGTGAAAAAATATTAAATGGTTCAAAAGTTATTCAAAAAACAGTTTCCCATTATAAGTCAATAGGAAAAGTTAACAAAAGTTTGACAGTGTCGAAATGCATTTTACTTCCAAATGGGCCTGTTACTTTCGCAAATAGAAACATAGAAACATAGAAATTGATGGCAGATAAGGACCGCAAGGCCCATCCAGTCTGCCCATTTCTTTTTTTCTACCTTATAAATGTGCCATCGGTCTTTGCTCTGTCAGTGGCCTATCTATTCATAGTCATTTGTATTGAACCCTTATGCCTATCCCATGCCTGTTTGAAGCCCTGCACTGTATTCATAGCCACCACTTCTTGTGGTAAGCCATTCCATGCATCCACCACCCTTTCTGTGAAAAAGAATTATCTCACTTTCCCCCTTAATTGGCCCCCCTCTAATCTCATGCTGTGTCCTCTTGTCCTGCTATTTTTCTTATATTTAAACATGTTAGACTCATTCACCTTGTTAATGCCCTTAAGGTGTTTGAATGCCTCGATCATATCACCTCTCTCCCTCCTTTGCTCAAGGGTATACATATTGAGCTCTACTAATCTGTCCTCATATGTCTTCTGATGCAGTCCCTGCACCATTTTGGTTGCCCTTCTCTGGACTGCCTCAATTTGGTTAATGTCCTTGTGAAGGTGTGGCCTCCAATACTGCACACTAGTACTCAGATGGGGCCTAACCAGTGTCTTGTAAAGAGGGATTATTACTCCCTCTTATGACTTGTGATACCCTACTAATACACCCTAACACCCCTAGCCTTACCTACTGCTTTAGAGGTCTGCTTGATGATGTCAGGTCATCAGTGATGATGATGCCCAAGTCTCTTTCTTCCTTTGTGACTGCTAGCAACTCCCTCCCAACCTATAGGTGGCTTCAGGGTTTCTCTTCCTATGTGCATGATCTTGCACTTTGCATTAAATCCCAGTTGCCACTCTTCTGACCATTTTGCTAGTTTATCCAGATCTCTTCTCATTCTGCCCACCCCATCTGGATCATCCTACTTGTTGCAGATCTTGGTGTCATCTGCAAACAGACAAGCCTTACCTCTAGTCCATCTGCAAGGTCACTAATGAAGATGTTGAAGAGGACTGGCCCCAGGACTGATCCTGAGGTACCCCACTTGTGACTTGCATCTCTTCTGACTGTATACCATTTACCACCAATCTCTGTTTTCTGCCCGTCAACCAGTTTGCCACCTAGTTGACCAACTTTTGACCCACCCCGAGCCTACCCAGCTTATTTATCAATCTTCTATGTGGAACAGTGTCAAAAACTTTGCTGAAGTCAAGGTAGGTGACATCAACTGCTCCCCCTTGGTCCACCACTCTGGTTACCCAGTCAAAGAAATCTATGAGATTAGTTTGACAGGACCTTCCTTTTGTAAACCCATGCTGTCTTGGATCCTGTGCCCCTATGGATTCCAGGTGTTGCACTATCCTTTCCTTAAGGAGTGCCTCCATAATCTTGCCCACTACTGAGGTAAGACCGACTGGTCTGTAGTTCCCTGGCTCCTCCCTGCTACCACTCTTGTGAAGCGGGATCACATGAGCCCTTCTCCAGTCTTCTGGGACCTCTCCTGTGCTCAGAGACTCACTAAACAGTTCTGCTAATGGCTCTGCTAGTTCCACCTTTAGCTCCTTAAGTACCCTGGGATGTATGCCATCAGGTCCCATTGCCTTATCCACCCTGATCTTAGCAAGCTCTTGTAGGACCCTTTCTTTTGTGAAGTAGTGCTCACCTCCCTCCCCCCTGTGTCCATGATGCTGAGCTGTGGGCCCTGCCCTACCTTCTCTTCAGTAAATACTGAGCAAAAGTATCTATTTAGGATAGATGCCTTTACAGGGTCTTCCTCTCACATGCTCCTTTTCTCCATTAAGCTTAGCAATACCCCTCTGGACTTTCTCCTTTCACTAATGTATCTATAGAAAGTCTTGTCACCTTCTTTTACTGTTCGTGCTAGTTTTTCCTCAGTTTGGGACTTTGCCTGCCTTACTGCCTTCCCTGCTTCCCTTAGGGCAGTTTGGTATGCCTCCTATCTTCATCCTGTTGTGTTCCCTTATATTTCCTGAAGGCCAGCCTTTTGGCTCTGACCTTTTCTGCTACTGTATTTGAGAACCAAAGTGGTTTCCTTCTTCTTTTGCACTTCCTTTTCTGTCTAACACAATGGGATGTTGCTTCAAGTATTGCATCCTTAATGCTTGCCCACTTTGCCTGTACCCCCTCACCTGTGTTTCTTTTTTCCAGGGCTAGCTTAACTCTGTTGGCTATCTTATCAAAGTCAGCTCCTCTGAAGTCCCATATTTTTGCCTTGGAATGGGATGATATAGATGTAGTAGCCAAATTTAACCATACCATGTGATGGTCACTGGCCCCCAGGTGACCTTCTACCTGGAGATCTGTGATCCCTTCCTTGTTAGTCAGTACTAGATCTAGGATTGCCCTGTCTCTCGTGGGTTGCTGTACCAGTTGTTAGAGGCCCTCCCCCTACAGGGAATCCACTATGTGTCTAGTTCTGGCAGATGTTCCTGCTGGTATTGACCAATCTGTATCCGGCATGTTGAAGTCTCCCATTATCAGAACCTCCCCTTTAGCTGTCATGTTTTGTATATCTTCTAACAGTAATGTGTCTATGTCCTCCCCCTGGTCTGGGGGCCTGTAGACAACCCCAGTTCTTATGGCTGTCCCATTTCCTGTTTCCAGGGTGACCCACAGTTCTTCTGGCTCTTTATGTGTATTCTGAATTTCTGTAGCTTTGATATTTTCATTGACATACAAATCCGCCATTTTGTTTTCAGTTGGTGATCAGAAAAATGGTTGGCATTTAAATTTGAGACGCTCTAGCAACCTAATTCTTTTTGTATTCACCTAGTCGGGCCCTGAGGTTTTTCAAATTTCTGGAAAAAGTACTTTCGCAAATTACTTTCGTGCTCACGAAAGTGTCGAACTTTTTTGTGAAAGCTTTCGCGAATTAAGTACAGTAGTTTTTCCATCTGTGGACAGTGACAGCGATTCTTTGGCACTGTGCTGCAAAAGAACCGTTGGGAGTTTTGGGCTGAAATTTGGAAGGAACGGAGCCGACATCTCACAGATGTGCTTTTCAGTGTTGTATTAAAAAAATATTAAATGGCGGCAAAGTTACGGCACTCCAAAGTTGACAGTTTTTCCCATAGGATAACATTACGGCGCCCAACGCAATACAGAAATCCTTTGGCACCCTGCTGCTAAATAACGGTTTGGTCTTTTTTCCTGAAATTTGGAGGGAAGATAGCCAACAGTCCACAGATGTGCCTTTCAGTGGTTTGGTGAAAAACATTACAGGGAGGTAAAGTTATGGTGCTCCGAACTTTTCTTTTTTTCCCATAGGGTAACATTATGGCGTTCGCCGCGCCTTTCAGGGCCCGATCTCGAATGGTGAAAATCTGGACTTGCAGTCGAAAATTTTTAGCCCCTCATGGGGTTAAGATTCAAATTAGCCAGGACAGTTGTAAATAATATGACTTTTAAATTTTTTTTCTACGTCTTACGGTTCTTGAGATATAATGTATTTAGTATTCCAAGATCTCATTTTCTGTGCCGATACTCATTATTATGCATACATTATTTGTACTCACTGTCTTTCTCTATGCAGGTTTTGGGGAAAACCAGCCTGTGCTTACATTACTGTTACTGTTGCCCTTTCTGCTTGCGGTTCCGTACCCGTTTCACTTACCGTTGACGTCTGCGCCACCATGTGCATTATCCTTTGCGTTTTCATTTGCGCTTGTGTTTCTGTTATTTTTTGCCATTTCTGTCTACAGTACTGTTTATCTTTTTGTTTCACTTTACATCACCATGCCCATTGACATTTGTGTTTGCAGGCACCATGTTACTATGTGACAACACATCACATGGCAGACCATTTCCGTCTACGCCGCCATGTGCGTTACCCTTTCTGTTCTCATTCGTGCTTGTGTTACCATGTGCACCACTGTTAGCATTTCTGTTTGTGTTGCTGTTCCTGTTAGTATGCCACAAGACATCATGTGGTGGGAGCGTGGGGCCCACAGGGCCCCGCGCTCCCGCCGCTGCATCACATTCACTATTTCTGGTTATCATTCTCAAAAAGAAGGGAAATTAGAGGCAAAAAACTCAGTTTAATGCATTAGTTAGGGTTGTTCCACAGCGACAAAAGTGAGGAAATTCATTGTTAGGATTGAAAACCCCTTGCACCCCCAACCCACCCTCCCCGGCATTGGGGTGTGCATTGGGATCATGGGTCCCTAACTCTCACCCCATTCTATTATACTTCTGCTGCTTTACACATGTGATGGGGTGAGAGTTGGGTGTTGATCCCAATGCACACCCCAATGCCAACACGCATGCCATCCTTGGTGCTTTTCATTTGCGCTTGCATTTCTGTTACTTTTTTGCCATTTGTAGTACTGTACTGTTTATCTTTCTGTTTCACTTTACATCACCATGCCCATTGACATTTGTGTTTGCAGGCACCATGTTACTATGTGACAACACATCACATGGCAGACCATTTCCGTCTACGCCACCATGTGCGTTACCCTTTCTGTTCTCATTCATGCTTGTGTTACCATGTGCGCCACTGTTAGCATTTCTGTTTGCATTGCTGCTCCTGTTACTATGCCACAAGACATCATGTGGCGGGAGCGAATTACATTCACTATTTCTCAATATCCTTCTCAAAAAGAAGGGAAATTAGAGGCAAAAAACTCTGTTTAATGCATTTGTTAGGGTTGTTCCACAGTGACAAAAGTGAGGAAATTCACTGTTAGGGTTGAAAACTGTAACTCTGAGTTCACCCCCCCAGCACCACACACACACAGACACACACAGGGGTGTGCTGTGGCACTAGGTGTGGCTGAGTGGCACATGTCTCTATAGGGTGATTGACTTGACCATTAACACAATTCTTGGGAGTGACTTATTGCTATAATAATGAAACATGTTTTTAAACAGTTTTAAACCTTGTTCAGTATATCGTCAACCTCTTCATGTATGGTAATAAAAGATTAACATAAGGTTGTAGGATGTTTGCAGACAATGAGAAACGTCATTTTGTCAGACTCTGAAGTACACATAGTAGTGACTGAATGGTACATGTATAGTCACAGCTGTGACCTGTTGGGTGCTGATGTGTGGCACCTTGGTATAGTAATAATGACTGCATAGGCACAGGAAAAATAAGTACATTGCTGAGTTTTTTACACTGTTAGGAATTCTGTCAAATGTGACATGCAATGTCCCACATCGTTGCATATGCTGTGATACTGACTGTATGTCATAGGTACCAAACAAATTGATGGAGGTATAGTTGTAGCAGTATTAGTAAACATGATTTGTATGCTTAAGTAATAGACACTTAGTTTTATGTCATAATGGTATTTAAAGTAAGGAGCCTAAACAGGTGGTTATGGTTTTAAAAATGTATTGCCAATTTGTCAAATGGAGAAAAGGTCCAATCAAGAGTGAAATTTAGTTAACAGAAGCAGTCTCACAATACAACTTTGTATGTGTGCAATCATTGCTTGTCAAATATGTAAATGTGTAAGAATTATAATAACTGTATAATATGGATTGGAATAAGTGTGATATAATAGGAAACTAATCAGGTGTTGTGTGTTTCTAGTTATGTTTCAGTACTCACTACTCTTTATGTGAGGAAGTAGTTTCGACATTCGACCTGGAATTTATATAGTCAGGCTGAAGCTGTATGCCATTATATATTTACTATTGAATGTGAATGGAGTTTGTAAAAAATGTAACTTTTTAAAAAATGGTTGTATGTTGTAATTATGTGTAGTGCATTACTTGTGTGTTATGTTAATAAGGCAATGTCAGTAGGTTGTGAAGTGTGATTACACATGATAGGACAAGTGTTTTGTTGTAATTGTGTGACTGCTAATGTGATGTTCCTGGGTGGGCTAAAACCATATGCTGACTGTCTAAGAAAAGTAATTTACACAAATGTAAGTTTTGTGACATTTGATTGATATTATTTAATAATATGTCACTGACTAGGCGCAAATGAAAAATTCCCACCAGACCCCTCAATTGAGGTGATCATAAATATTGTCAGGAACAGGAATGCAGTTTGTTGTGATCAGCAACAGGGCCTGATTTACAATTGTCAATATTTTTTACATACTTTAGAATTACTTATGTGACAAGTTAAAAAAATATTATATTTTTACATGAACAAATGACATATTATCAATTCTTACATTGGCTTCTATGTAAATTATTGACTTGTAAATACTAAAACTGTCATGGAATGCATTTTTTTACAAACTTATGGTTAATTAAATGTTGTTACTATAGTGCTGAATAATATCTAAAACATTCACTTGTACTTTAGTGCTACACTACTATTTTTAGTACAAGTATCAAACTAGCTATTAACAATGTACACTTGAATACAAATTTTTATTTTATGTACAAGTAATTTTAAACACATGTAAGAATCAGTAAATGAGATTCAGCAATTGGTTATTATTTACAGTTGTGTAATTCAGCTTCTTGCATTATCAATAAAGGTAGTTGTTTTTACATATGTACAATACTAGTATTACGCATGAAAGCATGCTAGTTCTACACTGTTGCATGGTGATCGAATGATGTTCTCTATATGTCAAGAGTCACTAGACAAATTGAACTGTTGATAGACAACTTGTGACAGAGTGGAATGTTTGCTGAATGTTAGAAGGGTAGCTCAGTTATCTACGATAATAACTGAGAAGTTCTCTTTGTTTGCAAAGAGTAAGAGCTTATAAGTCATATCAATTTGTTGTTATATATGAGTTGATACATGGATTTTTAAAGAGATGTACAGAGGAGGAGAGTAGTAAGTCCTCAGTTTTTAGATGTACAATCTTTGATAGACATGTAATCATGGTTTCTCTAGTGACTGTGAATATTGTTGGCGCAGATTGAAGCCACTACAACAATTTTCATGTAGTCACTGATCCACACAAGATCTAACATGTTACAGTGTATGTAATGTCTGTATTAGAATACCATTTTGTTGGAATTGTATTGTTTATTTAGAGTCGTACATTATACAACATTGTAATGAGGCATGAATGTTTTGGGACAAGTAGTCATTTTAAATGCAACATGTTTTGTCCTATTCTTCTGAAATATGAAGTTGTCATAATTCTTCAATATTAGAAGATATGCATTTTCAAGTGCCATGGCAGTCTCTGTTTAAAAGTCATTGTAGAGTCGTTACACTCTAACCATCCAGTTCTGCACCTTAGTAACGAGGTGTAATGCCCAGAATGCATGGATTGACCATGGTGATAGATTATACTGTGAGTTTCAAACAGTGATTGGTTGAAGACTATTCTACTAGCTGTGTAATCTGTGATAGGAGTATCAACTCTGAGCCTGTTGGGGTCAAATCAGTGCAACATAAGCACAGATATTGAGATGAACTCCTAGACGTATGGACTGAGTGCATCTGCCTCTGCACCTCCACAGGCATGACTACATTCAGCATTAGTGAATAGCTGTCTAAATTTGACACTTTTGGTTCTTAGGACAAAGAGAGTTATCCACAGCATGTCTTGTGTGGTTTCACGCCAGAATTGCCACATGAAACACATACATATTTTGAAACATATGTTACTGTGAAGTACTGCCACATTGGGGTGCCATCTTCATCCAGGTTGTTTGTGACAGCCTCATAAACTCAGTAGTGTCTTGGTTGTATGTCTGCAAATGTACTACATCCAGCATATGTAGCTAACACCTGTCATAGTGGTGTTAGTGACTGTACATTGTTAGAGTGGTCAGAAGTCATAGTTGATAATCTGTTTCAAAGCATTTGATAGGGATTGTCTTGTGAAGCAGATATTGCTCGCACAAAGTGCGGTGTGTGTAGAAACTTGCATAGCTGAGTTAGCATAGCAGTTTACTCTACTGCTGTTGTCAAAGACTGGTACAGCAGCTACACCAACTGATTTCTGATGAATTGCTGGTTGTGAATGTTTACTTGAAGTTGTGGCCTTTGCTGAACTCTTTTTTGTCGAATCACTTTTGGAAGCTTGCTGCTGTTTGTTGCTAACTCTAGCTGTAACTGAATTGTGTGAGACAGACAGATATGCAGGCAGTGGTATTAAAGATATTTGTGGCTGATGTAGAGTACGTAACCTGTTGTACTTAAGAATACATCGCTTGTCAGCTCATATTTTCTGAGGTGCTATACTAATGATGTGCAATCCAGAAAGGCTGCGTACACATGAAAGTGCAACGTAGCTCATGCCATCCTTGAAAATGTCTGTACCTATGTCTACCATTGCTGAATCCAAAATCAATCCCTGAGATTTGTGAATGGAGACAGCATATGTAACACATAATGGGAACTGTTTCCTGTTTACGTAGATATCCTTAAAAACCTGGAATTTTACGCAGGTTCGATCTATGTGTACAGAGTGTTCATGTTGTCAAAGTGCACTACGAGTGTCTCAATATATGTCTTCTGGACATTATAGACAAAGTCAGTGATGTTTCCCATGGCACCGTTTACCATACCTTGTTCTACATCTAGATTACGCCGCAGCATGATACGTGCATTCTTACAAACTGTGAGAATAGCTTCAGGCCAGCTGTTCGTGAAACATCTGACTTCAGTTCACTTAGTGTTCAGTCATCTTTGCTACTAGCTTTCACTAAGAATAACGCCATCAACTGTATCAACGGCATGCAGAGTTAGAATCTCTTGGTTTTCTTTGTAGCATTAGATTGTTGAATTCAGCGATTTCTTTAGTCGCGTGCATAAGACACACTATGTGTCTGCCAGTAGAGTATATATCACTGAAGACATTACATGCTGTTTCTATGCATGTACTATGTACTGTGATTTTTCGATCATTTAACATACAAACATGTTCTGGTGATAGAGAACCTGTACGAGCTTCATCTAAAAGTGATTTGTAAACTAGATCACCACTTTGGGCAATGTTCTCAGACAACTCAACATAGGTAAATAATTCCCATATGTTATAGCCTGCAATGCAACCGAGGATATTCTTAGCTTGCTTGGCAGTCAGAGTTGTAAATACATGCTCTGCATTGACTGGTGCAAGTTGTAAAAGGTCTCCCAACACAAGTATACTTTTGCCACCAAATGGCATTCCATCGTCAGTACCTAAGATCTGCTGTAGACATAGATGAATACAGGCAAGCATGACATTGGAGACCATGCTGATTTCGTCAACAATGAGTAACTGCATCTTTGTGAACATGGAATGGAGCTGAGATGCAACCTCAAATGACAGTTTATGATACTCTCCAGTTCTCCCATGTTCGACTGGCAACATAAAGAGACGGTGTAAGGTTACTCCACCAATGTTGTATGCTGCTAGTCCTGTGGAGCAGTCACAGCAACAGATATTGAAGCGTCTGTCACACCTGTACTTTGCAGTGATGGCTTCAATCAGGAAACTCTTCCTGTGCCAGCTGAACCACTAACAAACATTAGTAGTGGCTTGTACTGAGTGCAGTCACATTGTTTTGTTTCATGTAGTATACCATGTTGGACAGCTTCAACCACTTGGGAGTGAACTGTATGCTGCAGCTGATTTAGTCTTCTCTTAAGTCAGCTGTGTTGACTATAGAGTGTGTGCCATGTTGCATGGCTGTCTCCATTTCTGACATTAACACTTCTGGGGCATTTAAGGCAGAGGTTCACCAGACACCTTGTCCTTCTGGATCAAGGTTGTCTTGTGAACTAACTGGAGTGTCTTCCCTGAGTTGTTTCTCTGCCTTCTCAAGCTGTTCTTTCTCAGCTTTTAGTCTTTGTATATATGTCTGTGAGTACTCAGTTTGGAAATTCTCGTAAGTGAGATTGAACTGGTCTTCGAATGTGTCAGAGTCACCTTTTAATTCAGACTCACTCCTCCAGGGTCTAAATAGGAATAGGAGAGCAAAGTAGTAATGTTCTGTGCTCTCTGATATGCCTAGATGCAGTTTGCAGTGATCTATAAGCCATGGCTTGTGCCTCTTCACAAGACAGCCATCTAGTCCATTGACCTTGTAAATGTGTCATGTTAAGTCAGGTGCTGCACCTGTCTTATAGTCATACCACTTAGCCACCTCAAACAGACACATATCATTCATGTCGTTGTGTCTACGTGGGTAGTATGTGTCTATCAGGTTATTCTTCAAGATATGTTTTGAAGAAGGTGTATTGACAGCGAGCTGCTCAATTTCAGCATGAGGAATCAGTACATGCTTCCGCTTTTCTTTGTAGTTTACACTGAGGAAACGTGTAGCCGCCAGACTTCCCGCACAGATGTGTACCCATTAACCGTCACTGGCTTCGTAGAAGCTCACATTCTCTGTGAAAGAGTCTTCAAACCCAATGACCACAGCTGAGATGTCAGGTTTTTGCTTGAGTGGCAATATCTTCCCAAAGATCTTGCAAGCTAGTCTGTTCATGTTTGGTTATGTACGAAGTGACGCACGAACCAGGGCAGTGAGTTGTCAAATACAAACTGAACATTTATGTTTGCTTGCCACATTAGGAGAAGAGTTGTGTTGTAGTCATTGATGTACACCCTTTTTCATCCCTGGTAACTCGTATACCTCTTGGTTGATTTTGCCTTCAAGTGGTGTCGCATTGCTGAGAAAAGGTCATTCATGTCACCATTCTGACAAACTCATCTAGGAAATCCAAAGCGACATCATGTGTACCAATTAGATTTGTTCTTTACTACTTGCCGGCAATATTTTGGGCAAATATGTTGCTGGAACTTTTGTACCAACTTCCATAGTGTAGGACTGTCATACTTGTCTGGAATGTGACAAGTGATATATTTTTTGATGAATGATAGCACTTGCTGCTTCATGTTCACCAATGCGTATGCATCCTTGATCCAATAACATATGGATATGAGGGCACCTCATGCTTGATATTCTGTCCTAAAAGTAATGTTCCACATACCTAGAGGAGGATTGTCCTTTGACAAGATGAAAGTGAGAATGTCATGGAACCGCTTGTGAAAATGTCTTGTGACAGACACAGGATCAAGTGAACACATTTCTCCGACAGTCATCGATGAGATGCCTTCAACATCGGAATTTGCCCACTTCAACAGTTCAATGACTTCGTCCCAGGCATATTCAGCACAACTAAGTGTGACAAACCATGTGGCTGCACCATACTCTCGTAGCATTGTCATCACTTCCGAGTGTCTGTGATACCAATATTCTTTGGTACCACGTAGACTTGAAAGTATGGAAGACAGATTCACTTGCACATTTTCATCTTTCTGCTTTAATTTCTCTAGAAATTGAGCAGCTGTTATTCCATCTAGTGGACTTGTTAGATGAATGGTATGTGCTATACACGCAGACAGAATGCTAAGTTCACTCTCCCAGAGCAGATGGAACAGGTACTGTATGTTACATCTGATTTTTCCATCTTTGCTCAGGACACGGTTAGTGTGCTCATGCACCCTGTACCAGACATTCTCTTTCATCTAGGCTGTCCGCTTCGACCCTTTTGGAATAGGTCTGGGAAACAGCTGTTTCTAGTGTTGCCTCCCAAATGCTGACAGGCTCACCTTCCACTCTGCTTCATTTGATAGAGATCAATGTTGTCTCCTAATGGATCTCTGCCATGTAGTGGTGAATTGTGTACTATTCATACACATTGTCACTTGTCTGTGTACTGACCTTCTCAATGATTGGCTTACTTTTTCTAATAGATCATGTTGGACAGAGAGATGGCATGTGATCTATGTCAAGGTCTATATAAAAGGAATTGTTACTCTTTAAATAAGCAAGAGCAAGCTTAACCTTTTGACATTGACAACATCTTCGCTAGATGATTCTAGGCCTTTGTAGGCACACCATTACAAGAATTACCAAGCTATTTTCAATTGAGATTGCTTGAACATTTTCCTGTAGAGGAAGTGGTAGATACATCACAGAACCCTTTAGAGATCTAACAAGCTCTTTCTGTGGAATGTTCCGTGTCTTTGTGTTCAGACGCAGAATCGTTTGGAATGGTTTCATTGTCTGAATTAGAATACATTCAAACATATTCAATGTTGAAATCTCACTTGGTGTAACATCTGTTTCCATGTTGTTTAGCATTGACCTTGCTGGCAAAGTGTTACACTTCAGTTTTGAAAACAGTGTTTGCATAGCACAATGGTGTCTTGTAAGTGAAAGTCAGATTTCAGCAGCAAGAATGCTGCCAGGCGGAACCACATGTCATTGTATGGTGACAAGGTTTCTAGGTTGACTGTGACTGTTTGTTTCGTGTAGCACAAATGGTTGCATGACACACATACAGAATCAAACTTCTGAGACTTTGCAACCTCAAACTTAACAATTTCCTTCCCGTACTGTTTCAGAATGTCATTTTCTAACACTGAAATGGATTTTTCTACAGAAGTGTCACCCTGTCAATTAGTTGTTTCTGGTACAAAAGTAATGTGTTGCAGTTTTTAGAAAGTGATGGCACCCTGCATGTCACCTGACTGCAATAAGTCATTTAAACAAGGTAGTGTTGATGTACAGCTCGCTGTACTTCATATACTCTGTAGACAAAGTTTCACATGCCTGTTTGATGCACTGCAAGCATCCGCATGTTGTGAAAATACTATCACAAACACCACTATCGAGACATGCAAGTGTGTGACTCATGATCCAGTATGTGGCGGATTTCACAATGGTCAATTTCTGTAAACAGTTTATGTCTCTCTTTGCGATCTGTTATTACGAATAGGTTAACAAAGTGTTCTACTTTTTGAAATGATGATTGCCTACGGTTGCAGGTATCATCACATGACCATGTCAGGCAGTGCCGTTTATTGAACAGTGTGGTTGGACCACAGTCATCATCACTATCCAATTGATTGTCATCAGAGATACTGAGGACATTTTTTAGTTTGCCGGACTCATCAATACTGAACGTCTGTTCTTTTATAAAGTAATGATAAGACTCTTCCCAGAAATATGCTTCTGAGTGCTGTGTGTGCAGCCACTGTCCTGTGAAAACATGACAGAAGTTGTCAACAGTCAAACAAGGATACTGTTGAAGCCTTTTTTTGATGGCATATACAAGTTTCCTGAATTGTTCAAGCACATGACACATCTTACGCCACAATAGTTGTAGTACAAACAGTGCTCTGTTGACAAAAGTTCGTACTTTCAGACGTAAATTCATCAGAGAAAGGTGACTCTTGCTCTTTTTGCGGGTGTGCCTTAGCACAGCAGCGATAAGTCTTTCGATCTTAGCTTCACTTGCTAGTGATCGGAAATACTTTCTCTTTCTGAGTTGTAAGGCACTATTTTTGATTTTCCAGTGTTGTTTTGAGCGTCTCTTGATGGTTGCACTCAAAATAGTTGTGTTTTGTCTCAGAGATCGACACAACATTTGTGATGGTATACATTTTTGCTTTTCTGTTAAGGATTTTTGTTTGGTTGTGCAGTGACTTGATGTAGGGGTCACTGTTGCAGTAAAGGTCTGTCGATGTTCATTTTTGGGTGTGCCTTTACTGTTTTGTTTGTTGCCCTTATACAACAGTGTAGTACTATTATATCACTCGTTTGAGACACATCTACGCCTGTATTTAGTTGGCATTTTGGTATAATGGTTGACAGTGACAGTAAGCAATCTTACAGAAGTATCAGGCACCTGTATGAGAGAGAAAAAAAAAGTTTTAAAATAGGCTTCAGTAAATTTCTTATAACAGTGTGTATTGATAGAATAGTACGTTAAGTATGTTAACAATTTGGTAAAAACATTACTAAATGATAGTTTTTATGAATGTGCATTGCGCAGCTGCTACGTAATATCAGACGTTTGTTCATTCTCAATATTTTAGTACACATTTAAAAGTTTTTTTCTTCACATGTTCTCTTAAGTGATTAGGATAGGTGTGATTTTTACCTGTGGATGAACATGTGTTTTCTACCATGTAGTGTGTCATGGCATAGTCAGTATGATAATTTACTATATGTTACAGCAAAAACTTGAGAGTGATAGTGTGCATTACCAAATCTGTAACAATTACTATGTTTACAATTAGAGGGAGGACATGCCACTATTACTGTTGTGTGAGTGTGTGTACCACGGTTGCTAAGTATGCTTGCATGTTAACGAAATTTCAATATCATTGCTGCATATTATCAACATTGTGTTTTTTGTACTCCTGTGTATCACTATTGGAGCTGTTATTTTTTACAACATGGGAAAAATGTTTTTCTGCACATGTACTGTGCAATGCTGCAGTTCATTGACGAAATAACTGTGTGGGGTACAGTCACAAAATTACCGTGGCTGTGTTTATGAACAGACAACTTAAAATGAATATGTCGAAAAATTTGTGTGAGAATTCTGAAATATTTCTTGATTTACAAGCTTCAAGAGCAGTTCACATGTACACTTGTAAGTTGTGTATTGTCATACTTTTCAGTTGAGAATTTACTATTTTGCTTTTAACACACAACCTTGTCAATAGTACAGATTTCATTACTCACATCTTAACAATAGTGTGTTTTTGCTTATGTGCTGCGTTTTGGCTCAGTTTATGTGAGAAATGACTATATGGTAGAAATGTATAAACATCAAAGTGACACTGTTATGAGCAGAGGTCTTAAAATGGATATATGAGTACATTTGAGTGTGAAAATTACAACAAATTAGTGTTTTGCAAGTCTGCGTTGCACAGTTGTTATGCACGCTTGGAACATTGTAAATCTAAAATATCTGAACTGCACTGAGTTTGAAGCAGCTATGCAGCAGATTATGTGTTTAAAATTGAAAATTGAGCTATTTTTCCATAAAATCTGAAATTGTGTCAATATATAGACAGTTTTGGAAAATTACTGTGAGCGCAAAGTTTAGAAAAAATACTTTCGTGGCATTCGAAAGTGTCGTAAATTCTGCTTTCGTGGATCTTCGATACAATATGGTCAAAAGTACTGTCGAACCGACACTTTGCAAATTTACTTTCAGGTTAATAAAAGTGTCACAAATGTACTTTCGCATTCGACAGTCAGTTAATCTAACACTTGGGAGTGGCTGAAACATTCATTATCGAATCATAAAACAGTGTGTTTGGTGACAGCTAGTTTCTACCAATGTAATTTAAGATTTGTCAGGCCACTCTGAGAATGAATCAGAGACGGATAACACTGAAGAAGAAGTAAACAGGATCCATTTTGAATATTGCTGAGAAAGAGCAGTTTGACACTATAAGTACAGTCTATCTTCACATGATATTTTCTAGTATTAAAAAAACTTATTACAACATGTACATACTATTAATCAAAATGTTTTTTTCTGTTGAATCTCATAATGTTAATTGTTATTGTTTAGCAGGCTATATTCTTAAGAGAAAATAGTTTAAACTGAGAAAGGATTTTAGTACTAACTTGTACAGATACAGCTGCAAATGGAAGGAGATAGGAAGGTGCACGTGGAGTTGTATGAGAAAATGAAACCAATCAGACTTGTTTCTGATGTTGTAATTGTTTAAAACTGCCTATGAAAAGGATGCATTTTTCCAGTTCTCAGTGGTTTAAGATTTTTGCAGGAACATAGTCTAGTAATACTGAATGCATCAGTTAGATTGGTTAATGAAGCCAGAGCAGGAGAGATGTTTTTTTTTTTTATTTGTGTGTTTTGTCTGAACGCACTGAAGCTAGCTTGAAATAAGGAGGGAAAATATCAGTTTGATTTTCAGTGCTGTCTGGTCACTGCAGGGTGAATAGTCCCTTTCTTTGCAGCTCTCTGTACAGTTCTGAGTTTAAAAACTTAGAATGGCAGAAAATAGCAAAAGGATTTTGTGGATAGTTGGAAGCAGTTACATAAGACGAGCAGCTGAGTTTGCAGTTCATAGTAATTTTGGGAGGGACCTGCAGCTCCCGAATTGCTATGTAAGATGGTTTGGTCGTGGTGGCATGAGATGGGAACATCTTATGCCAACCATGCACAAGCTTTTGAGAACTCACTCTCCTGGACATACTGCTACTACATCTTGGAGGCAATGATTTGGGCTCAAAACGCTGGGTAGATTTAGTTACAGAGGCAAAAATGGACCTTGCTTCTATTATGTCTATGTTGCCTGCCTGTATCATCTTTTTCAGATATTACAGAGCTTAGAGTCTGTAAGCAGAGCATCATATGTATCGATTGACAGAGCACATGAAAAATAAATGTACAGATTACTGCTTTCTATGCATGCATGGAATGCATACTATATGTCACCCGAAATTAAATACCGTAATGATTGGCTATTCCTACCAGATGGTGTACATTTCTCGCATGCTGAATTGTCATTTTCTGGGAGACCTTCAAGATGGAATCCTGAAAGTCCTTTAGATTGTGAGACTGTTGAAGAAATATTATAGTATACACAAAGGTTCTTTCAGAACCATATTAATGTGGTCAAAAATAGATCAACTGTACATCACTCCATATATGACATATATAGGTTTGCTATATTCAATAGTGGAGGCGCAGCAATAGTAATTTTCCCTGCTGCTGTTAGTTCACAATTGCATGATATTGTTATGTCTCAACATTAGTAAATAGTTTGAGTATGTTAAATGAGTGTAACATTTACTGTGGCCTTACAGTATTGTAGCTGTACCAACATGGTATGTGTGCAAGTTCAATTAAACACAGTGGTACTGTTAAATGTATACGTTTCTTTACTGGTATGTCAGGATATAGATTTATTTTAAATGTTACAGATATGGGTAGTTATTATTATATGGGCTACCATGAATGCACAACAGGATTATCATGCAATTTTACTTTCAATCAGTTTGTTAGCTGTCTTCACATTTATTAAGTGCATTAATAGGTGTGTGCACAGTTCTGTAATGTGTGGTTCATCTCTGTTTAACATCATGTTACTATGTTGTGTGAACACTTCAGTGAGTATAGATGGATTATGTCATGGTGTGTCCAATCTGATGTTGATGCAGTACCCCAACCCCGAGACTAGAGAGATAGCTTGGTGGTACACCATAGTGTAGCAGCAGTTGTTGTTACTGTTGAGGTGGCTGAATCCTTTTTTAGCCCTATATAATGCTACTGATCTGTGTTTCTGCTATATTGAAGGACATGTGCTCTTTAATTTAATTAGTATTATATGGAATTCGTTTAAGAAATTATTTATATTGTTACATGATACTAATGCAGATATTTGTTTTTGTTTGTATTTCAGAACTAGAAAATTTAAAAGTGACAACATGAGGCAGTGGACCTTGCGAGAGGTGTCTGCACTGTTTGAGGCAGTCCAGGCTAGAGGCAATGCGAGAGTGTTGATGAGGAGTACTAATCGAAAACTGGATTCGATGTGGAGGCGCATTAATAGCTATCTATATATAGCGCCTGAAAGTTAAAAACAAGAGTGTCATACAATTCAAGAAGTGGAAGCTGTTGCGCTAACGTTTCTACGTTTTAAAAGAATGGGAGGGGATACCAGCCAATGATACGTGCTGGTACTACCTCGCTTATGAGCTTTGGGAAGCTGCTGGCAAGCCAGCTGTGGGGGAGCGCCTTACTCACCGTAAGTAAATCAGCACAACTTTTCATAATAGTTGTCCATGTATTCAGAATTTGTAAAAATTATTGCATACTGCATGATTAAGCAATAAGACATCAGGAGCGATTATGTCAATGTGGTGTAAATCTGTGTTTATTGGTGTAATGTGGCATGAGGCACAGCCGAGTAGTGCATGCCCCCACACAGTGATTAACTGACCATTAATATAAACACTCAGAGTGCATTATTAGTATTATCATAGCAATATTTTGTAAATAGTGTTGAACATTGTTTTGTATGTGCTTAGTCTCTACATATATGTCAATCAAAGATTGACATACAGCTAATAACGTGTTTGTTACTAATCAGAAATCTGTATTTCTCACAATGTTTTTATAATAGTTTATACTATATGTAAGGATCTACTATCAAAACATGTTACCTAATTCTTCTATTTATTTACTGTGCTGTTCTTCACTCACAAATCAGAGCTTGCTAAGATAGCTATGCCAGAAAATAGAACATTTATACATATACGCACTTACTGCTATGGTATGTTGGAAGAGAACAAAATGTTACTGTTTAGTTATAGTGATGTAGTGGTTTGAAACTTGTACAAGTCTGTAATACTGTGTAATAAACAATCCCTCTCATCATGAACGTGTCCGTGGTGGTCCAGTGTAAAAATGGCTGATCCGATGTAGTAAGTGTAATAGACCCACCACTTCTCAACGTATACCTGGTGGTTCAGTGGACGAAATGCTCAATACACAGACGAAACCGTACAAATGTACATCTCAATAGTGTTTGATGTCGCAAGTTACAGACTATGTAGATAATGGTGTGCTGGGCCTCTGCAGGGAATTATAGAATTGTTATTATAATATGTGCCCATAATGCTTGTGGTCTGTATAATTAGAAGCAATGTTGTGTATGTCGTGGCTGATTTACTGTTGTTGTAACTCTTAAAAACTGTACTGTGATTTACTATCTAACACTTAAATATTTTTTTTGGTTCATTGTAGAACATAGAGACGGCCCCCAGCTGCACGCTGAGGTAAGTGCCAGCACAGAGTTTAAGCTGTAGGTGGTCAGTCGGACACCGAAAGTGTCATTTTGATTGAGTCCGACAGTAAGACTTTATTATCACAAATTTGTTAGGCTGTTTACAAATAAGAAATGAGGGTTTCTCATGACACAAAGGGTGGGATATTCAAATTGTGCCATTCATACGTGCAAGCCATTGTGTTGTGCAAATTACTTGCACAGCTGTGTGTCTGGGGTGATATTCAAAACGTGACATGCAAATGGGGCATAATTCATGCAAGCTGCAGTGTGGGGGCATTTTCATGTCATTATGGTGTGATTTGCATGGCATTACCTTGTAGGTCTGCCGATCCCCAAGGAATTGTGCATGGTGCCCTGACAGGCTGCAGCCATTGGGGAACAATGCCCCGCTGCACCCCAATCATAGAGAAAACAGTGTAGAATACCCCGCAGTACCGCTCACTGGGCCGATCATGGGTATGGTTCGATTTCCCCACCCAAGAGCTCGAAATCGCGGGCATGATGTCAACCCCCGAGCGTATCCTGCTGATCCAGTGAACCAAAAGGTCGATTGTGGGTAGTAAGTTAATAACCTCTCTGAACATAGCCCTGGTGGGATTGCTGGCCCACACCACGCACTGTTAAGCTCCACCACCCCGCTCTCCCCCCTGGCAGCTGGTGGGCACCAGTATCCCACATGCCTGCCACCCCACCACCCGACAACTGACTGCCTGGTAGGGCTGCACGGCCATTGGTGTATAGTACAGCCAATGGGTATGCAGCCCATACCATAAATGACAGTTCAGATTTTTGAATGAATGAATTGATTCACAAATCTGGAATGTGATGTACAGTATGGGGTGCATGCCCATTGACTCTTGGTCTGCACCAATGGGTGTGCAGCTGTAATGAGCGATCGGTTGATGGGTGGTAGGTGAGTGGATGATGCTCCCCGCTGCCTGTGAGGGTGAGCGGGGTACCGGTGCTTGTGAGTGGGTAGGTGTAAGGACACTAACCACCAGGGCTATCTTTGAGGGGGTTATTAAAGTTATTTTGCCTACCATTAGGGATTTCGGTCCACTGAATTCACCACGGATACTGCTCAGGAGGACGGTGGTTGTTTTACTTACTGGTTTGCAATGGGCATTTTGGTCCACTGGACCACGAGGATACATTTGGTGGGTTGCCAACTTACGGCTGTGATCGGGCATTTCAGTCCACTGGAGTATCAGGGGATACGTTCGGGGAGCCAGTGCTGCCTGCGTATCTGCCTGATGTTGGGGAGGCCACAATGCCCACGGTCGGGCCACTGAGGTGGGAGGATGACCGGGTGCCTGCAATTGGGCTGCAGGTGGGCACAGGGACTGGGTTGAGGCCAGCACAGGTGGCAGCTGCTGTGTTTCACCACTAAAATCCAGCAGCTCAGCTGTGGGTGACCCTCGAGTTAGTTTTTTTTTTGCCTCCAAGTTGTGCAGGCAGTTGGGTTTATGGTACACAACCCTGCACAGCCCGGGTGAATATCGGGCTCTGGAGTTCATGCATGGTTCCTCCCCTCCACTTTTCCATGCATTCATTTGATTGCACTGTTGCTCAGCCTGTTTTCAGTGGCGCAACTGTCTTTTACTGAATATCGCAGAATGGCAGAATTTTGTACTTGCACATGTGCAACCCTATTGCGTATGGGTCAATCATTTGAATATCCCACCCAAATAGTTAAAAAGGTGTTAACCAAGTCTGTGAATGTGCAGTGCCACCATGGCAGAAGATCCTGTACTACCATAACAAACTGGTATTACTACACATGTGAGTGGAATACTATTCTTCATGAATCTGAGAATGGATGTATGTCCATAGCGGTAGATGTGGTGTTGTGTGGGGGGTGGCAGGTCTTCTCCTCTGCTAATTTTGGTGGTGGAGTTTAATGTACAATGAGTAATAGATTACCAATTCTAATGTTGTAGGTGTCTCAGTGGTATTCAATGGTGTACTGCTTAATTATCTGTTGGTAATTACGACATGTCCCTAGATTGTATTCACTTAATATTTCTATATCTACTGCCAATGTTTCATTTTTATTATTGCAATAGTTATTAATGGACAGCATAGAATATCTACATGTTTGTTAATGTGTTTTAATAGCCCTGTCGGGGTAATATGGTTAATAATACAGAAACGGCTGCAATATTCAGCTAGAGGGTCATTGAGTGAACAGTGAGATTATCGTTGTGTTTGTGTTATTCTTATTATAATAACACATTTTAAAACTGTTTAAGGAACAGATCGTCATATAATTAGGTATGCATGTATGTAAATTGAACATACATGTAATGTTTTTAGGATGTTTCTGTGTAACAAATATGCATTATGACAATGTTATAAGTATTGCAATTGATGGGCAGACACTGGTTGTTCTGCACTGCATACTACCAATAATATATTTGTGAGTTTTCTTTTGGAAAAAACGTTATTGAAGAAACAGTGTTAGGGTAATCACCAGGACAAAAAAATGAATTTCTTATATTAACTGTTCTGGATTGGATGGACATTTGTGTTGGAAAAAGAAATATACATGATGTCATCATTTCAACTTTGTGTGGCTTTTTGCAGATGAGAAGACTTGTTATATGCATGTAATACTGAGTTAACAACATATATCTAGTTGGAGACAGAGCTGTTTCTGTAAAGAGATATGTGTTCATATGATAGTTGTATGAATGATGTAGTATTAGAAATTGATGTTTTAAAGAAAAACAGTTTTACCTTGATATTTCATCTATTGATGTGATCATTGTTTTACTTGTTTGCTTTAATAGAGCCCGGAATGCTACGTCAACATGTGGAGGTGAAGCAGGAAGCCGGGCGCCAGCCCTGCACTTAAGTGAAATGTGTTGTTGCTATTATCTACATGGTTGAGAAGTACCATATGGTTGTCAACATTCGTGGTGATCAATGCTCCTGTTGATAATACACCTTGCTGTCTTACTGCATGATGGGGAGTGCACTGTCTGTTGCCATACTCACTGCAAATGTTCAATTGTCTTGGGTGTGAGCAACACACCTTCGTTGCTGAGGCAGTACCACTTTCTTTTGTTTGTTGTGGGGGGTGAATCACTGTTGACATTATTTACTTTATGTGTGCTGTGACCTTATAAGGGTGGCAATGTGTTGATCAGTGCAGATAGCCAACCACCTAAAAAACACAACATGGTGGGAGGATATTGTAGTGACTTAAATGGTGTGCAATGCATAAAGTGTCCAATTATGATTTTTTTGTTTTTTTCTCAATGTACTAGTAAAAAATGTGCCTTGTAGTTTTCATGATCCCCTTTTCCCAGCTAAAGTGAATAGCTGGGCAGTGTGTCTGTGTTCAGCCTTGCCAGCCTCATAGTTACCTCTACAATCCAGTGTGATGCTGTTCAGTGCACTCTCAGAAATGTGTATTTTTAAAAGGTGATGATGAACTGAGGGAATGTCGATAAAAGTAATAATTCGGTTAATAATGGGACTGTTTGTGTGTCACCCTGTGAATGTCACCCATTTCTATATAGCACTATGGAAGTTGTCTCACCACATTTAAAATGCAGTACTATGACTACTTGCAGTGGTGCAAATTCCACTACATCATACGGTGCGTATAACTGGGTTGGGTGCTTTTAAAAGAACTTCTTGAGTAGTGAAACTGTGTTAAATATTGGGCCACATACATCACATTGCTACATTATTCAATGCTGCATGGCCTTGTGGAGCACCTATACTGTAAAACTGTGTTTTTTATACTTTAGTACATGATACTGTGGTTGCTGTGCGAAATAACTTTTTGGGACAGTGTAAGGACATGACAGTGAGACTGTACATGAGTAAAGGTGGTAATATGTCTATTTAAAACATTTGTTTTGAGATGAGCATTAGATGCTATCAGAATCAGGTATTAGATATTTCCCATACACTGTAGTAGGTTTGAAAATGTTGTGTATTTATATACTAAGGGCTGGATATTCAAACTGCGCCATTCATAGGCGCAAGCCCTTGCGGTGTGCAAAATAGTTGTGCAGGGGTTTGTCCAGGGTGATATTCAAAGGAGTTGTGCTATTGAGGAACTCCTTTGAATATCACCCCTAAGCACAGCCTCTGTGCATGGCGCAGTGGAACTTGCGCTACTGCAAGTTGACAAAGTGGAGCATTCAACTTGCGGTGGCAAAATCCCGATATTGAAAAGGTGATATGCAAATGGGGGTATAATAAATGCAAGGTGCAGCGGGGGCCATTTGCATCTGATTATGGGCCCATTTGCATGCCGTTAGCATGCAGGTGTGCCGATCCCCCGAGGACTTGCGCCTGGCTCCCTACCAGGCAGCAGCCGTCGGGGAAGGACACCCCCTGCAGCCCAATTACGGGCAAAAGAGTGTAAAAACCCCACCACTACCCCCCGACTGGCCTGATCGCAGGCATAGCGTGAATACCCCCCTCCTCACCAGCCCGATGGCAGCAATGTGTCTCCCCCAACACAGCCCTGGTGGTCCAGTGGACCGATCAACCACGATCGCTGGATGAAGTAATTAAACACCCCCACCTCCCAAATATATCCCTGGTGGTCCAGTGGACCTATAAGCATGATCGTCAGGCTGGAGTGTTCAAACACCCCCACCACGTGCGATCATACCTGAAATCCCGTTGTGTGGGATGTAGTTGTAACCCCCAAAACACATGTGTGTTGGGGCACATGCTAGCCATGATTGGGCTGGTGAGGGGGAGCAGAGTCATACCTCTCAAGTATACCACATTACGAGGAATGTTCCACATTTTACTTCACAAAAGCTCCCTGTTTCACATTGTGAGGACTTGTACCACATTCAGTGTTAACATTTTTAAGCAAAACTCCATAGTAAATGATGCTAAATATATAAATTTGATTAATAGCAGACTTTCTGAACATAAATGCAAACATTTTCACAGTGTTGTGAGCTTCTAATTTTACGATTTCATAAAGAGTTCCACGTTTTGCCCATTCTTTCCACATTTTGAGAGGCAATGTTACACATTTTGTGGACAAAAGGTTGAGAGGTATGAGACAGTGTGTTGAGGGCCAGCCACAGGTGGCAGCTGTTGTGTTGCATCCTGCAATGGAGCGGCTCACCTGTGGGTGGCCCTCAACATGATCCTTTTCTTTGCTCAAAGTTGTGCAGGCGCAGGTTGGGTTGCCGCACAACTCTGCACAGCCTGGCTGAATATCTGGTATGCTTTTGGAGTGCATGTCATATTAGTGACTTAGTTATTTAAAGTAGTGATGTGTGTTGAGGGCCTGAGACACAGGTAGAAAGCTGTTTGGTTTCAAAGTATCATTAAACTGATCATGATTGTGTACACATGAAAAGTATATTAGGACAGTGTTAATGTCAAGGTACTTTGTTTTTCACTGCAGACATGACTACGCATTATAGGCAGACATGGTGAAGTAAAAATTCTCACACTTAATGAGGATGTATTTCAATTCTATGGTATAATAGTGTCAATAATGCAAAAGTATGTACATACTGAATATTTATGAGTAGTGAAAGAAAATATTAAAGGGTAGCATTCTAAGTCACAGCTAACTATACATTTTTTTATGTTGTCAGCTTATTAGATTACATAGATAATCAAGTATGACAGAGACAGAAATAAGATACTAAATAGTTTAGCATCATACTTAAAACTATTATCATAACTTTGAAATGAATGCATTTCTGATATTGCAGTAGATAAATATTTGAAGTGAAATATTTGAAAGTCGTAATTGTTGAATTTGTGTTCTATAGTCATCATAACTTTTTTTTAAATCTTTGTAGGGCACCGGCGACTGCGAAAGTGCACGGCCCACTGCCGCTGCTACAGACGGCTCACGCGTGAGGTTGTCAGTCTCATGAAGAAAATGCTGTCATCCTTGAGAGGCTGGACAAAATCCAGTCTCTCTTGGATGCACAGCAGCAGACTGTCAACTCTCGCTAAGAGCCGGTGTAGCAGTGGGTGATGGTGCTGTGCCGAGTAGCAGTGCTTCACCTCCATGGCCACCATCTGTTCCTGCAGCTTCCCTGGGCGAAACTGGCCACCCTTCATAGCGGTCCGGTATCTCCTCCGGAGGGCACAACAGCTTCCACTTTGTTTGCGCCTCCATATCAAATCCAGTTTCTAGCCTGGATTGCCTCAAGCAGTGCATACACCTCTCGCAAGTGTTGCACACAACTGTACAAAAAAAAAAAGACTTTTAATATATCTTTTTATTTCTGTGCCAAAAACGTTTTTTAATAATTTTTTTGGTGTATGATGGAATACACAGTTTAATTTTTTTCCCCCTGTTCTAATATTATTTGTGTTAATATATATTTTTGTATTTTTATATGAAGAAATATATTTTTGTTTGTAATTTTTTATATATAATATATTTCTATAGTAAAAAAAAGTTTATTTATACTCTCTTGTGTTTGGTGTGTTATTGTGTAGTAGAGATGTTTCTTGAAAATAGTTTTAACAAGATTAATACAACTGTGATTTTCTCATTTGGTGAAACCTCATACCACACTATTGTAGTATTAGAGTTGGGATTCTCCATAGAAGTAAGTTACATGTGTGACAATGGTACATCACACTATTTGTGGCACACTATTGTTGTTTCATACAACTAGTGCTATAGAATGTGTGTATGTGTATCATGATGAACATAAGTATGTACGTGGTAGTACAACAGTAAAATGTCTCTGTTGCCATACTTACAACAAATTTATGTATTCAGTACGAGCAAACTTCTTCCACCACTGTTCACATGATTGGTGGTACCACCTCAGATGGTAGTAGAAGCACTCTATCAAATCTCAAGTTACTACAGTAACATATCCATTTGTTCAGTAGATGAACTAATGGTGTCCATGTCATCTCATATTGTCTTTTAGTTATGTACATCTTTTCATTTACATACGTGCTCACAAACAAAAGGAGTAAGACACTTTTACATAAAAACTATTACATGGAATAACAATGACAAATGACAATTAATAAAGTAATAAAAACAATATGATTAACAGTTGACTACTGTTACTGTTAATAACAGTAAATGCAACCACAAGAGTTGAAATATTTCTGATATTGGAACATTTTTTTTTATGTATGTGCACTATTCTTACAACTATTAATGATGTACTATGCTGAGTAATAGTTCTGAAAAAGACAGGATATTCATAGCAATAAAACTCCGTTTAATGCATCAGTTAGGGTTGTTCCATAGCGACAAAAGTGAGGAAATTTGCTGTTAGGGTTGAAAACCCTAACTCCGAATTCACCACCCCAGCACCACACACACACACAGACACACACACACATTCAAGTATGGGGGAGGACCAAGTCAACACAACCAATGACAGACATCCATCAGCAGGTGACAGAAATAACAAACAATTGTCTAAATGTACTATGAGACATCCCCACCCACCTGACCAGGTACTGCATGCTCAGTGGAGATCAACAGCAAAACTGAGGCCATGTACACCAAACGACATATCCCTGATTGCAGCTGCACACAACGTATCACACTTAGTAGTTGCATGGCCTTACCTACCGATGCCCCACACCACACCACAACTGGTACTGTGCCATTATTCAATATAAATGCTGAAGGTGCATGATGACAGTTGTAGAAAAGTTTTAACACTAGTGAGTATACATTAATTAAGAGAAGCACATAAATTAACTACAAGACACTAGCATGCTCAAGATAAAAGTAGTGATACATTTAGTAGGTGATTTACATAGTAGTACATTTACTTTCAATTCAATTCAATATAATTCAAATTTTTATTTATCCAGGCGATCACCGTTGAGCAAGCTCATTTACAAGGTGGACCTGCAATTAGGCAAGGATGGATATACATACATAGAATACATACAACATGTAGAATTAGGAACACAGATTTACATATGAATGGTACAGTATAAACATTCCATTGCACTAGTGGGGAACAGGTAGACAACAACACATGACATTAATTGTGGAATGTACATTCTTTCTTATACATGTTTGAAGGTGTTAGTTCATACTGGGCTCAGCCGAGGGAATGCAGATCATAGCCATTTCATCCCTCAGGAACTAAATCTAGCTTAGGCGGTGGTCACTGGCTTGGAAATTGGCCATGGCTTAGAGAGGGCCTAAAAGATCCAAATTCCATCAGAACAACTAATTAAAGTGGCATGTAGGATTAGGTAAGGGAAGGTGCCAAAAGCTCCGAAGGCCAAACAAGGCAGCTGGCTACTTAACATGTTAAGGAGGGAATAACAGGGTAGGATTCAAAGGTGTGAGAGTTAGATTTAGAGATGAGGCCACTAGTAAAACCACTAGAAGCTATGGTAACATTTACAAATTTCAGTAAATGTTTTGTCATAAAGATGCCTGAACATAGCAATACTGACAGGAGTGCTGAGTTTCAAAGAGCTTTGGATCCTTCTCCATAGTGTGGGCAAAGCATGACTTATGGCGGCCCTACCAAAATGGTTGTTAATCCTGGGAATTTTTAGAGAAATTAGTGAGTAACTTCTTATGCCGTAACTACTAAGTGGACTTGAAGGAAGGCAGGCAGCAATGTAGTCCGGGAGTTTGTTGGAGAGAGCTCGAAGTGTCCAAATGGCTGCATTTCTATGCCTTCTGAATTGAAGCGAAGGCCACCCTACTGCAGTATATAGCTCACAGTGGTGCATGGAGGATGGAAGGCCAGTTATAAATCTTAGGGCTCTGTGGTACAGTACGTCCAATTTAGCAAGATGCGAGACAGGACATTGGCCATATATAATGTCAGCATAATCAATTAATGATAGGAATGTAGAATTAACAAGCTGTCTTTTTGCAGTCTCAGTAAGGAGATGTTTAATTCTGAAGAAGAGGCCAAGCCTTTGCCTAAGCTTTTTCAGTAATTCTTCAATATGCATTTTAAAGGAGAGTTTGTTATCCAGCCATATACCCAGGTATTTGAAATTTGGCACGAGCTCAAGATTTTCACCAAGTAGGGTGGTTATAGGAGGAACATTGTCAAGGGCTGCAGAGTTGGCCCCGGTGCTAGATGGAGCAAACAGCATTGCCTTGGTTTTTTTTGCATTTAGCAAAAGCTTTTTGTCGATGAGCTGGTTTTGCAGTTTGTTGAATTCACCTTGTAATGTAGCGCATGCGGCTCCTGGGGAGTCTCGACTTAGGTAGAGCACTGTATCATCGGCGAATAAATGGATTCTGGCTTCTTTGATTCCTAAGTTCAGATTGTTAATATAGATGTTGAACAGTAGTGGACCCAATATGGAACCCTGCGGGACTCCTCTCTTTATGGATTTAAGTGGTGAAAGCTCTCCTTCGGCCTTTATTTGTTGCTGTCTGTCTGTAAGGTAGTTCTGGAACCAGTCCCGTGCGATTGGGTCCATACCTAAGCTGTTTAGCGCTGAAAGAAGTAGACAATGGTCGACGGTATCAAAGGCCTTGCTAAGATCTAAAAACACCGCACAAATGAATTTTTTCTTGTCCAGGTCCCGTTGCCAGTCGTCAGTAACTTTGGCCAGTGCAGTAATAGTGCTGTGTTTGGTTCTAAATCCAGACTGCATGGGGTTAAGAAATTCAGAGTTGTCCAGGAAGGATCTCAACCGTGTATCCACGATTTTTCCAACATTTTCGAAAGTATAGGCAGTAGGAGATTGGCCTATAGTTGTTCAGATCACTTGGGTCCCCTGCTTTGTATAGCGGAATAACATGAGCAGTTTTCCATTCTGCGGGAAGAGAGCCTTGGATTAGAGACAGGTTAAATAAATGCATTATTGGTGCTGCTAGTATGTGATAAGCTATTTTCAGAAAGTATGGGTCAAGCGAGTCAGCTCCTGCGCTCTTTCTAACGTCTAACTGTAGCAGAAGGTCTTCAACTTCTTTCAGGGTGATTAATGAAAAGGCAAATGCAATGGTTTACTCAACATAGAGAGGCTGATGTAAATGTATGGTAAAGCATTGCCTGTTCAACGCTGTGAAATTCGTACTGCCAGTATCACATGCATTCTTACTGATGAAGGTGTACTGCTGATGTACATACATAGACCTTCAGTGTGTTTCAATAGTAAAGATGCAGTAAGTATTCTTTGTAAGAAACATTGTAATTGCATGGATCAGGCCAAGCAACTTCTAAATATCATAGCACTACTGAGCCAACAATGATGTACCTGTATCGAGATGTATATAGGATAGATTTTCCTGTAGGCACTTACTGAGTATGTTGTACCTGATAAAGACAATCTCATTGCATCTGTGATGACTAACTTATTCAAATAGTAATACATTTACTATTGTTGCAATGAGTGATCTATGCCACTTATGGACACAGTGTAATTTTTTTTAACAGTTGTTTCATATTCAGGCTGTATGCCTAGTGTTTGGGTTTGCCACACTTCTGTCACTGATGCTATCAAAGTGATAACTATGTTAATTGTGGTACAACAGGAATCAAGTAGGTATGGTGTAGATATAAACAGAATGTCTTTTAGTATAGATTTAACTCACAATGGGGTAAGTGTACTAGGACAGCAGGGGTTATCCTCTATCACTGACTCTGTCAGCTATAATCACACTAGGGTTTCGATGACTGTAATGATCAAGTTACACTATTCATCTTCATGAGTTCATATTCACAGCCATTCTCCAGTAACTAGACAGTGTATGGTGTAACTGGGTGACATCAGTTGCAAAGCTGCTGCAGTGCCTAGCAGAGGGAGAGCATTCACTATAAAGACAATTAAGCAATAAGGCATGACCAACAGTTATGCTAAATGGTCTTTAATCACCCTGTAGGGGTTTAATGTTGAATGAGGCATAGCCGAGTGCCACATGTCGCTAGACAGTGATAAACTGACCATTAACATAATACCTGGGAGTGGCTTATTGCTATCATAATAAAACTGTTTTTTAAACAACGTTAAACTATGTTCATCATATGGTTAGGCTCTACATGTATGTTAATAAAAACTAAACATAAGGCTGTTACAATGTTTACAGTCAATTAGAAAGCTGCATTTCTCAAACCCTTGTTAAAATCAGAGATATTATACCTGTACAACTCCTTGGTTTTGCTGAACTCTATTGCTCAGGTGGCCCACCACATGTGGTGTGGTCTGGTGTGGGGCATCGGTAGGTAAGTCCATGCAACTACTAAGTGTGGTACGTTGTGTGCAGCTGCAATCAGGGATGTGTACGTTTGGTGTACATGGCCTCAGTTTTCCTGTTGATCTCCACTGAGCATGCAGTACCTGGTCAGGTGGGTGAGGATGTCTCGTAGTACATTTAGACAATTGTTTATTATTTCTGTCACCTGCTGCTGGATGTCTGTCATTGGTTGTGTTGACTTGGTCCTCCCCCATACTTGAATGTGTGTGTGTGTCTGTGTGTGTGTGGTGCTGGGGTGACTTGGAGTTAGGGTTTTCAACCCTAACAGTGAATTTCTACTTTTGTCACTGTGGAACAACCCTAACTGATGCATTAAATGGAGTTTTTTGCCATGTATATATATATATATATATATATATATATATATATATATATTTTCATATTTTTTCCCAGGCGCCAGTTGGCATTGACATCCCAACTGACCCCCTAGCCCTGACAGTCAACATCAGACTTTCCTCCTCATTACCCCCATGATTACCCCCTGTGGTGGGGTGGTGAGGAGCTATGCAGTGCAACCCACCAGAGCAGGATCCGGATGAGGAGGCACCATTTGGGTCAGGCAGCGGGGGTCGGAAACTCATGCTGCTCGACCGGAGCCTGATTTTTCAGTTTTTTCCTCCTTGTGGAGTGCCAGCATGCAATGACATCCAGGCATGTAGCCAATGTCTGCTGTACTCCACTCCCCCTTGCTACACTGCTCTAGTAGCACCCCTCCCGTTCATTACCAGGGGCCGCCACAGAGTGATGGGACACTGGATCCCTCCCTGGATAGGAAAGCAGTCCGCCAGATGCTCCATCCTATCCCTCCCCTGCTGACCCCTGGTGGCCCAGGTTCGTGTCCGAACTCGGGTCGCCAGTGTGTCATGAGGTGTGGCATCCAGTGCCTCAACCCTCAGTGCTACCGGGCTGGCTGATACTAGTTTATATTTAATTTGTTTCTATTTTCTGCACTACTAGACAAGTTTCAGTTGTTGTAAGGGGGATATTCAAGAGAGAACCTTTATTCATTTTTATTATAGGTTAAACCATTGAGTAAAAACTCATTTAATATGTAGACCCAGGATCAAATTAGACAAAACACTACACATAGTTCCACATATACACACTCAGTATAAAAATAAACAAGCATTTGTCAATACCGAATGTTGTCGCGCTGGCATTGTCTTTGGTAGTGCAGTGCGGGAAATCATTTTGGGCAGGATGTGAAAAATGACAGCTGTACAGTTCATAAGGAGGCGTAAAAAAATGCCAGTGTTGAAAATACGGCATGTAAATATTGCAAATTTGCCAAGTTACAAGGGTGCGTGGGAAATGTGCAACGCATGTTTGAAATACAGTCATTTAATGGACGCTCGGCACCAGATTTTCAACACAGGCATTTTGGCATCTCTGCTCATGTACAGTGTCACTGTTATTTCCTCAAACTGTCTCAAAAAGTGATTTCGCACAGTGACCACACTATTCTGCGCCAAATGTACAAAAACACATTTTGGGCAAGATGTGCGAAATGACAGCTGTACTGTTCATCAAGAGGTGTGGAAAAATGCCAATGGTGAAAATCCAGAGTGACAATATTGTAAATGCACGACGTTACAAGCTTGCATGCAATCTACCAACACACGCTCGTAACACAGTCATTTTATGGAGTATCGTCACCAAATTTTCAACATAGGCATTTTAGGACCTCTGCTCATGTACAGTGTCACTGTCATTTTCAAAATCTGACCTGAACACCGATTTCCCACAGCGACCGCGCTATTGTGAGCCGGAAGTGCGGAAACACATTTCAGCCAGGATGTGAAAAATGACAGCTGTACTGTTCACAAGGAGATGTACAAAAATGACAATGTTGAAAATCTGGCATGAAAATATTGCGAATCCATGAAGTTACGAGCATGCGTAGCAGCTGTGCAATGTATGCTCGTAAAACAGCCATTTTTTTATTTATTTTTTCCACCAAATTTGCAACATTGGCTTTTTGAGAGCCCACCTAATGAACAGAGGCACTGTCCTCTCATTAATCAGTCCCAAAAGGTGATTCTGCGCAGCGACTGCAAAATCACCTTTCGGGACCGAGTAACAATATGACAGTGATAGAATTCATGAGGAGGGGTCCCAAAAACCCCATGTTGAAAATGTGGTGTAAAAATTTCCAAAAATGCCCAAGATATATATTAAAACTGAAAAAAACTCTATTTATTCCATTATACAGCTTACCAGCATTTCCACAGTTCACGGTCTGCTATGAAGAGTGCAGATGTGTTCCTGGTCCTCCGAAGATTGTCGCGCTGGACTCCGGAGGTAAGTATGGGGTGAGGGGGGGTGTTGGGAGGCAGGGTGTGCAGTGGGTGGGTGCGGGTTTTGGGGGGGCAGAGAGACTGCAGAGGGACCGTTTCCTTCTTTATATGTAAAAAATCAGAAACTAAAAGACATCGGGGGACCATTTTGATTTTTAATAGGTGCTTTGGCATGTTGGCGGCTCCCAGCGTGCCACCTCAGTGTGTATGTGTGTGGGGAGTGCTTTAGCTGACAGGGGATTGGGCACCACCTCAGCAAGCAAAAAATGGTGGGGAACACATTATGTTGATGGGGAGTGGGCTCCCCACCAGCAAAATTCAATGGGAAGGAGGGATACATGCCGACAGGGATTGGGCCCCCATCGGCAAAGAGAAACTGTTGGGGGAGGCGCATAATGCCGAGGGGGATTGGGCACCCCCTCAGCAATCAAAAAAGTGGGTAGTTACGTGATGCCGACAGGGATTGGGCACCCTCATTGGCACACAATAAACGGTGGTGTTGACAGGCAACAGCGGCAGTCACTGCCACCATGTTGCCTGCACGTAGGGGGAGACGTGTTGTGGCCATGCTGCATGAGAGCTTCACTCTCATTGCAGCAAACCTTTTCTTTCATGTCTTCATCTCATTAGCTAGTTAGGTTGTTGGCCCCTGCTGCAGGCTGATTGGGGAATGTGGGACACACCTAGTGGTGCGTGCCCTGTATTCGCCCAACAGTGACCGTGCCTCCAAATCTGCACTAATGCAAGATGTTGGCTGCGCAAGCGCGCCAACATAAAAATGACAATACTTTTATAAAATTAACAATTCATTCATACTTCAATCAAGTTTAGCAGCACAACCTAAAACATTGATGTACGGTTAGGATATAACATGCATGGCAGAGGACTGGGAAGATGTTTCCATACTAAATGTTTCATGTACTACTCAGATGTGTTACCTTTATATTGGGGTTGAGTTTGTGGTATTGTAAAACCACCTATTTTTGACACCCTGTTAGTTATAGTCTTGAGCCCTGAGGTTCTGATAACTGGCACACACCTTCTCTGTCTCAGAAGCAAAGTGAAACATAGAACATAGAATGTGATGGCAGATAAGGGCCACTGGGCCCACCCAGTCTGTCCAGTTTTTTTATCTACATTGTTTGCTGCAGTGCATGGTCAGAAATGTGGCAACTGAGATTTAATGCAAAGAAGTGCAAAATAATGCACCTGGGTAGAGGGAACCCTGGGGAGAGCTACAGGTTGAGGGGGAGGAGCTGACTGTCACCAAAGAGGAAAGGGACCTAGGGGTTATCATATCTGATGACCTTAAGGTATCAAACGAGTGCACAGAGGCAGCAGGAGGGCCAGTGGCATGCTGGGGCATTGCAGGGGTATCACTAGCAAGAGGTGGGAGGTGGTGATACCAGTGTATAAACATTGGTAAGGCCTCACCTGGAGTACTGCATGCAGTTCTGGAGACCACATCTGTGCAAGGACATAGATAAGGTGGAGACTATCTAGAGAAGGGCAACAACGATGGTGCAGGGCTTACACCACAAAACATATGAGGAGAGACTAAGGGACCTCAATATGTGCTCACTGGAGGAGAGGAGACAGTGGGGGGACATGATTGAAACTTTCAAGTACCACAAGGACATAAACAAGGTGCAGGTGGGGGACCTTTTCCAATGTAGAAAAGTACTAGAACAAGGGGCGATGATATGAAATTGGAAGGGGTTGATTAAGAGGTAATGTGAGGAAGTTTTTCTACACAGAAAGGGCAATTGACACTTGGAATAGTCTGCCAGAGGAGGTAGTAGGGGCAAGCACAGTCGAGGGGTTTAAGCATGCATGGGGCAGGCACAAGGGAAGCCTGAGAGGGGAGAGAGAGTGATGAAAAGCCATTGATCACATAGGGTCAGTAGCCACATACAATGTGTAAGGCCTACTGACAGACTGGATGGGCCTAGCAGTCCTTATCTGTTGACAATTTCTATGTTTCTATGCCAATACTTCAACATTCCTCGAGTATGCCAAGATCCATATGCATTGTGACCCCCCCCGAGGGTCCACCCCATTACAGATTTTGCTGTCATCTTAAAAATCAAAAGGGCATTTCCTTCCTTCCAGTTCTTCTACAATGACACTATGAAGACATTGATAAGGACTGGTTCCAGTACTGATCTCTGTTGCACCCCACTGGTCACTGTCCCCTAATTAGACTGAGTGCTGTGAACCTCCACCCTCTGTGTCCTATCCATTAACCAGTTTTTATTCCAGTTCACCACTTTGAATCACACCCCTAGGCTGCTCAATTTCTTTATCAGTCTTCTGTGTTGAACAGGGTTAAATGCCATGTTGAAGTCCAGGTAGCCATGTCCAGTGCCCTTCCCTCATCTATTTCCCAGGGCACCCAGTTGAAGAAATCAAACAGATTTATCTGGCATGACACCCCCCCCCCGAATCCATGCTGCCTCTAGTGTTACAGCCTATTGGATTCAAAATACTCTACCAACCTTTCCTTGAACAATGTTTCTGTTAATTTCCCAACCACTGAGGTGAGATTGACCAACCTATAGTTGCTAGCTTCTTCCCTTCTTCTGTTCTTATGTAAAGGGACCACATCCTCCAAAAATAGAAACATCGAATTTGATGGGAGATAAGGACCGCCAGGTCCATGTAGTCTGCCCACTTTTTTTTCTGCCTGGTTGTTGCCATGTCTCTGTTTTGAACATTGACCTATTTTATTTTTACTCATCTGTATGACTCCCTTGTGCCTATCCCATGCTGTCTTGAAGCCCTTCACCGTACTCAATTCCATTGCCTCCTTGGGCAGGCTGTTCAATGCATCCACCACTCTCTCTGTGAAAAAGAATTTTCTCACATTACCCCTCAATCGGCCTCCCTCTAATCTCATATCATGTCCTCTTGTCCTGCTATTTTTCTTATACTGAAACATGTCAGACCCTTTCATCTTGTTTAGACCTTTAAGGCATTTGAAAGTTTCTGTCATATCTCCCCTTTCCCTCCTCTGCTCCAGGGTGTGCATATTGAGGTCCTTCAATCATCTACAAACTGGCAAACCTTACCTTCCAGTCTGACTGCAATATCACTGATAAAGATACCGAAAATACAAACATAGAAGCTGACAGCAGATAAGGACCACAAGGCCCATCCAGTCTGCCCATTTCTTTTTCTACCTTATAAATGTACCATCGGCCTTTGCTCTGTCAATGGCCTATCTATTCATACTCATCTGTATTGCTCCCTTATGCCTATCCCATGCCTGTTTGAAGCTCTGCACTGTATTCATATCCACCACTTCCTGAGGTAGGCCGTTCCATGCATCCACCGTTCTGTGAAAAAGAACTTCCTTACATTACCCCTTAATTGGCCTCCCTCTAATCTCATGCTGTGTCCTCTTGTCCTGCTATTTTTCTTATATTGAAACATGTTAGACTCTTTCACCTTGTTAATGCCCTTAAGGTGTTTGAATGTTTCGATCATATCACCTCTTTCCCTCTTTTGCTCTAGGGTATACATATTGAGCTCCGATAATCTGTCCCCATATGTTTTCTGATGCAGTCCCTGCACCATTTTGGTTTCCCTTCCCTGGACTGTCTCAGTTTGGTTAATGTCCTTGTGAGGGTGTGGCCTCCAGTACTGCATGCAGTACTCCAGATGGTGCCCAACCAGTGTCTTGTAAAGAGGGATTATTACCTCCCTCTTCCAAATTGTGATACCCATACTAATACTCCTTAACATCCCCCTAGCCTTGCCTACTGCTTTAGTGGTCTGCTTGGATGATTTAAGGTCATCAGTGATGATGATGCCCAAGTCTCTTTCTTCCCTTGTGACTGCCAGCAACTCCCCTCCCAGCCTATAGGTGGCTTCAGGGTTTCTCTTCCCTACGTGCATGATGTTGCAATTCTTTGCATTAAACCCCAGTTGCCACTCTTCCGACCATTTTGCTACTTTATCCAGATCTCTTCTCATTCTGCCCACCCCATCTGGATCATCTACTCTGTTGCAGATCTTGATGTCATCTGTAAACAGACAAACCTTACACTGCAGTCCATCTGCAATGTCACTGATGAAGATATTGAAGAGAACTGGCCCCAGGACGGATCCCTGAGGTACCCCACTTGTGACTTGCATCTCTTCTGACTGTATACCATGTAGCACCACTCTCTGTTTTGTGCCCGTCAACCAGTTTGCCACCCAGTTGACCAACTTCTGACCCACCCCGAGCCTACCCAGCTTATTAATCAATCTTCTATATGGAACACTATCGAAAGCTTTGCTGAAGTCAAGGTAGGCAACATCAGCTGCTCCCCCTTGGTCCACCATTCTGGTTACCCAGTCAAAGAAATCTATGAGATTAGTTTGACAGGACTTTCCTTTTGTAAACCCATGTTGTCTTGGATCCTGTGCTCCTATGGATTCCAGGTGTTGCACTATCCTTTCCTTAAGGAGTGCCTTCATAATCTTGCCCACTACTGAGGTAAGACTGACTGGTCTGTAGTTCCCTGCCTCCTCCCTGCTACCACTCTTGTTGAACAGGATCACATGAGCCCTTCTCCAGTATTTTGGGACCTCTCCTGTGCTCAGAGACTCACTAAACAGTTCTGATAATGGCTGTGCTAGTTCCACCCTTAGCTCGTTTAGTACCCTGGGATGTATGCCATCAGGTCCCATTGCCTTGTCCACCCTGAACTTGTCGAGCTCTTGTAGGATCCTTTCTTTTGTGAAGGGACTAATGCTCACCTCCCTCCACCTGCGTCCACGGTGCTGAGTTGTGGGCCCTGCCCTACCTTCTCTTCCTTAAATACTGAGCAGAAATATCTATTTAGGATACATGCTTTTACATGGTCCTTCTCCTCACACGCCCCCTTATCTCCTTTGATCTTAGCAATCCACCTCTGGACTTTCTCCTTTCACTAATGTATCTATAGAAAGTCTTGTCGCCTTCTTTTACTGTCTGTGCTAGTGTTTTCTCAGTTTGGGCCTTTGCCTGCCTTACTGCCTTCCCTGCTTCCCTTAGGGAAGTTTGGTATGCCTCCCTATCTTCAACCCACTGCATTCCCTTATATTTTCTGAATGCCAACCTTTTGGCTCTGACCTTTTCTGCTACTGTTTTTGAGAACCAAAGTGGTTTCCTTCTTCTTTTGCACTTCCTTTTCTCTCTAACACAATGGGATGTTGCTTCAAATATTGCATTCTTAATGCTTGCCCACTTTGCCTGTACCCCCTCACCTGTATTTCTTTTTGCCAGTGCTAGCTTAACTCTGTTGGCCATCTTATCAAAGTCAGCTCCTCTGAAGTCCCATATTTTTGCATTGGAATGAGATGCTTTAGTTGTAGTGGCCAAACTGAACCACACCATGTGATGGTCACTGGACCGCAGGTGACCTTCTACCTGGAGATCTGTGATCTTTTCCTGTTAGTCAGTACTAGATCTAGGATAGCCCTGTCACTTGTGGGTTGTTGTACCAATTGTTTGATAAAGACTGTCCCTAGGACCAATCCCTGAGGTACTACACTTGTGATGTGCATCTCTTCTGACTGGATACCATTAACCACCACTCTCTGCTTTCTGTCAGCCAGTTTGCCACCCATTGACTAATTTTTAACCTACCCCCAGTCTGCTTAGTTCATTAACCAGTCTTTTATGTGGAACAGTATTGAAAGTTTTGCTGAAGTCAAGATAGGCTACATCAACTACACCACCTTGATCCACCTCCTGGGTAACCCACTCAAAGAACTCTATCAAACTAGTCTGACAAGACCTTCCTGCTGTGAATCCATGTTGTCTATCATCCTGTGCCCCTATGGATTCCAGGTGTTACACTATCCTTTCCTTGAGGAGTGTCTCCATGATTATTCCAATGACTGAGGTAAGACTAACTTGTCTGTAGTTACATACTTCCTTCTTGATTCCACTATTGTGAAGTTGAATCAAATTGGCAATCCTGCAGTCCCCTGGGACCTCCCCTGTGTTTAGTAACTCAGTACACCGTTCTGCCAGAGGTTCTGCTAGGTCCTCCCTTAGCTCTTTTATTATCCTGGGATGTATGCCATCTGGCCCCATAGCCTTGTCCACCTTGAGCTTATTTAGCTCTTGTAGGACCAATTCTCTTGTAAATGGCCCTGTGTTCACCTCCCTCTCTTCCTCCTGTGTCTATAGCGTATAGCTGTGGGCCCTATCCTTTCTTATCCACTATGAACAATGAGCAGAAGTATTTATTTAGGATGGATGCCTTCTCCTAGCCTTCCTCCACACATTCCCCCATTTCCCCCTTGAGCTTTGCAATTCCCCGTCTAGACTTTCTCTTATCACTAATGAATCTGCAGAAAGTCTTGTCCCCTTCCTTTACTGTTTGTGCTAACGTTTCCTCTGTTTTTGGCTTTTGCCTGCCTCACAGTTTTCCCTACTTCCCTTAGGGAATTCTGATATGCCTCTCTGTTTTCATTTTTTTGTGTTTTCTTATATTGTTTGAAGGCCAAAGTTTTGGCTCGGACTTTCTCAGCTACTGTTTTTGAGAACCAAAGTGGCTTCTTCCTTCTCTTGCTTTTTCTTTGTTCCCTCACACACTGACCTGTTGCTTTAAGTATTGCATTTTTAATCCTTGTCCACTTTACCTCTCCTCCCCTTCCAGTATCGCTTCTTGTCAGGGCTATTTTAATGCTCTTGCCCATCTTCCCAATGTCCACTCCTCTAAAGTCTAAGATTTTAGCCTTTGACTGGGTTGATTGTGTACCTGTGACCAAGTTGAAAAATACCATGTGATGGTCACTGGCCCCTAGTTGCCCTTCGACATGGAAATCCGTAATCCTTTCTCCATTTGTCAGTACGAGGTCTTTTTATTTTAATTTATTTATTACTAGGATTACAAATATCTTTGAACCAAGGGTTCTTTTACAAAGGTTCCGGATCAGCAATGGGTGCAAGCAAAACAGTGGCAAGATACAATACAAGGTCAGGAGGTTAACATAGAAGTAAGAAGAGGTATGATACAGTACAGGTCAGGAGGTTAACTTAGTAGCAAAAGACAGTACATGTGTAGACTAGCAGAGTAGAAAACAGTCAGTGGCAAATAACAATGCACAATTAACAATATGGGTGTATATACAGCAAGACACAGATACAAATGAAAATCATCCTGGGGTGATATAAATGGAGCAAGGGGGGGGATAAGAGGGGCAAGGGTGGGGAAAGGGGATAGGCAGTCAAGGATTTGACATTGTCGTAAGTGCAAGAACAGAAAGATAAGTGCTAGGTAGTCTGGGGTGGAGCAACAAGAGATAGGGGGATGGGGAGACAGGAGGAGAGGAGCGGAGAGGGTGGATCATAGGTGGGAGGTGAGAAGGGTAGAATTTTAGGTGGGTGGGAGAGAGAGATGGGGAGTAGCAGGGGATGGAGGGGCAGAGAAGTGGGAGGGTAGCAAGGAGGTGCAGAGGAAGGAGAGGTGAAACAAAGCCACAACCTAGGCAGAGCAGACACAACTGCTTGAGATCAGTGAGGTGCTGGCAGAGTTTATGTTTGAATGGGACAAGCTTGTTTTCAGCTGCAGTTTCAGGGGCAAGGGTATGGAAAAATGCCAATGGTGAAAATCCAGAGTGAAAATATTGCAAATGCACGACGTTACAAGCGTGCATGCAATCTACCAACACACGCTCGTAACACAGTCATTTTATTGAGTATCATCACCAAATTTTCAACATAGGCATTTTAGGACCTCTGCTCATGTACAATGTCACTGTCATTTTCAAAATCTGGCCTGAACACCGATTTTCAACAGCGACCATGCAATTGTGAGCCGGAAGTGCGGAAACACATTTCAGCAAGGATGTGAAAAATGACAGCTGTACTGTTCACAAGGAGATGTACAAAAATGACAATGTTGAAAATCTGGCATGAAAATATTGCGAATTCACGAGGTTACGATGAAATAAAGCAGCTGCTCAATGTATGCTCGAAAACAGCCATTTTTTTTATTTTTCCTCCAAATTTGCAACATAGGCTTTTTGAGAGCCCACCTAATGAACAGAGGCACTGTCCTCTCATTAATCAGTCCCAAAAGGTGATTCTGCGCAGCGACTGCAAAAAAACCTTTCAGGACCGAGTAACGATATGACAGTGATAGAATTCATGAGGAGGGGTCCCAAAAACCCCATGTTGAAAATGTGGTGTAAGAATTTCCAAAAATGCCCAAGATATACACTAAAATTGAAAAAAACTCTATTTATTCCATTATACAGCTTACCAGCATTTCCAAAGTTCACGGTCAGCTTTCAAGAGTGCAGATGTGTTCCTGGTCCTCTGAAGATTGTCGCGCTGGACTCCAGAGGTAAGTATGGGGTAAGGGGTGTGTGGGGAGGCAGGGTGTGCAGTGGGTGGGTGCGGGTTTTGGGGGGCAGGGAGACTGCAGAGGGACCATTCCCTTCTTTATATGTAAAAAAACAGAAACTAAAAGACATCTTGGGACCATTTTCATTTTTAATAGGTGCTTTGGCATGCTGGCGGCTCCCAGCGTGACACCTCAGTGTGTGGGTGTGTGTGTGGGTGGGTGCTTTAGCTGACAGGGGATTGGGCACCACCTCAGCAAGCAAAAAATTGGGGGGGAACACATTATGTCGATGGGGAGTTGGCTCCCCCACCAGCAAAATTCAAGGGGAGGGAGGGATACATGCCGACAGGGATTGGGCCCCCGTCGGCAAAGAGAAACTGTTGGGGGGAGGCGCATAATGCTGAGGGGGATTGGGCACCCCCTCAGCAATCAAAAAAGAGGGGAGTTACATGATGCCGGCAGGGATTGGGCACCCCCATTGGCACACAATAAACGGTGGTGTTGACAGGCAATAGCGGCAGTCACTGCCTCCATGTTGCCTGCACGTAGGGGGAGGCGTGCTGTGGTCATGCTGCATGAGAGCTTCACTCTCATTGCAGCGAACCTTTTCTTTCATGTCTTCATCTCATTAGCTAGTTAGGTTGTCGGCTCCTGCTGCTGGCTGATTGGGGAATGTGGGAAACACCTAGTGGTGCGTGCCCTGCATTCGCCCAACAGTGACCACGCCTCCAAATCTGCACTAATGCAAGATTTTGGCAGCGCAAGCGCGCCAACATAAAAATGACAATACTTTTATCAAATTAACGATTCATTCATACTTCAATCAAGTTTAGCAGCACAACCTAAAACATTGATGTACAGTTAGGATATAACATGCATGGCAGAGGACTGGGAAGATGTTTCCATACTAAACGTTTCATGCATTACTCAGATGTGTTACCTTTATATTGGGGTTGAGTTTGTGGTATTGTAAAACCACCTATTTTTGACACCCTGTTAGTTATAGTCTTGAGCCCTGAGGTTCTGATAACTGGCACACACCTTCTCTGTCTCAGAAGCAAAGTGAAACATAGAACATAGAATGTGATGGCAGATAAGGGCAACTGGGCCTACCCAGTCTGTCCAGTTTTTTTATCTACATTGTTTGCTGCAGTGCATGGTCAGAAATGTGGCAACTGAGATTTAATGCAAAGAAGTGCAAAATAATGCACCTGGGTAGAGGGAACCCTGGGGAGAGCTACAGGTTGAGGGGGAGGAGCTGACTGTCACCAAAGAGGAAAGGGACCTAGGGGTTATCATATCTGATGACCTTAAGGTATCAAACGCAGTGCACAGAGGCAGCAGGGAGGGCCAGTGGCATGCTGGGGTGCATTGGCAGGGGTATCACTAGCAAGAGGTGGGAGGTGGTGATACCAGTGTATAAACATTGGTAAGGCCTCACCTGGAGTACTGCATGCAGTTCTGGAGACCACATCTGTGCAAGGACATAGATAAGGTGGAGACTATCTAGAGAAGGGCAACAACGATGGTGCAGGGCTTACACCACAAAACATATGAGGAGAGACTAAGGGACCTCAATATGTGCTCACTGGAGGAGAGGAGACAGTGGGGGGACATGATTGAAACTTTCAAGTACCACAAGGACATAAACAAGGTGCAGGTGGGGGACCTTTTCCAATGTAGAAAAAGTACTAGAACAAGGGGGCACGATATGAAATTGGAAGGGGGTTGATTAAGAGGTAATGTGAGGAAGTTTTTCTACACAGAAAGGGCAATTGACACTTGGAATAGTCTGCCAGAGGAGGTAGTAGGGGCAAGCACAGTCGAGGGGTTTAAGCATGCATGGGGCAGGCACAAGGGAAGCCTGAGAGGGGAGAGAGAGTGATGAAAAGCCATTGATCACATAGGGTCAGTAGCCACATACAATGTGTAAGGCCTACTGACAGACTGGATGGGCCTAGCAGTCCTTATCTGTTGACAATTTCTATGTTTCTATGCCAATACTTCAACATTCCTCGAGTATGCCAAGATTCATATGCATTGTGACCCCCTCCTGAGGGTCCACCCCATTACAGATTTTGCTGTCATCTTAAAAATCAAAAGGGCATTTCCTTCCTTCCAGTTCTTCTACAATGACACTATGAAGACATTGATAAGGACTGGTTCCAGTACTGATCTCTGTTGCACCCCACTGGTCACTGTCCCCTAATTAGACTGAGTGCTGTGAACCTCCACCCTCTGTGTCCTATCCATTAACCAGTTTTTATTCCAGTTCACCACTTTGAATCACACCCCTAGGCTGCTCAATTTCTTTATCAGTCTTCTGTGTTGAACAGGGTTAAATGCCATGTGGAAGTCCAGGTAGCCATGTCCATTGCCCTTCCCGCATCTATTTCCCAGGGCACCCAGTTGAAGAAATCAAACAGATTTATCTGGCATGACACCCCCCTCCCCTCCCGAATCCATGCTGCCTCTAGTGTTACAGCCTATTGGATTCAAAATACTCTACCAACCTTTCCTTGAACAATGTTTCTGTTAATTTCCCAACCACTGAGGTGAGATTGACCAGCCTATAGTTGCTAGCCTCTTCCCTTCTTCTGTTCTTATGTAAAGGGACCACATCCTCCAAACATAGAAACATCGAATTTCATGGGAGATATGGACCGCCAGGTCCATGTAGTCTGCCCACTTTTTTTTCTGCCTGGTTGTTGCCATGTCTCTGTTTTGAACATTGACCTATTTTATTTTTACTCATCTGTATGACTCCCTTGTGCCTATCCCATGCTGTCTTGAAGCCCTTCACCGTACTCAATTCCATTGCCTCCTTGGGCAGGCTGTTCAATGCATCCACCACTCTCTCTGTGAAAAAGAATTTTCTCACATTACCCCTCAATCGGCCTCCCTCTAATCTCATATCATGTCCTCTTGTCCTGCTATTTTTCTTATACTGAAACATGTCAGACCCTTTCATCTTGTTTAGACCTTTAAGGCATTTGAAAGTTTCTGTCATATCTCCCCTTTCCCTCCTCTGCTCCAGGGTGTGCATATTGAGGTCCTTCAATCATCTACAAACTGGCAAACCTTACCTTCCAGTCTGACTGCAATATCACTGATAAAGATACCGAAACATAGAAACATAGAAGCTGACAGCAGATAAGGACCACAAGGCCCATCCAGTCTGCCCATTTCTTTTTCTACCTTATAAATGTACCATCGGCCTTTGCTCTGTCAATGGCCTATCTATTCATACTCATCTGTATTGCTCCCTTATGCCTATCCCATGCCTGTTTGAAGCCCTGCACTGTATTCATATCCACCACTTCCTGAGGTAGGCCGTTCCATGCATCCACCACCCGTTCTGTGAAAAAGAACTTCCTTACATTACCTTAATCGGCCTCCCTCTAATCTCATGCGGTGTCCTCTTGTCCTGCTATTTTTCTTATATTGAAACATGTTAGACTCTTTCACCTTGTTAATGCCCTTAAGGTGTTTGAATGTTTCGATCATATCACCTCTTTCCCTCTTTTGCTCTAGGATATACATATTGAGCTCCGTTAATCTGTCCCCATATGTTTTCTGATGCAGTCCCTGCACCATTTTGGTTTCCCTTCCCTGGACTGTCTCAGTTTGGTTAATGTCCTTGTGAGGGTGTGGCCTCCAGTACTGCATGCAGTACTCCAGATAGTGCCCAACCAGTGTCTTGTAAAGAGGGATTATTACCTCCCTCTTCCAAATTGTGATACCCATACTAATACTCCTTAACATCCCCCTAGCCTTGCCTACTGCTTTAGTGGTCTGCTTGGATGATTTAAGGTCATCAGTGATGATGATGCCCAAGTCTCTTCTTCCTTATGACTGCCAGCAACTCCTCCCAGCTATAGGTGGCTTCAGGGTTTCTCTTCCCTACGGCATGATGTTGCAATCTTGCATTAAACCCCAGTTGCCACTCTTCCGACCATTTTGCTACTTTATCCAGATCTCTTCATTCTGCCCACCCCATCTGGATCATCTACTCTGTTGCAGATCTTGATGTCATCTGCAAACAGACAAACCTTACCTCCAGTCCATCTGCAATGTCACTGATGAAGATATTGAAGAGAACTGGCCCCAGGACGGATCCCTGAGGTACCCCACTTGTTCTGCATCTCTTCTGACTGTATACCATGTAGCACCACTCTCGTTTTGTGCCTGTCAACCAGTTTGCCACCCAGTTGACCAACTTCTGACCCACCCGAGCCTACCCAGCTTATTAATCAATCTTCTATATGGAACACTATCGAAAGCTTTGCTGAAGTCAAGGTAGGCAACATCAGCTGCTCCCCCTTGGTCCACCATTCTGGTTACCCAGTCAAAGAAATCTATGAGATTAGTTTGACAGGACTTTCCTTTTGTAAACCCATGTTGTCTTGGATCTTGTGCTCCTATGGATTCCAGGTGTTGCACTATCCTTTCCTTACGGAGTGCCTCCATAATCTTGCCCACTACTGAGGTTAGACTGACTGGTCTGTAGTTCCCTGCCTCCTCCCTGCTACCACTCTTGTTGAACAGGATTACATGAGCCCTTCTCCAGTATTTTGGGACTCTCCTGTGCTCAGAGACTCACTAAACAGTTCTGATAATGGCTGTGCTAGTTCCACCCTTAGCTCGTTTAGTACCCTGGGATGTATGCCATCAGGTCCCATTGCCTTGTCCACCCTGAGCTTGTCGAGCTCTTGTAGGACCCTTTCCTTTGTGAAGGGACTAGTGCTCACCTCCCTCTCCCTGTGTCCATGGTGCTGAGCTGTGGGCCCTGCCCTACCTTCTCTTCCTTAAATACTGAGCAGAAGTATCTATTTAGGATACATGCTTTTACAGGGTCCTTCTCTTCACACGCCCCCATATCTCCTTTGATCTTAGCAATTCCACCTCTGGACTTTCTCCTTTCACTAATGTATCTATAGAAAGTCTTGTCGCCTTCTTTTACTGTCTGTGCTAGTGTTTCCTCGGTTTGGGCCTTTGCCTGCCTTACTGCCTTCCCTGCTTCCCTTAGGGAAGTTTGGTATGCCTCCCTATCTTCAACCCACTGCATTCCCTTAAATTTTCTGAATGCCAACCTTTTGGCTCTGACCTTTTCTGCTACTGTTTTTGAGAACCAAAGTGGTTTCCTTCTTCTTTTGCACTTCCTTTTCTCTCTAACACAATGGGATGTTGCTTCAAGTATTGCATTCTTAATGCTTGCCCACTTTGCCTGTACCCCCTCACCTGTATTTCTTTTTGCCAGTGCTAGCTTAACTCTGTTGGCCATCTTATCAAAGTCAGCTCCTCTGAAGTCCCATATTTTTGCATTGGAATGAGATGCTTTAGTTGTAGTGGCCAAACTGAACCACACATGTGATGGTCACTGGACCGCAGGTGACCTTCTACCTGGAGATCTGTGATTCTTTCCCTGTTAGTCAGTACTAGATCTAGGATAGCCCTGTCACTTGTGGGTTGTTGTACCAATTGTTTGATAAAGACTGTCCCTAGGACCAATCCCTGAGGTACTACACTTGTGACGTGCATCTCTTCTGACTGGATACCATTAACCACCACTCTCTGCTTTCTGTCAGCCAGTTTGCCACCCATTGACTAATTTTTTTACCTACCCCCAATCTGCTTAGTTCATTAACCAGTCTTTTATGTGGAACAGTATTGAAAGTTTTGCTGAAGTCAAGATACGCTACATCAACTACACCACCTTGATCCACCTCCTGGGTAACCCAGTCAAAGAACTCTATCAAACTAGTCTGACAAGACCTTTCTGCTGTGAATCCATGTTGTCTATCATCCTGTGCCCCTATGGATTCCAGGTGTTACACTATCCTTTCCTTGAGGAGTATCTCCATGATTATTCCAATGACTGAGGTAAGACTAACTTGTCTGTAGTTACCTATTTCCTTCTTGATTCCACTATTGTAAAGTTGAATCTAATTGGCCCTCCTGCAGTCCCCTGGGACCTCCCCTGTGTTTAGTAACTCAGTACACCGTTCTGCCAGAGGCTCTGCTAGGTCCTCCCTTAGCTCCTTTATTATCCTGGGATGTATGCCATCTGGCCCCATAGCCTTGTCCACCTTGAGCTTATTTAGCTCTTGTAGGACCCTTTCTCTTGTAAATGGCCCTGTGTTCACCTCCCTCTCTTCCTCCTGTGTCTATGGCATATAGCTGTGGGCCCTATCCTTCCTTATCCACTATTAACAATGAGCAGAAGTATTTATTTAGGATGGATGCCTTCTCCTAGCCTTCCTCCACACATTCCCCCATTTCCCCCTTGAGCTTAGCAATTCCCCCTCTAGACTTTCTCTTATCACTAATGAATCTGTAGAAAGTCTTGTCCCCTTCCTTTACTGTTTGTGCTAACGTTTCCTCTGTTTTTGGCTTTTGCCTGCCTCACAGTTTTCCCTACTTTCCTTAGGGAATTCTGATATGCCTCTCTGTTTTCGTATTTTTGTGTTTTCTTATATTGTTTGAAGGCCAACGTTTTGGCTCGGACTTTCTCAGCTACTGTTTTTGAGAACCAAAGTGGCTTCTTCCTTCTCTTGCTTTTTCTTTGTTCCCTCATGCACTGACCTGTTGCTTTAAGTATTGCATTTTTAATCCTAGTCCACTTTACCTCTACTCCCCTTCCTGTATCATTTCTTGTCAGGGCTATTTTAATGCTCTTGCCCATCTTCCCAAAGTCCACTCCTCTAAAGTCTAAGATTTTAGCCTTTGACTGGGTTGATTGTGTACCTGTGACCAAGTTGAACCTTACCATGTGATGGTCACTGGCCCATAGTTGCCCTTCGACATGGAAATCCGTAATCCTTTCTCCATTTGTCAGTACAAGGTCTTTTTATTTTAATTTATTTATTACTAGGATTATAAATATCTTTGAACCAAGGGTTCTTTTACAAAGGTTCCGCATCAGCAATGGGTGCAAGCAAAACAGTGGTAAGATACAATACAAGGTCAGGAGGTTAACATAGAAGTAAGCAGAGGTAAGATACAGTACAGGTCAGGAGGTTAACTTAGTAGCAAAAGACAGTACATGTGTAGACTAGCAGAGTAGAAAACAGTCAGTGGCAAATAATGCACAATTAACAATATGGGTGTATATACAGCAAGACACAGATACAAATGAAAATCATCCTGGGGTGATATAAATGGAGCAAGGGGTGGGGGGATAAGAGGGGCAAGGGTGGAGAAAGGGGATAGGCAGTCAAGGATTTGAGATTGTCGTAAGTGCAAGAACAGAAAGATAAGTGCTAGGTAGTCTGGGGTGGAGCAACAAGAGATAGGGGGATGGGGAGACAGGAGGAGAGGAGCGAGGGTGGATCACAGGTGGGAGGTGAAAGGGTAGAATTTTAGGTGGGGTGGGAGAGAGAGAGATAGGGAGTAGCAGGGGATGGAGGGGCAGAGAAGTGGGGAGGGTAGCAAGGGAGGTGCGAAGAGGAGTGAGAGCTGAAACAAAGCCACAAACGTAGGCAGAGCAGTCACAACTGCTGAGGTCAGTGAGGTGCTGGCAGAGTTTATGTTTGAATGAGACAAGCTTGTTTTCAGCTGCAGTTTCAGGGGCAAGGTTGTTTAGCAGCAGGGGGGGTCATGGTGTGAATAGCACTTTGAGCCTGGTTGGTACGGCAGAATGGAACAATAAATGTTGGTTTGAGGGAACTGAGCATAAAATGTACATTGACTGCAGGCAACATTAATGCAGGAGTTGCAGAGGTGTGAGGTTAAGACAAATTTTCTTAGCCAGTAGGCAGGTCTGATAGGCAAGTCTGCTATTTATATTGAGCCAGTTGGATTGCTTGTAGAGATAACAGGTATGCATATGCTTCCCTGTGCCAGTGAGAAGTCTACAGCATTTGTTAAGGGCTGTCTTGACCCGTTTTAAGGTGGTATCAATGGCAGCCCCATAGAAGACAAGCCCATAATCAATGACGGGTAGGACTGAGGCAGTTATGGTCACGTGCATAGCTTCTTTGGTAAGACAGCGACCGTGGCGGTAGAGGACCCCAATTCTTGAGTTGACTGATTTTGAGATGTGTTGAACATGTGAGCTGAAAGACATTGTGCAATCAAGGGTAATACCAAGGTATTTAAACTCCTGCACTTACTCAAGTGGCTGTTCAAGTTCATTATGTATGGTGAAGTTTATGGATCTGTATTTGCTGTGAGAGCTATGGAACAGCATGGACTTTGTTTTTTTTTAATTCATTAATAGCTTATGTTGGAGAAGCCAGGTTTCAACTAGGCTGACGTTCATCTGTAGCACCTAGGAGAGTGGGACAGGGTCAGTATGGGAGAGAAAAGAGGACTGCATCATCAGCATAGAGTATGAAGTTATTATTACTTAGACAAGTAGCACACATGGTAACTTTCTCAGAAGTGCTACCTGTTTATGGCATGGAGGAGGCTAGGGTTCTCTGCACCATGGGATTCAATGACTGGTTTAAAAACTGGTGCAGAGCTCAGGGACTTGGCTTCATTGGGGACTGGGGCTCCACCTGGAGGGATGCAGGCCTATACATGTGCAATGGTCTGCATCTATCCAGGATGGGAACCAGGATCCTAAGTGATAGGTTTAAATGCTTCAGTGGCAAGCATTTAAACTAGCCAAGGGGGGAGGTACTGAAAAGTAGAAGGGAAATCCTAGCACCCCCCCAAAAATAAAATCATGGTAGTTAGTGAGGTAAACACCAAGATAGAGCAGTTGATGGGGAGAAGGGCAGGGGTAAATGGAGAAAAAGACAAAAGCATTAAGGACAGGGATGGGGCAAAAAGAAATAAAGCCATAAAGGAATGGAGGGTAACGAGTACCAATGCCCATAGTCTAGGTAAAAAGCTCCCCAAAATGATGGCCTTGATGGAAGAGGAAGCCTGGATATCGTGGCAGTCACAGGAACATGGTACCCAGAGAATCATGACTGGGATGTCAACATACCAGGGTACACAATCTACAGGAGGGACAGGGAGGGAAGAGGAGGAGGAGTAGCTCTCTATGTAAGGGAAGGGATCAAAGCAACAGAACTAAGGGTTAACAGGAAGGAGAAGAGGCACTGTGGGTCACCCTGGAGACTGGAAATGGCACCACAATCTGCACAGGGGTTGTATACCGACCTCTGTTTCAGGGGGAGGAAATGGACAAGGAAATGATAGAAGGCATCCTTGGGATGGCAGAGCAAGGGGAGATATTGCTGATGGGGGACCTGAATATTCCAGATGTTAACTGGAGCACCTTTGCTGCAGCTACATCCAAGAGCAGGGCCATTCTCGATACCCTCCAGGGGGCATGCCTCAGACAGCTAGTTTTGGAACCCACTCTGGAAGGAGCAATCTTAGATCTGGTACTCTCAAATGGGGATGGAGACAGGATCTCTGATCTTGAAGTAGGTAGCCATCTGGGAACAAGTGACCACCAAACAGTGTGATTCCCAATAAACTTAGCTGTAGAGTCATGCAATACAAAAGTGAAGGTACTGAACTTCAGGAGGGCTGATTTTGTCAAAAGGGGAGAGTGCCTCAGAAAAGCACTAGCAAACAGGCAAGAAGGTGGGGTGGAGCAACAATGGGGAAACATTAAAACCACCATCACAGAGGCAACAAGCCTTTGTGTGAAGCAAATAAACAAATCAAAACAAAAGAAAAAAACACTATGGTTCTCAAAAGAAGTGGCAGGGAAGTTAAGGGAGAAAAAGACAGCATTCAGGAAGCTTAAGGAAACATAAAAGGAGTAGGACAGAGAACTATACCAGTTAAAGTAGAAGGAAGCGGGGAAGGCAGTCAGAATAGCAAAGGCCCAAACTGAGGAAAAGATAGCCAACTCGGTTAAGAAGGGGGATAAAATCTTTTACAGGTACATTAGGTAGCAAAGAAAGACTATGGCAGGGATACTGAGGCTGAATAAAGAGGAAGGTGGTTGGGCAGACAGGCACAGTGAAAAAGCAGGGATACTGAACAAATACTTCTGCTCAGTGTTCACAATGGAAACGCAGGGGGAGATACCTTATCCAGTCAATAGAAGCACTCTGGATAGGGAGGTTGATATTAATCTTTTCACAGAAGAAAGGGTTCTGAAAGAACTCTTAAAACCTAAGGTGGATAAAGCAATGGGACCTGATGGGATTCACCCAAGAATTCTAAAAGAACTAAGGGAAGAACTAGTAACACCACTGACTACCCTTTTTAATAAATCATGGGAGGATGGGGTGGTACCTGAGGACTGGAGGAGGGCAGATGTGATTCCCCTTCACAAAAGTGGGAGCAAGACAGAGGCAGGAAACTACAGACCTATCAGTTTGACCTCAGTGGTAGGGACAATGATGGAATCACTTCTGAAGGAAAGAATTGTTGAGTACCTAGAGGCCAGCGGGGCACAGGACCCAAGGCAGCATGGATTCACAGCAGGAAGGTCATGTCAGACAAATCTAATTGATTTCTTTGACTGGGTGACCAAAGTAGTAGACCAGGGAGGGGCTGTGAACATGGCCTACCCAGACGTTAATAAGGCATTTTACATAGTCCCGACAAAAAATTAATAAACAAGTTAGTCAGCCTGGGAGTGGGTCCCAGGGTGGTAGCCTGGGTAAAACACTGGCTGGACAACAGGACACAGTGGTTAATAGTAAATGGAGTCCACAGTGAAGAAAGGGGGGTTACTAGAGGGGTACCGCAGGGTTCAGTACTGGGGCCGGTCCTTTTTAATGTCTTTATAAGTGACATTGCAGGAGGGACTGGAAGGGAAAGTATGTCTCTTTGCAGATGACACAAAGATCTGCAACAGGGTTGATATGCAAGGTGGGGTGAAAAGGATGAAAAGGGACTTGGAAACATTGGAGGAATGGTCAAATTTATGGCAGTTTAGATTCAACGCAAAGAACTGCAAAGTAATGCACCCTGGAAACAAAAACCCAGGGGAAGAGCATGCAATGAGGGGTGAGATACTGACAACAACACAAATGGAAAAAGACCTGGGGGTAGTCATATCAGACTACCTAAAGGTGGGCCAGCAATGCAAGAAGGCAGTAAGGAGGGCTGGGGGGATACTGGAATGCAAAGGGAGAGGCATCACCAGCAGAAAATAGGAAGTTGTTGGTCCTCTGTACAGACAGTTGGTAAAAGCACATCTGGAGTACAGTATTCAGTTCTGGAGACCCCATCTCTGCAAAGACATAGACAGGGTGGAGGCTGTCCAGAAGAGGGCAACCAAAATAGTCCAGGGTCTGCACCAAAAGACATATGAAGAAAGACTAAAGGAGCTTAAGATGTATAGCCTCGAGGAAAGGAGGGAGAGGGGGGACATGATAGAAACTTTCAAATACCTCAAGGGAATCAACAAAGTCCAAGAGGGTAGCATCTTTCAGAAAAAGAGATGTGCAAGAACAAGGGGGCACAATTTGAAGATAGAGAGGGGACAGCTCAGAGGTAATGTGAGGCAGTATTTCTTCACAGAGAGGGTTGTAGATGCATGGAACAGCCTTCCGAGGAAGTCGTAGAGTCAAAATTAGTGGGGGAATTCAAGAATGCATGGGACAGACATAAAGCAATTCTAGTGGGGGGTAGCGGAAGTAGGTTGTTGGTTAACTGGGACCTGCAGCTTATCCATTAGGCAGGGAAATGGGCAGACTAGGTGGGCCAAGTGATCATTATCTGCCGTCAAATTCTATGTTTCTATGTATTGCAAGCTACAGGAAGAGTATTGATGAAAAGGCTGAAAAGTAGAAGGCCAAGGATGGAACCCTGGGGTATACCAGAGCAGACAGAAAGGCCACTTGAGAGATAATCAATGATTTTGACTTTTTGGCTCCTCTGCCGAGAGGTAGCTTTCAAACCATGTGGTTACATCATTAGATAGTCCAAGGGAGAAGTGTGAGTGAAGCAGGAGCTGGTGGTTCACTTTGTCAAATGCCTTGGTCAAATCAATGAACACTGCACCCAGTAGGTGGCCAGTGTCAATCACCTTATGAACATGGCTGGTGAAGTCAAGCAGGGTGGTGGTAGTACAACGGGCTTTTCTAAAGCCATGTTGTTACGGGCAGAGTAAGTTATATTTGTTGAGGTGTTCAGACAACTGGTCAGCTACAGTTCATTCCAACGGCTTGGAGAGTGGTAGGAGGATAGAGATAGGGCAGTACTTAGAGAGAGAATAGACCTATCACCACTTTTATGAACAGGTGTGACCATTGCTGATTTCCAGAGATGAGGCAACTGTTTATGAGAGAGTGAAAGATTCAGAAGTTTAGTGAGAGGTTGTAGGACAACATCAAGGGAGAGAGAGAGAGAGAGAGGAGTTTGAGGTCGGGGGTATCGCTGCTGAAACTGGCTTTGCTTAGCACTTTGTTAAGATATCTTTTAGTTTCAGACATGGATACTCTCTTAAAGTAGAATGGGGGGGGGGTGGTATTACTGTGGAGACTGATTTTATTATTGAGGCAGTGCCGGGCAGAGTTGTCAAAGAAGTTGGTGGGAAGAACACTGCTAAGATCAGTGAATTCGAGATTAAAGGAGTCCGCTATTTCTTTGGGGTCCTGTAAAGTGGAGCCGTTAACCTCAGTCATAGCGGGGGAGGATTTGCTTGGTTTAGGATAGCCCTGTCTCTGGTGAGGTTTTGTACTAGCTGTTTTAGGCCCTCCCCCTGTAGGGAATCCTTTATGTCCCTAGTTCTTGCTGATGCTCCAGATGGTACAGTTCAATTTGCATCGGGCATGTTAAAATCTCCCATAAGAAGAACCTCCCCCTTTGTTGTCATTTTTTGTATTTACTCTATCATGACTGCCCATTTTCTTTCCCTGGTCAGGAGGTCTGTAGACCACTCCAGCTCGTATGGCTATGCCGTTTCCTGTTTCCAAGGTGACCCACAGTTCCTCTGACCCATTCTGTGTATTCTGAATTTCTGTTGCTTTTATATTATCTGTGACATACAGGGCCACAACTCTTCCCTCCCCCCAACCGGTCCTTTCTGAACATTACGTAGCTGGATACCATAGTCTCCCATGTGTGGTTGCTGGTGAACCATGTCTTGCTTATGGGTACTATATTCAGTTTGTCCTCAATCATTGTTGCCTTTAGGTCTGGGAGCTTGTTACCCAAACTGCGGGCATTTGTGTAAATGACATTCTACTGTATAGTAGGCCATTTGGTAGGTAAGTGGGGGCCTGATATTGCCCATGTGTGTTGTTTGTGGAGCTGGATCTTTTCCCCCTTTTTTCTGGTGTGAGTGATGCATGCAAATGTTGATCTTCTGGTTTGTTGCTAGCTGAGGGTGGAGGTCTGTTAATCCTCATGCATGTTGTTTGGGGAGTTTGACCCTTTCTCCCTTTTGCTGGCGTAAACGGTGCATACATATGTTGAACTTCTGATTGATTACTAGCTGATGGAGGAGAGGTACATTTTTCCCCGACTGACTAGGGAGTTGGATGCCCACCCCCTTTGCCGGTGTAAATGATGCATACAGATGTTGAACGTTTTGATTGATTACTAGCTGAGGGGGGAAAGGAGCCTTTTTCCGTGACCGAATAAATGGGTGGTGCACCCCTCTCCCCCTTTATTAGTTTAAATTTTCTGCAAACACATCAAATTTCTGCCCCAATGTACTGACTCCTTCCTTGTTCAGATACAGGTTGTCGAATTTAAAGAACTTTTGCTCCCCAAAACCGTGCCAGTGTGCTACAAATGTGTGCCCTTTTACCTGGCACCAGTCCTCGAGCCATGTGTTTAGTTCCTTTGTTTCCTCTTCTCTGATCCTCTGCTCACCTGTCCCCCTCTCCCAGACAGGCAGAATCTCAGAGAAGGAGATGTTGGATGAAAAGGCTGATAGTTTCTCTCCCAGGCTGGTCAGGTGCTCCCTGGTTTCATCAACCTGATCTGCCGGCGAGATAGTTTGTTCCTATGTGTACTAGGACATTTATGTTTTCCTCTGCTTTTTGTATGATTTTTGCTATGTGTTTTTAGTCCCTCCATGCAGAAGAACCCGGGAGGCATCTGACCATAACCCCCAGCTGGAGGTAGGGATCAACTCATCAAATCATGGAGTCCCCATAGTTTCTTGGTTTCCTTATATGCCTTTTTTGTTTTGATCTTTATTAAGGGCATTTTTTTGTAGTGTTTCCTGCTGTTCTGCAGTGCCCTCCGCCCCTTTGTTTGATGTAGGGGCTATAGGCAGGTATCTGGAGTTGTTACCTGTTTTTGGAAGATGCTATGCTTGTGCTTTTCAACTACTGTGGCACATGCTTTGCCTCTCCTAACCACCTGCCAACCTCACATACCAACTACCCTCTGCAGCCGAGGTGCTTTAGGTGGTTGCTGGGGTGATGGCAGGTGATTTATATCATACCATCCCTCCTCAATCTGTGATTGGAGGTGAGATATTTCTGTCCATGCTGCCCTGAGCTGAGCTCTTAGATTGCCAATGGCCCAGCACGAGGGGCAGTGTCCTACATACTGTATAACTGCCTTGTTGAAGACTGTCCCACAGGTACAACAGTTAATAATATCCATCATAGTTTATCATTTTAATTTCCCTGGATGGAAAAGAGGAAGAATAAACAAACAATTTAAAAAAATAACATTTTTTTGTTTAGATATTTGTTTGTACTGAATTCGTATGTCCCCTTCCTGTGGGGAGCCCTTCTGTATAACCTCTAGGACCTCCTCTTCCTGTTTTTTATATATATATTTTTTTTACAGGAAATGGTACCACTGGTGCAGCGCTATAAATAGACAGTAGCAAGGGGTGGTTGGGGATGGAAGTTGGTGGGTGGGCCTTCCCTTGCTCAAAATGGAGCTCCAGAGGATGAAACAGAAAAAAGAATTACAGTTAAGTTCAGAAATCCCCCATCAGTTGCCCTTCCTTCCAAGGGACTGCCTCAGCCATCCAGTAACCTCACACAACTAATTTACATCCAGATTCCCCTCCTTGCACAGGACTGCCTCAGCCATCCGATAACCTCACACAACTAATATACATCCAGATTCCCCTCCTTGCACAGGACTGCCTCAGCCATCCGATAACCTCACACAACTAATATACATCCAGATTCCCCTCCTTGCACAGGACTGCCTCAGCCATCCGATAACCTCACACAACTAATATACATCCAGATTCCCCTCCTTACACAGGACTGCCTCAGCCATATTGTATTCAGAGTAAGTTCTGGCCTTAGACCCTGCTTATTTGTTTTATGTTTGCGCAACAATTACCACAGAATTCCACCCTACCCATTTTTTTATGCTGTCCGAGCAGATGCCGTAGGATTCACTTGCTCCTGACCAGGTGCCATTTTTACCTCCCACTGAGATCTCTCTGTTGAAAGTGCCTCCGACTCCCTCAGCTGCCCCTATGCTGCTTGAGCTGTCCTTGCGGTGGCTTCCTTCTCAGTGTGCTTGCCACACCACCATGTGCAACCTCAGTTGCTGTAGCAGACTGAGCTCTTGCACTGACCAAAATCAGCTAGTAAACTCTCCAAGGTCTGCCTTAAAACCATGCCTTTTTCCAGAGAGCTGTTGAATAAGGCCATCAGTGAGGCAGCTAGCACCCTGTTAGTTTCTTTAGTGCCCTTAGGTGTATCCCATCGAGTTCCACACCTTTGTCGGCTTTTAGAGTTGCAAGTCCCTTCAGGACTCTTTCATCTGAAAATGGACTTGAGTCCACCCCCCCCACACGAACACACACACACACACACACACACACATACTTTGTTCCTGTTACTCCCTGGGATCTGTATCTCCCTCTTTTCTCTATGAAGACTGAGTAGAGGTACCAGTTCAGAATGTATGCCTTTTCTTGGTCTTCATCTACACAGTCCCCCCCCGCCTTCATTATCCTCTTTATCACACCCCTTGCTTTCCCCTTTTACTTAAGTATATAATGAAAGTTGGCTATCCTTTCCTCTTTCTGTTCCTCCACCCTCTGCATTTCCTTATACCTCCTGAATGCCATCCTGTTTTCCTTCACTACTTTAGCCATGTCCCTAGAGAACCATAACAGTGTATTTTCCTTCTGTCTTTACTCACGTCCTTCACACAGAAGCTGGGTGCCTTAAATATGCCCTCCCATATTTTTGGCCACTGTACCTCTACTGCACTCTGACAATCCCCACCCCATGAGGCAGTCTTCCATTTGTTTAAAATCCAGCCACATTCCTGAAGTCCAGGACCCGAGTCCTAATGTGGGTTTGCATTGTTCAAATTTTTATGTTAACCTACACTGTATGGTGACCACTGGTACCTAGGGGACTGCCCACTGTGATGTTTGCAATACTGTCCCTGTTTGTAAGAACCAGGTCCAACACTGTCCTGTCCCTAATGGGTTAATTGACTAACTGCCTGAGAAAGACCCCTTGTAAGGAGTCAAGGAAGGCCATGCTTCTTGCTGAATCTACAGTTGGAAGGGTCCAATCCACATCTGTCAGACTGAAGTCACCAACTATCAGCACCTTCCCCTTACTTGCCATCCTGATGATGGCTTATCCAACTCCTCTCTGTGAGATGGAGTTCTGTACACCACCCCTGTAGATAGCAGCCCCAGAGCATGTCTCCAGGATGACCCACAGCACCTCCAGCTCTTCCTTTTCCTCCAGTTGCCCTTCACTTCCATGGCCTTGATTCCCTCCCTTACATATAGTACAACTCCTTCTCCCCTTCTCCCTTCCCTGTCTCCCCTGAACAGAGTAGCATTGTAGGTCTATGTTTCAGTCATGGCTGTCAGTGCACCACAACTTTGTCATGGCCACCAAATTCAGGCTAGTCTCCACCAGGCTAGTTTCCACCATGATGGTCTACAGGTCTGGAATAATATATCTCTCACTATGTGAATTGGAGCACATGGCTCTCCATGCCTTACTCCAACCCCGCCTGCCTCCCTGCCCCTCTGCCCCCCATCTGGGCTGTTCCCTGACACACCCACATATCATCTCTACCCTTGTTACCTTCTCTTTCTTTACTCTTTCCTTCCTTCTTGCTTCCCTGATTTTTAACCTCCTTATCTTCTGCCTTGTCCAACCACTGTCTTCTTGCATCTCTGCCATGGGGGATTTTACTTTTCTAATGGCATCCTTCCCTGCTGCTCTGTCATCGGGGGTGTGATGCTTGCCTCCTTTAGTTCTACTGCCTCACCACTGGCTAGTTGACATGCTCATCTAAGTAGCATTTAAGCCTCCCAATAAAGGAGTGTGGTCCCCTTCATGGAAGGATGTTGGCCATCTCCCCTATAGAGGACACATCTTCCCAGGTTTGACCCCAGTTCCCAATTTAGTCAAAGCCCTTCTCCATGCACCATGCCTTTAACCAACTGTTAGAAGGCCAGATCCAACAATTCCTTTCCCCTTATCAGCCACATACAGATAACACCTTGGCAAAAGTCAGCATGTATGTCACCTGTTTGAGGTTCCTCCCCTACTAGATAAAATTTCCCTGCACATCCCCAACCCTGTCCCTTGCCAGGTCATTTGTCCACAGGTGGGCAATGACATCTAGCTCCCTCCCATCTCCTGCTGCCCTAGCTATCCTCTGGATCCACTCTCCATCCCTCCAGGCAAATGCACCTCTCAGGCACTTCACCTGTCTTGCCTTTCCTCCTCCTGCTGCCAAGTCTATCTCAGTAACAACAGAGTCCCCCACCATCAGCTCCTTCCTTCCTTCTTGGCTGGGGGCCTGTTCTTGTCTCCTTGGGGCTTCCCTTTCTGAAGACCCCCCCACTTCCTCCCTTCCCTCTGCCATGGGTTCCTTCTCTCAGCTGCCCTGTCCCATCAATATGATGAAGGAATTTTGCAGTGGTACAGGGTGAGGAGTGTGTACCCTCCTAACCATCTGCACCCTTCCAGAGCCTGCCAATGTCCAACCTCTCTGCCTCTGACTAGTCATCCTCTTGGTGAGCAGTGGCAGACATGCTAGCCCTTAGTGTGAAAGAAGGTTCTTTGCACCCTTTTCAGCCCAGCCCAGAGTCCAGCAACCAGTTCTCTCAACCCAGAGAGCTGAGTGCAAATGGGGCACCACTTCAGTCTCCACAAGGCATCCTGCAGCCCCATATACATTACACTGCACCACTTCCATGGTCCTTCCTTCTCTATTTAGTGCATGTTGAATCTTCCCTGTACCTTACTGTCTACTTTCTATGCCCATTGAATTCCCACCTCTACCTTTGCTTGTTTGAAATGTATTTGGTACCCTAGTCTAGTTAGTGTGTCCCTTGTTTTAACTCACCTACCTGTGCCCAACTAGCTCTGGGTGTCCACTTCCTCTTCCCAACTTGCCCGAATCTTGTTACCCTACTCTAGATAGCGTGTTTCCTAACTTCCTCTTTTCAACCATCCTACCTATACCTACTTTATCCTGGTACCTACTACTCCTAACCCAGTGTAGAGAAGTGGAATGGACCACCAGTGGCCAGCAGGAACAAAAGGGTGGTGTACTGAAGTCCTATTTCAGAGTAAAGAGTCCTGAAGGGACTTAAAGCTATGAAAGTGGACAAGACCATGAGATTGGATGTCATATGCTCAAGGGTGCTATAATAACTTAAGGAGGTGCTGGCTGCACCACGAATGGCGTTATTCAACAGCTAAGCAGACTTAGGCATGATTCTGGAGGCCTGAAAGAGAGCATTCATGGTCCCTCTACATATGGGTGGCAGCAGGGAAGAGGCTAAATCTATAGGATGGTGAGTCTCACCTCAGTGATGGGGAAATTGATTGAAACACCATTAAAGGAAAGGTTGGTAGAGTATCTTGAATCCAATGGGCTGCAAGACAAAAGGCACCATGGATTCAAGGGAGGGAGGTCATGCCAGATAAATCTATTGAGTTCTTTGATTGGGTGACCAGGAAAATAGATCAGGGGAAGGCACTAGAAGTGGCCTACATGGACTTTATTTATTTATTTAACAACATTCAGAATTACAACCTTTTGAGTCATAGACTCCTTTACAAAGGCTCCACGTTAGAGAACAAAGAAGACCTTACATACAATATTAAGCAGTACAGTGTTCAGGTTAGAGAGAGACAAGGGATGGAATACAGATAGGGGGCAGAAACAATTGTCTTAGGATAAGGAGGACCCGGCATTATCCATAGTATTTAGATTAACACATGTTATACATTTATACCCATGGAATATCAATACATGTTACACATTTATACCCATAGATAGATACCATAACCATTTATGTGGTGAGGTCATAGAACAAATCCCCGACATGTGGGAGGGGGAGGAAGGAGAGGGTTAAGGACAGTCACAAGCTGAGGAGTCTAGTAAAAGAGCTTTAAGATTAGCCTTCAAAGGGCTGATACTGGGCTCCAGGGAAACAGAGGAGGTAGGCCGTTGAGCCAAAGAGGTCCTCTGTATAAAAAGGCTCTTTGACCAAGGGAGGTTCGACAGTGGGGGACTAGTAGGGAGTTCCTAGTGGGGTTACAGGAGAATCCGATCAGTAGGGCAGGTCGAATGAGGCTGAAAAGGCTGGGCGGGGCTTGACCAAGGTGGATTTTCTTGGCATGGAGGCATGTGTGGTATCTAAGATGGGCATCAAATGGCAGCCTTTCGACAGACTTGTACAGATCACAGGTGTGAGTCCATCTGTCACAGCCAGTGACCAGTCTGCACACTTTGTTGATTGCGACTTTGATGCGTCGCAAGGCAGTGAGGTCAGCAGTACCACAGATGACAATGCTGTAATCTACCTGGGATAGGACAGACGAGGTCACAGCTAGATGGATAGCCATCAGGGGAAGGCAGTGTTTGTGGAGGTAAAGAAGCCCAATCCTGTAGTTTATAGCAAAGGACGGTTGTTGGATATGGGCATGGTAGGTGAGGATGTGTCAAGGGTGACACCTAAGTATTTGAAAGACTCAATCTGCTCAAGTGAGGATCTTAGTGAATTGATAATGGTCATAGGGAAGTCACAATGAGGGCTCTGATGGTGGACAAAGATCATGGACATCTTTTTCTTACAGTTTAGTGGGAACTGAACCATGTCTCATCTTCGGAGAAGAAAGTCTGAAGGGCACGTTGGAAAGATTCTGGACTCTGGTGACTTCATAAAATTACTGCATCATCTGCGTAGAGCACATTTTTTCCAGAGCAAGAGCTGGGGAGAGAGTTAAGGAAAAGGCAGAAGATGAGGGGTCCCAGGATGGAGCCTTGGGACACTTCTGAATGGACTGGGAGGTTGTTAGAGTGGAATTGATTTTCACCTGCTGGGTTCTGTCTGAGAGATAGCACTTGAACCAGCTTATTGTGTCATCAGAGAGCCCCAGGGAGGGCAGGGAGGCAAGAAGGATAGCATGGTTAACAGTGTTGAACTCCTCTGTGAGGTCGATGTATAAAGATCCCATAAAGCAACCACATTCGAGGCCCTCATGGAAGAAGGAGGAATATTATGGGAGGGCAGTGATGGTGCTGTGCCCAGGGTGGAATCCATGCTGTTTGGGGCACAGTAGGTGATGTTTAGACAGATGGTCCATCAACTGAGCCACCACTATTTTTATTGAGGGGAGGGAGAAGGGAGATGGGACGTTAGTTACTGGGGGACAAACGGTCGCCACATTTGAAAATAGGAGTGATGATAGCACATTTCCAGAGGGCAGGGAATTTTCCAAGGCAAAGGGACAGGTTCAATACTTTGGTGAGGGGTTGTAGGACCTCCTCGGGAGCTAGATAGAGGATCTTCAGGTCAATGGAATCACCACTAAAGTAGGACTTGGCAAGAGCTTTGGAGAGGTATCTCCTAGCCTCCCGAACTTAGATAACACAGAGGTGAAAAAGGGTGATGTTAAAAGGTGGGCTGTGACCAGTGGTGTGATCTGGAGGGGGGGCAATGCAGAGATTTATTTAATTCTAAAAATTGATTAGCGTTTTGCTCATAAAAGTGCTAAATCTTTGTGAAAATGCATAGCTCTTGCCTCACTGTGTTTAACAAACATAGCACTTCTAGAAAATCTATATAAATACTTTCTGAACAGTTAGTATAGTCCCAAGAAAAAAACTGCTAATCAATTATTTAAAACCCTGCAAAGAAGTTGGGAGGAAGGACACTACTGAGGTCAGAGAATGTGGTGTTTAGGGTGTCTGCAATGGACTGTGGGCCCTGTGTTAGGTTACCGTGTACCCAGAACTGGGCAGGTGGGGGGTGGTAGTTTTCCCGTTAAGTTCTTTTATGTTATCCCAGAAATTTCTTCCCAAGCCCCAGGTGGAGGAGAGTGCCTGTTGGTAATGGGTCACGTTGGCTTGGCTAATGGCCCAGGTACATTTGTTTCTGGCCTCTTGATAACGTTGTCTGTCCATCGAGAGTCGGGAATCTAGGGCCTTATGCCAGAGATTATCATGGTGTTGCATTTGGTCGAGTAACTGTTGGGATGTCCAGGAGCTGTTTCGGCTTTTAGAGATTTGTTTCAAGAAAGGGGCAAAGATGTTACAAGCGGCATTGAAGGTATCTATAAAGTTGGAGAGGGTGGTATCAGTGGATTGGGTGTTATACAAGGGGGGCCAGTTGCAGTTAGCTAGGTAGATTTTGAAACATCGAAGCACACCCTTTTTTAGGCATCTACGATAGGAGACAGTGGGAGGAGCAATAGGTGTTTTATTGGACCATGAGCAGGTTACAGGTCAGTGGTCACTAAGGGTGTCTGGAAGTACTGAGACTTTAGTGATGTTGTTGGGACAGTTGGTAAGAATGAAGTCCAGCAATGAGGAGGAACCCGATTTGTCATTTGGCCTTGTTGGTGATTGTATAATTTGAGTAAGGTCAAGCGCAGTAACTGAGTCCTTATAGGGCGTGGAGGAAGGGGACAACCAGTTGACATTAAAGTCCCCCATGGTGGTCAGTTCACTGTTAGAGGGAAGTTGGGAGATTCAGGACATGACTGAGGGGAAGGCAAGTCACTGATTGCGCAGAGGGATGTAGACAGCCATGACATATAGGGTTTTACCAGGGTTGCCAAGGAGTATCTTTTCTGTGAGAGTTTGGGCACTGTGTTTGGGGTGGAAGAGAGACTGGCAGGAATTGGAGGGTGTTCCTAAAGGGAGTAGCCAGGTAGGGTCACAACCAAGTTCAGGGTGTCATTAGGGAGCCACATCTCTGACAGAGCCAGTATGTCTGGGGAGCACTGGGCTAGCCATCCTTGGAGCAAGGTAAACTTTTTTTTGCAGACTGCATATATTTATTGTAGCTAGCCAGAGCCCATGTGTTCTCTTGCTAGCAGTGGAGTGTGGGAGAGGTGGCCCGGGATTGGGGTAGACGTTACCCAATAGGAGGAGGGGGGCATGCTGAAGTAGGGCTACTTTAATAAGTATGCATTTTGGGGGTGTGGGATATCTGAGAGGGGAGGATAAGGTGGTAGAAAAGGGATAGGAATGGAGAAGGTCAAATGAGGGAGGAGGGAAGGGTGGGGAGAGCATGGGTAGAACTACTGGAGGGGGGGGATGATCCACACCTGCTCAGTACTGCTGGAGGTACCATGCGGTACATGGAGGTGGGGGGGGAATGGTAGGAGTGAGAGAATATTGTGGAAAGAGGGCATTTGGGGAATGAAGCAGACGGTAGGCCATAAATACACAACAGTAAGCTCCAAAGGGATGTAATGGTGATTGGTGGCCGGGTGGGGGAATACCTGGAGTAAAGGAAAGAGATGAGCTGATTACGTGGTACAGTGGTAGGGCTGCTGTCTCCAAAGCAGAAGGTACGGGGATCAAGTCTCAGGTGGGGAGGAAACACAATGGTACAACAAGGGTATGCTGCCCCCCTGGTAGTAAGGTGTGATAACCTGCTGCAGGGAAAGTGGGGATTTAGAAAAACAAGAAAGGAGGGTCACATGACTAGTGATGCCAATAAAAAGAGGTCAGCCTTGGGTGGTAGGATGGCTGGGGAGTTGCGTTGACAGGTAAACACTCGCTCACTGCTCAGAGGGTTCCGCTGGAAGGGAGTGCGGTGTTACCTTTAGGGCCTTTCGCTGCCATCCGTTTTTGACTGTGGTCACAGTACTGCCTTAGCAAGGCCTTTGACATTGTTCCACATAGGAGACTGATTAAGAAACTCAGTAGCCTAAGGGTGGGATCCAAAATGATGAACTGGTTTAAAAACTGGTTATAGGATTGACACCAGAGGGTGGTGATAATTGGCACACGCTTTCATGATGGGAGAGTGACTAATGGAGTGCTGCATGGCTCAGTACTGAGACCAGTCTCCTTCAATGTCATCAGAAGTGACATTGCAGATGAACTGGAAGGGAAGGTATGCCTTTTTGCTGGTGATACCAAAATCTGTAATAGGGACAGCAATAAGGAAGTAGTGGACATGTTTTGCAGGGATCTTGGGAAACTCAGGGAGTGATCAAGAGCATGTCAGCTGAGGTTCAATGCAGAAAAGTGAAGAATCATGCAGTTAGTGCATAGGAACCCAAGGAATGAGTACATGATGGAAGGGCACTTACTGTCAGTCACTAAGCAGGAAACAACCTTGAGGTTATCATATCCAATAACCTCAAACTGGCAAGGTAGTGTGACAAAGCATTGGGGGGGCAGTGGGTTGCTGGGATGCATAGGGCGAGGTACCTCCAGCAGGAAGACGGAGGTAGAGTTGCCACTATATCACTTGTTGGTGAGACCCCCCCCCCGGACTATTGTGTCCAGTTCCGGAGGCCGCACCTCTGAAAGGACATAGGCAGGGTGGAGGCAGTCTAGAGAAGGACAACTAAAATGGTGCAGGGGTTGCACCAAAAGTACAGATCAGTGGGAGCCAGACACCTAGGTGCTGCACACGGAACACCAGCAGATGCCACTGCACAAGCGGGGTCGAGCAGGATCCCGAGCACAAATGTGCTTGTTCACCGTGCTTGAGTGTGTGATGTCACTGCATCACCCCGGAATGTGTGAACATAGCATCGATTCTGGTAGGCCTCTTTCACTAAATACAGAGGCCTTGGAACTTGTGCCCGATGTTTTATACAAGCAGGACAACGAGAGCCCAGACTTGAGACAGCACACTATGATGAGTTACTAAACTCTTAGAAAATGAATACTGTATAAACTTTTTTAAGCTTTCATGTATGAATGGCAAAACTAACTGACGTTTCTAATTGTCTCTGGTTCAAGTACTCCAGACACAACTTGTGGGGCACTGTAGCACACAATGTAAGCAGCCAAACTTATGTTTGGATTTAGTAACTATTATATTACAAAAAATGTGTATAGCACAAAGGTTGTTTCATGCTGGTGATGCATGAGGCAATTCAGGCACCTTTTCAATAAAGATTTGCGCTTCACTTTTCATTTGTTGAATGTTTGGGCTGGCACAAATGGTGGTATACTGGTGCTAAATATTGGTTACTAGTAGTGAATAAGCATTTGGTGTATGTTTGTGTTCACAGAAGACAATCAACATAAAAACATTGGAATGAGAACATTTCATATATATATATATATATATATATATATATACACAATATATATATATATACAGTATATATATATATATATATATATATTTATAAAATGGGTAGGAAAATATCATTAGCTGACCAGCATCACATGGCCATGCGTATATCAGAGCGCCGACCAAGACACCTGCACTTTTACCCCTCCAAAACAATTTTGATATTTTATAAGATAGATAAACCACCCAGGTGCGGTCGCCGCTTCGATATACGCACGCCTTGGGCGGTTGACGCACTTGGCCTTGCGGCCTTGTGTGTATAATGCACACCAAGGCGTGCGTATATCAGAGCGCGACCGCACACCTCAGAGTGGTATATCTATTACATATATACATACTGGCCCAGATATTCAAACTGCGCTCAAAAGTAGCGCAACAGCAGGAGCAAGCACAAACCAGTTGCGCAAATGTGCAACAGGTGCGATATTCAAACATGGAGCAGAGCAAATTGCGCAAGCAACCAACGCCTGAATATTTGCACATCAGCGCCATCACAAGCAACCAGGAAGGAGAAGCTGAGCTAATGTTGGCGCTTATGCAACCAGGAAAGCTCAGCTGAGCATTCCAGAGCTGCCATAGCAAGCACAGCCCCCAGAGCAATGGAACTGCACATCCAGGGAGGCAGGCTGGGGCCCACCGCCAGCCATGCCACACATGGGCACAGGAACACACTGCAGAACCCACACCACACCTGCACCCCAAGCACAGCATCACTGGGGTGGGACGGATGATCCACGTGCCCATGGGGACAAGCCAACAAAGCATAGCAGAGCCCTGACACCCCAGCACAACCACTGGCAGGTGGAGTGCCACACACAGGGGGTCATCAACCACAGTGCACATCAGCCCCCCGTATGCACAGCACACCCTGCACTGTGACCCCAAGACACCACCCATGTGCAGTGACTGGCACTGCAGGAAACCATGCAGTCCCCCCAGCACACATCAGCCCCATGCAGCACAGAAGCATACAAGCCAGACACACCCTGTGCACCCAGCAGTGGGTGGCAGCAGACGGCAAGACCAACAGAAAGTCACTGCCATGCCGGAGATACCTCCCCAAGCACACGCACGCACACACACACACACACACATACCAGGACCATACCACCCCAGATGGCATGTACACACTGCAACTGAGCACCCATAGCCAGCTGCAAATCAGAGACCAACACAGTATTCATATCAAAATATCAATGTATTATAAAATGTAAATAACAAAACCAACAAGAGAACTATTTACAGGAGGGGTAGGGGTACAAGGTAGGGGTGGGCAAGGGGTAGGGATGAACAACTTGGAGAGGGAAGGCAGGGTGGTAGGGATGGAGAAGTGGAAAGGTATTGTGTCCTAAGGCCCAGCTGGCTGGTTATCCTGTGCCTGGTCTCTGCTCTCCCTGTAGACGCCCTCCACAGGCCATGTCACCTAATGGACTCCAGGATGGCCTGGGTTTCAAGGGACACCTGTGTCAGGCCCCGAATGTCTCGATCTATCCTCCAGAGAACTTCGAGGCCTAGGAAAATGGGAACACAGTCAATGGCTGTGACTGACCACAACCCTGAACACCACCCAACCTGCAAGCCATATAGCCCAATGTCCTGCACCTGTGATGGCATGCACCCACCCACAGTGAACATGCACATGGCCATCACAAACAGGCGGCACCAGCTATGTGCACCACTGCACACACACACTGCCCATGTCCATCACAGCACAAACAAGGCTGGCAAGTGATGTGGCAATGTGGTGCGATGCCAGTTACACAGCTATGTGCCCAGTGCATGCCTGGACCACCAGCGATGCATACACAGACGTGCTGTGATACTGCACAGTGATGCATGTCACCTGTGTTGTGCATACATACATGGATACATAGACAGTGTCGGCAGATAAGTGCCTACGTGCCACCCAGTCTGGCCATTTGACCTTGTAAGTTCACTCTGTTTTCCTATAAGTCTGTTGCACCTTACCCCTGACCTCCAGAATTCCTTTATGGCTATCCCGTGCATTGTTAAATCCCGTGACCAAGTCAGCCCCCACCACTTCCTCTGGCAGGGTGTTCCACTTGTCCACCACCCGTTCTGTGAAGAAATTCTTTCTCATGTTTCCTCTGAATCGTCCCCCCCTCCAACTTCATCCCATGCCCTCTAGTCCTGGAACATCTTTTACGTTTAAAAATAGTGTTTTCCTGCACTCTGTTCCCCCCTGTAAGATACTTGTATGTCCCCATCATATCCCCCTCTCCCTCCTCTCCTCCAGGGAGTACATGTTCAGTTCCTTCAACCTGTCTTCATAGGACTTGTGATACAATCCATGCACCATCCGTGTTGGCCTCCTCTGAACCCTCTCTACCCAGTCCATGTCCATACGTAGGTATGGTCTCCAGAACTGTACACTGTATTCCAGGTGGGGCCTCACTAGTGTCTTGTATAGTGGAATTATGACCTCCCCTTTCCTGCATGGTTGTGTTGTGCAGGGCTGGTGGTCTTGCCCCCCCAGCATGCAATAGCATCCATGAAGTAATGATACTCACACTCCTCCAGCAGCTGGCTCTGCCGCTGCTGCTGCTGCTGCTGCTGCTGGGGCACAACACCCCCCAGCACCGGGGCCCTGGCACGGCCCATGTCACCATCACCCTGCGTCCTCAGATTCCGGCCTGTGGGAGACATATGTTGAGACAAACATCAGTGTGACTCAAAAGCAGAGTGCCCCCTGCCCCAGTGAGAGTGCCTGCCCACACAGCCATAACCATCCATCGCACAGCTGCACACACTGACACAGCCAACCGTGTCCGAGCCGGCACCTATGCACAGCCACCCAAGCACACACACACCCCTACAGAGAATATAGGTGTATAGATGGTACACTCACCTGGCCTAGGCACTACGCCCCACCTGGCATGCGACTGCAGCCGCGACAAAAGTTCTGTCTCCCTCCGGCGGAGGTCACTGTACCGGTGCCGGCACTGCTCAGCAGACCAGCCCCGTCCAGTGACCTCCACCAGGTCAGTGGCCACTTGCTGCCACAGCTGAGTCCTGGCACTGGTGAGGGGCGCCTCACCATACAGGCCATCATAGTGTGGCTCAACTAGGGCCACCAGGTTGGCCACTTCAATCTGGCTTCAGGACACCGACATCCTCCTAGTCATGGCACCAACTTTACAGCAGGCAATATGGCACCCCCGCTGCGCCGTAACCCCACATGGAGTTGTTGTGCAATAGACCACCACAGGCTCCAATCGCGCTGTTCGAACAGCGCCACATTACATGTGGCGCTGTCACCAGACAGCGCATTAGGGATTATACATGGCATGCCAACAGCGCCAGGGCCGAGGGCATCACAAGGTCACGGGTAATGACGCAGGCTACGCACAGCACCATCGGATGTATAGGCATCCCGCGTGATCGCCAAGCTGTGCACCAGTGCCACAGTGGATTATCGCGCAGTAGTGCCACAGCGCCATATAGTGCCCAGTGCTGTAGCGCCACTGGCACAATGGTGGCCATGGCCTGAATCGCCTATCGCGCTCAGCAGGTCTGCAGCATGATAGATGCATGCGTAAGCTGTCTGGGCATGCGCAATGCAGTGTAGCACGCAGCCACAAACCTGCGCCATTGGCTCAGCAGGACCTTCCGTATTGCACAAAGCGCAAATACGCAGTATTCAGCCGATGTATGCAAATCTTTCGATCAGCCATTCATAGGCGCAGTGGCGCGATTAGCATGTCATTATAGTTGCGCCACACCTAATTTGCATGTGTTGCGCTATAACAATGCGACAGTGGGTTGTGCTGGCCAGATTTGGTTACTGCAGGTGAGAGGTGAGTTACATGCTGTGTGATGCTCAGGACAATGCTCATGGGTGGAGGATGATAAAGGCTGAGGGGGCTGAGCATGAAAAGGGCACTTAGAAAGGGACAAAGGGCACCCTTTCTATCAGTATCTGCCATGCGGAGAGGAAACGTGGGGGGCTTCCGCCCCGGGCCGGCAGCTGTGCTCATGGGGAAATGCTGTCGACTGCACAGTGACAGGTGTCCACTTCCACCCATACAGATCACCATGACTGACCAGAGCCAAGCTGAGGGTGTGGACGGGCGTGGAGGAGGCGAACTTCACCGCGGCAGAGAAGAGGAGGCCCTCTTCCAGGCCTACCTGGAGGATGAGCCACTATTGAGTGGACGGAGGGCACCCAGGAACGCGCAGCTGCATGGGAGGGGGTAGCTCGGGCTGTCAACCTGCACGGAAGCCACCAGCGCTCCGTGCAGGAATGCAAGAAGAAGATGGGGACTGACCGCAGGAGGCTGAAGGAGACGGTGGCAGCCTTCAGGGCGGCATGTGCTGGCACTGGTGGGGGCCCACCAGTGGTGTTGCAGCTGACCCCTACAGAGGAGACACTGGTCGCGGCCATGCAGCCGAGTGCCATTGCGGGTGTACCAGGTGGAGGATTCCAGACAGGTGGAAGCCCATCACTGCACGGTATGACATGGTGGTGTTGTTGGGGGGGGGCTGTTGTTCACATGCACTCACATGTACTCTCTTTCTGTTACAGATCCTGTTCGTCTTCAGGAGACGGTGGTGGTGGTGGGTCCAGACAGTGATGCAGACCTGCTGGACGTGGAGGAGGGACCATACCTCCGCCACCAGCCTGCAGGCACTGCAGCAGCATGCATGCTGGCCAACAACCCGTGTCAGTGATACGGGTGCAGGGCTTAAGCCTGTGTCTCAGCAGTCTGGCATGCAGGTATGCCAGCATGCTGTGCCATGGCAGTGGCACGCACCTGCACCATTGATGATGCAGGCCTGCAATGGGCAGTGATAGGGTGTGTGTCCCATGACGGACACATGGCAGGCCAAGCACGTGCCCCTGGGCCTTCCTGGTTCACACCTGTGTACCAGCATGCTGGCACAGTCCCAGTCTGTGCCTGTCAGCACCGGTGGGGCAGCACCGGTGGCTGTGCAGGTGTCTGGCACTGTTGTCAGTACGGAGGTGGAACAGGTGGACCTGGGGGCTCAGCAGTTGGGGGCAGCAGCAGCAGTCACACACCAGGTCTGGGGGTACAGTGTCAAGCAGTGGCACATGTCCCCCGCCCTTTGATCCACCCATACCTGGTCCTGGCGAACAGCGCCCACCCTCAAGGGGTGCTGTGCACCAGGACCGTCCACACCCTGGGGGTCACGATGCCATTGGGGCACAGTACCCATTGGATGCGCACACCCACCTGCTGCAGGACTTGGTACAGCTGCAGGGGCGGGTTGCAAGGTCCGTGGAGGCACTGTCTGTGTCCGTGGAGTGGCATAGCAGGGAGTGTGCTCAGGACCGAGCCAAGCTGGTCCTTATGCGGACAGATGTGACCGCTGCCATTGACAGGCTGACCCAGGCAGTGGTCTCTGTCGTGGACGCATTGGCCACACTGTCAGGTGCCCCTGTACTGCACACCCCACACAGTGCGCTCTCCACTCTCTATTCCCAGCATCGTGCGACACCAGGCCTGTCGACGTCGGGTTCTGCTGTGGGCATCCCGAGCACCCCTGGTGGAAGTTTGTTTGGCAGGATGCAGACCCCTGTGCAGGCAAGGTCGCGTTCGTGCAGTGGGACCCCTGGTGGTGCACCAGCGCCACCCGATGTGGCCCATGCTCAGCCTGCCAGTGCTGCTGGGCCATGGTGGGGCCGCCCATGCATCCATGGTGGCCGTGGGACAGTGCTACCTGACTGAGCTGTCTCCCAGTGCAGGCCCTGTCTGGTGCTGCCCTGTGTGCAATGTGTGTCATGGTGGGCAGTGCACTGCTGGGTGCTCTGCTCACCACGCTGACACACGGACCACCTGCACACTCTCCCAACTGCTGTCCACAGGTGCGTGTGCATGATGATGCCTGCATTGCACTGTACACCAAGGTGCAAGGGTGCCCAGGTCCTGACACATGTACATGGACAGTCCAGGTGGTGGGGGTGGTCGGTGGTGCTGTGTGTTGGCAATGTCGTTTCTGCAGTGCTGTGCTGCTGCCCATGTACGCTGCCTGTGTGTGTGTGTGTCCATATGAGTGCTCACCCCTCTCTGATGGTGTGTTGGTATGCCTGGAACCTTCAACTCCCCTGACCTTCATGCACGGTGTGTTCCCCTGTGTGCCTGTGGTTTGCACATGGACAGTGTTGCCTGCACATGTCCCCTTGACTTACCTGTGTTGGGCGTAGTGCTCTTCTGCGATGGTGTCCCGGTGCAGCTGGGCCTGCCGGGTCAGTCGGGGGTCCCTCCGTCCTAGGGGGGCTGCTCATCACCAACATCACCGGCGCCACTGGTGTCCCCATCGCTCTCCCCCTCTTGGACCTGTACGGCTATCCCATGGTCTTTGGCCATATTGTGCAGGATGCAACAGGCCAGGAATATCCCACAGGCCTTTTGGGGGCTGTACTGTAGGGCTCCGCCGGAGGTGTCCAGGCATCGGAAGCATGCCTTGAGCATCCCAAACACCCGCTCTATGATGTTACGTGTTGCGGCATGTGCCTCATTGAAGCATAGCTGCACTGGGGTCATGGGGCGCCGGTACGGTGTGAGCAGCCAGGGACGGAGTGGGTATCCGCAGTCATCTGTGTGGAGATAGTGGAGATCAGTGTCATGTCAGGTCCATATTGCCCACATCCTTGTGTGCCACTACCATGGCACATGTGTCATTCCCACCCTTGCCCAGAGTTTGCATTCTATACATGTGTACTCACCCACTAGATGACCCGTGGGGATGTCCCCACTCTCGAATCGATGGCACAGTGCAGACTGGTGCCATATGAAGGCATCATGTGCTCCACCAGGGTGTGTGGCACAGACATTGATAATGCGCCCAGTGGCATCACACACCACCTGGCAGTTGACACTGGAAAACCCCTTTTGGTTCCGATATGCCTGGCCATCGGGGCCAGGTGGTGTGCGAATGGCCACATTGGTGCAGTCTATGGCCCCTAGCACACCAGGCATACGTGCTACCCTGCAGAACTCCTGCATGTTTGTTGTACGCTCTGCCACAGTGCTGGGGAAATGGATGTACTCCGCAGCATGAAGCAGCAGTGCGCTGAGGAATTGGGTGAGGATGCGTGATGTGGCCGACTGTGTAATGCCTGTGGTGTCCCCTGTTGGCCTCTGGAAGGTGCCCGTGGTGAGCAGGCACATGCAGGCTGTCACCTTGATCTCCACGGACAGAGCGTGACTCCGTCATGAGGGTGCCTGCATCACATCACTGCACAGCTCGCAGAGCCGTCTCAGTATTGCCCTGTTCAGGCAGTACCGGCCCACAATCTCGATGTCTGTGTACAGCTCGAAGCTGATGTGGGCACGATACCGCCTGTCGGGGGCATACCGCTGATGGGCCCCTCCGCGGCCACGTCCCTCTGCAGCATGGTGTCTCACCTCTCATTCCAGCTTCCATGTGGAGCTGGCACTGTCCATCTCCTGGCTTCTGCCCCCCCCGGCTGCTGTTCCTGTGTTACCCCCGGTGCCCCCACTGCTGCTTCCACTGCACCGGGCACACCCCACTGGCCTCTCTGTCCTCCTGGACCCACTGTCCCTCTCTTCCCTTCCAGCTCCTGTCTCTCTCTCTCTCTCTGTCTCTCTCCCCCAGTTTGGGGCCTGCTAGGGTTCTTGCGCCGCTTCCTTGAGCCTTTTTATTTTGGCTCAATTCCGCTACTGCACAACTTCCAGTTGAGCTACTCTTGCGCATTGGCGCAGTGTTCGAATATCGTGACACACTTTATGCATGGACCCGCCCGGGTTGCGCATGTCATTTCATTGTGCTGTTGCTCAGCATGTTTTTGGTGGTGCAACTGGCCCCTTCTGAATATCGCAGAATGGCGATTTTTGAGTTGCACATGCGCAACCTTGTTGCGCATGGCGAACCTCCTTTTTGAATATCTGGGCTATTGTATATATATATATATATATATATATATATATATTATAGAGATGCGGTAGTGCCCCTATAGTTAGGGTTGAGTAGCCTGTTTAATATTAAACCTCTAACTTTGCACATTAATATCTTTGGCTCCCTTTGACGAAATGAGCTGAAATTTTGCATGTGTTGTCTATGAGGCAAGGTATTGTTGTGTGGAAATGTTGTTGATGGCAGCTTGCGTGGTTTCTGAAATCTGCATGTGTCATTTTTTGTAAAAATGTAACTTTGTTCCTATACTTAACGTGTTTTTTCTTTTGCTGTCTCATTAGCCTACATGGAATGGAATTTTTGTGCCAGATGTGGAAGGGACGTGTCATGCCCCAAGGTAATGCCTTTGATAGGTCTGGTGAAAGCACATTAAAGGGTTCCTGAGTTATAAGGCTTTAAAATGTAGTGTTTCTCGAGCTGCGTATGTGCAGTAGGGTTTTTCAGATAACATTATGTAGTGAAAGTAAAAATATGATGCCTCAAATGCTGGTTTTTGCTTTCTGACCACCTAATTGGCATGGCACCAAACATTTTTTCTGTTCTGCCAACTGCCATCTTATTCATTTTTTCGACGAACTGACGAACTTGGGAAACACATAAAATTGCTGGGATTTTTAAAAACAAACATCAATACCTAACTAAGCAGGACCTGTTTAGCTAGATTCTGATGTTTGCTTTTTAATATGCTGCCCAAAAATATGTTTTCTGGGCACCCAAAATCCCAGGTGTCCAGCTTAGTCAGAGGAGCACTTCCCCCACATTCTCTGTATGAGAACAGTGGAAATTTCTTGACTTCTGCAGCCACAGCTGAACTCCTTGCTGCTGGCTGCAGTGTCAGCTGTGAGCCACCGTTTGCCTGGTGTTTGGTGCCCCCCCACACACATACACATATACACACTCCACTGCGGTTCCATATCATAATAGCAATCGCAAAGCAGCGATTGCTATTATGGCAAATGTATATCACCAAAAAGCAAATCAGCCATATACGCTCCCAGGTGACCCAATATCTGGAAAACAAAATAGTGACTTTGTGGGAGGGGGCATTGTGCACCTCCCAGAATATAGATTCTCAGCTTCAGGGAGGTGCATGTCGGGGAAGGGGCAAAATCCAGATTCCGTAAAAATTTAAGTCCTGTGGCCACAGGCAGTGGCAAAATTTATACACTCCCGGTTCCAGCTCCGAACCCAGTACCTGCTGCACCAGAGCTGACCACACACCACCACACCACACTGCTAGCTCAGCGGAGGCAGACAAACCAGTCTTCTAAAACCCCTTCCCTGTCCCTCCTCTTCCTCTCGCTATCCCCCCTCTTCTGGTTGCCCTTCCCTACACTCGCTTTCATGTAGGGTCACTACCCTGCAGGGTAGCCCATGGGGAAAGTGCTGAATATGAGTCGCCATTTTGACTGTCACCCATATTCAGTCGCTATCCTCACTGGATACCCTCCATTGCAGTCCAACAGCAAATTAAAGCAGCTCTCAACCATTGTTGGTTTTTTGTTTTTGTTTTGTTATTATCAATTATTTTTATGCAATAAAAGGTAGACTTGACAGAGCTGTATAAAGTATACGGTGGATCAAGTAATTGATCCTAACAAGTCACTCTACATGTCTCTATTTGGCAGTAACTTCCCTTGTTCAGAGGGAGATTGGAATTATTTTTTTTTAGTTAGTAGTTTTTATTCATTTTTTTACATATACTTACATCACCAATGTCAGGATACATCATATGTCATTCGCAAAGCATTACATTAACAGGAGGAGAGAAAAGCAAAATTATAGGGTCATACATATAATTTCTGTGCAGATAAATGAGAGGGTGAAGGATTTGTACCTAACAGGAGTGGAAATCTGCGGCCAGTAGGATCTTGTGGATAGCAAACACTTCCTGTGGCACACTCTCTTCACCTGATAAATATAGGCTAACACATAAACACAAAGAACCAGGCAGCTAATCACTACAACAGCTATTATTCCAGTCATCAAGCATGATAGGTGATAGCAATTATTAAACAGAGCAAACAGTCAAGCCAGATTTGGGAATCAAGAATTATCAGTCAGTGAGAAGGAGGAGCATTCAACCTATGCCAGTTCTTGGTTTCAGATAAGTTACGAAAGGGGCCCATCAAGAATAATATTTAGGGAGTGAGTTGGTAATAACATGTATCATTTGGTCTAAAGATGCCATCTTGGTAAAGGAGTTGAGGAGTTCCGAAATAGAGGGAATATCATCAGTTCTCCACCAGCTTAAAATCAGCTGCTTTGCTTGGATACTGAGGGGTGCAAGCCAGCACCTCTGTGAGCGAGAGAACTTCATCTGCTGAGTAGGGATGCCTAGAATCCAGAAGCAAGGGTCTAGCTCTAGATTGGAGCCTACAATTTGGGAGGCTAGCTCATTCACAGATGTCCAGAAGGGGACAATCAGATGACATGACCATAGGATATGATACTGATCCTCCACTTGGGTCTGACACCTCCAGCAGAGGTCATTCTCTAGAAGTTTGCATTTAAGAAGCACCATAGGGGTCCTGTACCAGTGATGAAGAATTGTATTTTGGATTAGTTCATTCTTCATATCTGGGTAGGCAAAATATGCCTGCTACCAGCAGGAGTTCCATTGGGCATCTGTTATATGGATATTCAAAGCAGTTTCCCATTGACATTTAGCACTCTGAGACTGAGATGGGAGAGAGTCCTGAAGCTCAGCTTAGATTTTGCTAGCTTGTCCCTTAGAAAGGGAGAGCCACTGGGTTAACTTAGCTAAGGAAGGACTGGCATGAGATGGGGATTTCAGATAAGCCGTAATAGAGCTGAGGAGTTTCAGGTATCTCCAGAAGTCAGCTCTGCCCAGCCCAGCCTCTTGGGTCAGCTCCTGGAAAGATTTAAGGTCAGTTCCATCTCCTGCTATGACATCACTCAAGGTGACAATACCCTTCTCCTCCCAGTGAGTCCAGTGAACAGGTTTGTGTTCAATCTGTAGTTGTTCATTACCCCAAAGGGGAATCCAGGTGAGAGGGAGTGGGTCCACTCTAATTTTTGCATGAAATTTTTTCCATGTCTTAACCAACAGGGCTATTGTAGGGTGTTCCAGCAGCTTCTTAGAAAGGGGGTTACAGATCAAAAGGGGAAAGCTAGGAACCTGAGTCGCTATTTTCTCCATAGTCAACCACTGTAGAGAGTTTGGCCATATGGGAGTGAACCATTTCAGCATCTGAGCAGTGGAGTAGGCCCATGTGTACCCTTCTAGAGAACAGCAGACACCAACCACCCTCCCACCAGTGGAACATCAGCTTATTACTGCTATAGCGTGGTGTCCTGTTGTCCCAGATAAATTTGCCCGGGAGAGCATCTATGGAACTAAACCATCTGGCAGGGAGCTCCAAAAGGATATGGGAGATGACATACAGGAGTTTGGGAGCTGAGATCATTTTGATTGCCGTAATCTTACCTGCTAGGGTAAGGTACAGAAACTGCCATCTCTCCAGCTCTGTTCCCAGCTCTGCCACTAGCGGCCTTAAATTAAGGTCCCACATCCTAGCAAGGTCAGGGGCCACATGTATGCCAAGATACATGAGCTCATCAGGGGACCAGTGTATGCCGAAAGGGCCATGAGAGCAGGGGTACCCAAGGAATTTAATGGGAGAATTTCAGTCTTAGACTGATTAATTTTCAGCCCGGATTGAGATGCAAAGTCTGTCAGAAGAGAGAGCAGGGCAGAGATGGCGGCCAGAGCATTCTTCAAAGAGACCAGCAAATCATCAGCATACATGAGAGTGGTGTAGGACGCATTCCCAATGGTGATGCCCTTTATGCCAGGGTGCTGCCATATGGCTACTGCAAGGGGCTCTACTGCCAGAACAAATAACAGAGGGGAAAGGGGGCAGCCCTGCCTGGTGCCTCTGCCCAATGGAAAGGGGCCATACAGGGATGGGTTGGTAAGGATCCTAGCAAAAGACCTATGATACAAGACAGAGACCCAGCCCCTGAACCGATCACCAAAGCCTAGGTACTGCAGTACCAATGTAAGATAATCCCACTCCAGGGAATCAAAAGCCTTCTTGAAGTCTATGGTCACTTCGGCTGCTGGAGTGGAAATGGCTTTGGCATGGTGAAGCAAGTTCAGCAGGAAATGGATATGGTCTCTTCTGCACCATCCAGGCACAAAGCCCATATGTGATGGGTGGACAAGGGAGGGAAGGAAAGAGTTTAGTCTACAGTAGCCATCAGGATTTTAGCAAAGACTTTGCTGTCGGCATTAATAAGGGATATGGGTCGGTAGGTAGCTAGAGGGAAGGGTATGATCTTTCCCCTTTTTGGGAAAGACCATAATGATAGCCTTTCCAAGGGTAGAGGGGAAGCACCCCTGTTCTAAGGCCTCATTGAATACTTTGCAGAGGAGTGGGAAGATCTGAGAGTGGACCAGCTGCTAAGCCTCAACAGGAAAGCCATCCCCTCTGGGGCTTACAAGAATTCATGGATCTAAGGGCCTATTCTACATTGGCTGAAGTGATGTGGGCCTCTAGTTGAGTGCTGCATTGGGGGGAAAGTTTTGGGAGTGTTAATGAATTAAGGAAGTTCTGCACTGTGGCCTGATCCATAGTTCTAGAGGATGCATACAGATCAGCATAGTATTGCTGCATAATACTATTGATTTGATCAGCTGCTGTACAAATTATCCCTGTGCGGTCTCTCAGTCCGGGGATGTGCCATTCTGCCTGCTGTTTCCATAACATGTATGCAAGCAGCTTACCCCCTTTTCCCCCTTCCCAGAATTTGTGTTTTAATCAGAGGACTGCTATCTCGGCTTTACGAGCCGGGAGATAATTTATTTCCATCCTAAGCTGAACAATTTCTCGGCCTAGCGGGGAATGCTGATTAAAGTGCAGAGATTGTTTTGCTTCCAGTTCATGTGCTTGTAACTGTTCTTCTAATGAACTTAGAAGCTTCTCCCTTTGCTTGTGCCGATTAGCTGCATAGCCCATAATGGCACCACGAATAGTAGCTTTTAGGGCCTCCCATGTAATACTAGCTGAGGTGTCTGCCTGCGGGTTGTCAGCCAGGAAATGAGAGACCTCCCATGCAAGCCATTGCCTAAAATCAGGGTATCTGAGGAGAAGGGGATCTAGCTTCCAAGAGGTGCGTGGGAGGATCTGGTGTCCCCAGAGGATGTGCAGATGAACTGGAGCATGGTCCGATATGACCATCTGCGTGATATCAGAGCCGATTGCTGCTTGTTCTACATTGGCCGATACCAGCCAAAAATCAAGTTGGCTGTATGTGCCATGGACTGGTGAGAAGTATATATAGTCTTTCTCACGAGGATGAAAGACCCTTCAGATGTCCTGCAGGCCTAAGTCCAATGTAATTTGTTGAACTGTCAGCTGTGCTTTGGTGTGATAATCCTGAGTGGCTGAGCTACGGTCTATCAGGGGGTCCAAGGAGAGGTTAAAATCCCTGCCAACAATTAGTGGAGTGGAGGACTGGACCATTGAACCTATTGCATGGGCAACTTCATGAAAGATCCCTGGGGCATCCTCATTTGAATTGTATAGATTAGCAAGGAGAAGTGGGCCATCCAGTGTATCTAGTAAAACCAGGACCCACTGCCCCTGTGCATCACGTTTAGTTTGGACTGGGGTCCACTTCAAGTTTTTATGCAGTAGGATAGCCACTCCGCGTTTCCTGGAGGGAGTGGGGGAGGAGAATACTTGCCCCACCCAATCCTTAACAAGCTTGTCATGATCCTGTTTAGTTAGTTTTGTTTCTTGGAGGAATGCCAAGGTGGTTTGCAGTCATTTTAAAGTGAGGTAACAGCTGTTTATACTTTACCAGGGTGTTGAGGCCCCACACATTCCAGGTGTGGGCATGAAGGTCGCCCATTATCCAAATAAGAAAATACTATCTGCTGAAGGAGAGTATGTACCAAGACCCCAAAGTCTGCAAACCACCTTGACACCCCGGTTTCACTGTCCCTATCATACCACTGTGATAGAAAATGCAAACAAATGTTAAGCACAAATATAGTAATTACATGTACACTGGCCTGGTTCTGCACAATGTTATTTAAACAAAGAGGGCTAACGGCCTTAAATAACTGCCTACCAACAACAATACAACTGTTTAACAACATGGCTAAAGCCAAGCAGCCTGACGAGTTGGAAGGAAAAAGGACAGGTGAATACCCCAACCAGGGTCACCTCCTTCTCTCATGGGGGGGGGAGAGATCCTCATACAGCTAGTCAGAAGGATACAACCTCTCGTGACGCAGCCCGAGGAGGACCCCTCAGACAGTGAGTTAAAAAATGAGGTCACTGACTCTCGGAGTGTGAATGGGGGGGCTAGCTCCTCGCCCTCTGATCCACATTGCCACCAGCGCATGGGGGGGGGCTCCTCGCCCTCTGATCCCCATTGCCACCAGCGCATGGGGGGGGTACCCGAATGTCCCAGCTGAGTGTAGAAATTCCAGGCCTAAGTAGTTGACTAGTGACTGAATAGTCACAACTAGCTGGCCAAGAGACATAGTCCATCAGTAATAATGCGAGCGGGCTGTTTGCCCTGGGGGTGACAATGGAGACAGCTCATTTGCATTCCTAACCCCATAATACCTGCAAAAGGTGCCACATGCCCTGCTTACTCTGCATGTTACGCAAATGGAGAGGGGAAGGGTCAGCACTATATGCTCCAGCATAACTCTTGGAAACAGGCTTAAATGAATACAATGAGGCATAGATCATATGGGGCCCACTTTCTATGGGCCCAGAGTTAAACCTCTGACCCCCACATGCATTAGTTCACAAACTCCATAAAGTCCATTAGCACATCTGTCTGTATCGAGTACCACGGGTCGTAATATGAAATTCTAAATCAGTCTGATGGCCAGCAGAGGCAAGTGGCACACAAAGGGGCAGGAAAAGATGATAACAGCACAAATGTGTGCCCTTTCCCACACACCACACTGCTGGTAACAAGAGGAGGGAGTCTGAGGGGAGACCATCCAAGCCAGGTAGGCAAGACCTAGGCAATGACCTACCCATAACCCAGCCCTCTCCTCTCCATAACAGCCCCCACCTCTGAGCCCCACCAAAGAAAATAGACACAATACTTAGGTGACATGCCGTCAAGTTGGGTTAATCACTACCGACTGCCATGGGTGATCTGGACTCTGAGTCCTGCACTCCTGATCAGGGTGAGACACCACAGCAGAAGAAGAATGCTCAGCATGGCTGATCACCACTGTAGAAGAGCCAGCAGCAGCTATTTCGGCCCAGGATTTTGCTCGTTCTGGTGGTGGTGAGTCTCAAGGTGATTTGGGCTCAGCATCCACATCGATGGGCTTGCTGCCAGTGGCGGTGTCACTCTGAAGGGCAGCAAATCTATTGGGGGTTAAAAAGGCATGCAGAGCTAGAGGTTCATCTGTTGCATGTTGCTATCAGCCTTGCAAGCTCTCTGCATGGGTTCTGTCTGCCGGAAGATGCCGCCTCTCATGCCTGTCAGCGTTATGCCATTTTCGGATGTAGGCTGGTAGGCCCCCTCAAAGACTTGCACTACATTAGCTTCTGGCTGGCTCAAAGCAAATGCAAAACTCCCGGTCTGGGTTGGATCCTGTGGTGAGGTGCACCCCATTCTTCCTGGACTCCCCTGCACTCTGAACACGCAGTATACATTTTGGAGATAAAATCCATTTGATTGTCTGGGTGGGTGAATAACAAAGGGGGGCCATTGTAGATGATCCACATTGTGACAGGATAATCAAAGGGAGAAGGGGATATTCAGCCAATGGAGTAGCTTGTGGCCCTCAGTATATGCCTTACGGCACTCCAATAGTTCCTGGAAGTAATCCTGGTAAATCTGGATCCTTTGGCCTTTCCACATGAACGGTCCCTTGCTTCTCGCAGCTGCAGATATGTCCTCTTTTTGGCGAAAATCGAGGAAGCAGGCCAACATAGGCTGGGGCCTTTCCCCAGGTTTGGAAAGGGGTGCAAGCAAGCTGTGTGCCTGCTCTATTTGGAGAGAGGTATCAGGAGGGAGATCTAGCAGTTGGGAGAGAGTATTTTTGCAGGAATCTGATGGGATCTTTTTGTTCTGCACCCTCTGGGAAGCCGACAAAGCAAAGGTTGTTACATTGACTTCTGTTTTCTAATCGTTTACTTTCTCCTGCCGAAAATTGGTGACCCTGGCCTGCTCCTACCTTGTAGCAGTCATTTGCTGAATAGCTACCTCATGGGATCCGGTCCTATGCTCCATTTGAAAAAGTCTGCCCTCGATAGATTGGAGGGTTTGTGTATTAGTATTAACTGCTAAAGTCATTTGGGTCATCTGCTGAAGTAATTGGATGAACATCTGCCCTGTTTTTGTAGTTTCTGCAGCCACGGAGATGGAGGAGGATATTGTTGCAGGCCCTGAGGAGCTCCCAGAAATACGGCTGAAAATCGACTCCAGCTAATCAATCAGACATCAATTTCTCAATAATTAGTAACTGATAAAGTCTTACTATAGAGAGACATCCCATTGGTAGCAGAAAAGACCTCTAGGCTGTAGGATTATGTTGGATTGTCGCAGTGTCTGAGGAGTTCACTAACTAAGCTGCCATTCTGGTTCAGCTCTAAACCATGCCCCCCAAGGATTGGAATTATGGCTTTCTTATCACGTATCAATACAGAATAAGCCTGGGGCACAGATTCTGTACATTAATTAATGCAGTTTGCTTTATTTTTGAAAACTGCAGTGGAAAAAACAGGAATATGCAGATGCAGCAAATTAAAGGTTAACACATTTCATGTGATGTGACGGCCAGGGAATTTTTGGGGAGGACAAAGAACTTTCTTAAAAGTCACTGGCTATTTCACTAACAGCTTTCTAGGAAGCACTTTTGGTGTGTTCTCTCACAAAAACTTTAAAAAAGTGCATATATTTATTCTGTACTTTAAGTGAATATTAAAGGTAAAGGTAATGTTAAATCAATGTATATTGTTTATGTGCCTGGTAAAGCTTTCTTAATAAAACAGTTTTTTTTAAACAAACAAACTATATAGCAACACATACAGCCAGAGTCGGCCTGAGAAATATCTGTGTTCTCTGGTGTCTAGTGACACCCGCCAATCGCTGTCCCTGACTCCCCATAAAGAAATATCTGTATTCCCTGATGTCTAGTGGCATTCCCCACCTGCCGAATGCTGTCCTCTACTACTCATAAAAAAAAAAAAATATATGTATTCCCTGGCATCTAGTGGCTCCCCCACCCGCTGATCGCCATTCCGGCTTTCCCTGGCGTCTAGTGGCACCCCCCACCCTCTGATAGCAGCCACATTTGAAATAAAGAAAAACAGTCTCTCTATGCTTTCATTTTCAAACCTGTTAAAAAAATCCTCTCCAATCAGCCCCCACAACCCACTAGCAACCCCCAGTACACCCCCCACACACCCTCACTCACCTGAACAGGTCCCAGGTTCAAGATCCACTCTCCGATTGAAGACACCTCTTGCTGCTGGAACTGGCGACTGCAGTATGAGAAAACTAAGCTAAATGTGGTTCAATGTATTTCAATGGGGGTTTCAACTGTTATTCAAAGATCAGTCATTTTTTGACATTCTGACCCCAAATTTTCAACATAGCCATTTGGGGACCCCATCTCATGAACAATATGAATGTTGCTACGTAACTCCCACCCAAAAGGTAATTTTGCGGTCGCTTGGTGAATTCAACTTTTGGATGGGATTTCCATAATTGCAGTCATATTGTTCATGAGGCGGGGTCATAAGAAGGGTATGAAACTAGGTGATATGAAACTAACAGCTGCACAATCGGGCAGAGTTGATAGACCTTTGGCCTTTTTCTGCCAGCAATTTTGTATGTTGAAAATTTGGGGTCAAAATATGTAAACATGGCAAAGTTGTGACCATTTGTTGCAATCTCGCTATGCACCCTCGGAATTTTGGAAATTTTTAATATTTTTACCCCAGATTTTCAACATAGCTTTCTTATTACCCCACCACATGTATCTCATAGTTGCTAGTTTTCAAATCCTAGCCAACATATGTTATTGCACCTCTGGCACAGAATGGTATTGCAGTTGCGCAGAATTACTTTTTGGCAGGGATTCAAAAATGTTTTGGACTGAGCACATGAGATGGGGTAATAAGATGGCTATGCTAACAATTTGGTCACTGTTGGTCTATAAATGGAAGTACATAGCCTGGAGGGCCCTGTGCTTCCACAGATACATACTGTACATATACCCATCTATGGAGGGCTGGGAGTGCAGGGCCAGGAGAGCCTTGCACTATCAAAGACAAATAGAGATCCAGTTATACTATTTCAAAAAGTAAAGAAATAAATTGCAAAAAAGTTTGTTAATGCTCTAGTTAGGGTTAAAGCCATAAAAGCAGGGAAATGTGGCATTAGGGTTTCCAAACCTAATGCCCACCCCCCACAATGCACACACTGACATAAAAACATAGAAATTGTCAGCAGATAAGGACCACTAGGCCCATCCAGTCTGCCCATAGGCCCTATACATTGCATTTGGCCACTGACCCTATGTGATCAATGGCTTGTCATCACTCCCTCTCCTCTCAGGCTTTCCTCATGCCTGTCCCAAGCAAGCTTAAACCCCTCCACTGTGCTTGCCCCCACTACCTCCTGTGGCAGACTATTCCATGTATTGACTACCCTTTCTGTGTAGAAAAACTTTCTCACATTACCTCTTAATCTACCCCATTCCAATTTTATATTGTGCCCCCTTGTTCTAGTACTTTTTCTACATTGGAAAAGCTCCCCAAATTGCACCTTGTTTATGCCTTTAAGGTACTTGAAAGTTTCAGTCATGTCCCCCTGCTCTCTCCTCTCCTCCAGTGAGTACATATTGAGGTCCCTTAGTCTCTCTTCATATGTTTTGTGGTGTAAGCCCTGCACCATCTTTGTTGCCCTTCTCTGGATAGTCTCCACCTTATCTATGTCCTTGCGCAGGTGTGGTCTCCAGAACTGCACGCAGTACTCCAGGTGAGGCCTTACCAATATTTTATGCAATGGTATCACCACCTCCCACCTCCTGCTAGTGCTAACTCTGCCTATGCACTCCAGCATACCACTGGCCCTCCCTGCTGCCTTTGTACACTACTTTGATACCTTAAGGTTATCAGAGATGTTAACCTCTAGGTCCCTTTCCTTTTTGATGACAGTCAGCTCTTCCCCCCCAACCTGTAGCTCTCCCCAGGGTTCCCTCTACCCAGGTGCATTATTTTGTACTTCTTGACATTGAATCTCAGTTGCCAGATCTCTGACCATCTTTCAAGCTTTTCCAGGTTCCTCTTCATTTTCTGCACCCCTTCTGGAATACCCACCCTGTTGTAGATCTTTGTGTCATCTGCAAACAGGCAGACCTTTCCGTCCAGTCCCTCTGCAATGTCACTAACAGAGACAGTGAACAGGACTGGTCCTAATACTGATCCCTGTGGTACCCCACTGGTCATCCCCCTCTCCCCAGATTGCACCCCATTTACCTCCACCCTCTGTCTCCTGTCTGTTAACCAGTTCCAAACCCAGTTCACCATTTTGTCTCCCATGCCCAGACTACCCATCTTGTTAATCAGCCTTCTATGTGGGATGGTGTTGAAGGCTTTGCTGAAATCCAGATAGGTGACATCTACTGCTCCTCCCTGATTAAGTTCCCTTGTCACCCAATCAAAAAATACTATTTGATTTGTTTGACATGACCTTCCTGCTGTGAATCGATGATGCCCAGATCCTGCCCACCACTGGATTCCAAATGTGTCACTATCCTTTCTTTCAGCAGTGTCTCCATGATTTTTCCCACCACTGAGGTGAGGCTGACTGGCCTGTAGTTCCCCGCCTCCTCCCTACTGCCACTTTTGCCACAAAAAAGTGTCAGGGATGTGTCTTGGGGTCATCAGCCCTAACGTTCACCCCATTCTCCTATACTGTACCCATCTCAGGGTTTTTAGTTATGGAATGGGGTGGGTATTATGGCTGATTATCCCAAGGCACACACACGATGCCTGTTGGTGTGTGCAGGTTGGGGGTGGGGTGTTATGGTTGAAAACCCTAACACCACATCGCCACATTTCCCTACTTTTGTTGCTTTAGTTGCTTTAACCCTAACTAGAGCATTAACAAGTTGTAATTTATACATACACACACACACACACACACACACATATATATATATATATATGTATATATATATATATATATATATATATATATATAGAGAGAGAGAGAGAGAGATAGTTTATTGTTTATTGAAATCTAGGATTACAACCTTTGAGCTTCAAGCTCATTTACAAAGGTTCCATGTCAGGCAGAAAGAAAATAATAAAATTCACAGTATGTGCATAGAACAGTAAAACACAGAAAGAGCTACAGGGAAACAAATCACAATAAGTAGAACAATTGTTACAGTTACTATACTTGTTCTAGGTGATTACAAGGAGTTTGAATTAAGCAGCACAGTAGGCCTTAATGAGAGGAAGGGGAATAGATAGAAGAAGTGGGGGGTGTAAAAGTATGGCAGTAACCTCAGGCTTGGGGTTACTTTGTCATGGAGGGGGTGTGTGGGGTGAGAGTGAGGAATTGGTAAGTGTGGTGGGATGAAGAACTAGTTGAGGTGGCAACGGGGGGGAACAGGGTAGAAGATGGGGAAGGACAGATGAGGTTGCGGGTGGGACAACAAGATAAGTGCATGTGTTAGGGTAGGTGATTACGGATCACAGGGGGAGGAGGTCAGGGGAAGACGAAGCATTTCTGTTGGGTAGACAGGTGGTATTTGAGTGCTGATTTAAACGGTCTGAATTTGCTGATAATAGTAAGCACGGGAGGGAGCATGCCAAACCAGAGTGGAGCTCTATATTCAAAGGATCTTTGTCCTTGTGAGGTATGGCGGAAGGGGACCTTGAGGGAGTGATTATTAGATGACCTGATAGTCCTGGTAGGTTCAGTCTGGTGCAGGAGGGAAACTGCATCCTGGTGGTAGCAGGCCAAGGGTCGCTTTTTTGGCTAGGAGACAGATTTGGTAGCAGGTTCTCTTTATCAGGTTATGCCTTCCCATTTGCAGGTAGAGATTACAGGTATGGGTTAGACGCAGAGCCCCTACAGCTAGCCTGCAGGCTTTGTTCAGAGTAGTGGAAAGTCATTTTAGGGTGCAGTCAGGTGCCGCACTGTAAATGGCAAGGCCATTGTCGATGGTTGAGAGGACGGAGCTGGTGATGGCAAGCTGAAGGGCTTTTCCAGTTAAGCAGCTACGGTGTTTGTATAGTAGACTGAGCTTCTGGTTAGCTGATGTGGCAACATTGTCCACATGTGTAGAGAATGAGAGGGAGCTATCAAGAGTGAGTCCCAGATATTTGAAATTTTGGACAGTTTGTAATGACACATTTTGTTTACTAAGTACTGTATGTTGATGCTGTATGACTTATGATGGTTATGGGCGGGGGCGAATAGCATGGTTTTGTTTTTTTTGTGGTTGACTAGCAGCAGAGCTTGTCCAAACCAATCCTCAACATTATTGAAGTCTTGTTGAAGACGCTGTTCAAGGGTAACAGGGTCGGAGTGGCTGGAGTAAATTACTGCATCGTCTGCGTACAGGAGGATATTGTGCTGACAGGCTTGAAGTAGGTTATTAAGGAAAAGGCTAAATAGTAGGGGGACCAGTATGGATCCCTGAGGAACACCGATGGATACAAGCTGTGGGACCGAGAGGGTATTAGCTATTTTTACACGTTGCTCTCGCCCTGTGAGGTAACTCCAGAACCAGGACAGAGAGTCGGGGGACAGCCCCATTGCCTCGAGTTGGGCTAAGAGGAGGTCGTGGTTGACAGTGTCAAAGGCCTTGCTGAGGTCGATGAAGGTTGCCCCCACCAAGTACCCATGATCGAAGGCATCGTGTATGTACCCCGTGAACTCCAGTAGTGCTGTGGTGGTACTGTGGAGTTTATGGAAGCCATGTTGCTGCTGGTATTGTAGATGAACTCCAGTAGCGCCGTGGTGGCACTGTGGGGTTTATGGAAGCCATGTTGCTGCTGGCATTGTAGGTGAACTCCAGTAGCACCGTGGTGGTACTGTGGAGTTTATGGAAGCCATGTTGCTGCTGGCATTGTAGCTGATATATGTCAAGGTACTCTACCAGTTGATTGTAGACTATCCGTTCGAGGGCTTTAGAGATAGGCGGGAGGATTGAAATTGGACGGTAGTTGGTATGACTTGTCTTACTACCTGCTTTGAAGATAGGGGTTATGACTGCCACTTTCCAAAGCTTTGGGAATGAGCCTGAGGAGAGGGACAGGTTGATGATTCTGGTTAGAGCCGTTAGCAATTCATCCAGTGCCAGGGAGATTAGTTTAAGGTCAAGGCCCTCAGCACTATGCCTGGACTTCCCCAGTACTTTGGAGATGTATTTTTTAGCCTCAGCTTTGGATATTACTCTGAGGTTGGGGGGGTGCGGTTTGAAGGATGTGATTGTGGTGGTGTGTGTTGAGACACACTAGTGGGGCTAAGAAAGTTGGGGGAGCACTGCACTGAGGTCAGTGAAAGCTTTGACAAAGATGTTGGCGATGATTGTCACTTATGTATGAATTCATTGTGGCTGCTATTGTATAATAATAATTTTTTTAAATATTTACATAGATTCTCTTTATGACTTGTAGTTGTCCAGTATATTTTACGTGGAAATAGAGAAATACTAGCGTAAGTGTGGACAAGGCTCTTTATATATGAGTATGAACTTTCTGGGTTATTACATTTAAGGTATTATTTACTAGGGCATGATTTTATTTATTTTATTTATTTTTTATTTATTGAACTTTCAGAATTACAACCTTTGAGTCAGCGACTCCTTTACAAAGGCTCCACGTCAGAGACACAGCAATAAAAAGAGGATACAGATATGCAAAGTGTACATAAAACTATAATACAAAGGACTGCACAATAAAAAGAAAAGGTACAGAAATGCAAAGATACATGATACAATGAGTGCACATTGCAGAAAGGCAAAATGCAAGGTGCAGTGGCAGCCACTAGTATCATACAGTAACAGTGATGTAGACAAGGGCCCTCCATGCAGGAAGAGTCTGCCAGAGGATTATTGGGGAAGGGGTAAGCAGAGGCAGTCCAGGAAAACCTTTCTTATAATTAAGGGAGAGTAAGAACATAAGAGATGGAGGAATGAACGAGAAGCAATCAGTAGCAACCTTGTCTTTGCTAGGTAAGCACTGGTTGGATGAGTGAACATCCAGAGTAAATGAAAGAGGAAGAAGCTAGGCACAGTCACAGCAGCCTCTAGCCAAAAGATGTTGCCAAAGTGAGAGTTTGAAAGGGCCAAGTTTTTGTATAGAGGAGACTTCAAAGGCCAGGCTATTTAACCAGTTAGTAGCCCTGTACATGAAGGCCCTCAACCCCGTGGAAGTCCTGCAGAAAGAGACCTGGAAAGTGTTTTTTGAGGAGCTTCTGGTAGCCTGGAGGGTGGGAGAAGGCTTTAAAAGATGGAAGGTGGCGGGAGGGGAGAGACCAGAGGCTATCTTTTTGGCAAAGGGGCAGGTCTGGTAAGTATGTCTACCCACAAAGTTTAACCAGTTTGCTTGTTCGCATAAATCACAAGTGTGAGTGAACCTGTCGCCACCTACCACAAGGTGGCAGGCTTTATTCAGGGCAACTTTGATGCGTGCTACTGCAGTATCAACTGCAGAGCCTTAGATTACTATGCCAGTGAACTATGGACAGGACTGAGCTTGTAACAGCTAGGTGGAAGCGTTAGGAGTTAAGCAATTCTGGTGGCGGTAGAGAAGACCAGTTCTGGTATTTACAGCTTTGCAAACCAGACTGATGTGGTCATGAAAAGAGAGGGTGGAGTCGAGGGTGATGCCAAAATATCTGAAGCTGTATACTTGCTCTAGAGGTTGTTGCTGATTATTCAGAATGTGCAAGGGCTGGCCTTTATGTTTGTTGTGAGTACTGGCAAACAGCATGACTTTGGTTTTCTTATAATTTAGTATGAGTTTGTGTCAAGTGAACCACTATTCAGTCTCATAAAAGAACCGTTTGAGATTACGTTCTAGAGGGGAGGGGCCAGGGTGGCTGGAAAAGATAACTGCATCATCTGCATAGAGTAACAACTGTCCGGAGCAGGCAACAAAAAGGGTGTTAAGGAAGAGACTGAAAAAGAGTGGGCCCAGGATTAAGCCTTGTGGTACTCCAGAATGAATGGATAGGGTGGAGGAGAGGATGTCTTGAATCTTAACCCACTGGGATCTACCACAAAGGTAGTTAGCGAACCAGGAGGTGGCTTCATGGGACAGGCCTAAAGATGGAAGGGAGTCTATGAGGATAGAATGGCTTACAGTGTTGAATGCTTTTGTTAGGTCTATGTATGTCGATGTGTAATGACATAATGCAGGACAATTACTTCATAAATGAACTACAGATAGAATTTAAAAATATTACAGTTTGCACCAGGGGACACCCTCTGCAGCTCCAACCCAGGAAGTTCAATACTAATAAGAAAGACTTTTTTCACACACAGATTGGTGTTCCCCTGGAATGGATTACTCCTAGAGGTTATTATAAGTAACAGTAAACAGCGATTTAAACAGCGACTAGATAGATACACATTAAATGGAAATATTGTACTGTATTATGGGTAAATGGACAGGAGCAACACCATGGGCTAACCGCCTCCTTTGGTTCCTAGATACCTTAGTATGAACCTTAGTAATAGTATGTACACAGACCCAACAAGATGGTCACAATCGAGGGCTTCATGTATGTAATCAGTATATTCCAGAAGGGCAGTGGTGGTGCTGCGACCCTTCTGGAAACCATGCTGCTGTTGACACTGCATGTTGTGTTTTGAGAGATAGTCGGAGAGTTGGTCAGAGACTGTCCTCACAATGGCTTTAAAGATAGGAGGAGAAGGATAGAGATCTGGCAGTAATTATTGGGTAGGGTTCTGTTGCCACCCTCGAGATTAGGGGTATCCACAACTATCTTCCACTGTTAAGGGAATTGACCCAGGCAAAGGGAGAGGTTAATGAGTTTGGTGAGAGAGGGGCGAGGACTACATCAAGGGCTAGGTGCAGAAGTTTTAGGTCAAGGGAGTCTCCACTGGATCTGGATTTACCCAGGACCTGAGTTAGGTACTTTTTTGCTTCACGAAGAGAGACAATCCTGAAATGGAAAGAAGGAATGCCTGTGTGTGCATGGGGGGTGGGGGTAGGAGGCGAACTAGAGGTTTTATTGAAAATGTCAAGGGGGAGGACATTATTAAGGTCAAAGAATGCAGTATTAAAGCTATCAGAGATCATCTGAGGATCCTGGATGGTGACACTTTTGATATTAAGAAAATAAGGGGGGGGGGATTGGGTTTACCCATGAGATCCTTAATGTTGTCCCAAAATTTTCTCCCTTGTTCCCAGGTAGAAGAGAGGCACTCTTCGATGTGGGCTGCTTTTGCAGGTGGATTTCCTGGGGTACATACACTTCTGGAAGCCCTATACTTCTGCCTATCAGCAGGGAGGCCAGATGCCAGTGCCTTATGCCACAGGTTGTCACGATAGGACATAAGTTCCAGGAGTGCTGGGGAAATCCAACAAGTGACCAGACCTTTGGTAATGCGCTTAGTATAAGGGGCAAAGATTTCACATGCTAAGTTGAAAGAACCGAGTATGTTAGGGCACTATCAATGCTGATGGCAGAGTCTATGGAGGACCAGCTACAATTTAAAAAGAAGTCCCCGAAATGCCTCAAATGGCCTTTTTTAAGAGATTGGTGGTAAGATGTTTCGGGACGGGCTTTGGGGATATGGTTAGACCATCTGCATAGAATTAGAGAGTGGTCACTGAGAACATCTAGTAGAACCATGATGTTCATACGTCACTCAGGTAGGTTAGAGAAAGTGAGGTCAATCACGGTACTGGTGCCAGATCAGTAGTTGGTCTTAGTGGGAGGGCACAATCTGGACTAAGTTTAGGACAGCTGAGGTGTCTCTGTGGGTGGCAGAAGAAGGGACAGATCAGTTTATATTAAAGTCTCCCAGGATGATGACCTCTCCCAGGATGATGATCTCAGCATTGTTAGGTAACTGGGAAGCGTAGTTAAGAATTGATTGAAAGATGAGTTTTGGCTTACGGGGAGGTATGTACGCAGACAGGACTGTGAGGTACTTGCCTTGGTTACATAAAGATATTTTAATGGCTAGGACCTGTGCATCATTATCTCTGATGGTGGAAGTAAGGGCGTACCTTAGAGGGAGTCTCGAAGGTAGATGGTGCAGCCACCATTCCTCTTCCCCAACCTATCTTGTCTAAACAGCACATATCCATTTAGGGCTACAGCAAAATCAGGGATTTTGGGGGTGAGCCAAGTTTTGACCACTGGCAGGAGGTCTGGTTTGTGCTGAGTGGTCCAAACTTGAAGTAGATCAAGTTTCTGCAGAAGACTGCAGATATTTACTGAGGCTAGTATGAGGCCACCAACATGATGACTAGAGGGGTTTGGCAGTTGAACAGGGCCAGGATTAGGGTGCACATTGCCAGAGAGGAGGAGGAGAAAGAGTGACAGCCTATAAAGAACATGTTTTAGCAGTTTTGAGTTAGGTACAGGCCTACTGTACGGAGGCTTGGTAGCTTGGCAGGGTATTGGTAGGGAGAAGATGTGAAACAGTAGGAGAAAAGAGGGGAAGATAGAAGGAGAAGCAGGTCCAAACAATACACTGTGGAATAAAAGTGCATGGTGTGAAGACACACTAGTAGTGGCACCAGGCAGTTCCTGAGGGTTGATGCCAGGCTGGCAGTAATTTTTGCACATTTTCAAACACCTGCCGACCGTCGTATTTCCTAGATCCACTTCACACCTCATTAGGGGTAGGGGAAGGGTAGGACACAGAGGGTGGTGGTAAATGGGGCTAAATCCAAAGTAGGGAGGGTGACCAGTGGGGCTCCACAGTGTTCAGTTGTTGGACCAGTGTTGTTCAACATCTCCATTTGTGACATTGCAGAGGGGCTGGAGGGGAAGGAGTGCCTCTTTGCAGATGACACAAATATCTGCCAATAAGGTGGGCAGTCCAGGAGGGGCAGAAAGAATAAAGAGGAACCTGACTAAAATGCAAGTATGATCCAGAGTGTGACAACTAGGATTCAATGCAAAGAAGTGCAAAATCATGCACTTGGGGTGCAGAAACCCAAGAGAGGACTACATGATGAAGGGGGAGTTATTAGCAGCCATAAAATAGGAAAGAGATCTGAGAGTCATCATATCAGAGGACCTAAAGGTGGCCAAACAATGTGCCAAGGCAGTGGGGTGAGCCAGTGGGAACTGGGGTGCATAGGGAGAGGTATCACCTGCAGAAAAAAGGAAGTCATAATGACAATATACAGGTCATTGGTGAGACATCATCTTGAGTGCTGCATCCAGTTCTGGAGGCCTCATCTCAGGAAGGACTTAGACTGTGTGGAGATAGTACAGAGAAGGGCAACAAAAATGGTACAGGGCCTGCAACACATGTCGTATTAGGAGAGACTACAGGAACTCAATATATACACCCTGAAGGATAGGAGGGAGAGAGAAGACATGACGAGACCTTCATATACCTCAAGGGGATTAATAAGGTACAGGAGGGCAACATCTTTCAGATGAGAAGCAGCCCTAAAACAACAAGAGGGCATGACATGAGGCTGGAAGGGAGTAGACTAAGGGGCAACATGAAGAAGTACTTCACAGAAAGGGTGGTGGATGCTTGGAATGGCCTGCCCCAGGAGGTGGTGGGGGAAGCACAGTGGGGGGATTTAAATAGTATTGCTCACATGGATCTGGACAAATCCAGATCCATAGATACCTGCCCTTTGCAGCAGGATAGCGGATCCGCCGGATACTACCACTATCTGCCCATGGATCTGGCTGTTGGATCCTAACCAGGATCCTTCACTATCTGTCCACAGATCCTAACTATCTGCCCTAGAATACATGGACCCTAACCAGGATCCATCACTATCTGGCCTCGGATCCTAACTATCTGCCCTAGAATACATGGATCCTAACCAGGATCCATTACTGTCTGGCCTCGGATCCTAACTATCTGCCCTAGGATCCATGAATCCTAACTAGGATACCTGGATCCTAACCAGGATCCATCACTATCTGGCCCCGGATCTTAACTATCTGCCCTCAGATACCTGGATCATAATCAGGATCCATCACTATCTGGCCTCGGATCCTAACTATCTGCCCTAGAATACATGGATACAAACCAGGATACCTGGATCCTAACCAGTATCCATCACTATCTGGCCCTGGATCCTAACTATCTGCCCTAGGATCTGTGGATCCTAACCAGGATACCTGGATACTAACTTGGATCCATCACTATCTGGCCTTGGATCCTAACTATCTGCCCTAGAATACATGGATCCTAACCAGGATCCATCATTATTTGGCCCGGGATCTTAACTATCTGCCCTAGGATACCTGGGTCCTAACCAGGATCCATCACTATCTGACCCTGGATTCTGCACCTGTCTTTGGCAGGATATCTGGTAGGATCCAAGTCAAGATACCAGCACTGTCTAATAGGTAGTGGTAGGATCCACAAAAGCACTATTCAAGCAACACCAGATTTAAACAGGCATAGGATAGGCATAACATAACCATACAGTGGGAAGGAGAGGCAGCAGCAGTGGACCAGTAGGCTCAGCAGCAGCAGCTAATTAAAATTATGGTATATGGGCAGACTGAATGGGCCTAGCAGTCCTTATCTGCCAACAATGTGTATGTTTCTATATAGTCATGGGTGGCTGTAAGTGTATGGAGAGTGAAAAACAGCCTGGGTAAGTTCACCAGAGAGCTTGTTTTGCTGAGCTTCTGTTTTTGTGGTATGATCTCAGCAAGTACACCTCGAAGACAGGAGAGCAAGAGGGGACATGATGGAGAACTACGAATACCTAACGAGGGTGAACTGGGTGCAGCAGGGGAGCCTCTTTCAAATGTGGAAAAGCACTAGAATGAGAGGGCATGCAATGAAGCTGGAGGTGGGGGGGAGTTTAGCAGGGATGTGCGGAAGTACTGCTTCACTGAAAGAGTGGCTCATGTCTAGAATAGACTCAGAGGAATTGGTGGAGGAAAAAAGAGCAGGGTCTTTAAGCATGCATGAGCTAGACATAGGGGAATATTAGAAAGGGGGCTGGGAGGAGATGGGTCACCAGAGACCAGCAAGGGTTTGCAGAGACAGACTAGGCATGGACCAGCTAGGCAGACTGGGTAGGCCAAGCAGTGCTTTTCTGCTAATTCTATGTTTCTTTGTCACCCACTAGGTGTTAACTCACTACCTGTGTCTTCTTCCCCTGAAGCTGTTTCAGTATAGCAGAGAAACAGAGAAACACAAAAAGACTACTTGGCATACTCAGTCTGTCAGATGTTTCCTGCCTATTCTGCCTCTGCAGACCCTAACTAATCTCTGGAAGATCATGTAATGCAGGTTCGTGAGTAGACGCACTCTAAACGTCTCCCGCTCGTTTGGTGATTAAACTTAAATTAATCTCAATTTTTAAAGTGGTAATTAGCGGTGACAGTAGCCTTTGGGAAGCTGAAACTGTTCTGCAAACTAAATCTGCAGTGTTCCAATATAATATGGAAGCAGAGATGAGGCAATCTTTGCCTAGATACACGCCTCCCCACATGCCAGAAAAAATTACCAAGAAGAATAGGCCGCAATCTACCTCGGCCGGAAGTACTGCTCCAGTACAGGATTCCAATGTTCTCACAGTGGATCGCTTTTTGCAAGAACTCAATCCTTTCTGAGAAGAGCTGTGCTCGTTAACATCAGAATTTAAATCCATGACCTCAGCTCTGGATATTATTACTACAAGAGTCGGAGATAATGAAGCACCATCATTTCTGTAGAGAAGCACCTGGGTAGAATGGAACCGGAGCTGGTATCAAACAGGCAAAAAATGGCTTGGTTAGAGGCTAAAATTGAAGATTTGGAGGGGTGCAGCAGGCGCAATGACGTTGTAATAATTGGCCTGCCAGAGAAGGAAGAGGGTTCAGAGATTATTATTTTTGTTCAAAAACTGGTATTAAAACTGGCAGGTCCCTCTCCGTATGGTGCCAATTGCTCTATTGAAAGGGCTCATAGATCTTTGCACCCCATACCTGCAGCTGGTGCTCAGCTGAGAATCACGCAAGATTTACCAGTCTCCATACGTCAGCGGAGAGCCCAATTTCACCCATTAGTGAATAAATTAATTCCTGCAGGAATCAAGTTTAGGATGTTATATCCGACGAGGCTGCAGGTACAAATTGAGGGTACGTGGTCTAGCTTAGAGGATCCAAAGGCTGTGGAGGTTGCTTTAAGAGCCGATCTACCCAACCTGTTTAAAAATAACTGAGTGTGAAATGGAAAAAAATTCAGGTTGCATTTACTTTGTGGCGTCTTTCAAATGCCGCTGAATCTGCTTGGGGACAAGATACTCTTCATTAGGCCACCTACATAATTGGCTGAATAGTTTAAAATTAAGAACTGGACTGGGATGGCTTTGCTCCAGAACTGCTTTGGTGTGCAAGTGCGAGGATGTGCTTTTCTTCTCGGGACTTGTTATGTGCATATAACAATCCCAGATCGCCGGGACATATGGCTTGGAGCCCTGTATCTTTAAGTCTTTTATTTATTTTCACTTATGTCTGATCAGATTAAAGCAAGCAGATGGGTAAGGCTGGTTTGGATCCTGAACTGGTGTATTGTTAAAGAATAAGGATGCACCTTTTCTTTTTGGCATTTCATACGTGCGCATAGAATCCTGCAGCTTGCTGAGATGTTTGATTTGAACCTCTGAAAATGAAGGTGGTGTAAGTTTATGAGGGCATATGGAAAGCCGGGTTAATGATCATTCTGGCGCTGATAGCAGAAGCGCTCTGCGCACTGTAAATCGCAAGGGGCACTCGCTGTTAAATATTAAACTTTATTGGCTGGTTTGTACAACGCTGTAGCGCATTACTTTATTTTACAGGGGAAAGATATATGAAAGAGGGAGAAGGGTAGGCTATTTAAAGAGTTTGTAGATCCTATACTTCTCCTTTAGCACGCTGTACAGTGCAGTTAATAATATTATGGTTTTGTATAAACTTTTAGAGACAGGACTAGAAGTGCTTTGTTTGAATGTAGGGGATTTCGGTACGGACGAGTGGGAGGAAGGGGTGGGGATCTTTCTACCTGGTTATTACGTACCATAAAGAATTTAAGTTGGTTGGGGGGGGTGTATTCACTTTACAAACTGTACATAATTTACGGTGAAATCTTATGGGATTATGGGTAATTCTAGTGGAACCTTTCGTTGTTGTTTTTTTTTCATGGATTTGGGATATTAAGGGGGATGGGTGAACACAGCTGGCTGCAACTACTAGTTTTGGGCAAAATGTTCTTTAGGGCTTTGAAACTGACGGTATATGGGATTTGATTATGGCAAATATTATAAAAAATGCTCACCTGGAATATTAGGGGGGCCAGGAAAAAAGTTAAGAGATACCAGATTTTGAAACATGTACAGCAGCTTAAAGGTTCAGTCATCTTTCTGCAAGAAACCCACTTGTTGGAATCAGAAGGTTCCCTGTTTAGAAGGCAATTTGTAGGGCAAATATTCAATGCTGGGGACAGTACTCAAAGTATGGGGGTAGCCATATTATTGGCAAGAAATGTACAGTTTGTATGTGAACAATGTATCAGAGACCCCAATGGTAGATATTTAATTCTGAAGGGGATGCTGGCTCGCACTGAGTTGGTATTGTGTTGTATTTATGGTCCTAACTCAGACTCCCTGGCTTTTTTTTTCCAATTTATTAGTAACCTTGTTCCCCTATGTCTCTCTTCCTCTGATTTTGGGGGAAGACTGAAATCTTTCTTTTACTCCTGATCTTGATAGATCAGGGGTGGCTAGATCTGGCCTATCGCCAGCACAAAGGGCACTTAGGGACCTGGCTTATCAACTTGGTCTGATGGATCCCTGGAGAGTCCTATTTCCCTTAGAAAGGGAATACACATTTCACTCAAGTGTCCATGGGACATCTACAAGAATTGACTACTTTTTAATTTGTCATACTTTTTTGTCTGGAATTTTAGACAGTGCTATAGCTCCGGGTACCCTTTCTGATCATGTGGTAGTCTGTTGCTTATTAAACCTTTCCCCAAATGTGCCGCTGGAGTTTAAGTGGAAACTGAATAATTAGTTACTAAAGGAAGAGGCAGTGATAAGTGACGTTTCAGAGGCTATTAAACAATATACGGCTACTAATCTTGATTCTACTGGTAGAATAGACCTGGAGTGGTGTGCTCTGAAATGTGTACTGAGGGGGAGACTGATTAGAATAGAGTCTCACAAAAAGAAAATTAGAGAGTGTAGAGGTCTTACTTTACTTAGTGACAAACATTTGCTAGAAAATAATTTATCATCTGTTACACCAGAAAGTGTTAGAACAAAGTTATTGGGTCTTAGAGAGCAATACAACTCTATTCTATGTGAAAGAGCTGAATATGCTATAATGACGACAAAGGTTACACATCTAGAACATGGTGGTAAGGCGGGAAAAATTCTGGCTCTACGACTAAAGTCACTTGAAGTCTCTAGAGTAGTAAAAGGCATCAGATCCAGGCAAGAAAACTCCATGCAGGTGAATCCCAAAAAGATAGTTCAAGAGTTTGCTAGCTACTACCAGGATTTATACAGTCCAATGCCCAATCCTCCGAGCAGACAAAAGATTGAGAAATATCTAGAACCTCTTTCTTTGCCAGCCCTCTCGGAAGCCCAGCAGGTAGGATTGCTTGCTCCTATGACAGAATCAGAAATAGCTGAAATAATTAACTCTCTTCCTTTGGACAAGGCTCCTGGACCTGACGGGTTCACCCCCAATTTCTACAAAACATTTCAGAAGCAGTTAGTTTCATGGTTAGGTAGATTATACAACTGGTTCCTGGAGGCAAAGAAGATGGATTCCAGCTTGTTGGAGGCTTTAATCATTGTGTTGCATAAACCAGGAAGGAAGCTGGAAGAAGTTACCAGTTATAGACCCATCTCGTTACTGAATTATGACATAAAAATAATAACTAAATTATTAGCAAATAGAGTGGTGAGGGTCTTGCCCCATATAATTCATCCAGATCAAGTTGGGTTTATGAAGGGCAGAACCTCCTCAGATCATCTGCGTAAAATATTGCAAATTTCCTCCGCATCCAGGGACTCTGATATACCAGCGGGGTTGCTGTCCCTGGATGCAGAGAAAGCTTTCGATAGGGTGGATTGGGAATTTTTATTTAACACAATGGTCCAGTTTGGGTTTCCTAAGAAATTTATTGGGTGGGTCTCTCACTTTTATAAGAGCCTGACAGCCCATCTGTATTGCAATGGGGTCTTTTCAGAAAAATTTCCTCTTCATTCGGGAACTCAACAAGGTTGCCCACTATCCCTACTACTTTTCAACATTTATTTGGAACCGTTGCTCTCTAAACTCAGAGGTACTCCCTTGATATCTGGCATACCCATTCTAGTTCTAAATTTTAAACTCTCAGCATATGCAGACGACATTCTGCTTCACTCTTTTAATCCAGTAGAGGCTTTTGGGGTGGCTTTGCATGTCATTTCTGAATTTGGTTCATATTCTAATTATAAAATCAACAAGGACAAGAGTATGGTTTTTCCCCTTAATTACAGAGTATTAAAAACAGATATGACTTAATTGGGGCCTACCTGGTCTCCTAAAGGTCTGAAATATTTAGGTATTTTCCTTGCCAAATCGGTCTCTCTGATGCGGAAGTTAAACTTCGAGGATACCCTCCAGAATATTCAACAGGATTTAAACAGATGGTCAACCCTTTCTATTTCACTCTGGGGCCATATAAATGTTGTGAAGATGAATGTGTTACCTAGGATATTTTATCCTTTGCATACGCTCAACATTTGGTTACCCATTAAACGGTTTAGAAAAGTACAGTCTATCATTTCCTCTTTCATATGGATGGGCAAGCCACCTAGATAGACCTACCAGAAGTTAATAGCTCCCAAGAATAGAGGAGGTTTGAGGCTTCCACATATCACTGGTTATCACTGGGCAAGTCAGATTAGTAAATACATGAAACGACTAACTAGTGATGAAACATTGTCCCTAATGAATTATGTTCCACCATGGCTAACATTAGAGAAAAAATTGATAGAGGCAGCAAAGTTGCCAATATCTACGTTACTCCATTGCAAATTGAACAATCTCCCCTCTAACTTCATTCACTCCCCCATAGGGGTGTCTATTAGAAGCCATATACAATGTTGTGCTTTTCTCAAATATGATCATGCAAGGGACTGGAATCAACAGTTGGTAGAAAACCATAACTTTAAGATAGGCGTGAAAAAGATACCCAAGAGCTGGATTCCCCAGTGTCAGACTGTTACAATAAGGGAGTTCTTTAATAATGAAGGGGAGTGTCTCCCCATGACGGCTCTAGTTAACAAGTTTTCCCTAAAACAAGGGCAGATATTCCAGCTTTATCAGGTAATTCACCTTCTACGTGGGCTCAAAAAAAAGATGGTCAAAGAGGATAAGTTCAAGGAATTTTTTAGCTCATTGGAGACCATAATTCACCTTCCACATGCAATATCGCAGATATATAGCTCTCTTTTGGATTTGCTATCCCCTATGCATCACAGTAGGCCTACGTATTGGGTGGCACAATTGCAAGACCCTAACATAAATTGGAGCAAGATTTGGGAGGAAACTTATAGATAAATATCCCAGGACAGGCTCAGACTCACACAATTCCAGATCCTACATGACATGTACTGGACCCCTCTAAAACTTTACAAAATTGGTAAAGTAACATCCCCATCATGTATGAGATGTAAGTCCAGAGAGGGTACCCTCAAACATATTTTCTGGGAATGTCCTTCCATACAAAATCTTTGGATGGAGATCCGTGACAAGGTTAATCCGATCTTAGGCCTTGAAGAACTATTTACCCCAGAGGTTTGTCTTATTGGAGACTATTCCAAGATAAGGGTTAAAGTGTGTAGATACCACATAGCGTTGATTGCTCTATCACTTAAAAAAGTAATATTAAGACATTGGATTGATGCTCAGAAGATCACTTATAGTGAATGGCTCCAGGAATTGTTCAGCAACTTGAGGGTGGAGCAATATAAGCTTGGATGGGGATGCCCTTCACCTAGATATCAGAAGATTTGGGCAGGTTTGCATATAATTTATATGCTCCAGGGCGGTATTAGGGACAGCCAATAACTGCTCAGTTTAAAGGTGATGCTCTCATATTGTATGTTTGATTTTTTCCCCTTTCCTTGGCCTCAATCCAATGCCTTCTTTTGTATGGTATTTTTCCCTTACAGTGTATGGATTTATAAGTTGCACAGCAGCCGTCGTTCAGGGGGAAGGGGAGTTTAGTGTAAGAATACTGGGAGTAGTAGGGGATCAGGGATGGGGATAGGGGGATTGTTAAGAGGGGGGACATGTCACTGTGATAATTGTTTACGATTCTTCTGTATGTCAAGGTATCCTTTGGGCACTCTTGTAACAGTGTCATGTCATGTCATTTATGGTTGTAATTGTGAAAATAATAAAAAAAAAATAATAATACATTTCTAACTGATCTCTGGCAACCCTCCCCCTCCATGTCTGTTAACCACTATTCCCCTATGCCTATCTCATACATGCTTGAAGCCCCCCAGCTTTTTTGTCCCCATTACCTCTGGTGGCAGACTGTTCCAAGCATCCACCACACTTTCAGTGAAGTAGGGTTTCCTCACCCTCACAAGTTTCCTCCCTTTCAGCATCATTTCATGCCCTCTTGTCCTGGTGCACTTCCTCATTTGAAACAACTGTGGCTGGCATTACAGCTTAGAGATTAGAATAATGAGCTATGAATGAGCTTGGTACATCCAGCATTCAGCAGACCTGGGTTTGATTCCCATAACCTCCACTTGCATACAGTGTGACTCTCAGCAAGTCATTTAACCTCACCAGTGTTCCTGGGTTGCCCTGAAAACAGGCATGTGTGCCTAGTGGGCTTTACCCAGTTACCAAAAGAATAAAAAATAAATAAAAACAGACTCCCCTCCTCTATCCTGTTCACTCCTGTGAGGTAGTTGTTGATCTCTATCAGATCCCATACTCTCCTTTCCTCTCCCCTATGGTGTGCATGTTGAGATCTCAGTCTCTCCTTGTAGGGTTCCTTGTGCAACCCATGCACCATTTTAGTTGCCCTTCTCTGGGCTACCTCCACCCTATCTATGTCCTTTCTGAGATGTGGCCTCCAAAATGGGACAAAGTTTTCCAGCCTGGGTCCCACCAATGACTTATACAGTGGTGACACCACCTCCCTCCTCTTGCTGATGATACCTCTTCCTATGTAACCCAACCTCCTACTGTTCCTGCCTACTGCCTTGTTGCATTGCCATGCCACTTTGAGGTAATGAAATAGTCATTGGATCTGGTGTTCCTACTGGAGATGGAGATCTTGGACATGGCAGTAGAACCTGTCAGATGGTCCAATCACCACACTATTGGGTTCAGCTTCTTGCCACCCCATATAGACCTGCCCCTACAGAGATGGTCCAGTACCATCCTTTACAGGGGAGTAACCAGAGATGGTCTGATGGTGGTTCTGGACCTATTGTGTAGTGTGAGTGTCAGCAGGGATCCAGAGAGTCTGCTACGAGCCTATAATAAGGCTGCGGGGGAAACCCTGGATGTCATTGCTCCAGTCCGTGTTCACCCGTTCACCCTTTGCCCTCGGTCCCCGTGGTTCTATGGGACCTTGAGGGAGTTGAGGAGAGTGGGTTGAAGGTTGGAACATTGCTGGCAGAAATTGGGCCTGAATGATGACAAACTTAGATTGATATGCCATTATAAGGTTTATCAATCTGTGGTCTCCCATAAGAAGGCAGAATTCCTGTCTGGGGAGATCACAGTAGTGCAAAATTGACTGGCTCAGGTCTTCTGTACTGTGGACAGGCTGTACAATCCAGCCTGTCTCCAGAATTGGAAAGCCTTTTCACAGAAGTGTGAGGAGTTCACTCGATTTTTCACCGATAAGATTGGAGCCATCAGGTCGGAGATCCGTGCAGCTCACTCAAATGGGCAGAGTAGAGATTGGTGTGAGACCACTGGCACCCAGTTTCTCTGGTTGGACTTTGCTCAGTTGGCAATCAATGATATTGTGAAGATGGTCCAGGGCTTGCGACCGACTTACTGTAGTTTGGAACTGGGTCCAACGTGCCTCCTAGTGGGGTGGGTAAAGAAAACAGGACCAGTCCTTACTGAGATAGTTAGGTGTTCTTTAGAGACCGGGGTGTTTCTGTACACCTTGAAGGAGGTGGTGGTTCACCCCCTCCTGAAAAAACCTTCTCTGGACCCTGACTGTCTCACAAACTACAGGTCTATTTCTAACCTGCCTTTTGTAGGAAAGGTTATTGAGAAGGCAGTCATGTTGCAGCTCGAGGATCATCTGGCCACCCATGACATCTACAATCCTCTCCAGTCTGGTTTCATAAAGAGATATAGTACTGAGACGGCGCTGGTCCGGGTACTAAATGATCTCTGGATAGTGAGGGATCGGAGGAGCCATTCCATCTTGGTCCTCCTTGATCTCTGTACAGCATTTGACACCATGGACCATGGGATGTTGCTACAGTGCTTGCGGCTTTTCTGTGGGCTGAGTGGCACAGTCGTCAGATGGTTCCATTCATTCCTCACTGGCAGGACACAGAGAATGGAGTCTGGAGTATTTTCCTTGGACCCTCTTTCCCTGCCATGTGGGGTGCCACAAGCTCTGTGCTTTCCCACATGTTGTTCACAGTGTATTTGCTGCCATTGGGAAACATTATTAGGCAGTACAGGTTGAGTTTTCACTGATACGTAGATGACACTCGACTATACTTGTCCTTTGTGCCCGGGCAAGATGATGCTGTCGCAGTATTTAACAACTCTCTCTCTGAGATCCAGGATTGGATGAGTGCCAGCTTGCTTAGGGTAAATCCGGAAAAGACTGAGGTGTTGGTTATGGACCCAAGTCACCGGGTGGATGGATTATCAGCTGGGCAGCCATCTGGGCTTTGGCTAGGGGGTGACCAGCTGATGACCTCTGACTGGGTGAGAAATCAGAGTATCATGCTTGACAGTGGGCTGACACTTAAGACTCAGGTGTCAGCCATTGTCAAGTACTCATTTTATCATCTGTGGAATGTTACTCGGATAAAGCACCTGGTACCACCTGACCTTTCAACGTTGTCTATGCCTTGGTGACTTTTCACCTTGATTACTGCAATGCCCTATACCTAGGGCTACCGGGGTGGAACTCCACCGCCTGCAGTTGGTACAGAATGTGGCTGCCAGATTGATGACAGGTTTACTTAGATCTGATCATGTCACACCTGTGCTCCATGCTGCACACTGGCTGCCAGTGTGGTGGAGGATCATCTTCAAGGTTCAAGTTGAACCAGCATAACATTCTGTGGTGGTTTGCATATGCAGCCCATGATGCTTTGCATTGTGTGGGCATGTGTGATTTTGTATTACCTTCAGGGTCAGATTACTAACCTAGAAGGCCCTACACAGACAGGGACTGTGATACCTGCTAGAGCTCCTTTGTCCCTACCGCCCCCTTTGCCCTCTCCGCTCTGCTGATGAGGGATTGCTGGAGATTCCCAGGGTCTGTTTGACAACGTCTAGAGTTAGGTCATTTGCTTTTGCTGCTCCAACCCTGTGGAATTCTTTACCTCATCGGGTAAGGAAATGCCCGTCCATTGAGGCCTTTAAATCTGCCTTGAAGGTTTATTTATTTGAACTGGCATTTTTATATTGATATTTGTATTCCTGCAATGTTTTTAGAAATGTTTGTTTTTATATTGTTTGACTATACTGTGTAAAATGCTATGATCTGATGTTGAATAGCATTACAGAAAGAAAGTTCGGTTTGGTCTGGTTGGGTTTGGATTATACCCCAAGGTGTCTTTCCTGTATAGTGACCATCAGTATCCCCCATTTATACTCAGTTCCTGGGTTTCAGCAGCCTAGATACATGAGTTTGCACTTCTTGGCATTAAACCCCAGCTGCCATACCATTGATCACTCTCAAGTTTTCTAAGGTCCCTACTCATTCTCTCAACTCCATTCTGCGTATCCACCTTATTAAATATGTTGGTGTTATCTGTAAAAAAGGCATACCTTCCTTCCAGCTGTTCTGCAGTGTTACTTATAAATGCATTGAAGAGGTATGGTCCCAATACTGAGCCCTGTGGCACCCTGCTGGTGAATGTCCCCTCATTAGAATGTGTGCAGTTTACCCTCCTCCACCTATTCATTAACCATTTTTTTACCACTTTGGTTCTCACTCCTAGGCTGTCCAGTTTCTTTATCAGTCTCATATTTGGCAAAGTGTTGAAGGCCTTGCTGATGTCCAAGGGGGCCACATCCACTACCCTTCCATGATCCATTTCCCTGGTCACCTCACCCAGTTGAAGAAATTGATCATATTTGTGTGGCATGCCCCCCATCAATCCATGCTGCCTTTGGTCTTGCAACCTGTTGGGTCCAGGATATTCCACTAACCTTTCTTTTAACAGGTTTCCAGTAATTACCCCATAACTGATGTGAGAGTGACTGGTCAGTACAAGTAGTAGCCACAGACATTGCCAGATATTTCCAGATATTTCGCAAAATTTCTGAAGAGTTTCTCTCTGCTGCCCCTACTGTGTAAATGGAGAAAGCAGGAGATTTCTCTAGAAATATCACAGAAATGTCAGGAAATGTCTGGCCATGTCTTTGGCTGTAACTGTAGCTGCTATCCTCCTCTCTGCTACCATTCATATTGAGTGGGACTATATCAGCTCTCCATCCATCCCTGGGAACCACTCCTGTTTCCAGGGAGTTGTTGAATACTGCCATCAGTGATGCAGGAAGCTCCATACTGCCTAGGACTGACAACTCCTGCTGTCACCCTACTAACCAAGCACATAGCCAACATGGGGGGGGGGCTCACACCACTGTGTGCAGGGATAATGGTAAGGTTTGGCAGCATTAAAGAGAGCTGTGATGGAGGCTGTTTAGTGCTGCCAAAACCTTTCAATATACCGCTGCATACTGCAAGAATGAGGACCCTTCATTGGCATGGGTACAGCAGTATGTCCCAAATGAAAGTGTTATCAGGTCAGTGTTGTGCACTGGAGGTCTTTAATATGGTCCCCACACCACTTGCTCATGCCATTCTCAGTTAGCTTGGAACCAAAAGTATTAGCATGGCACTTACCTTTTGAATAACAGGGGCCCATATTACCATCACACATACAGGGTAGAGGTGTTGGAACTTGTTTAGCCATTTGTCAGAATTAATGCATATTAACAAAGAACTAAATACCTCATACAGTAAATTATGTGATCATATAATCCATTTTCCAGTAAGTCTTTGCATTTATCCAATGTACTGTATGTGAGGCTACAAATTGTCGAATACATAATATCCAGAAAGAAGCAGTATTGTAAGTGACACTGTTTTTTTATTCATTGTGAATATCCAATATTGTGCACATCACAGTCCCTCAAGCAGCTTTAAGATCTATATTTGGAAAGCCTTTCATGGCTGTGCAGTTATGCACTGTGAGTGCATCTTTAAAGCGTGTGATCCTGTCACAACCCTGTTCACTCATTTGTGAAAAGCCACATATCAAAGAGGAAGCAGATGGAGTAAATCACAAATCACCATTTGTCTTTCTTTCAAAATGAGCTCTGCAGACTCCATCTTTGTCCTTAAAGTTGAAAACATAAACAAATTGACATTGAGACAATGGTGGAACAGAAGCTCCCTCCAGTGGTGTCAGCCTGCATTTAATGCCAGTACCATACATGATGTAAATATTATTGATGTCCAAGATATTGACGGCTTCATACAGCGAAAAAAGAATTAACACAAAGAAAATTATGCTAAACATAAACATATTTACTACTTATGCAAAGGAAATATTTCATGATGAAAGACGTTTAAACTCCATACGATCAGAGCTAAATAAATTACAGTATTGTGTAATTTTGGAAATGCCAAAAGAAAATATGGTACCCATTAGGAACTCCTCTAACTTTTAACCATATTTCAAAGCCCAAGGCATTGCCTAACATCCTCTTCAAGAGAGCTAGAAAAAGCATAGCTAAGTTTTGCAGTCTAAACAAAACTAACAAGCATTTGTCAATGCCAGACATTGGTTGCTTGCAAAATGTTTTCATTTTTTTTTGCAATTCTGAGCCCAAATTTTGAAGATTTCAACTGCTGCCCGAAAGGTGATTTCATGTTGCAACTGCAAAATCACCTTTTGGGATGCAAAAAAACATTTTGGCCAGGATCTGAAAAATGACAGTCATGAAATTCATGAGGTGCTGAGAAGAAATGGCTATGTTGAAACTTTGGTGTCAAAATATTGAAAATTGCAAAAGTTACGAGCCTGCATTCAAAACATTTAATGCAGGCTCATAACTTTGTTGTTTGTGAATATTGTTGACCCAGATTTTCAAGATACCCTTCTTATGACCCCACCTCATGAATAAGTACAGAGAAAAATCTCAACACCTGCCAGAAAGGTGCTTTCGCACAGCAGCTGCGAAATCATCATTCGGGATGCAAAAAAGAAATTTTGCCAGGATCTGAAAAATGATAGCTGTCACATTCATGAGGTGTTGTGAAGAAATGGCTATGTTGAAAATTTGGGGTTCAAATATTGAAATTTGCCAAAGATACGAGCCTGTGTTTGCAAATTTCAATGCAGGATCATAACTTTGTGATTTATTGTGCCAACCTACTCTTGCCCTGTGCACACACACACAGCCACACTGGGGCCAAGAATAAATTGTATTTGTGATTTCTGTAACTATAACATTTCTCTTTAGCCCCCAATAGTTGACAAAGTGTTGGCAGCTACCTCTATAACCCTAGGGCCTTCAAAGTTCATCCACTCTGAATCCTAGTGAAACAATCACGGGATGTAAGAATGCATGGGATAGACATAAAGGAATTCTGGAGGTCAGGGTTAAGGGGCAACAGACTTCTAGGAAAACATAGAGTGAACTTACAAGCTCAAATGGGCAGACTGGGTGGGCCATAGGCCCTTATCTGCCAACACTGTCTATCTATCTATGTATCTATGTATCTATGTAGTGCGCTAAAATATCTTACTCACCCTCTCTCCCTCCTCTCGCTCTCTCTGCTATTTCTTTCACCCTCTCTCCCCCTCACTATCCCTTGTTCCCCCTCGCTCCCTCTCTCTCTCACTCTCTCTCTCTCTCTCACTCTCCTCTCTCCCACTCATACAACTAATTGCTTCTGACACTAATACTTAATGTACTCCCAATGTTTGCCAGATATTCAATTGTTAGCTCTACCACCCTATACCACTATTACTATGTTGTATGCTTTATTGCCAATGTTTGCAATAGTTCCTCTAATGCAGCCCAGTTCTTTCTTCTCTGCTTACTATGACGTATTATAATTGTCCAAGGTTTGCTTGTATATTACTTAGCTAACTCCCCTTCATCTGTTTCGTTAACCCCTTCTTCCTGATGTGGAACCTTTGTAAATTAGCTTTGTTTAGCTCAAAGGTACTTGTAATATGAGATGAAATAAATAAATAAATAGTCTGTCTCTCTCCCTCTCTCTTTTTCCTCCTCTGGATGGTGGCACAAGTCAAAGACTTATTTTGCCTGTCTGCTCTTACCCTGTGTACACACACAGGCACACTGGAGCCAAGAATAAATGTTATAGTCACAGAAATCACAAATAAAATTTCTCTTTGGCCCCCAATAGTCTCTCTTTCTCTTTTTACCCTCTGGATAATGTGAATAAATGGCTATGTTAAAAAAATTGGAGTCACAATAATAGGAAATGATGGAAGGGTTTGGGCTTTATTGGACCAACAAGTGTCTTGTACAAAAATGGAATTATACACAAGCTTTTGGGACCTCACAGGTCCCTTCTTCAGATGAATAGCAAAACTGAGCAACACAAGCAGTACAGTAGTAGCCACAGACACTGCAAGCTATTTCCCGAAATTTCTGTGATATTTCCAGAAATATCGGATGCTTTTTGCATTTAAACAGTAGGAGCAGCAGACAGAAACTCTTCAGAAATTTCGCAAATATATATATATATCCACTGTGAAGCAATTAAAAAAAATGCTGGAATACAGGCAAAGACATCAAACTGACCTCACACCCCTAGTGGTCACTTACAGCCCCATGCTAAACCCCCTTCAGCAAATTATTAAAAAACTGCAAACCATGCTGAGAGAAGATGAAGCACTGAAGGACATCTTCCCTGAACCACCTGTCATTGCCTATAAGCAGCACCCCAGTCTCTTGAATATAATAATTCATAACACACTCCCAGAAAACCATAATAACTAAGAAACAAGAGGGACAACAACATGCAACATGGCAAGGTGTAAGACCTGCACCCACATATGCACACAGGCCACCATCAAGACAAACCAGAACAAAATTATACAAATTAATGGATCCTACACATGTCAATTCAGCAATGTTGTTTACCTAATTCAGTGCATGAAGTGCACAAATGGATGCTATATTGGAGAAACTAGTAAACCACTGAAAACCAGGATGAATCACCACTGTCACACAATAGTAAACCAGATTATTAGCACTCCAATGGGAAACCATTTTTCCCCAAACAGATCACTCTCTCTTGGATTTATCTGTCTTGATACTAAGAGGCAACTTCAAAAACACACTGGACAGAAGGACATGGGAACCGAAACTGTTAAATAATTTAAATCTAACATTTCTGGACTGAATCTGGACATTGGATTCATGACACACTATGGTAAACTGTAATTCTCTTTTTTAGTGTGGACTAAATCTTGACATTATTTATCATACTTTGGTTCCCTATTTCTCTTGTTATTGTTTTTTTCTGAGTTCCTGCCTAATCTTTTTTTTACATCCTCCCTGCCTCTGCTAAAAACTCTTCAGCTCAGTCCTGCCAACTCCCTGATTGTTTTCACACCTACTGTTTATACTACCTCACACTCTGTCTGGGCCTTTGTTCTTTTATGTCTTGATTTTCATGCATTTCTTGGCATCTCCTGTCTATTCTACCCTTACAGCCTACCTCTAATCTCAGATCTTTCTTATCTTTTCCTTTGTTTTTCCCTCTCCAGCTTCCTTTCATCTCCTACAGACAAGCCCACTCCCCTTTTCTTCTCACTCATTTTTATGTTGGCTCTCGTGCTTGCACGCCAGCCAACATCTTGCGGTGGTAGCAAATTTGGAGTTGCGACCAGTGTTGGGCGAATGCAGGGCATGCATCAGAAGGTGCGTCCCTCATTCCCCAATCAGCCAGCAGCAGGCTCTGACCTCACACATACCAAATGTGGCCACCAGAACAATGAAAAGGTCCACTGCAATGAGAGTGAAGCTCTCATGCAGTGTGGCCACAACACGCCTCCCAAAGTGCAGGCAACATGGCGGCAGTGACTGCCACCGCTGCCTATCTCAATGCCGATGGGGGAGCCCACTCCCTGTCGGCATAATGTGCCCACTCACATGTACAATGTATGCCGAGGGGGTGGCCAAACCCCCTCAGCATCATGCGCCCCCCAACAGTTTTCCTTTGCCGATGGGGGACCCAATCCCCATTGGCATTTATCCCCTGTCCCATTTTATTTTGCCAACAGGAAGCCCACTCCCCATCAGCATAATGTGTCTCCCCTGCCCTTTAGTTGCTTGCCAAGGGGGTGCCCAATCCCCCTCAGCTCATGTGTTCCCCCCAGTATGTGCCAACGGTGGTGCCCAATCCCCTGTCAGCTGCAGAATCCCCCCCCAAAAAAGACTTAGGTGACATGCTGGGAGCCCACCCCAGTGTGCCAAATACCCTGCAAAAAAAAAATCCCACAATATTTTTTTTTTTTTTAAAAGCTGTGAAAAAGAAAATGGTCCCTCACTGTCTCCCAGGCCCCGTGCAACCCAAGCCCACCCTCTGTGCACCCGCCTCCCCACACCCCCTTACTCCATACTTACCTCCAGAGTCCGGCGTGATGATCTTCGGTGGACTGGGAACATGTCTGCACTCTTCAAAGCTGACCATGAACTGACGAAATGCCAGTAAGCTGTATAATGGTATAAATAGGTTTTTTCAACTTTGATGCATATCTCGGGCATTGTTTTGAAGTTTTGCACCAAATTTTCAACATGGGGTTTTTGGGACCCCTCCTCATGAATTCTGCCGCTGTCATGGCATTATTCGTCCCTGAAAGGTGATTTCGCTGTCACTGCGTGGGATCACCTTTTGGAACCAATTAACAAAACAACAGTGCCACTGTTCATGAGGGGAGCTCTCAAAAAGCCTATGTTGCAAATTTGGTGAAAAAAGTAAAAAAATGGCTGCTTTACGAGCGTGCGTTGCGCAGTTGCTATTCACGCTCGTAACTTTGTGAATTTGCAATATTTTCACGCCAGAATTTCAACATTGGCATTTTTCCACACCTCGTTGAGAACAATATAGCTGTCATTTTTCACATCCTGGCCCAAATGTGTTTTCGCACTTCCAGCACAGAATAGCACGGTCGCTGTGGGAAATCAGTGTTTGGGACAGATTACAAAAATGACAGTGACACTGTTCATGAGCAGAGGTCCTAAAATGCCTGTGTTGAAAATTTCATGATGATACTCCATAAAATGAATGAGTTACGAGCGTGCATTGCGCAGTGTGCACGTACGCTCATAAATTCGTGAATCTGTAATATTTTCACTCCAGAGTTTCACACTTGGCATTTTTACACACCTCCTTATGAATAGTACAGCTGTCATTTTACATATCCTGGACGAAATGTCTTTTCACACGTCTGGCGCAGAATAGCACGGTTGCTGTGCAAAATCACATTTCAGGATAGTTTGAGGAAATAACGGTGACATTGTACGTGAGCAGAGGTCCTCAAATGCCTATGTTGAAAATTTGGTGCCGAAGGTCCATAAAATTACTGTGTTACAAGCTTGCATTGCGTAGTTTCCATGCACCCTTGTAACTTTGCAAATTTGCAATATTTCCATACCAGATTTTCAACACTGGCATTTTTTCACACCTCCTTATGAACAGTACAGCTGTCATTTTTCATGTCCTGCCCAAAATGTGTTTCCAAACATGTGGCACACAATGGTGTGGTTGCTGTGGGAAATCAACTTTTGCGACAGATTAACAAAATCACAGCGCCATTGTTCATGAGGGGAGATCCCAAAATGCCTATGTTAAAAATGCTGCTGACAAACTCCCAAAAATAATTGGGTTACGGACGTGTGTTGCGCACTTTCTATGCATGCTCATGACTTCACCAATTTTTCATATTTTCACTCCACATTTTTAACATTGCCATTTTTTATGCCTCCTCATGAACAATACAGTTGCCATTCTCCATATCCTGCCCAAAATGTGCTTTTGTCCCTGTGCCACCAAATGGCATAGCTGCTGTGCAAAACCACCTTTCAGCTAACAAACTGATTGTGCCGCTTTTCATGAGGTGGGCTCACAAACAGCCCATGCTGAAAATTTGGACTGAAAATACCACCGCACGCCTACGGTGTTAGGGTTTCTAACTGTAGCACCCTACACAGTACAAACTGACAGGCACCAGGGGTGTGACTTGGGATCATCGGATGTAATGCTCGTGCCATTCCACCCCCACCCCCACCCTGCAGCCACTGACAGACATCTTGGTGTGCCTTGCACTGTTTGGCCACAACATTCACCCCATTCTCCTATAGTGCACCCATGTCAGCATATTTCCTTATGGAATGGGGTAAGTATAATGCCCAAAGACCCCAATGCACACCACAACACTTGTCAGTATCTACAGGGTAGGTTGAGGTACAATGGCATGAGTGTTATAGCTGATGACCCAAAGGCACACCCCAACGCCTGCCGCTCTCTGCAGGGTGGGTGTGGGGTTGGCGTCACTTCAGTACTTCACTGCCATTCCTATTATGCATCTCTAGCTCTGGCGCTAACAATGCCAATGACAGCAAGACAACATTCGGCATTGACAAATGCTTGTTTTACTTTGCATCTTACACAGACTTTTTATCTCTAGTCTTCTTTTATCACTTTCCTACTTCACTTCCTGTTTTTTTTTAGTTACTCCACAGTGGATATATATATATATATATATATACATACTGCTTTTGTTGCTCAGTTTTGCTATTCACCTGAAGAAGGGACCTGTGAGGCCCTGAAAGCTTGTGTATTATTCCATCTTTGTGCAAGATAATTGTTGGTCCAATAAAAGGTATCAAGCCTTTCATCATTTCTTGTTTTCCAAGGACCAATATGGCTGGAATCTCTTTTTACAGAGTCACAGTACTGAAATTTGCCAAAGTAACGAGCCCGTGTTAGCAAATTTCAATGCAGGCTCATAACTATGTGACTTATTGTGCCAGCCTAGTCTTGCTTTATGTAAACACACAGCCACACTAGGGCCAAGAATAAACTTTATTTGTGATTTCTGTAACTATAAAATTTTTCCTTGGCCCCAAATAGTCTCTCTCTCTCTCTCTCTCTCTTTTCTCCTCTCGATGGTGGCACAAGTCAAAGACTTATTTTGCCTGTCTGCTCTTGCCTTTTTATTTTAAAAGGGTATCATGCAACCCGGTTAGAAAACTACTAGCTAAGGTCTTAAGAAACGCAAGGCACAGTAGTGATAGACTAGACCTTAAGCTTATCATCCTAACCCTAGATGAAGTTCTCCTACATATAACTAAGATTCTAAACCTTTCTCTTACACTGGGACAATTTCCTGATGCCTGGAAAACAGCCATCATAACTCTGGTGCATAAAACTGGTGATTGTTCCTTACAAGGTAACTATAGGCCTATATCCATTCTCCCTCCACTCTCCTAGTTGCTCGAGCGAATTGTTACCAACCAGTTTGGTGCTTATCTGGACACATACTCCATCCAGTGCCCACAACAACATGGCTTTAGAAAGGGACACAGTACTACCACAGCATTATTAGAATTCACAAGCTTCATACAACAGGCAATTGATCAAGGATTGTAAGTGCAGCCTTTGTTGACCTAACAAAAGCCTTTGACTCAGTGAATCACACACTGTTGCTTGGCCAACTCTCTAAAACTGGTGTTGCCCCAAACACCCTGAAATGGTTCGGAAGCTACCTCAGTGATAGACTGTAGAGGGTGAGGATATCAAATGTAGTTTTGGAGCAGAGTGCTCTCTGATCAGGGGTACCTCAAGGCTCAGTCCTGGGTCCCTTATTGTTCAGTATTTTCCTGAACGACCTTCCAGCTGTCTGTAACCAGCGTACTCTCCTATACGCAGATGACGCGGTCATCTTTACTAGCCACCTGGATCCAAAATGCTCTTGAAAACAGCCTTCAACAAGGCTTCACAGAAGCAGAGAGATGGTTTAATAATCACAAACTAGTGCTAAACTACAAAAAAACTAACGTCCAGCTGTTTTCGTCCTCTCGGAATAAGTTTAAGGCCAATCAACTCACTATCACCAACAACCACGGAGACGCTCTTGAACAAACTCAGCTTTTCAAATACCTAGGTCTAACCCTGGATAGTCACCTTACCTTTGTGCCTCACATTGAAAATGTTGCCAGAGATGTTAATACCAGAATTGGGCTCCTCTTCAGACACGGACGAAGTCGTACCCAAGAAGCCCTGAAGGTTGCAGTTCAAAGCTCGGTCCTCTCGATCATTGATTATGGTCTAATCATATACTGTGCTGCAACCTCCACATCTCTTAAACAACTCACAGTGGCCCTGAACAAAGCCTGTAGATTAGTTATGGGTGCTGCGCGCATCACTCATACCTGTGAGCTATATGAGCAATCTGGCTGGCTCCAACTAAGTAACAGGATCAAATATCAAACCTGCCTCCTGTCCAAAAAAGCTCTACTTGGATTACTAACCCCAAGCATTGGTTGCCTGCTAAACAAATCCCCTAAGACCCAACATACACGTACCTCAGTTTCTGACCTCCTTCTAGTACCCCACTGTCGGACTGCTCAATACCAGCAATCCTTTCAATACAGAGCCCCCCTGTGGTTTAATAATCTAAGCAACCAACTGAGCAGTCTTTCTAGTCTGTCCCAATTTAAATTTATGCTTCGTTAGTATCTCCTAACCGAAAGTGGTTATGATTGTTACACCTAGTTTCCCACTTCTGCAGACACCCTTATACCACTTTTTTCACTCTCTGAGGCTCTTACTTGGCTTCCTGTTTCATTTCACCTCTCCTGACAGAACAATTTCCACTTTCCCCCTGCCACTTCCTCCCTTACCTCACCCCCTCCTTGCTCTTATCGCACTGACTCCCCTCTTCCTGGACCTGTCCAGGACCTCTGGTCCCCACTCTCCGTTATCTTCTTCCTCTACATCTGCCCTCCTTTTCCCCTCTTTTACCCCTTCTCCCACCTTAGTCTCCCCTTCCTCTCACCTTATGACAAGGCCTCTGGCTGCCATATTTTCTTTTCCTTCTCTATCTGGATTCTGCCCTCTCATCTCCCCTACCCCTTCCTTACTCTTCCCCTCCCCCCATCTCTGATTAGCAATGTTGCTTCAAATGTACCTTATGGTTTTCTATGCTTGCTTGTAATCTTGAGTGTGTAGCACTGTTCCCACTTATTTACCAGTTGACTTGCTGTGCTCCGATAATACCATGAATGTTGTCTTCCCGCCCCATCGATACCATTAATGTTGTTTAGATCTCCCTACCTTATTGTAACCCTTTCCTTTGAAGTGGAACCTTTGTAAATGAGCTGCCCCAAGCTCAAAGGTATTTGTAATCCAAGATTTAAATAAATAAAAATAAATAAATAAAAAACACACACAGCCACAGAATAAACTTTATTTGTGATTTCTGTGACTGTAACATTTCTCTGTGGCCCCAATAGTCTTTTTCTCTTTCTTTTTTGTATTTTATTTTTTTATTTTATTGAAATCTAGGATTACAAATACCTTTGAACGGAACTGCTCATTTGCAAAGGTTCCATTGCCTAAGGAATGGGGTATACATACACAAAAGTTGACATAATAATACATAGTTGCACAATAAAAAGAAGCAAGAGACTGAGGCTTAGGAAATTCCAGTAATTCAAAATGTGCCAAATGTTAGGTAGCATGACATACCAGCCAAGGGCAATCTTAGAAATAAGCGCTTCAGGTGAGAAAGAGGGGAAGGGGTATGCAGGCAGGAAGGCCGTTTTTCTCCTCTGGATGGTGGTACAAGTCAAATATTTATTTTGCCAGCCTGTTCTTGCCCTGTTCACACACACACACAGCCACACTAGGGCCAAGAATAAACTTTATTTGTGATTTCTGTAACTATAACATTTATCTTTGGCCCCAAATAGTCTCTCCCTCTCTGGCTCTTTTTCTCCTCTGGATGGTGGCACAAGTCAATGACTTATTTTGCCTGTCTGCTATTACCCTGTGTACATACACAGTCATACTGGGGCCAAGAATAAATGTTATAGTCACAGAAATCACAAATAAAATGTATCTTTCTCTCCCAATAGTCTATCTCTCTCTCTCTTTTTCCTCTCTGGATGGTGGCACAGGTTAAATATTTATTTTGCCAGCCTGCTCTTGTCCTGTGCACACACAGAGCCACACTGGGACAACCAATAAACATTATTTATGATTTCTGTAACTATAACATTTCTCTTTGGCCACCAATAGTATCTCTCTCTCTTTTTCTCCTCTGGATGGTGGCAGAAGTCACCAAGTTATTTTGACAGCCTGCTCTTGCCCTGTGTACACACACAGCCACACTGGGGCCAAGAATAAATTTTATTTGTGATATCTGTGGCTATAACATTTCTCTTTGGCCCCCAGTAGTCTCTCTCTCTCTTTTATTAGTTGCTGTAGGAGTGGTGGTGGATTCAAGGACATGAGGAACAGGGCTGATATTTTTTGTATGCTAATTTTTGATGATCCCTGGGGGTTGGGGTGTGCAATGACACCAGCATCAGCCTTGATCCCCTTCCCATTGCATGAGGCACCAGCAGTGGTAATACCCCCAGCCTCCATCAGAGGTGCACAGTGCATTGGACACTCTTCTGCCCTCCCCCCAGAGAAGGAGAGCTGTCCCTGGGACACTCAATCCTACTGCAACTGGCTGGCCCTCCAACTCCCGAGTCAGTCTCTGACTCTGGGATGTAGGTGCAGCCAGAAGATGCTTGTATGTTGCCATGATAACTTTGCAATTTTTTCACATTTTGAAACCAAATGTTCAACATAGTCTTCTTATCACCTTACCTCATACAACCCATAGGTGAAAATTTCTTAATTCGAGGCAAAACGTCTTTCCCTGCACAGATGTGGAAAGTCATTTTGTGCAGAATGTAAGAAATGACAGCTGAAGTGTTCATGAGGTGGTGTGAAAAAATGTCTATGTTGAAAATTGTGAGTGAAAATATGAAAAATTGGCAAAGTTACACACATGCATCAGAAAATGTCATTGAATGCACATAACTCAGGCATTTTTTGGTACTTTTGTTCCAGATTTTCAACATGGCCTTTTTGGGACTCCATCTCATGAACAGTGGCACTGCCATTTCATTACTCAGCCCTGAAAGGTTATTTTGTGCAAGGATCTTGCCATTCCATGCCACAGGTGCGCAAACACATTTCGGGTAGGATGTGAGAAATGACAGTTGAGCTGTTCATGAGGTGGTGTGATAAAATCAGTATGTTGACAATTTGAAATAAAAATATAAAAAATTTGCAAAGCTATGTGCCTGCTTAGAAACTGCACAATGCACGTTCATAACACAGCCATTTTGGGGAATTTTTTCACCAACTTTTCAACATAGGTTCATAGGATATACAAGTCTGAGGGACAGGCACTTAATTAGACTTGCCAACATTAATTAATGATGGTAGACAAATTTGTTCTCACCCATATATAAGTCAAGTTCTTGTTTAAAAAGATTCAGAGATTGACTTGATACCACATTTGCAGGGAGGGAGTTCCACAAATGTGGAACTCTTTGTGATACAAAGTTTTTCCTCTGTACTGTTTTACATAATTCATTATATAATCTGAGATTATGTGATCTAGTACTCTCTAAGGGTGATTGTCTAGTTAAACAGTTAGATTCCAGGAACAATTCATCCTCAAATGCCTTATAGGCCCAACACATATCACCTCTAAGAAACCTATATTTTTGAGAAAAAAGTCCTAAATTTCTAAGTCTACCACCATATTCCAAGTGTGCCACTTTAGAGACTGACTTAGTCATTTTACATTGGACTGATTCATACATTTTCACATCATTAATGGCAGTAGGTGAACAAAAAGGGGCACAATATTTCATATGTGTTCTAACCGTAGTCGTATATAATGGAATCAGAACCTCAGCTTCTCGACTTTTTATATGTTTTAAAATACATCTGAGTATACCATGACATTTTTTAGCAGTCATATTGATATGGAGGTTCCATTTTAGGTTATTAGAGATTGTCACACCCAAATCTCGTTCAGAAGTAGTTCCTTCAAGCTTTGTATTATTTATATGGTAATTGGCCATGCAGTTATTACCTCCCAGATGCATGACTTTACATTTTTCAATATTAAAAACTAATCCATGATTATTTGCCCAAGAATAAAGGTTATTTAGGTTATCCTGGAGCAATTTGACAAATGCTTTATTATTAACAATTCCTCCAAGTTTACTGTCACCAGCATATTTATGCAACCATATACTGCTATTTGCTTGCATACCAGAAATCATGATATTAAATAATATTGGACCAAGCACAGACCCCGAGGTACTCTGCTACTAACAGTAGACCAATCGGACCTACATCCACACAGAACTACCCTCTGTTTCCTATTCTCCAACCAAGAAGAGATCCATTTGATAATATTACGATGTAAGTGTAATTTATATAGCTGATATAAAAGATGCTTATGTGATACCGTAGCAAATGCTTTTTCATAGTCCAGAAAGAGAACATCAACAGGCAATCCTTCATCCAAGGCTTTACTCACTGGCTCAAAAAAGCTAATTAGACTAAACATACATGATTTTCCCTTTGTAAAACCATGCTGTGTAATATCAGTATTTCCTGATTTATATAGGTGTTCAGTAATTTTTTACTGTAATAACCTTTCCATAAGCTTACCAATACTTGAGGTTAGGCTTATGGGCCTATAATTGGTACTGTCATTTTATTACTTGGCACTGAAAGATGATTCCACACAGAGACCACAAAATCACCTTTTCAGACTGAGTAATGAAACAACAGTGCAAGTGTTCATGAGGTGGGGTCCCAAAAAACCCTTGTTGAAAATTTGATGCAAAAAGACCTAAAAATGACCAAGATATCAACAAAAGTTCAAAATGCCATAGACTGTCATTATATGGCACCTACCTTTATTCTTCAGTTCTCTGTTAGTACTTGGTACTTGGTAGAGTGGACAAAAGAAGGCTGAAGCCCATCGAGGATGTCCTCCACACATGTGGATCATTGGTTGATTATGTTTTTTTCCAGAAGCCATTTGTCGAGTTTAATTTTAAAAGTGTTTATATTTTGACAATCAACAATGTCATGTGGTAAAGCATTCCAAACTCTCGGGGCTCTAACAGTAAAAAACTGTTGTCTTTTGTTTGTTCTGGTTCTATTAATCACTATTTGTTTATCATGTATTCTGGCTACAATCTTTCTAGATGAAAAAGATAATCCACATAAATTCATTAATGTAGGTGAATGCATAATCTTAAATAACTGGAGTAAGTCACCCCTTAATCTTCTAAACTCAAGAGAATAAAGCCCTGTTCTCTGAAGCCTAGTAGCATAGTCTAGTGAAGAAAGATGTGGTATTATTTTTGTTGCCCTTCTCTGAACCCCCTCAACTCTATTGATATCCATAGCCAAATAAGGACTCCAAAAAGGTGAACCATAGTCCAAATGAGGTCTAACATGGGTCCTGTACAAAGCCATAATACACTCCTCGGTTTTAAGAGTGAATGTATTATTTATTCTGTGCAAAAGAGCATTAGTTTGATTAGCAACTTTATTACAATGACTGGAAAAAGATAGTTTGTTGTTTACAAGAATACCCAGATCTTTCTCAATAGGAGATTCCCTAACTATTGTATTATTAATATATGTTTGCTTAATGTTATTTTTACCCATATGTAACACTGAACATTTAGATACGTTGAATGACATTCTGTTAGTTGCTGCCCATAATTCAATTCTCTTAAGATCATTTATGAGGGTATTCCTATTTGAGTCACTGTCCACAGGACCACCCAATTTAGTGTCGTCTGCAAACTTTGACAGCATATTGTTTGATAAAATAGAAAGGTCGCTAATAAATATCCCAACAGTATGGGACCCAACACTGAGCCCTGAGGGATACCACTCAACACCAATCCTTCATCAGAATGTTCCCCCGTTAACTCTAACGGTCTGTGTTCTTTTATAGAGCCAATTATTGACCCAGGACACAATACATTTAGAAAAACCTAGTGATGTAAGTTTATTTATTAGTAAGGAATGTGAAACCTTGTCAAAAGCCTTACTATAATCAAGCAGTATAACGTCTACTGGAATGTTTGAATCAAGGTTCATGCTGATTGAGTTATAAAAAGCTAGCAGATTGGTGGTACAAGAATGCCCAGCTTTAAACCCATGTTGCGTAGTGTCATTTAAATTCAATACCAACATCTCCTCTTCAATCAAGTTTTTAATATGTTTTTCCAATAGCTTACATGGAATAGAGGTAAGGCTAATGGGTCTATAATTATCTGCTTTGTGATGGGACCCTTTTTTAAAGATTGGTGTGACAGTGGCAGTTTTCCAGTCTAAGGGTACATTGGACTCACTAAGAGATTTATTGAAGATGATGGAGAGTGGAGTAACAATATAGTTGTATGTTCCCATAAGAAATTTGGAAGTTATGTTATCAGGTCCTGGACTTATTGTAGATTTTAATGTATTCAAAAGCTTGATAGTATCGGATATAGTAATAGTATAACTGGGTAAATCACCAGACTTTGCATATGTTATAGGTTCAGTATCTTGTTCGAAAACTGAACAGAAAAATATATTGAATTCGGATGCAGTAACCTTGTCAGAAAGAATAGTGATATTGCCTACCATTAATGGGCCTATTCTTTTAGTTTCTCCCTTTTTATTATTTAAATATGAGTGTAGACTCTTGTGTGAGTCCTTAGTGTGAGCTATTCTAAATTCTAAATTCTGTTTAGATGTAGTAATTAACGTTTTGAGGTCTCTAACTGCTTTCCTATAGTCTAATAACTTCCCCTCTAATGATTCGGATTGACATTTTTTTAAATGAATGAATAGTTTACGTTTATGGTTACTTAATCTTTTTATGTTGTTATTATACCAAGCAGGAATTTTGCCTTTATTATTGTATTTCCTTCTTACTGGGACATATTGTTTTTCTAGATCATATACAATGTCTTTAAATGTATTCCATGCATCCTCACCTTTGAAGAGTGCAGACTTGTCCAGGTCCACAGAAAAAGCCAGTCGCTGTCCTCCAGAAGTAAGTATAGGGTAAGGGGTGGGAGGTGGGTGAGCAGAGGGGAGGTCGGGATGGGGAGGGGAAGAGTACGAGGGACTGCTCTCTTCTTTACAGGTTACATTTCTTTTAAAAAGATGTCAGGGGACTGTTTTCTTACAGGGGGATCACTGACATGGGGATTGGGCCCCCCGATGTCAGACCGTGCTGGGAGGATGGCTGACATGGTGATTGGACACCTGATGTTGGACACCAAGGGGGAGGGGGGATCGACGACATGGGGATTGGGCACCCCAGGTAGGCTGAACATCCATGTAAATCAATGGGCCAAAGCCCACTCGAATTAGAGTGGCTTGGTCCTTTGAAGTGCATGACCATTCAGCCCACTGAGCAGAAAGTTGCTTCAGGACCACACAAAGTGGTCATTGGGGTAAACTGCCAAGCCTCGGGTTCTGTGAACTGCAATGGGCTCAGCATCAACCCCCCCCGAAATCTCATATTACAACAATACGTTGGTTTGCACAAGTGCAACCAATGCACAAAGCATTAGAAGTTTACTGTCAAATGGCAAGAAATCAAGATTTGCCAGTGAACATATGGATAATGTCATAGACAAGTTATATGAAAATAGACAGGCGCACACTCTACTGAGTCCTATAAACAGAATGTGTTCGATTATCAGCATATTTTGGGCAAATATTAAATGGCAAAAAATTATAATACTTTGGATTATGTTGAGTACTTCAGGAGGGACAGAAACAAGAATGAATAAATCTCAAATGAAACCAGAACCCACAACCTCAATTAGGTACCTTGTGGAAAATTGGAAAAATACAGTGAGAGCAGCAAGAGGAAGGAGGCAGCTGCTAGAACTCTTCTACCGGGACTAAAGAACAAGAACTCCACTACTGGGACCTTCAATTAGGGGAAAAAACAAACAAAAACAAAACAAAAAAACAAGAGTTGGTGTGCTTGTCTGAGTTAGAGAACGGGAACTGTTATCTATGCTGTTAGCTAGGTGAAGAGAATAGTTGTAAATTAGGGGGCGCGACTTAGGCAACAGAACGCCAGGTGTCTGTATTTAAAACTTCCCTGGTTAGCTTTTGGCAGAGAGCAGTAAGAGGAAAGAGGCAGCTGCTAGAACTCCTCTACCTGGACTATATAGCCTTCCCTTCCTCCCCTTCCCCACCTTAGCCAGTTCCACTTGTATAGGCACTAAATTTGAGTAACAACAGGAACTTCCTGATTGGGAGAAGGAAGGGAGTGATCACAAATGCACAAAAGACTTACCATCCCAGAAGGGAAAGAATAGCTCTCCCTCACTCCCTAGCTGCTAAAGGTCTGTCTTTGAGTATGTAAGAAGGAGATTACTGAGGAATACAGGAACTTCCTGTCCCAGTACAGGAATGGCAGGAGCTGAAGGCATGGAAGCAGTAGGAAAGTAGGGAGAAAAAAAAAGTAAATGGAGAGAGGAAAGAGAAAGCATACAAAACAACAGTCGAGGGGTCACAGATAAGACATGATGGGAGTGGTGCAGTGCAGTGGCTGTGGAGCGGCAGACTTCTAGGAGACATTCTGGAGGATGTGGTGTTGTCCCATCTGCAGGCACCTCTCTGGGGCTGAGGGAGGAGGTTGCTCATCTCCAGGCTGAATTGACCAGGATTCGGGGGAACCTCTTCTCTCACCCAGGGATCACCAGGGCTAACACCGCTGCCTCAGAGGTTGCCAAAAAAGAGGAGCGGTTGGACCATGGTGGACTCAGGGAGGGTGAGGGTGGTGGAACAGAGATGCATCCCTCCAGTTGTACCTCTCCACAATACGTACACTGTTCCAGCAGAGTGTGGTTCCTCTATGGAGGCACCCACAGTGGAGACCAAGGAGGATTAACATAGAAACATAGAAACATAGACTTTGACGGCAGATAAGGACCACTTGGCCCACCCAGTCTGCCCATTTCCCTACCTACTGGATAAGCTGCAGATTCTAGTTAACCAACAGCCTATTTCCTGCAACCCCCCACTATAATTGCCTTATGTCTGTCCCATGCATGTTTGAATTCCTCCACTGTTTTAGACCCCACAACCTCTCCAGGAAGGCGGTTCCATGCATCCACCACTCTCTCCGTGAAAAGAATTCTTCACATTACCCCTGAGCCATTCCCTCTAACTTTAAATTGTGCCCCTTGTTCTTACACATCTCTTTTCTGAAAGATGCTACCCTCCTGGACTTTGTTGATTCCTTGAGGTACTTAAAGTTTCTATCATGTCCCCGTCCCTCCTTTCATCAAGGGTATACATATTAAGCTCTCTCAGTCTCTCTTCATATTGTTTCTGATGTAGACACTGCACCATTTTAGTTGCCTCCTCTGGACTGCTTCCATCCTGTCTATGTCCTCGTGAGATGAGGTCTCCAAACTGCACGCAGTACTCCAGATGGGTCTCACCAACTGTCTGTATAGAGGGATAACCACTTCCTTTTCTACTTGTGATGACCCTCCCTATGCATCCCAGTATCCCCCTGGCTTTCCCTACTGACTTCTCACACTGCATACCCACCTTAGGTCATCTGATATGACTACACCCAGATCCCTTTCCATTATTGTTGTTGTTAGTACCTCCCCTGCTATTGTGTACTCTTCTCCTGGATTTTTATTTCCCAGGTGCATTACTTTGCACTTCTTTGCATTGAATCTAAGTTGCCATATGTCTGACCATTCCTCCAACCTTGCCAAGTCCCTTCTCATCCTTTCTACCCCCCTTGTGTATCAACTCTGTTACAGATCTTTGTGTCATCCACAAAGAGGCATACCTTTCCTTCCAGACCCTCTGCAATGTCACCTATAAAGACGTTAAAGAGGACTGAACCCAGTACTGAGCCCTGAGGTACTCCACTAGTAACCCCCTTTCTTCAGAATGTGTTCCATTCACTATTACCTTCTGTGTCCTGTTGTGCAGCCAGTTTTCTACCCAGGCTACCACCCTGGGACCCACTCCCAGGCTGGCTAACTTGATTATTAATCTTTTGTGCAAGACTGTGTCAAATGCCTTGCTAAAGTCTAGGTAGGCCATATCCACAGCCCCTTCCTGGTCTATTACTTTGGTCACCCAGTCAAAGAAATTGATTCTGGGAACCTCCACAAAGGAGACTCACAGGAGGGCAGCACAGGACCCCCCAAGGGCAGGAAATGACCCCTCATGGGGGACTCATTTGTTCGGGGGTAGAACTGGGGAAGGAAGGGGAGAGGGAGGGAAGGGCCTGCCTGGTGCTATGGCTTGTAGGGACAGGGAGTGAATCCTCAGGGTCATGGGAGCAGCTGCAAGGGGGAGGGAGCTGGATGTCATTGTCCACCTAGGGTCAAATTACCTGGCTACAAATGGGATCAGAGCAGTGTAGAAGGAGTTTGTAGAGCTGGGAACGGGCCTTAGATAAGTAGCATGCATGATAACCTTCTCAGAGGTGCTGCCTGTATATGGCATGGGTGAGGCTAGGGTGGTCCACACCATGGGATTCAATAAATGGTTGAAAAACTGGTGCAGAGCTCAGGGTTAGCTTCATTGAGGACTGGGGGTCCACCTGGAGGGATACAGACCCATACTGACACAATGGTCTGCATCTCCCTGAACTGGTGGCCTTGATGGAAGAGGGATGCCTGGATATCGTAGCAGTCACAGAAACATGGTACACAGAGAACCATGGCTGGTATGTAAACATACGAGGATATACAACCTACAGGAGAGACAGGGAGGGGAGAAGAGGGTGAGGAGTAGCTCTCTATGTAAGAGAAGGGATAAAAGCAAATGAACAAAAGAGTAAACAGGGAGGAGAGGAGGCACTGTGGGTTACCTAAGAGACTGGAAATGGCACCAGAATCTGCACAGGGGTTGTATACAGACCCCCATGTCAGGGGGAGGGAATGAACAAGGATATGATAGAAGGCATCTTTAGGATGGCAGAGAAAGGGGAGATACTGTTGATGGGGGACCTGAATATGCCAGATGTTAACTGGAGCACCTTTGCTGCAGCCACACCCAAAAGCAGGGCCATTCTCGATGCCCTTCAGGTGGCATGCCTCAGACAGCTAGTTTTGGAACCTTGAGAGAGCAATCTTACACCTCATACTCTCAAATGGGGACAGTGAGAGGATCTCAGATCTAGAAGTGGGTTGCCATCTGGGAACAAGTGACCACCAAACAGTGTGGTTCATGATAAACTCAGCTACAGAGTCAAGCCATACAAAAGTGAGGGTTCTGGACTTCAGAAGGGCTGACTTTGGCAAGATGGCAGAGTGCCTTAGAAAAGCACTAGCAAACAGGCTAGAAGGCAGGGTGGAGCAACAATGGGGAAACTGCTGGCATTGAAAGTGGACAATTCACCAGACCAGGACAGAGTACATCCAAGGGTACTAAAGGAACTTACTGAGGAGCTGGCAGGGCCACTAGCAGACCTATTTAACAGTTCACTAGAAACAGGAGTGGTACCATAGGACTGGAGAACAGCACACGTAGTGCCCCTTCACAAAAGCTGACCCAAGGATGATCCAGGGAATTACAGACCAGTCAGTCTGACCTCCATTGTGGGCAAGCTGATGGAGACCATACTAAAGGAAAGATTGGTGAAATATCTAGAGGAACATGGTCTCCAGGACGAGAGGCAGCATGGGTTCATGGGGGGAAGATCATGTCAAACAAATCTGATTGACTTCTTTGACTGCGTCACTAAGACAGTAGACAGGGGCCAAGTGGTAGACATCCTCTAACCTGATTTCAGAAAGGCCTTTGACTCTGTGCCCCACAAAAGGTTGATCAGGAAGTTGGTGGATCTTGGTGTTGGGGAAAAGATGGTCAGATGGGTGGAAAACTGGCTGAGGGACAGTACCCAGAGGGTGGTGGGGAGAGAGTTATCTGGCAACAGAGAAGTAACCAGTGGGGTCCCACAGAGCTCTGTGCTGGGGCCAGTGTTGTTCAATGTCTTCACCAATGACATTGGGGATGGCATTGAAGGCAAAATGTCCAATTCACAGATGACACCAAGCTCTGTGGGCGAGTGGACACAGCTGAAGGGATAAGGGACCTATGGGAAGATCTGGAAAAGCTGGGGAGGTGGTTCAGGATCTGGCAACTTGGCTTCAATGCCAAGAAATGCAAAGTTATGCATATTGGAGTCAAGAATCCAAGGCCAGAGTACTACCTGGGTGGAGTCCAAGTATCTGCATCAGAGGAGGAGAAGGTCCTGGGAGTAATGATCACTAGTGACCTGAAGCACTCCACACAGTGCAAGAAAGCAGCAGCAAAGGCAAACAAGATGCTGGGATGCATAGCTAGGGGGATCAGTAGTAGGAGAGAGGAGGTTATACTGCCCTTGTACAGGTCACTGGTAAGGCCGCATCTAGAGTATGGAGTTCAGTACTGGTGCCCACACCTCAAAAAGGACAATAACCTGCTGGAGAAGGTACAGAGGAGGCTACAAGATGATAGCCAGTCAGCAGGGCAAGGCATATGAGGAGAGGTTGAGGGCACTGAACATGTACTCCCTGAAAGACAGGGGAGAGAGAGAGGGGACATGAATGGGACATTCAAGTACTTGAAAGGGACAAATAAAGTTGATAAGGAGAGTCTCTTTAAGCTGAGTGGCAACCATATCACAAGGGGGCACAGTCTTAAGCTGGAGGGTGGAAGGTTTAGGAGAGAGGTCAGGAAGCACTTCTTCACAGAAAGGGTGGTGGACACTTGGAATGCACTGCCGGATGAGGTCATCTCATTGAAGACGGTGGGCAGCTTTAAGAGAGGCTGGGATAGGCATAGGGAAAGGTAATCATGGGTAGGGAGGATGGGAGGAGTGGGGAGGAAGGGCAGGGACATTAGCTCAAGCTGTGGACCCTGCAATATGAGCAGACTTGATAGACCAAATGGCCTTCTTCTGCTGGCTTCCTCGTATGTTCATATGTTCATATGAAACATCAAAACTGCCATCACAGAGGCAACAAGCCTTTGTGTGAAGCAAATAAATAAATCAAAATGAAAGAAAAAGGCTCTATGGTTCTCAAAAGAGGTGGTGGTGAAGGTTAAGGAGAAAAAGATAGCATTTAGGAAGTATAAGGAAACACAGAGGGAGTAGGATAGAGAACTGTACCAGTTAAGGCAGAAGGAAGCAGGGAGGGTAATCAGCGGGGCACAGGACCCAAAGCAGCATGGATTCACAGCAGGAAGGTCATGTCAGATGAATCTAATCGATTTCTTTGACTGGGTGACCAAAGTAATAGACCAGGGAGGGGCTGTGGATATGGCCTACCTAGACTTTAGCAAGGCATTTGACACAGTCCCACACAAAAGATTAATAATGAAGTTAGCCATCCTGGGAGTGGGTCCCAGGGTGATAGCCTGGGTAGCAAACTGGCAGCACAACAGGACACAGAAGGTAATAGTGAATGGAACACATTCTGAAGAAAGGGGTGTTACTAGTGGAATACCTCAGGGCTCAGTACTGGGTCCAGTCCTCTTTAACGTCTTTATAGGCGACATTGTGGAGGGTCTGGAAGGAATGGTATGCCTCTTTGTGGATGACACAAAGATCTGTAACAGAGTTGATACACAAGGAGGGGTAGAAAGGATGAGAAGGGACTTGGCAAGGTTGGAGGAATGGTCAGACATATGGCAACTTAGATTCAATGCAAAGAAGTGCAAAGTAATGCACCTGGGAAATAAAAATCCAGGAGAAGAGTACACAATAGCAGGGGAGGTACTAACGACAACAATAATGGAAAGGGATCTGGGTGTAGTCATATCAGATGACCTAAAGGTGGGTAAGCAATGTGAGAAGTCAGTAAGGAGAGCCAGGGGATACTGGGATGCATAGGGAGGGCATCAAGTAGAAAAGGAAGTGGTTATCCTCTATACAGACAGTTGGTGAGACCCCATCTGAGTACTGCATACAGTTTTGGAGACCTCATCTACGCAAGGACATAGACAGGATGGAAGCAGTCCAGAGGAGGCAACTAAAATGGTGCAGGGTCTACATCAGAAACCATATGAAGAGAGACTGAGAGAGCTTAATATGTATACCCTTGATGAAAGGAGGGACGGGGGAACATGATAGAAACTTTTAAGTACCTCAAGGGAATCAACAAAGTCCAGGAGGGTAGCATCTTTCAGAAAAAGAGATGTGTAAGAACAAGGGGGCACAATTTAAAGTTAGAGGGGGGACGGCTCAGGGGTAATGTGAGGAAATTCTTTTTCGCAGAGAGAGTGGTGGATGCATGGAACCGCCTTCCTGGAGAGGTTGTGGAGTCTAAAACAGTGGGAGAATTCAAACATGCATGGGACACACATAAGGCAATTATAGTGGGGGGTTGCAGGAAGTAGGCTGTTGGTTAACTAGAATCTGCAGCTTATCCAATAGGTAGGGAAATGGGCAGACTGGGTGGGCCAAGTGGTCCTTATCTGCCATCAAAGTCTATGTTACTATGTAGAATAGCAAAGGCCCAAACTGAGGAAGAGATAGCCAACTTGGTTAAGAAGGGGGAAAAAACCTTTTATAGGTACATCAGGGAGAATAGAAAGACAAAGGGAGAGATAGTGAGGCTGAATAGAATGGACGGTGGGTGGGCAGAGAGGGACAGTGAAAAAGCAGGGGTACTGTGAATGAATACTTCTGCTCAGTATTCACCAAAAAGGAGGAGGGGGAGGTGCCTAATACAATTAAGAGAAGCACTCTGGATAGTGGGGTCGATCCCAGTCCTTTCACAGAAGAAAAGGTTCTAAAAGAATTCCTAAAACTGAAGGTGGACAAAGCAATGAGGCCTGATGGAATTCACCCCAGAATTCTAAAAGAATTAAGGAGAGAACTAGTGACACCACTGAATACACTTTTTAACAAATCATGGGAGGATGATGTGGTACTTGAGGACTGGAGGAAGGCGGATGTGATTCCCCTTCAAAAATGTGGGAGCATGACAGAGGCAGGAAACTACAGACCTGTCAGTTTGACCTCTGTAGTAGGGAAAGTGATGGAATCACTTCTGAGGGAAATAATTATTGAGTACCTAGAGGCCAGTGGGGCACAGGACCCAAGGCAGCATGGGTTCACAGCGGGAAGGTCATGTCAGGCACATCTAATTGATTTCTTTGACTGGGTGACCAAAGTAGTAGACCAAGTAGGGGCTGTGGACATGGCCTACCTACACTTTAGTAAGGCATTTGACACAGTCCCACACAAAAGATTAATAGTCAAATTAACTAGCCTGGGAGTGGGTCCCAGGGTGGTAGCCTGAGTAAAACATTGGCTGGACAACAGGGCCTGAAGGTAACTGTAAATGAGTCACTCTGAGGAAAGAGGGGTTATTAGTGGGTAATGCAGGGTTCAGTACTGGGTCTGGTCCTTTTAATGTCTTTATAAGTGACATTGCAGAGGGACTAGAAGGAAAAGTATGCCTCTTTGTAGATGACACAAAATCTACAATAGGGTTGATACACAAGGAGGCATGGAAAGGATGAGAAGGGACATGGCAAGGTTGGAGAATGGTCAAAAGTATGGCAGCTTGGATTCAATGCAAAGAAGTGCAAAATAATCCACCTGGGAAACAAAAACCCAGGGGAAGATTACGTGGGGGGAGGTAGTAACAACAACAAAAATGGAAAGGGACCTGGGGGTAATCATATCAGATGACCTTAAGGTTAGCAAGCAATGTGAGAAGGCAGTAGGGAGGGCTGGGGATACTGGGATGTATAGAGAGGCATCACCAGCAGAAAACAGTAGTTGTTATCCTCTGTACAGACAGTTGGTGAGACCTCATCTGGAGTACTGCATCCAGTTCTGGAGACCCCACCTCCACAAGGACATAGACATGATGGTGGAGGGCAATCCAGAGGAGGGCAACTAAATGGTGTAGAGTCTACAAGAGAAGTCATATGAGGAGAGACTAAAGGAGCTTAATATGTATACCCTTGAGGAAAGGAGGGAGAGGGGGGACATGATAGAAACTTTTAAGTACCTCAGTGGAATCAACAAAGTCCAAGATGGTAGCATCTTTCAGAAAAAGAGATGTGCAAGAACAAGGGGACACAATTTGAAGATAGAGGGGGGATGGCTCTGGGGCAATGTGAGGAAGTATTTTTTCACAGAGAGGGTGGTGGATGCATGGAAAAGCCTTCCTGAGGAGGTGGTCTAAAACTGTGGGAGAATTCAAGAATTCATGGGACAGACATAAGACAATTTTTGTGGGGGATAGGAAGAAATAGGCTATTGGTTAAATAGGATCTGCAGCTTATCCGTAGGTAGGGAAATGGGCAGTCTAGGTGGGCCAAGCGGTCCTTATCTGCCATCAAAGTCTATGTTTCTATGTCCAGGAGGGGAACCAAGATTCTAGGTGATAGGTTTAAATGCTTCATTGGCAAGGATTTAAACTAGCCAAGGGAAGAGGCATTGAAAAGGAGCAGCGAAATCCTAGCCCCCCCCCAAAAAAAACAGGGTAGTTAATGAGGTAAACACCAAGATAGAGAAGTCAATAGGGAGAAGGGCAGGGGTAAATGGAGAAAAAGGCAAAGGCAGTAAGGACAGGGATGGGGCTAAAAGGGGTAAGGTCATCAAAAAATGTATGGCAATGAGTACCAATGCTTGTAGTCTGGGTAACAATCTCCCAGAACTGGTGGCCTTGATGGAAGAGGGATGCCTGGATATTGTGGTAGTCATAGAAACATGGTACACAGAGAACCATGAATGGGATGTCAACATACCAGGTTACACAGTCTACAGGAGTGAGAGGGAGGGTGGAAGAGGAGGAGGAGGAGGAGGAGTTCTCTTCATAAGGGAAGGAATCAAAGCAATGGAACTAAAGGGTAAACAGGGAGGGGAGGAGGCACTGTGGGTCATCCTGGAGACAGGAAATGGCACCACAATCCACACGGGTGTTGTATACAGATCCCCATTTTAGGGGGAGGAAATGGACAAGGAAATGATAGAAGGCATCCTTAGAATGGCAGAAAAAGGGAAGATACTGTTGATAGGGGACCTGAATATGCCAGATGTTAACTGGAGCAACTTTGCTGCAGTCACATCCAAAAGCAGGGTCATTGTCAATGCCCTACAGGGGCATAACTCAGACAGCTAGTGTTGGAACCCACTCAGGAGGGAGCAACTTAGACCTGGTACTCTCAAACGGGATGGAGAGATGATCTCAAATTTAGAAGTAGGTAACCATCTGGAACAAGTAACCACCAAACAGTGTGGTTCATGATAAACACAGCCGTAGAGTCAAGCCATACAAAAGTGAGGTAGTGGACTTTAGGAGGGCTGGCTTTGTCAAAATGGGAGATAGAGATGGGTGAATGGTCCCAATTCACTCTCGAGTGATTCTCAGAGTGAAAGCGACTCAGAGTGCTCCGCATGCGAAGCAGAGTATCAAGATTATAATGGGTAAAGCTAAGTCCATTGAAAACAATAACTTGCATTACCCGCCTTTCCCAAACCACTACTCCAATTAATTTAAAGAGAAGTACATTGAAAACAATGTACTTGGCCTCACTTCACCTTGTTTTTAAGCTCCAATTTTGCAGTGATTCGTGGGATTTCAGGTCACATGGGCTCTAGATTGTTCCTCACAGCCTCAGTTTGGGGTAGTGTGTGTAGGAAGCTGAAGGAGAAAATCTGCTCTGAGAGCTCTCTGCGATTCAACCTTCTAAAAGCTGTTAAAAAGTCTTTTTGAGTCATTTTTTTTGCTGAAACTTTAGTTCGTCGATTATAGGCAACCCTCCGGTGCTCATATCATCGAACGTTTATTGTTTGTGTGTGCATTTTGAATGTTAATGTACAACATTCAGTCTGCGTGCTGAGAAACAGTGGAAGTGTGCTTTGGGGGAGGGGCGTATCTGTGGTGTAGGTAGATTAACTTGGAGAAAAAGACAGTGCTTTCTGTTTTGGTGATTATTTCTTATATAATTGTGTTAATGTACACACAGTAATATTTTCAATAATTCTTGAATTTTTTTGCTGATTTTTGTGGTGCAGCAGTGCATAATTTTAGTTTGTTTAAAATATGTGGTTATATTAGTGAAGTTTTCAATTTGATATGCATTACTTAGTGTATGTGTGAGTATGTGTGATGTGTCATCAAATCAGACACCTTTTATTGTGCTACATAATGATTTCAGCAATGTGAACCTGCTATCCACTGCAGCTGTGTGATTATTGTACTTCTTTGTGGTATCTTTACTGGTACTAGTACTAGTGACTGTTACTGCAGCAGTGCAGTACACTGCCCACCCCCGCGGCCCGCCCCAACCAGCAAAGGTATTCTTTTCCAGATTTTAATTTCTGATGGTGAACACTGGTGAGGTGTTGTGCCTTTGTGTCTGCATCTCTTCAGTGCGCAGTGCAATCTTAATCTGTCTGTGCATTTGTATCTCTTTAGGGCCCAATCTCCATCTGTAACTTAAGTCACAGTTGTTTCTTTGGCTTCCCTTCAGAGTACTGGACAGGTGTGGTGCATAATTTTGCATGAACATTGTACTCATTAATATGCATTTTTAAGTCAGGACCATCATCACGAGTCACCGTGATACAAATCACGTCTTCATCATCATGGTCACAAATGCATTTCTCAAATCACTGTTCACGATCAAGTCACTTAATTACAACATTAATTTTTTTTTGTGTACTTGGATGTATTGTAAGCTGTTTTGTAGTATCTCTCCAGGCTTCACCACCCGCCACTGTACTCATCAATGAGGCTTTTAAGTCAGGGAGTTTGTGCTATAGCTCATCGGAAGTACAGCCGTAGGCATTCGTGATTCCCAATACAGTTTTCTATATTGGTTATTTCACACCATCGACAATTAATCACGCTCTTCATTATCACAGTCACAAATGCAGTCACAAATCATGATTCACGATCATGTCACAAATCACAACATTAATTTTTTTACTAGTTACTTGAATGTATTGTAAGCCTGTTTTGTACTATCTCTCCATGCTTCACCACTCCTCCATTGTACTCATTAATAATCATTTTTAAATCTGGTAGTTTTGTGCTATAGCCCATCGGGGAAGTAAAGCCATAGGCATTCACGTTCCTTCCCGTACAGCATGTGAGTTACAGTACTGTAAGCAGTGGTGGGCTAAATTGTTCTAATCTGTCTGGGGAAGTGATTCACTGAGTAACTTGAATCTATGGAGAACTCCACAATGTGAAGCGGAGTACTTCACTCATATTGAGAAGCCTGAAGTCCATTGAAACCAATGACTTTATGCGTTCCGCCTTCCCAAACCACTTCCACCAATTTTAAGGCGTAGTACATTGAAATCAATGTAATTTGCCTCACTTTGCCTTGTAATTGAGCTCCAAATTAAATTCTGCAGTTATTCATGGGATTGCAGGTCACATGGGCTCTAGATTGTTCTGCACAGCCTCAGTTCTGGCCTGGGTAGTGTGTGTGTGTGTGTGTGTGTGTGCAGTGGTAGCTGGAGACATTTTGTTCTCTGAGCTCTGTGATTCAAAACCTCTAAAAGCTGTTTAAAATGCCCTTTTGAGTAATATTTTTTGCTCAAAATTTAGTACATTGATTGTAGGAAACCCTTCTGTGCTCATATCATCAAGTGTTTATTGTTGTGTGTGGATTTTGAATGTTAATTTAGAACAGTCAGTCTGTGTACTGTGAAGTGTTCTTTTGGGGGGAGTATTTGTGGTGTAGGTAGATTAACTGGGAGAAAAATGCAGTCTTTCTGTTTTGGTTATATTTTTCTTGTTTAACTGTGTTAATGTACACACAGTAATATTTTCAGTAATTCTTGACTTTTTGCTGATTGTTGTGGCAGCAGTGTACAATTTGTCTGTTTAAAACATTTGGTTATGTTACTGAAGGTTTTCAGTTTGCTACGCATGACTTGAGTGTGTGTGTTTGTGTGTGTGTGTGTGTGTGTGATGCGTGCCATTAAATCAGACACCTTTTATTGTGTAATAGAGTAATTGCAGCAGTGTGAACCTGCTATCCACCGAACCTGCATGAATTTTTTATACTGCTTTGTGGTATCTTTACTGGTAGTGGATTGTTACTGCCGTGCACTAATCCCACAACTGGCAAAATGTATTCCTTTCCAGATTTGGATTTGTGACTTGTGAGCACTGGTTAGGTGTTGTTGTGCCTTTTCATATGCATCCCTTGAGTGTGCAGTGCAATCTTAATCTGTCTGCGCTTTTGCATGGCACCATTAATTCTGGGAGACTGCATTTCTTGTTACACTCTCATTTCACTTTATCAGCACTGGGGAATTTTCTGGACACAAGACAGTAGCATTTTGGGGATGCACATTAATTCTGGTGACTCTGTGTGTGACCTGACCACTGCGTGCATGACTGAGTGCACCATTAATTCTGGGAGACTTTGCATTTCTTGTTACACTCTCATTTCACTTCATCAGCACTGGGGAGTTTTCTGGACACAAGACAGTAGCACTTTGGGATGCACATTCATTCTGGTGACTATGTGTGGGTGGGATGCTGCCAATATTGTTGTCCTCTGCCTTACTGCATTAAGATGGAATGACAAAGCGAGTAATAATAACAAGGTGAAGTGAGCCTCCGATGGGGCACTAAATGAAGCGAAAGTGCCAACGCTAAGGGCTACTCATGCTCACTTTGCCAGTGGATTTAAATTAACTGCATCTCTATTGGGAGAGTGTCTCAGAAAAGCACTAGTAAACAAGTAAGAAGGAGGGTGGAGGAACAATGGGGAAACATCAAACTGCCATCACAGAGGCAGCAAGCCTTTGTGAAACAAATAAACAAATCAAAATTAAGGGAAAAACACTATAGTTCTCCAAAGAGGTGGCGGGAAGGTTAGGGAGAAAACATAGCATTCAGGATGTATAAGGAAACACAGAAGGAGCAGGACAGAGAGCTGTACCAGTTAAAGCAGAAGGAAGTGAGGAAGTCAGAAAAGCAAGGCCCAAATTGGAGAAAACATAGCCAGCTAGATTCAGAAGGGAATAAAACCTTTTATAGGTACATTAGGGAGCAGAAGAAAAAATCAAGGGAGGGATAGTGAGGCTTAATAAAGGGAGGGTGGGTGGGCAGAAGATGACAGTGAAAAAGCAGGATACTGAACTGAATACTTCTGCTCAGTATTCACAAAGAAGAGAAGGGGTGGTACCTAATACAATCAATAGAAGCACTCCAGATAGGGATCGATACCAGTCCATTCACAGAAGAAAAGGTTCTGAAAGAACTCCTAAAACTGAAGGTGGAAAAAGCAATGGGACTGACAGGATTCACCCCAGAATTCTAAAAGAACTAAGGGGAGAACTAATGACATCACTGACTATCCTTTTTAACAAATCATGGGAGGGTGGTGTGGTGCCTGAAGACTGAAGGAGGGCAGATGTGATTCCCTTTCGCAAAAGTGGGAGCAAGACAGAGGCAGGAAAATACAAACCTGTCAGTTTGACCTCAGTGGTAGGGAAAATTATGGAATCACTTCTGAAGGAAAGAAATGTTGAGTACCTAGAGGCCAGTGGGGCACAGGACCCAAGGCAGCATGGATTCACAGCAGGAAGGTCATGTCAGATGAATCTAATCAATTTTTTTGACTGGGTGACCAAAGTAGTAGACCCAGGAGGGGCCATGGACATGGCCTACCTAGACTTTAGCAAGGCATTTGACACAGTCCCACACAAAAGATTAATATACAAATTAGCAAGTCTGGGAGTGGGTCCCAGGGTGGTAGCCTGATAAAACATAGGCTGGACAACAGGACATAGAGGGTAATAGTAAACGGAGTCCACCTGAAGAAAGGCGGAGTTACTAGTTGCGTATTGCAGGGTTCAGTACTGGGTCTGGTCCTTTTTAATGTGTTTATAAGTGACATTGCAGAGGGACTGGAAAGAAATATATGCCTCTTTGCAGACAACACAAAGATCTGCAACAGTGTTGATACACAAGGGGGAAGGTGGGAAGGATGATAAGGGACTTAGCAAGGCTGGAGAAAAGTTCAGAAGTATGGCAGCTAAGATTCAATGCAAAGAATTGCAAAGTAATGCACCTGGGAAGCAGAAACCCAGGGGGAAAAGTACACAATGTTGGTGGGGGGAGGTAGTAACAACAACAAAAATGGAAAGAGACCTGGGGGTAGTCATATCAGATGACCTAAAGGTTAGCAAGTAATGTGAAAAGGCAGTAGGGATGGTTGGGGGGATACTGGGATGTATAGGGAGAGGCATCACCAGCAGAGATCAGGAAGTTGCTATCCCTCTGTACAGACAGTTGGTGAGACCCCATCTGGAGTACTACAAGCAGTTCTGGAGACACCATCTCCGCAAGGACATAGACAGGATGGAGAGAGCCCAGAGCAGGGCAACTAAAATGGTGCAGGGTCTGCAACAGAAGTCATATGAGGAGAGACTAAAGGAGCTTAATATGTATAACCTTGAGGAAAAGAAGAAGGGGGGACATGATAGAAACTTTTAAGTACCTCAAGGGAGTCAACAAAGTCCAAGAGGCTAGCATCTTTCAGAAAAAGAGATGTGCAAGAGCAAGGGGACACAATTTGAAGACAGAGGGGGGGACAGCTCAGGGGCAATGTGAGGAAGTATTTTCTCACAGAGAGGGTGGTGAACGCATGGAATGGCCTTCCTGAGGAGGTTGTGGGATTAAAAACAGTGGGGGAATTCAAGAATGCATGGGACAGACATAAGGCAATTCTTGTTGGGGTAGGAAGAAATAGGCTGAAGGTTAACTAGGATCTGCAGCTTATCCAATTGGTAGAAATGGTCAGACTGGGTGGGCCAAGCTATCCTTATCTGCCATCAAAGTCTATGGGCCTGATTCTAAATCACATGGTGCAATTCATGGGCATATGTGAGTTGTGCCATGCGCTGCCACGCCAGGACCCTGCACCCCATTCTAAGACAGGCAGGGTCCCCGGCACCTATGCCCCATGACTTGCGGAAGCCACAGGGTTGTGCCACGGGAATGATGCAACAGCCCTGGGTGCCACAAGTCACAGCCCGCAGTTAACTGCCCCCCCGGAGCTCCCTGCCTGTAACACTGATGCAATCACCTGGGGGCCTTGGGGGGGGCTGACTGGGTGGCACAGGCGCATGGTGGAGCACGGCAAAAAACAGACCCTGGAGGTCCTCGAAATTTGGGGTGGGGGCATGACTGTACTGGGGATACGTGAGGGCAAATCAGTGTGTTTTCTGTGGCGCTGCAGGGGAGTCATCCATCATTGTACCAGGATTGATGTCCCTTAGACCAGTTATGTGCTGGTCTTACCCTCGCTGCACCATATGCTGTCTTGAATTATGAGGTGGGTTACGTTAGTTGCCCTTTGGAATAGGGGTGCAGGTGCTGCCATAACTCATGCTTGTGCCATGCCACAGTGGGTTACAAGGGGTAGTGGGTGTGTAGCCAACCTTTGATGCAACTCTCATGCGAGCACGGCCCAACCCGCATCTTCAAATACCAACTTGCGTATCACATGGTGCAAGGTGCGCTTTGCGCTATAAGGTTTGGTGTAAATCACCTTGTGCCAGGTATAACGCAACTTGGAATCGGGCCCTATGTATCTATGTTTCTATTGAAGAGGACTGAACCCAGCACTTATCCCTGCGGTACCCCACTGATCACTTTACCCTCTGCAGAGTGAATGCCATTTACTACCACCCTCTGGGTCCTATTATCCAACCAGTTATCTGCCCACTTCATTACCTTCTTTCCCATCCCCGTGCACCACAGCTTGTTTAATAGCCTTCTGCACAGCACGGTGTCAAAGACCTTGCTGAAATCCAGGTACTGTAGGTTACATCCACTGCCCCTCCCGAATCCGCCTCCCTGGTTACCCAGTCGAAGAACTCAATGAGGTCATTCTGGTACAACCTCCCTCTCATAAAGTCATTCTGCCTTAGGTCCTGTAGATTGCTGACAACCAGGTGTTCCACTATTCTTTCTTTTAGTAGTGTTTCCATGACCTTTCCCACTACTGAGGTTAGACTGACTGGTCTGTAGTTCCCTGCTTCCTCCCTGTTTCCACTTTAGTATAGAGGGACCACATCAGGTTTTACGTGATATGGCAAGTTGTTTAAGTCACATACGAATAAGAGTGACTAAACAACTGTTCCAAGCCACAAAACGAGCAAAACAGATCAACTGCTGCAAACAGCGACATTCAATACATTAAATTAAACGACAACAATTAAACATTTTATGCGGGGCACCCATCACAGAGAGAACAGCCCCCCCCCCAACTAAAGATTCTCAACTCCGGGGAGTGGGGGTGGACTTAGAAAACAAAAGAAAACTCAAGGATGCACAAAATCATAACCCACTCCAGGACCTGAACCCAAGTCCTTCAGCTCTATAGGTGGTGTCTCTAGCCACTACACTAAATGGCCAGCTTGGCAGAGCTTGGCCACACTACCCTCTTGTCATCCTCAAGTGAAAGCAGCTCATGGATGCAGTCGCCTCACCTGTTCTTCATTATATTGCACCACTAGCTCTTCCGACGAGCAGTGTTGTTGAGTTGCTCTTATTGAGTAACTCAGTAGAACCTATATCACATGATACCCCACATCAGCTCTACTCCAGTCCTTGGGTACCTCCTCTGTTTTCAGTGACAGGTTATACAGGGTAGTCAGAGGTTTTGCCAACTCTTCTATTAGCTTTTTGTTATCCTAGGGTGCACCCCATCTGGTCCCATAGCCTTATCAACTCTTATTGCCCCCAGTTCCCTGAGGACTCTTTACTTTGGAAAGGGACCTGTGTCCATTTCTGTGCACTTCCTGCCCTTATCACTTATTGCTGGCCCATTTCCTGACCCCTGCTTTGTAAAAACTGAACAGAGGTATTTGTTCAGTATGTCCGATTTCCAGTGGTCATCTTCTACACTGCCCCCATCCTCCCCTTTCAGTTTCCCAATTCCTCCTTGCCTTCCTTTGTTTGCTGATGGCCTGTAAGAGTTTGTCCTCTTCGAGCTAGCTATTCTTTTCAGCTTGTGTTTTGGCTTCCTGTTCAGCCCTCCTTCCTCTTTGTTTTCCTGTCATCTCCCTATCTCCTCCCAGTCTTTGTATTAGCGAATAAGTTTTTGATTTGTTTCACGTTTTGAAAATCATTGATACTTCCTTTCTCCTTTTTCTCTTGTTTTTGACACAGAGTTACATAGACTTTGACGGCAGATAAGGCCATCAAAGTCTCTTGTAACTCTGTGCCAAAGAGGTCAGCAAGGGAAAAGAAGAAGAGGCCAGTATGGTATTCTAAGGCAGTAGCAGAACTGGTTAAAGCAAAGAAAAAGATTTAAACAATACAAAAAGCAATACAAAAACTGGTTAAAGCAAACAGGAGGGAGATAGGGAGAGGTACCAGGAAAAAGAAAGAAAGGAGGGGAAAGCAGTTAGGGAAGCCAAGGCACAAGTAGAAGAATGCATAGCAAACTCAGTGGTAAGAGGGGACAAAACCTTTTACAGGTACATCAGCAAAAAAAGGAAGGCAAGGAGAGGAGTTGTGTCACCAATGCAATCCCTCTTTTGATCATCACCCACTGTCACTCTGCCCCCTTCTAGGCAACCTTCTAAGGTCTATAGGATGTATTGGCATAGACAATGAACTAGCTAACAACATTCAAGTACTGAGTTACAACACAGTTATACATACCACAAGATTATACAGCATAATACCTTTGCATTTTCGAGGTAGCACCAATCAGGGCTTTGTCAGAGAGAAGAAGTAGAAGAGTCTAAAATGGGAATATAGGCAGCTCCTCAAGCCCTGTTGTTCTGTTGGTGGGGGTTAAATGGCATTGACAGGTGGCTTGGGGTGTGAGTAGACATCTAAGCTGCTTTATAAATGGTCCAATCTTATTTAGATGGTATGGTGTCTGGGATCTTGTTTAGCCACTGGGGGCTCTAATAACAAATGCTCGTGCTGCCTGTACTGTTTTGCAGAAAGGAATGCTAATGGAGTTGTTGATCATAGCCTTATTAGGGTATGTGTTGTCCAGTGTTACTCCTAGGTACGTGAACATTGTCACTTGCTTCAGTGGCTTACCTTCTTCATTTATGAGGACCATTGCCTGCATCTTATTCTTTATGTGCAGCCCAGAGAAAGCATCATCTTCGTCTTTTTGTAGTTCATGACTGGTGTATTTCTCTTGAATCAGCCCTCAAGTGATCTGAAGCTGCCTTGGAGACTGTCGGTTAGTGAGTCTTGGCATGGGCTGTTAGTAAATATCACAGCATTGTCTGCATTTAGTAGTACCTCAGACCTTGAACAGGCCTCTGGGAGACTGTTAAAGAAGGGACTGAAGAGCAGCTGACCCAGAATTGATCTCTGTGGTACCCTGAACTTAACATCTTTAGGATCTGATAGTACCCGATTTATTTTGACACGTTTCTTCTGCCTAGAGAGGTAGCTGTTAAACCAAGATGCTGTATCTGCTGATTGACCCAGGAGTGTAGCTTAGCAATCAGAAGGAGGTGGTTGTTGACAAGGTCAAAAGCTTTTGTTAGATTGATATAGATTGAGCCAATCAGGTGACCCTTGTCAAGGGCTTTGTGACAGGGTAGAATAGGACCCTGTACCATTTGTTATGGAGAAAGGATTTAAATGCAAGGATCTAGTTTTTCCTTTTCTGTCTGGTTGTGCAACCAAATTTTCCTGTGAGACCTCAGACTTGATCAACCCAACAGTCTGGCAATTCTTTGCCTCTCTCACTGTCTCAGTTTTCTCTTGCTCTCTGTTTTTCTTCCTTGCATATCGATATCAGCTAATATAAAATTATGTGCAAATCAATATATGGAATGAAACTGATAATGGGATCACTTTTGTTTAGAAAATACCTGTATATAGTATTACTGTTTAAATGTATATTAATTGTATTTTGAGATGACTGTAGAAAGCTAGAGGTTACTTGGGTGCAAATGTCTGAGCATTTTGCTAGGGCTGTAGGGGCCTCAGGAAGCTCAATCTGTTCTAGCAGCTCCTGATATTTATGAGAACAGAATATTTTGTTAAAACAAGATGCTTGCTAAGGATGGGGGTTGAAAAGACATAAAAGAGCTGAGCTGAGCTGCAATAAAAAAGATTTACATGAAAGATTTTATTTTGCCACTGTACATAGTTCTTATGAACAAGTTTATATATATATATTTATGTTGGCTCGCGCTTGCGCACCAGCCAACATCTTGGGGTAGTAGCAGTTTTGGAGGTGCGGTCACTGTGGGTGAATGCAGGGCACACATCAGTAGGTGTGTCCCTTATTCCTCAATAAATCAGCATGCAGGCACTGACACCAGCAATATGTAAAGTGGTCACCACATCTAACAAAAGTGCCACTGCAATGAGAGGCAAGCTCGTCATGCAGTGGCACAATAACACGCCTCCCAACGTGCCTTTACTGGTGAAATTTTCCAGTAAACATGCCGGCACTGAGTGCCACCACGCACAATGCTGACTTCAAGGTTGCCCAATCCTCCTGTCGGCATGCCCCGACCCACTTCATTTGCCGATGGGGGGGCACACTCCCCGTCGACGTAATGCCCCCTCCCATTCCAGATGTGTGTCGAGGGAATGCCCAATCCCCCTCGGCATCATGCACCCCCCAACAGTCTTTCTTTGCTGATGGGGGGCCCAATCCCTGTTGGCTTCAATCCCCCCTGCCCAATTCAATTTGCCGATGGGGACCCCACTCCCCATCGGCATTATGTCCCTCAACCTCCCGATTTGTAAGTTGTGTGCTGAGGGGATGCCCAATCCCCTTGGCATCATGCACCTCCCTTCTGTGCCAACGGGGTCCAGTCCCCATCAGCTGTGGTCCCCTCCCATATAGCAGGTGGTACACTGGGAGCCCACCCCAGTGTACCGAACAACACCTGCAAAAAGAAACCAACTCTCTTTTCCCTGTAAAACAAGAAAACGATCTCTTGCTGTCTCTCCTGCCTCCCCACCCGTGCCCACCCTCTGGGTTCCTGTCTCCCACACCCCCTTCCACATACTTACCTCTGGAGCCTGGCACAACGATCTTGTGGACCGGAATACGCCTGCACTCTTCAAAGCCAACCGCTGAACTGAAGAAATGCCAGTAAACTGTATAATGGCAAAAAAATATGTTTTCAACTTTGGTGCCTATCTCATGCATTTGTGGAATTTTGGCACCAAATTTTCAACATGGATATGATAGACCCTCCTCGTGAATTCAGTCACTGTCATAGAAAGAGTTTAGTCCCGAAGGTGATTTCACGGTCACTGTGCGGAATCACCTTCGGAACCAATTAAGGAAATGACAGTGCCACTGTTCATGAGGTGGGGTCTCAAAAGCCTATGATGCAAATTTGGTGAAAAAATCCAAACAATTACTGTTTTATGAATGTGCGTTGAGCAGTTTTCACTCCAGATTTTCAACATTGGCATTTTTCCACACCTCCTTATGAACAGTACAGCTTTCATTTTACATATCCTGGCCGAAATGTGTTTTCACACCTCTGGCGCAGAATAGCATGGTCACTGTGGGAAATTAGTTTTAGGGACAGATTGAGAAAATGACAGTGACACTGTCCATGAGCAGAAGTCCTAAAATGCCTATGTTGAAAATTTGGTGCTGAAAGTCCATAAAATGACTGTGTTACAAGCATGCATTGCACAGTTTCCACACACCCTTGTAACTTTGAAAATTTGTAATATTTTCATGCCAGATTTTCAACACTGCCATTTTTTCGCACCTCCTTATGAACAGTACAGCTGTCATTTTTCACATCCTGCCCAAAATGTGTTTTTGCACTCAGAAGCACAATGGCAAGGCCACTGTGGGAAATCAACTTTGGATCAGATTAACACAATCACAGTGCCACTGTTCATGAGGGAGGTCCCAAAATGCCTATGTTAAAATGTGGTTAAAAAATCCCAAAATAATTGGTTACAGATGTGTGTTGCGTAGTTTCGTGCATGCTCATGACTTCACCAATTTTTCATATTTTCACTCCAGATTTTCAACGTTGCCATTTTTTTACACCTCCTCATGAACAATACAGTTGTCAGTTTTCACATCCTGCCCAAAATGTGTTTTCATGCCTGTGGCGCCAAATGGCAAAGTCACTGTGCAAAACCACATTTCGGCTAACAAACTGATAGTGCTGCTTTTCATGAGGTGGGGTCACAAAAGGCCCATGTTGAAAATCTGGAGTGAGAATACCAACAAATGCCTATGGCATTAGGGTTTCCAACTTTAACACCCCAACCTGTAGAGACTGACAGGTGTCAGGGGTGTGACTTGGGATCATTAGCTGTAATGCTTACGCCATTCCACCCCCACCCCCACCCTGCAGCCAGTGACAGGCATCAAGATGTGCCTTGGAGTGTTCAGCCCTAAGGTTCACCCCATTCAACTATACTGCACCCATCTCAACAATTTCCTTATGGAATGGGGTAAGTATAAGGCCCAAAGACCCCAAAGCACACCACGACTCTTGTCAGTGTCTACAGGGTAGGGTGAGGTAAAATGGCATGAGCATTATAGCTGATGCCTCAAAGGCACACCCCAATGCCTGTCACTCTCTGCAGGATGGTAGTGAGATTGGCTTCAGTTCAATACTTCACTGCCATTCCTATTATGCATCCCTAACTCCTGCACTACCAATGCCAATGCCAGTGAGACAACATTCGGCATTGACAAATGCTTGTTTATGTTTCTGCTACTATATATTAAGTTCTGGTTAATTTTACAACTGCTCCTGGGTTTTCCCTATGCTTCCTGATCTGTGCCTTGATAACAGATGGTGTCAGCCTAAGTGGGATTTAAGCTGTGCATACCCTAAGACAGGAGATTTGTGCGTGGGTACTGGACCTAGTACGGGGAAGCACAGAGGAAGGTATGGATTCTGCAACAGCAAGTCCAGGAGTGGTTACCAGGAGAATGGCAGCCAAACTAGCAGATACAGAAGTCCAGTTCGAAATTGTACAGCCAGCAAGTTATGGAAAAGAACAGGCAATGACAGAACCGAAAGCCTGATGGCCTTTTTCAAATGGTGGGCTATACAACAAAAAGAGACTTAGAAGCAAAGAGAAAAGAGATTCAGTGTTTAGAAGCACAGAGGAGAGAAGATATGCATTGACAGGAGCAGCAGATGAGAGAAGAGATGCAGCGACAGGAGCAACTACAGCTGGATGCCTTGCAAACTATCGAAGGCAGAGGATCTGGCACAGATCCAGATGAGCAACAAATGCAAGCAACCTAAAGGCAATTAAACTTACAAAGTTGTGTACCTCAGATGACATTGAGGCATACCTGACAACCTTTGAAAGAGTTGCCACATTCTGCCAGTGGCCAAAGCAGCACTAGACAATCAGACTGGTACCCTACCTGGCAGGGAAAGCCCAGCTTGCCTACAGCAGTTTGGACACTGCACAGTCAGAAAACTATGACCTGGTGAAAAGCAAAATCTTGAAAAGGTACAACAGCTCCAGAGAGACCTACAGTCAGAGATTTTGATCTCTGAGGTACAACTTGGTCGACAATCCTCCAGAAGCCTTCACCCGACTTAGAGAACTCCTGATAAAATGGATCCAAACAGTGAGCAAAACAGTCCATCAGATTATCGACACATTTGCCATGAAGCAAATCATCAACATCTTGCCTACTGATGTGCAGCTGTGCATAAAGGAATACCGACCAGAGAGTGGGGAATAGGCTGTTTCTTTGGCTCAGGACTACCAAATGGCTAGACAGATGCCACAGCAACAAGGTAACAGCCAAGCACCAGTAAGAAACTCTTTTTCGGGGTCATGTGATGGCAGCCTGAGCTGAAGCAGCTTGTCCCCGGAGCGCTGTCTCCCGCCTGCTATTTTTTCATTTTGAACAGGATTGGTGAGTCAAATTCTGCTCCTTTTTGCAATTTCAGATCGGGGCAACGCAATCAAGATCCTTTTGGCTGAGGACTGAATGGAAATCTATATGAAAAAAGCGCCGCCAAGGCACTCTCCACCTCATATGCCCGAGAAAGACAAGGCCGCGAAGCGGCCTAAGCATCAACCCTCTAGTCTACAAAAGATGCCCGCAGCAGCACCAGCACTCTCAGAAGAGAGATTCTTAGAAATTATGCAACCGTTACAGGCAGCGGTCGCTACGATCTCGGAGGACCTGCAAACAATTAAGAACTCGGTCGCTTCTCTCTCAATGAGAGTGGGAGAGTCCGAAGTCAGAATTACATCTCTGGAGAGGAAACAAGAAAAAGCCAGGATGGAAACGGCGAGCTTCGTTGGCAGACTTAAGAAACTAGAAGATAAACTCGAGGATCTGGAAGGACGTAGTAGGTGAAACAACCTAATTATTATTGGTTTGCCAGAGAAAGAGGAAGGGGACGCGCCAATTGTCTTTTTACAAAAGCTATGTATCAAAATTGCCGGGCCATCCCGAAAGCGGAGACTATATAATTGAAAGAGCTCACCGGGCGTTACGCCGTATCCCAGCAACTGGACAGCCACCCAGACCGATAATCTTTAAGTTGTTAAACTATCATGATAAACAGCATATTCTAAGCAAAGTTAAAGAGATCAGGGAAGTGTCTTGGGAAGATTGAAAAATCCGTATCACTCAAGATCTCCCTCACTCGGTTCGTCTAAGAAGACAAGAGCTTCACCCGGTAGTCTCCAAGCTGTTGGCAGCCGGTAAAATGTTTCGGGTCAAATATCCAGCAATTCCTCTTGGTCAAGCATGAAGATAACTGGCATTCATTTGACTCTCCTGCACAAGCACTGAAAGAATTGAAAGAGCTTCTCCCAGATCTCTTCAAATGAATGATGGTATAAAGTGCTGAGTCCCTGTCAACAGTGTTGGTGTTTAATTTCAGCTCTTTTCTACTCCTAGTAGTGAAGGCAAGGGTGAGAGAGCAGATGGAACTTAGTTGAAGTCTCAGGTTTCCACATTAGTACAACGAGGAGAGATGTCCTACAGCAACCTTTTATTTAGCGATATGCCCCTTTAAGAGTTCGAGGAGGACACCCTGAGGTATTGTGGTTAACACTGAGGAAGCATCGCATCGGAGCCGAGAAACGCGGTTGGATTAGTCCCTGACTACCTCGATTGTCTGCTTAGGGGAATTTTAAATAAAGGGTTCTTCTTTCCTTTTTCCTTTTTGTTGTTATGCTAGCCTCCATCTGTGAGGGCCTAATTGAGGAAAGGGAACAATTGAAGGCTTTTAAGCTCCCGAGCCATATACATGACTTCCAGCTTGTCTGTTGTGTTTCAGTGGCCCAAGAGGTCGTGAACTGAATCAGGACTTAGTGCCTCCTCTTTAAAGGGCGGAATGTCTAATATGATTTAAAGACTACATCCTTTTACAGGAACGTGAAGTTAAGAGACAGTTGGTTTCCATGGATCCCTCTTTCGGATCGGGGGAGGGGCGAGGATGAGGACTCCCCTAATGTTATACTAAGGCTTAATAGTGTTTTTTTTCTCTCTTTCTTCGTTCCACTCGGAGTAGCCTAACATGAGGGCATATTTGTGTGTATTCTAATAGAAATGGGGGCTATTAATCTAATCAACAGAGTTTCATGGAAGGCTCACAGGGGCATTAATTGTTGGAATGTTGAACTGTTGTGTCTAGGATTTATTATGAACTTAAAGGACATAAGGAATGTTTCATAAGTTAGTCTTAGGCAGTTTACACTTTTCTGTTTACATAAATGTTTGCTGGGTGGAGGGGCTTTGGGGACGAGGAGCCATGCCTAGGTTGCTTGCACTTAACAGCATGTGGCATGTAGATGATTGAGTGCAGTTATATTGAACTGGGGTGGTTTATTAAGTGGGGTATGTAGGTTTGGAAAGGATAATAATGGGATGTTATTGGGGATGTTTTTTGGGGGTGATTGGGGAATGGGATATGACCACACACTACTATTTTTCCGGGTCAAGAAATGCTTTAAGGGCAACGCGGCCTTCTCAGTGAATTCACAGACTAATTCTGTTCAGGGATGACTGTTAGGCAAGGGCAGCTGCGGTCTTTAGTTTCACTTGCTTGGTTTCACCACTCTTTCCTACATGGTTTCCTGGGATATGATTAATCAATATCTGTTTGTAAGTTGCAACATTAAAGGGGCCAAGGATAGGGCTAAGAGGCACATGATTCTAAAACATTTGTCGCAGATGAGAGCCAGAATAGTGTTCTCCAAGAAACCCACTTGAGGAGGAGGACATCACCCTTTTCAGAAGGCAATGGTGGGGCAAGTTTTTGGGGTGGGGAGAGCAACAAATAAGGGGGAGAAGGATTGTTAGCAAAGGACGCCCTTTCAAGTTAACTCATGAAGTTTGGGATCCAGAGGGTCATATGTCCTGATACACGGTATGTTAGAATCCCACCCAGTTTTGTTTGGATCAATTTATGTACCAAACATCGACTCTCCCTCATTCTTTGTTCACCTGCTAAACTTAGTGGTGACTAATCCTCCCAAACTGACAGTATTGGGTGGGGACTGGAACCTAGTGCTCCAGTCTGAGCTTGATAGATCGGGTAGTAGTAAGCGTGGTCTTTCTCCAGCCCAGCATGCTATGAAAGATCTGCTTAATGGGCAGCTTTGCTGGATGTGTGGAGAATCCTTAATCCTGCAGAGAGGCAATATACCTTTTTTTCCTCAGCACATGGAACTTATTCCAGAATTGATTACCTGCTCCTAAGTTCTTTCGCAATGGCTGGGGTCTCTCGAGTGGAGATAGCAGCTAGAGTTCTATCTGACCATGCACCCATCAGCATGAGCTACTGGTTGGAGGCAGGAAGTAAACGATCGCCTCTGTGGCGGTTGAATACTCAGTTACTGTGAGACCATGTTTCAGGAACATATCAGGGATTTTATCACATCCTTCCTTATTAGTAATCAGGGGTCAGTCACTAAGGTCGATTTGGTCTGGGCAGCTCTAAAATGCTCGCTGAGGGGGGAGTTTATAAGAATGGCATCAAAAAGGGCCCGGTGTCAGAGGACTCAAATGGACATTCTCCTGGCTTCTATTAAAAGTCTGGAGCACAGTTTGTCCCGAAGTTCCTCGGCAGATATATTGACCAGATTACACCAGATGCGAGCCCAGTATACAGGACTTATATCTCAGAGAGCAGAACTGGCCTCCAGAGAACCAAATTTTAATATTTGGAGTTGGGGAGAGACCAGGAAGCTACTTGCTCTGCGTATCTGACAGTTACAGTCTTCACAATTTATTGCAGGGATTAGTATTGGTCAGGATGGTCAGGTGTGTACCGACCTGCATGAAATTGCAAAAGGGTTAGGTAGATACTTTCAGGATCTTTATGTTGTGGACCCATCATCGCGCCCCACCAATACAGATATGGGATGCTACCTCAACTCAATGAGTTTGCCTAAGATTACAGCTGCAGAGGCTGCTTCACTGGGTGCTCCAATATCTCTAGCAGAGATCCAACAGACTATTCGTCAATTACCTATTGATAAGTCTCCTGGGCCTGATGGACTTCCAAATAATCTCTATAAGACTTACCTACCTATATTAAGCCCAGTTTTAAGGAACGTTTTTAGTTATTGGTATGATAATGGTATATCAGATTCTAGCTTTCAGGAAGCAGTAATATCACTAATTTTGAAGCTGGGGAAAGACCCACTAAAATTTGGCAGTTACCGCCCTATCTCTCTGTTGAACTCGGATATCAAAATATTGGCGAAAATCCTGGCCACCAGACTCTCAAGAGTAATGGTCAGTCTTATAGGTTGCGAACAGGTGGGGTCATGGCTAGAAGATTGTCCGGAGACCATATGAGGAAATTGTTACATCTTATCTTTGCCGTGGACTCTGGCATACCCATGGTGCTGGTGTCCCTGGACGCGGAAAAAGCGTTTGATAGGGTCTCCTGGGACTTTCTTTTTGCCACCCTAAACCGCTTTGGCATGCCTGATGAGTTCCTGAGATGGATACGACTTCTTTACTCCACCCCATTAGCCAAAGTTAAATGCAATGGTGTACTATCTCCCACTTTTCAGTTGTTTCGGGGTACAAGGCAAGGGTGCCCCTTGTCTCCATTACTTTTTAATCTATACCTAGAGCCCTTGCTTCGTAGACTCCTAAATAACACTAGCATTAAAGGGATCCAGATGGGAGCTGTGAGATTTGCCTTTTCAGCATATGCAGATGACATTTTATTTCATGTAGAGGAGCCTAGTATATCAGTCCCAGCCATATTAGCTGAAGTTGAGGAATTTTCTAAAGTATCATTTTACAAGCTGAACTAAGCCAAAACCAAGATTTTCCCCTTAAATAGTAGAGTGAGCAGGGTAGAACTGGCCCCTTATGGTCTTTTCTGGGAAACAAAGTCCTTACTATATCTGGGTATTAAAGTCTCTAGAGATATTGGAATCATGATTAAAGACAATCTTGGTGACTTAATCAAAACGATAGCTGGGGATACGGAGAGATGGGGCTTGCTCCCCTTTTCCTTGTGGGGTAGATTGAGCATGGTAAAAATGAATATTCTACCAAGGATTTTATACCCAATGGGAATGCTAGGGAGCTTCTTACCCAAAACTTGGTTTTCCAAGCTCCAAAGGACACTGAATGGTTTCCTCTGGAAGGGGAAGGGTATTCGTAGATCCTACTTTAGTTGATAGCACTCGAAGATCGAGGCCTTGCAGACCCTCTTTCTTCCTATATTACATAGCATTTCACATTAGTAAACTGGCCTTTTGGGATAAAGAATTTGGACCGTCAGACTATATCCCTTTATGGCTCAATATAGAGAAACATCTGGCGAGCAGAGTTAAATGCTCACTAGGGGCCCTTTTATATACCTCCCCATCCCACTTGCCTAAACCTCTGAGGAATAACCCTATGGGGTGGTCACTTAAGGCCTCTTTCCAGATACAAAAATATTTTGGAGTGAGGTGGTGTCAATCAGTGGACCAGCCTATTATAGGTAATCCGCATTTTAAGATTGGAGGGGACCCAATACCCTCTTCTTTTTGGCCTCAATTGAATCTCTATAAGGTTTCTGACCTCTGGTTGAATGGGAGACCACTCCCCTTTAGCCGTTTCCAGAGCTCCACTGGGACCTCAGATAAAAATGCCTTTAGATATGCTCAAGTAAGCAAAGCCCTTACTGCCTTCTCTGCCCATGTCCCGTTGAAAGTCTCAATGAGTTTTGTAGCCTCACTTTTCAACTGCCTCCCAACCCCACCGGTTTCTACCTGCTATAAAACCCTACAAATTTTGGATTCTAGGTTACCAACTGGGATTTGTTACTATTGGACGAAGGAATTGAGTATGCCGGAGGATCCTGTTCTATGGGAGAGTCTCTGGCATTCAATATACAGATATGTAAAACAGGACAGGCTTAGATTAATTCATTTTAATATTATGCATAATGTTTACCTCACACCAATGAAGTTGTTTAGAATGAGGAGATTGGCCTCACCACTTTGAGGCAAGTGTAAGGATGACAGGGGCTCACTCTATCATATGCTCTGGACTTGTCCCAAGGTGCAAGCATTCTGGCATTCTGTTAGGGAAACCCTAGACCCCATTTTTGGACTAGAGTTATTGTTTACCACGGAGGCGTGTCTGTTAAGTTATCTCCCCCGTGACACCCCTAGAGTTAGGAAAGCACATATACTACTTATCTCGGTGGATAAACTGGTTATTGTGAGGCACTGGATTGATGACAAACCCCCCACTATAATGGAATGGTATAGGGAGGCTATGCTAGAGTTGCATTTGGAAAGGCATATCGCCTCTATGCAGGATAGAATAAAATCTTATCTGGCGATTTGGGGCAATTTGGAGGCTCTGCTAGCTGTATGGAACCCCTGATGACTTGAGTTACATTCTGGGCTCTTGTTTAAAGGTATATAATAGTGTGTGGTCTGGGAGGGGAGGGGGGTTAGTTATTTAATCCCTTTTTTTCTTGGGGTGTGCGGGGGCTGGTTCGGAGGACTTTATGTTGGGTGGCAATCTCTAAACTGAAGGATTTGATACTTGGTATTATAGCCGTATTGCAGTATTGACTTGTTTTATTTGGTGTGCTGAAACTTAATAAAGTTTATTAAAAAAAAAAACAACTCTTTTCCCATTTAAACCCAAGCCTGATAAGAACTCTGGTGGGGGTAACAAATCTGTGCCTAAAGATGTTATCTGCTGCAACTAATAAGTCAGGCCATTTTGCAAGAAACTGCTGTAGTAAGGAGAGTGGCACTGGAGCAGATCTGTCCTTGGCACATTGGGGCAAGTACCTAACAGATGTGAAGGTGGGGGATAAGAATGTAAAGGGACTCATTGATTTGGGAAGTAGACAGACCCTAGTGTATGTTAAAGTGCTGGGAAAACACAGTGCTAAGGGACCATCTGCATCCACGGGGACACTCAATACTATCCCTGCACCCAAATGACTCTGACTGTTAAGGGTGTGTTGCACCAAATGAAAGTGGGGGTAGTACCAAAGTTGCCTGTACCTGTGATTATTGGAAATGACTTTCCAGGATTTACTGAGTTGATGAAAGATGGAGTAAGTCCTGATGTTTCAGTAGCAGTGGTGACAAGAGCTCAGGCAAAAGAAAATTTCAGACATTAGACACTTTTTCTTTCAAAGATTTTGATTCAGACTTGTTTGAGCATAGCTCCAAGATCCAGAAATCCAGGAAAGAAAGATGAAACCTGACGAAACTGTGGCAACAAATGACTGATGGACATAAAGGTTAAAATGTGAAAATGCTGAAACTAAATTGATAACAGATTGTGATTTTTTTTAGAACAAGTGAATGATGTTTCTCCAGGGTTATTTTAAGCAGCTGGGGTGAAACCAAAACAGGGTGGACCAATGTTTAAAAAATGTAATCGTAATTCCTGTGCTGAGTGTCAGAAGTCACTAGAAAGGCAAGGTGCCCTTGGTGCCCCTACCCTTAATAGATTGCCTTTTGAGAGAATTGCAATGGATGTGGTTGGTCCTTTAGACAAAAGTAAAAAGGGCAATAGATTTATCCTGGTAGTATGTGACTATGTTACTCAATACCCAGAGGCAGTTCCAATGTGTACTGTCGCAGCTCCAAAAGTGGCAGAAGAGCTTGCCAAAATTTTCAGCAGAGTGGGCATACCTAAAGAAATTATTACTGATCAAGGCAGTAATTTTGGTGCTGCATTACTTAAGGAGCTGTACAGGCTGCTAGGTATCACTGCCATAAGAACCTCCCCCTGTCACCCTCAGGCAGATGGTCTCGTTGAGCATTTTAACCAAACCCTAAAACACATGTTAAAAAGGTTGGTAAAAGGGGAAGGGAAAGATTGGGACCAATACTTGCCTTACCTTCTTTTTGCCTACAGAGAAGTGCTACAGGCATCAACAGGGTTTTCGCCATTTGGAATGCTGTATGGTAGGCAGCCAAGAGGGCCACTGGATGTAATAAAAGAAATGTGGGAAGATAACCCAACTCAGAAACAATCCATATCTTCTTACATGTGTGCCGTAAAAAAGAAGCTGGCAAAATATTTTGAAATTGCCCATAGTAATCAGGAAGAGGTTCAAAACCAACAGAAGGTATATTATGACCATGCAGTGAAAGAAAAAGTTTTTGAGCCATGTGAAAAGATTTTGCTACTGTTACCCACAACAGAAAATAAGCTGTTAATGAAGTGGCAAGGGCCTTATAAAGTTCTTAGACGTACTGGCACTGTTAACTTTATTTATTTTATTTATTTATTTATTGAAATGTTTCACCAGAAAGGCACACTGAACAACAAGTTGCTCATCTCCTGGTGCGACTTGGGAGGTACTATTGGATGAAGAATTAGACATACAGTTTAGCATTTAAAACATACAAGAAATTAAACATTCAATTGCATTTGTAACAAGACACTAAAAAAATATCATAAATAATCATTCAGTCACATTTGTAGCGTAACATACAATTAAATATATCATACCTGTGAAATATGCATTTAATTACAAGTGGCGTATCTGAGGAACATAGTACATAGCGGTGAAGGGGAGGAGAGCGTGCTGAGACGCAGGCTGGGGGGTGGAAGGGTTAATAGGGGATGTGAGTCATGGAGAAGAGCAGAGGCATAGGAGGACAGTTAAGGAGGGTTAAAGCAGGAGCAGCTAGATGAGAGAAAGTTATGTAAGGCAGAGGCAAGGGAGTGGGAGGAGGAGGAGTGCCATATTTGGGGGGGCTCCAGATTTGCAGGAAACAATGGGTAAAGCCTGACTGACCAATGACAGTGGTACAATGGGGGATTAACAAAGTGTGAGTGACAGAGGATCTGAGGGAATGGGAGGGGGGAGGCAGGGAAGAGAGCAAACATGAGAGGTAGGAGGGAAGTTCTCCTAAACAAAATTTAGAAGTGACTTTGGCACAATGAGTGAGGTGCCTGTTGGCAAGCGGGGGAAGTAAATGGTGTGGTAGAGGTCACTGTGATGAGTGTGTGATGGAGCAACAAGGGCAAATTGACAGAAGGAGTTAAATAGAGTGTCCAATCTGGTTACAGAGGATTTGGGAGCAGCCCCATAGACTGCATCACAGTACTTGAAAATGGGGAGGACTGTCTCTGACTAGTTCATGTCGTGCTGTAGGAGGGATGCAATCATGTTCCGAACAAGGCACCAAGCTTGGGGTGCAGCTCTTCAGGTGGCATCAATGTGGCTAGAGAAGTTGAGGTGTTGGTCCAACCAAACCCCAAGGTATCGTAATGAAACATGCTTTTTGTGACAGGAGACACAATAATTAGAGGGGCAGGGAGGATATTATGCATGCCATTGTGACAGGAGATGCCACATTAGAGGATGGGAGGATAGTTTGCATACTATTGTGACAGAAGACACCAGAATTTGAGGACCTGGGAGAGTAATATGCATGTCATTGTGACAGGAGACAGCATAATTAGGGGGACGGGGAGGGTAGTATACATACCATTTTGATAGGAGACATCATAATTAAGGGACTTGAAGGGATCTATGCATGATGTTGTAAAAGGAGGCAAGGCCACGATTTTTATGCTGCACTTTGGGACCAATTTCTGGGACAACACCATTTGCTGCAGAACGTCTGCGGTGGTGGTTTGCCATATCTGTAGAAATTCTTTTGGCACTGATAAACTGTCACATTACAGTGTCAGCTTGTCATTCTGATACCATATCCATAGCAATGGCTGTGGCAAATAGGATGAGGGAATGCACAGTACAACTAGGTCAAAAAGTAAACCCAAAGACTTTTAGAAATATTAAAAAAAAAAAAGATCTATCACTTAAAGCAGTAGTACTACGAAATCAGGAAGTGACCTATCAAAATTCTGTTTTTCGACTGTAAGCATGCGGCCAAAGTTCCAGTTTCCATACCTGTAAATATTTTTTTTCAGTAGTCTAGATATTTGCAATTTATTTGAAGTGTCGTAGCGCTACAACAAATATGGCGGCTGACTAATTTCAGCTGCACTTTTTCTACAGGTCACGTCAGGTCTTTTGACAACAGCAGAGGGACCCTGCAAGTCATTCACATGTGCAGTTGGCAGCAGAGGGGGTTCCAGTGTAACATGCTTAGTGGTAGAAATGTAAACAAAAGCAGAGAATAACTGAACAAATTACTCAGCGATAGTACAATGCTGGCGAGAAAGAGTACCAGGTATATGATTAGCAGGGCACATCGAATAAACCATCAAAAAGTGCAATTTTTTTCCCATAGTACTGCTGCTTTAAAGTTCTATCCTGCTATATAAATTAAATACATATAGGAGACCGTAGTGCGATAATTGATTTATCTCTACACTTCGGTTTATGCCACTGGTCAGATCCCCACTGCATATCACGATATATTTATATGCAATCTGTAACATAGTTTCAAAAATAAATTTCCTTTCTGTGATTGTGACATTGTATCCTCATTTATACATGTCCTTTGGAAATAGAATAAACAGAACAGAGGAGATATTTCAAGACTCATTTTATGCCATATGCTGCAGTTGGGGACATTATTAGGAGGTATGGCTTGAGTTTTCACTGCTATGCAGATGATACTCAGCTGTACCTATCCTTTGTGCCCGGCAGGATGTTATAATCTCAGTATTTAACAACTGTCTTTCTGAGATCCAGGACTGGATGAGTGCTAGCTGGCTGAGATTGAATCTGACAAGACTGAGGTGTTGGTGGTGGACCCAGATCATCGGGCGGTGGGCATGCAGACTGGAGAATGTCCGGGCTATAGCTTGGGGATGTTCCACTAGCAGCCTCACATCAAGTGCATAACCTCGGTGTTATTTTTGACAACAAACTGACCCTAAAATCTCAGGTGTCAGCTGTTGTCAAGACCTCATTTTTTCATCTGAAGAATATTGCCCTGGTGTAGCACCTGGTTCCTCCTGGTGATCTTTTGACACCGGTCCAAGCCTTTGTGACTACCTGCTTTGACTATTGCAATGACCTGTACCTAGGGCTTCTGGGGGTAGATAGCCACCACTTGCAGTTGGTGCAGAATGCAGCAGCCAGGCTTGTGACTGGTACCTCTAGGACCAGTCTCATTACAACTGTGCTCTGCGGACTGCACTGGCAGCCTGTACAGTGGTGGATCACCTTCAAGGTCTACTTGCTGTCCTATAAAGCCCTACATGACCAGGGACCCCGCTAACTGAAAGATTTCCTTGCCCCTACTGCTCACGCTAATCCACCAACAAGGGATTGTTAGAGATTCCCAGGGAGAATTTGAAGACATCTGGTGCTCGGTCTTTTTCTTATGTAGCCCCTACCCTGTGGAATTCTCTACCTCATCAGGTGAGAGAGTGCGAGACCATCAAAAGTTTCTAATCAGCCTTAAAAACGTATTTATTTCGACAGGCATTCCCTGAAAACTGATAACTGATAAGCCATACTACTGTTTGGATTTCATTGTTTGATGTTGTTTTAACCTGGCTTTTATGAAGATTGATGTTGGTTTTACATGTGATTAGTTATGTAGAGTGCCTCAGTTTTAAAAGGCACTTAATAAAGAAAGCTATGATTATTATCATTATTATTATTATTATTACCCATTGGCCCAATGGCTAGCCCTGCATACTATGTTTCTTCACAACATTTAGATAACTCTTCAACCCATAATAACATGTAATCAATAACTTTGGCAAAAATGTATACAGCACAATTATTAATTTAACAGGTCTGTTTTTTCAGCAGGTGTACTCATACTAATATTCCACATTTCTGGACATAATTCTTTTTTTAAGACAAGTTGATTGAATATAGAGAATAATGCCTGTGCAGGTATGGGTTATGAGGATTTTTCACAAACCCTAGGTGTGTGACAATGTCATAAACCCCTTGAGCTTTGCTTTGGGGTTGTGATTATCACACACCTTGGGTTTGTGAAAATCCTCATAACACAAACCTGCACAGGTATCATTCTCTATATTAGTTTCTGTGGCAGAATGCAGCCCTGTCATTAGCTAATGTATGATGATGTCATTGATAACATCACATGCTGAGCATAGAGTGGTTTTGGAATAAGTGGAGGGAGGGTAACCAAGTGCTATGGAAAAACTGTAAATATTAATAAAGAATCACTAAGAATGGTGACTTCTGCTGTACAGCAGATATTCTATGGTAGGCTGCAAGTTCTAGTAAAATTCTGCAGATACAGAATTTAGGGGCCTTGATTGAAGGCACTATAATTAGAAGACCTGGGAGTTTAGTATACATGCTATTGTGATAAGTTACACTATAATTTGAGGGCTGGGGAGGGTAGTAAGCATGTTATTTTGATGAGAGACACCATTCGTAGAAAGACAGGAGAGCAGTATGCATGCCATTCTGATGGAGACACCATAATTCACAGGAGCCAGAATTGTAAAATCTTTGGTGGGGCCCATGGCTCAGGGGGCAAAGCTCCCGGGGGGGTCATCTTTGGGAGTGTTGAAAAACAAGTTCCTACACCTGTTCCATGCCCGCTGTGACAACATGTAATATCCTGGCATTGTGTTGTGCTGTTTACCATTAGGAACATGTGGAAGAACCATCCTAATACATCTACTGTATAAATCTAGTAACACCAGGGTAAGAAATTTGTAGAAATGTTAAACGGCGACCATCTTTAATGACCTTAGTCACCAATTACAAAATAAGCTGTAAAAATGTTTTAACAATATCTGAGAAAACAGAAAATATATTGATCATGAATCTTTGAGTGTCAGAAGTACATTTTTGCTTAAAATGTATTTTTTTTGCCAGCTAACAAATGCTGCTGCTTTAAATGCTCCATGTCTCACACTCAGCACTCCTCATCTAAATTTATTTTTTCCCACTTGTTTCACACGCAGCCACCATAGTCACCTCACCTCCAGCCAGGGTAAGGGTGACTCCACGTTTTTCTTATTTGTGTTTCCAACTGTTGTCTTGTGTCTCTGTTCACCTTCCCAAGTCAGCCACCAGCCCACCACAGTCACCTCACCATACCACTAAACTGTCCCTGATTACTAAGGATGTCCCTCATTTTACCTCTTAAAATTGCTCTGTCCCTCAGCCTTCCCTCTAGGAATTGATGCTGCTCAGACAGAGAATATGCTGTAAATTCAGACTTTAAAACATGCCGTTCCAGCGCTCTAACCATTAAGCTACAGGCTCACTGGTCAAAGCGTCTGAGGAATTTCCTTACAGACACACACACATTCCTTTCTCTAGTGTTGAGCAATTATGCAACTAGAAACCAATGTTAGAAATATCACTTTCTCTCAGTGCAGTTTAACCCCTGCAAGGTATACATATTTTTAAATCAAATCAAATCAAATTTAAGTTAAGGACCAGCGAGCCTGTAGCTTAATGGTTAGAGCGCTGGAACGGCATACCAGAGATCTGAGGTTCAAATCCCAGTAGGCCACACTTTTCCTTTCTCATTTCCATCCTTGATTTAAAAATATGTATACCTTGCAGGGGTTAAACTGCACTGAGAGAAAGTGGTATTTCTAACATTGGTTTCTAGTTGCATAATTGCGCAACACTAGAGAAAGGAATGCGTGTGTGGCTGTAAGGAAATTCCTCAGACGCTTTGACCAGCGAGCCTGTAGCTTAATGGTTAGAGCGCTGGAACGGCATACCAGAGATCTGAGGTTCAAATCCCAGTAGGCCACACTTTTCCTTTCTCATTTCCATCCTTGATTTAAAAATATGTATACCTTGCAGGGGTTAAACTGCACTGAGAGAAAGTGGTATTTCTAACATTGGTTTCTAGTTGCATAATTACGAACACTAGAGAAAGGAATGTGTGGCTGTAAGGAAATTCCTCAGACGCTTTGACCAGCGAGCCTGTAGCTTAATGGTTAGAGCACTGGAACGGCATACCAGAGAGCTGAGGTTCAAATCCCAGTAGGCCACACTTTTCCTTTCTCATTTCCATCCTTGATTTAAAAATATGTATACCTTGCAGGGGTTAAACTGCACTGAGAGAAAGTGGTATTTCTAACATTGGTTTCTAGTTGCATAATTGCGCAACACTAGAGAAAGGAATGTGTATGTGGCTGTAAGGAAATTCCTCAGACGCTTTGACCAGCGAGCCTGTAGCTTAATGGTTAGAGCACTGGAACGGCATACCAGAGATCTGAGGTTCAAATCCCAGTAGGCCACACTTTTCCTTTCTCATTTCCATCCTTGATTTAAAAATATGTATACCTTGCAGGGGTTAAACTGCACTGAGAGAAAGTGGTATTTCTGACTTTAAAGCAGAAACTCATCATGTGCTAAGATGCTATGTCAAAAATAAACTTAGTAAGCACAATGGTTATCATAGTGGTCTGAGACAATGGCAACACCTTGTTTCCAATGGGGCTCTGCTTCTACCCATTTCTGCAGCTGGATGGATTAGAGCAAAGGGAGGTCAACTGACTTGTTCAAGGTCACACATTGACTATACTGGCTCTAGTAGGGGGACAACTTGCAGTCTCTTGGTGCTCAAGCTGTAGCTCTAACCACCCGACCACACTACTTCAATTTTACGGATAAACTTGATGGTGACCTACAATCAAATGCAACCACAGCTGTGCACTTGCTGTGCACCCTTGAGCAAGTCAGGAAACCTCTCAGTGCTTCAGTTCATCCAGCTGTACAGTGACAGTTGGATAAAAACATTGAAAATTAGATATTGCAACTCAGATGGTCCATCTTGTGTAAACCAAAGTGTAAAAATAAGTTCATCCCAAAGCCTTGCCTTTTCTAACAAGATTAAGTCTAACTTTGTTAGCCCTTCCTCACAACTTTGACTCCTGTGGCTTAGAATTGTGTAATTTTCCCCAGTTCATAGGAGCCAAGTGCTGACTTTTATTTTTCTTGGGGGGGGCTCAAGAAATGGCTGGGGTCTGGGTGCCGCCAAGGCCCCCAGAAGCTTTGCAGTTATTGATGCTCTCTGATGCATTTTGAGGGTTTTCCAAAGAAAGCACAGCAAATAAAAACATCATTTCAATGCTAGCACATGACCTAAATTTGCCTATATTTTGTTGTCCCTCACCACCTTAACCTACTGCACAGCAAGTGATGTCATTCACCTACCTTGCCCCCTCCCCAGCTACTGGAATAATCTCTGACAGTGTCACTCACCCACCTTTACTCACTTCCCACCAACTGTTGCAGACACTTGTGGTGACTGGTGTCACAACACTCACCCACCTAGACCCTCTCCACATCTATTGGTGTATCCTGTTGAGACCACCCCCCCTTCACATCCCAGAAAACAACATATACAGATCTACTAGTCTGCAGTTAGGGAACATTCTTTAACCAGGAGTAGCACAAAATCAAATCTTGTTTCTGAATGTGACCTGGGAATGATTTGCTCAGGATCACACAGTATGCATCTAGATGGTTGTGGATTCAAACCCAGGTCTTTAGATCTGCAGCTCAGAGCCTTAATCCACTGTGCTATACTGCTTCCAAGAAAGAAAGTTAAAATGTACCCCATCTGATTTACTCCATAGAAGGAGCTAGTACATATTATATTCCACTCTTCTTTTCTACAATGGGCACCTGCACTTAAAAGAACCAACTGATCTTGTTGCCAACTGATAAGGTTACAGGTGCTTATTCTTAATAAGGCAATAAGACTAATCCTCACTAGATTCACAACATACCCTGAGCCTGTTACCAGGACAGCTATAGTTGCTACAGCTTCTTTTGTCACATGTGATGCCAAGCTTTATGAACAGAGCAACCAACGACTATCCCTAAATACTGTATCATTTAATTTCATTATTTCTGACTATGAGTGGGAGGGAACACCACCAAACATATATATTCAGGTTCAGCAGTTTTCCTTGTGAGAACACTAATGATACTTATAGTGCTGTAAGTGCATGAAGAATAATTACATACTACACACACACATGTGTTGTGTGAAATTGGAAAATTTTTGTAATTTGTGATTTTGTAAATATCAGAGGGCTTAAATGCTAAATTCAATCCCCAGAAAAGGTCAAATTATAAACCTTAAATACTAACATACTAACATACTATTTGCCAGCAGATTAGTCCTTATGGTCTATCTAATCTGCTCGAACCTCAGATCCCTAGTTGGGTGCCGAGGCCGTCCCCCCCCCGTTGTGTTCCAGAAACCCCTATCATCCATCTCCACCCACCGGGACAGGCCATCATCTGATACATCCACTTTCTGTGTCTGTCCCACCCTCTCTTGAAGCTCTCCACTGTGGATCTCTGAACCAGCTCACCAGGCAGTGCATGCCAAGGGTCCACCACCCTCTCAGTGAAAAAACTCCTCCTCTTTCCCCCCTCACCCTTCCACCTTCCAACTTCAAACCATGCCCTCTGGTGATATCTCCCTGCTTTAGTCTAAAGATCCCCTCCATGTTTACCCTATTTATTCCTTGAGGTACTTGAAGACCTCAGTCATGTCCCCTGTCTCTCCTCTCTCCAGTGAAAACAGGCAGAGCTCCTAAAGTCTGTCCTCATACATCAAATCCCCTAGTCCTCATATCATCTTAGTTGCCCTCTGTACCTCTCCAGGAGCTGTATGTCCTCTTCAGTGTGGTCTCCAGTACTGTACACAGTACTCAAGGTGTTGTCTAACCAGTCCATTGTACAGCGGCAGAATCACTTCTTTGCTCCTAGAGGTGATACCCTTACAATGTATCCCAACATCCTGTTTGCCTTGCTAGTCATTCTCTTGCACTGCTCAGAGTTATTCATACATGCATCCACCATGACCTCTAGGTCTTTTTACCGAATTGAGGCCTCCAGCGCCTCCCCTCCCAGGGTGTACCTGTGTTTAGGGTTTCCCCGACCAAGATGTAACACCTTGCACTTGTTGATATTGAAATTTAATTTCCATGTGTGAGCCCAGCTTTCCAGGGTGTCCAGATCCCCTTTCAGGGCCAACCACCCCTCTTCTCCCTCAACTACGGCTCCCATCTTGGAGTCATCAGTGAAGATACTCATTTCACACCCCATACCCTCCCTGATGTCCGATATGTAGGCATTAAACAGGATTGGACCCAGGACCGAGCCCGCGGTACCTCACTATCAACCTCTCTAGGGTTCAGAGCTCCTCAATCACCACTACTCTCTGGGTGCATCCAGCTAGCCAGTTTTCAATCCATCTGACCATCAAAGGGCCTACTCCCAACCCCATCAGTTTCTCCACCAGACCATTGTGGGGGACAGAGTCAAACGCCTTGCTGAAGTCCAAGAATAATACATCCACAGGCTTTCCTCTGTCCAGTTCTGATGTTACCCATTCATAGAACTCCACAAGATTGGTTTGACATGATCTACCTGGCACAAACTCATGTTGCCGACTATCCAGACCTCCCACCTCCTCCAAGTACACCCCCAATCATTCCTTTAGTATATTCTCCATTAATTTTCCCACCACCGAGGTCAAACTGATGGGTCTATAGTTACCTGGTACTTCCCTCAACCCCCCTTTATGGATTGGCACCACATGTGCCTCTCCCAATCCTAGGTTCCTCCCTGTCTCAAGTGACCTGTTGAAGAGCTCCACCAGGGGCAGCCAGTATGTCCACCAATTCCATAGTACTCTCGGATGAATGTCATCCGCCCAGAGATTTGTCTTCTTTAGGCCCTGAGGGTTAACCACCCTTTGGCAGAGATAGCATCATCCGTCCCCTCCACCTTACTGGCCTTTTTATCCTTATCCTGATGTGACACCCCTGGGGTACCTCTCCCTTCCTCTTGCTCCATTTCTGTTGCTCCCCTGATCCCACTCACTGCTGCTTCTATCCCCATCGTGCCTTGCTTTGTAGATATCCCATGCCCCTCCCTAGTGAACACAGAGGCGAAGTACTCATTTAATACCTCTGCCTGGTCCCTCGCCTCTTCCACCCACCCTCCTTCTGATCTCAATCTGCTGAGATGGCCCTTAGTTTTTCTCCACTCCCCAATATACCAGAAGAACCCCTTTTCCACTCCATGTATCCCCTCTGCCAGCCGCTGCTCTTTACTGGACTTTGCCCACCTCACCATCCAGGTGACTTTTCTAGATGCAAGATGGTACATTTCCTTATCCTATCCCCTCTTGTTGTTTTTATTTTTGTAGGCGCCTTCCTTTCTGACCACTACCTGAACCTCACTTTGACCACCAGCATGGTTTGTGACCTTGCTCCCTTACGTTTCACCTTAGCACAGGTCCTGACTGCCTCATGAAGTCCCCGTTTTATGACCTCCCATCTCCTTTCCACATTTGTCATTGATGTAATCCCCTTCAAGTGATCCTTGAGAATATTTCCCATGCCCACAAAGTCTGCCCCTGAAGTCCACTGCCAGTGTCCTAGGTCTCACCCCCCCCCCATGCTTATTTGAAACCAGATAGTATTGTGGTCGCTCCCAGTCAGGGGATCCTCTACAACCAGGTCCCTTACCAGATCCCCATCTGCCAGAACCACGTCCAGGACATGCCCTCCCTTGTGGGCTCCATCACATGCTGTTTTAAGAACACATCCTGGAAGCCGCCCAGCAGCCTCTGCTCCTTGGCCACCTTGAGGATATGGTTCCCCAGTTTGTACCTGACATATTAAGGTCCCCCATCAACACCACTCCTTCACCTTTGGTCCACACTGGGCAATGGTGTTGTCCAGCAAACCATCCTCCAGAACATCACCCATCCCGGGGGGCCTATAAACTACACCCAGCATGATCTTATCTCCTGCTGGGGATCATAAGGTGACCCATAAGCCTCCATGTTTCCCTCTGCCTCTTCTACACTAGCAATTTCTATGTCATCTCTAATGAACATAGCCACTCCACCCCCTCTGCCCTCCTTTCTATCCTTCCTAAGCTTAGTGTACCCCCGCACATTTAGGTCCCAGTCATGGTTTTTGTTGACCCACGTCTCCGTGACCGCCGCCACATCCACCCCCTCCTCGAACAGCATGGCCTGGAACTCTGGCAACTTGTTTCCCAAGCTCCTGGCATTTACTAACACCAACCCCACCCTTATCCCTGATCCCCTTTGTCGAACCCCACCCAGGTTCCTTATACTTCCATCCTCCCTCTGCTCCTCCTGAAACCTCCACCCCAGTCTGTTTCCCTCCCCTTGGGTTTGAAGGCTACTTACTTCATCTGAGGAGAGGGTTTCTGGTCAGTCCCTCCCTTATCCCTTCCCCCTCTGACAAGTTTAAACCCCACCTTTCTTGAATGCAGTCAGCCATCCCCTGTTTAAGGACTTATTAAAACCATTCTTCTTAGTGTGTAATTATAAGAGCTACTTCACAAATCACTCTCAACAAGTTAGGATTGATAATGTCCTGACAGTTGACCCATTCACTCCTGTGTGCTGCAGGGCTCCATCCTGGGCTCCATTTTATTCAGTTTGCTTCTAAACAGGCTCATGCTTGCCAGTACCTGTCCAATTCTGCTCTATGCAGATGATGAAGTCCTTTATACAAGTGACCCCAGTCACTTTACCTTGGAATGCAGTCTCAAAGACAGCTTTACCACAGTTGAAAGATGGTTCAGAGAGCAAAAACTCATTATGAACTACAAAAAACAGACCTTACTGTTTTACAGTCCCCAGAATAGGCATCGTTCACACCCACTCAATATAACAAATGAGTCTGGAACTACATTAGCATTTCAGATATTTGGGGGTCACTATAGACAGTACTATGTCATATGCTTACCACATTGAACATTTTGCAAAGGCTGTGAACATCCGTATTGGTTTGCTTCATAGACATAAGCAAAGTCTTACCCCAGAGGCCCTAAAACTCACTATTCAGAGTACAGTGGGCTCTCTTGTTGACTACAGCATAGTAATCTATGGCTAAGCTATGGACACAGCCCTCCACTGCATAAAAGTCGCTCTAAATAAAACCAGTGGACTCTTAATCGGTTTCTGCAAGGCTCACACATTCGTGACCTATATGCCGAGGCTAACTGGCTTCAGTTCACAGGTAGGCTCACGTCTCCAAACATTCCTCCTGGCCAAGAAAGTGTGTATGGGCCTCATGCCAGTAGGCATCCAGAAGTTCCTTACTCCCTATGAAAACAGCTGCTCCACCTGAAGCTCAGATAGCATGGGCTTTAAAATTCCTAGGTGTCGCACTCCCTTGGCCACCAAGCTTTTGCCCACCGTGGTCCCAAATGGATTAATCATCTTCTTCTTGCCATCTCCACTATAACAGCATTAGCCCTTCAAACGTGAGCTCTGAAAACATCTCAATGCTAATGCCAGCTGTGACTGCTTCCTTAGCCCCTCAGTTGCTGTTTTACCTCATGACCTCATGGCCCTAATATCGGGCACTTGTTATTTCTCTCTCTGTCCTGTGTATTAATTCTTCCTCCATCAAACTCCTCTTACCCCACTCTTTCTCCTACAAGCCTCTCCATCTTCCAATAGCCCAACCCTCACAAAAAGCTTCAACAAGGCCTTCCTGGGCTGATGTTTCTCTACTTGAGCAGGTGTGGCCACCCTGGGCTGCTATAATGCCTGTACAATGCCTCCATCCTGATAACACAGTCTGCTGCAGTACTCTCTGCCTTTCAGGCATCCCCAGTCTGAGTTGTCCTCTCTCCCTTAAACTACCCTAACCCTCTCAGATACTCTTTGTGATATAATAGCCTGTTGACTTAGTTCACAGTCTTTGTCTTCTTGTTTATATTTAGATTTATTATTTTTTTTTATTTTAGTCTTTTGGTAACCGGGTAAGGCCCGCTAGGCACAAGTGGTATGTGTAGTACGGTATGGGCTACACGCCCATTGGCTCACACTGTGGACCAATGGGCATACAGCCCTACCGACGGTGTCAGTCAGTGGGGAGCAGTGGTGTGGCAGGTGGGTGGGTACTGCTGCCAGCCGCTGACCAGGGGAGCGGGCGGTGGGGATCAGTGGGTGGTGGGAGGGGTCCTCTGACCACTAGGGATGGGGGTCAATAATCCCATACTGAAGCCCGCGATCTGGCAGTCATCGGTCCACTGGACCACCAGGGATATAGGAGTTATCTATTTTTACACACTTTAGCCTGTGATCGGGTGGGCAACAGTCCACTGGACCACCAGGGATATAGGACTTCATTTTTATTTACTTAGGTCTGCAATTGGGCATGGGGCACCACCACAGAGAGTGCGGCGGGCTCTGGTGGCCACCATGGGTGGCAGCTGCCGTGTTGCGCCCTGCAATATGGCAGCTCACCTGTCGGTGGCCAGCCCTTGCTCCTTTTTTTGCTTAACTTTGTGCTGGCACAGGTAGGGGTTGCACATGCATGGCTCCAGCACATCTCGGGCTGAATATTGGGCTGTGCAGGTATGCATGGGCCGCCCCCACCCTGCGCCTGCATACATTACTGATGCGCTCTGGATTTGTGCCGCGCACTTTCCTTTTGAATATCATGCCGGGTAATAGTAAGGTGCATGGCAAGAACACTGTTGCGCCATGCGCAACCCTTTGAATATCTGGGCCTAAATTCCAACATTACAAGCGACTCCAGGCTGAGAATCTCAGTAATCCAAGGAATTTCTGGAAACAGGTTAATTCCCTCTTGAAAAGTAATTCTTGTGAGATCCCTAGCTCCATAGAGTCCCAAGGAGCAGTACTCACTAACCCCCCTGCCATCGCTACTGACTTTAATGATTTCTTCACCGAACTTCATAAGTACACATCTCTCTTCTCCAGCTCTCTTCCTTTCCATCACTCTGGTTCTCTGACATCTGAAGTGCCTTGGCCCACCCATCATTTCACCTGAAACTTGCAGCAGTCTCTGAAGTATATAGACTTCTCTAAAATCTGAAGGCTGACAGTTCCCAGGTCATGACACCCTTGAACCAAGATTTCTAAAGCTGGCAGCTGCTGCCCTTACCAGAACAATTCGTGATCTGATCAATCTTTCCTTTCTTACTTGTGCTGTCCCAGAGAAATGGAGGGTCTCGGTACTTGTACCTGTCCACAAGGGTGGTCCTAACTCAAACGCTGAAAACTACTGACTTATCTCAATACTTTGCCCTCTTGCTTAAATCCAAGAGCACATCATCTATGACCACTTGCAGGTTTACCTGGCTCACCACCATCTACTCTCTTCCATCCAGAATGGGTTCAGAAGAAACCACAGCACCCTGACGGCACTAAAAGTCACCTCTGACATTGCCCAGGCAATGAACCAAGGCTGTGCCACTGGTGCCATATTCATTGACCTGACTAAGGCCTTTGACTTAGTCAATCATGGCCTCCTGCTTCGGCAGCTGCATCTCCTTAGCCTTGACTCCAGTGCCCTACTGTGGACCCAGAGCTACCTCAAAGGCCAGTCTCAAAGGGTAAAGTGAGCAGATTCCCTATCAGACCTTAGACCCATAACCCATGGGGTCCCCAGGGTTCTGTCCTGGGCCCTACTGTTCTCTCTCTCTCTTTATCAATGATCTACCACACAACTGTGGTAGAGCCCATTCATCTATATGCTGATGATGCTACCATTTACCGCTCTTCGCCTGATGTAGTGTGGATTAACTCAAGGCTAGACTCTGACTTCCATATGCTTGAAGACTGGTTCATTCAGCAGCAGTTAGTCCTTAATACTAAAAAAAAATGCATGCTGTTTATTAACTCAACTTCCAGCGTTCTCCCTCCCCACATCAGCTTACAGTTGCATCTTGCACAGGAACTGTCCTGGAATCTGTCAAGGTCTTCAAATGCTTAGGAATTACCCTGGACTCCTCCCTTTCTCTGGATGCGCATGTCTCTGTCCTAACCAAAACTCTTAATCAAAAGCTTAGTGTCCTATATCATATATGTTTCTTCCTCACATCTACCTCCTGCTGCAAGATAGCAGCTGCAACCCTCCTGCCTCTCCTCATGTATGGTGCCCACCTACTACTATTAACTACCTCCTCCTCGCTTTCTTGCCTTTCGCAGGTCTACCATAGGGTGGGAAGATTTGCTGTGGAGGTTAATGGTCATCATCACCACTGTGATATCCTTTCCTCCCTGGGTTGGTTCCCCTATGAGTCTAAGATGTGGTATGCTACTTTGAGCTTCGTTCATAAACTGGTACACTGTATCACTCCCCCTTGCCTTACTGACATTGTTCGACGTCGACACCCACGGCATACTCTGATATCTGCCACCCTACTCCTTTTCCAATTGCCTAATCCTTATCTTGCCCTGGCCTGGAGATCCTTTGCTTACTCTACTTTGTCCTATTGGAACTCACTGCCTCCCATAATTCTTGCCTGCACCTGATTCTGTCCCTTCCAAAACTCACTACTTCCCCATCTTGCTGCCCCCCCGCTCCTGTTTTCAATGATTCCTGCTTCTCTCACTATCATCTCACAAGAGCCTTTGTCTGCAAATTGTGTGCTTTCCTCATGCTCTACCATTGTGAAAATGTATATACATTATGGTTTCTATCATAAGGTGTTCTTACCTCTGTCTAATGTATACTCGCTATTGTTTGAAAACACTGAAATATGTTGTTTATCTTCGTGAATCTGTTTCAGTTGTTTACCTCACCCAAATATGTAATTGTCCCATGTTCCTTTGTCATCATCAATGTCATCACTGCCAATGTAATGCACTCCCTGGGTCGCCCCTGAAAAGGGACTGTTTTGTCTAAGTGGGCTCACCCATTACCAAAATTCAATAAATAAATAATCACCTGAACATTATTATCTGGAATGTTCAAGGGGCTCGCAATAAAAATAAAAGTTATCAGATATTAAAGCACACACAGCATGCAAGGGGGCATATTTCCTTTCTACATGAAATGCACCTTTTACAAAACAAAGCGTTGCTATTCCAGGGACAATATGTTGGACAGGTATATGTAGCTGGGAACAGTACACAGAGCAGAGGAGTTGCTATCATGTTGCCATGGAAAATTCCTTTTGTGTGCATGCAATGCATTCAAGACCTCCATGGTCAGTATATCTTTCTTACGGGGTCTCTGGACAGGGTGGAAGTCATATTAGGGTGTGTTTATGGTCCCAATGTGGACACCCTCTCCTTTTTTATAGAGTTGGTTTCCATGTTGTTCCCCTTCTTTTCTCTTCCTATTATTATGGGGAGATTGGAACCTTCCATTTGCTCTGAATCTGGACAAATTAGATGGGAGGCCGCAGAGCCTCTCCCCAGCCCAACTATCCCTACGTGATCTAACTAACCAATTGGCCTTTTGTGATCCCTGGTGGACACTACATCTGGATTTAAGGGAATACATGTTCAGGTCACTGGTTCATGGAACCTTATCTAGTATTGACTACTTTTTGGTCAGCCATTCAATTCTGGTGGGGCTGATAGGCTGTGGGATAGACCCTGATGTAATTTCTGATCACTCTTTAGTCTGGTGCAGGGTTTCATTCTCACCATTACAACAAAAAGAAACCATATGGAAACTAAATAATCAGTTGCTAAGAATGAATGGACTGTTAAACAGGTCACACAACACATTGGCCAGTCTACCATGTACAACTTGGACTCAACTGGCAAGTCAGACATGGAATGGGGAGCACTGAAATGCTACATCAGAGGAGACCTCATTCAAATAGCTTCTACTAGGAAATGTAAGAGGGAAAAAAAGGCATTAGACCTCCTTTCCCAGATCAGGGAACTGGAAGCCCATATCACACCTAATTCCACTGATACAGTTCACCAAGAACTTAAACGGCTCTACAGTCAGTACAGTGATCTTCTGCGTGAAAAAGCAGAGTACGCTATCCTGAAGACTGGAGCTATGTACATAGACCAGGAAAACAAAAGCTAGACATCTCCTGGCCATGTGGGTCAAACAGCATGAAGCATCAAGGATCATAAATGTCATATGCACCGCCGTAGATGGGTCCCTTAAAACGGCCTCGAAGAACATTGCAAAGAAGTTTGAATGTTATTATTATGAACTTTATAGCTCAATGTCAGATCCCTCTTTACAGAGCATAGATAAATACCTCTCAGACATCCCAGTCCCCACTCTGATGGAAACCAAAAGAAATTTCCTAGTTACACCATTTACTGCTGCCGTTATTTTGGGGTGATCCAGCTTTACTGTTAGATAAGTTCCCAGGTCTGGATAAGTTCTTGCCTAACTTTTATAAAGTGTTTGCTAAAGAACTGGCACCCTGGCTTCAAAAATTGTTTCATCACATCCTTGCCTCAGAGGCACTGGATAGTAGGCTATTTGAAGCTTTAATAGTTGCGGTTCATAAACCAGGGAAGGAGGCTGATGAGGTAGTAAGCCATAGGCAGATGTCGCTCCTGAACTATGATATAAAATTTTTAGCAAAGCTGCTAGCAGAAAGGCTAGGTAAAGTGCTCCCATCCTTAACAGGTCCAGAGCAGGTGGGTTTCATGGCAGGTTGATCTTCACTGGACCACCTGCACAAGATATCTCATCTTCTCTCTTCATCCAGGGACTTGGACTGCCCTGCAGTGCTTATGCCCCTGGACTTGGAGAAAGCTTTTGGCCGGGTGGATTGGCAGTTTCTGTTCAGAACACTGAACCACTTTGGATTTCCCCCACAATTTGTTCATTGGGTTCGAGCTCTATACAACATCCCTAGTGCACAAATTTATTGTAACAGGGCATTTTTATCCACATATTTCCTCCATTCAGGCACTAGGCAAGGCAGCCCCCATCGCCCATTGTTATTTAATCTTTACCTGAAAGCACTGTTGGTTAAACATAAAAGAACCCAGATATAAGGGGTATACAGGTGGGGACCCATGAGTTAAAATTGTCAGCGATGCTGACGATATATTACTTCACTTATCACACCCCAGACATCTATACTGGCAGCTTTGGCGACCATCAGGGACTACAGTGAACACTTTAATTACAACGTTAATCTGGTGAAAACATCTGTTTTCCGCTAAATTCAAGGGTGCTTAAAGTGACATAACTGATCTGGGATTATCTTGGATGTCAAAAGCCTTAAATATTTAGAGATTAGTCTGACTAAGAGTGTCAGGAGTTTGACAGCTTAACCTTGATGCCCTGTTCCAGGTTATACAGCAGGATCTTTCCAATTGGAAGGTTTTACCTTTAATCCTAGCAATATGATGAACTTATGGCTGCCCAATATGGTTCAAGAAACTGCATGCCACCATTTCTGATTTTATCTGGTTACGTAAACCCCGAGAAGAGCATATTACAAACTGGCAGCTCCAAGACTCCTAGGGTCTCAGATTCCCATTTCGAGTTGTATTACTGGGCAAGTCAGGCTGGTAAGTACTTGAGATGCCTTAAATCTTAATCTTAAAATCTTAATAAAACCAAAGCTATGCTCTTTTCCACCCCCAAACAAAGCTAGCAACCACCCACTCTATATCCTTCCAAGTACCAATCAGCCACTGGAACAAGTCTGCTCCTACAAATACCTTGGGGTTACCTTGACTCAGCCCTCACATTTCCACAGCACACTCGACGCCCTAACATCCACCACTAACACACGGCTTGGCATCCTCTTCTGCCATAGAACCTGCCTTCCCCCAAATGCTCTCTGGCTCGCTGTTACATCATCCATTCTGTCCCTTGTAGACTATGGTCTACCAGTATATGGTGCTGCCGACACCACTGCACTCAACAAAATTCACCTAACCCTGAATAAAGCCTGCAGATTGATTACTGGTGCCCCCAGGCTCACACACACCTGTCAGCTGTATGTCGAGGCTAATCTGCTTACCCTGGATGAATGGCTCTGATACCAAACCTGTCTCCTCACAAAAAAAACCCTACTCGGGCTCTCCCCCCCTGGGGTAACGGCATCCATCCACCAGAGCCCTCCCACTATTGCAACACGGTCTTCCTACAAGACCACTCTAAAGGTCCCCAGATCAAGAACCAGCCATTGCCAGAGGTCCTTCTGCTATAGAGCCCCAACCTGGTTTAACTCTCTCCCTGCCCCCATCACCAATGCCACCACCATCTCCAAGTTCAAAACCACCCTTCGGAACCACATCATCAGCACTCGTAACTGCTCCTGTCTCTGAACATAGCCTCCACCTCTGCTTCTCTTGACAATGCCCCAGGCAGCTCTCCACTAGCCATCCCACCACCACTTCCCTGTACACTGTGCCTATGTTTAACCTGGCCAGTGCCAGCTGTTAGGTGTTTACCAACTAGATTGCTCACTTGATACCAACTTGTGTAACACCTGTTATCAATTACATGTACCCTGTAACCTAAATTGTATTTGTCTGACCACAGTGTGACATGGCGCTCTGTTGAACGCCTATTGTCTTGCAAATCTATGCTATGTAACCAAAAACACAATGTATGTCTTTATGTGACGGTACATTTTGAAACGAGCCTCTGGCTCAAAGGTTGTAAACTGATTCTAGAAATAAAATAAAATAAAAAATAAATAAATAAATTACACCAGTGGGAGACCAGGACTCCTCACTATATAACCCAATATGGCTTACAATTGAACAGGAATTAATTGCTTCCTCAGGCTAGTCTCCAAGAGCTCTTATGCACATCAAACCCAAGTACCTCCTCTAGACTACATAACTCTCTGATTGAGACCTCTGTGAGGGTCAACTCCTCAACTATGCTCCTTTTGACATACAGGCACAACCGGGATCCTGAGCAACCATTATTAGGCAACCCCAATTTCAAAATAGGAGGAAGGCTAATACCAGCTTCCTGGCTGCCACAATTGGTGTCAGTGAGCATCGGAGTTCTAGACGGATCAGGTTTCTTTAACTTCAGAGGAAATTATCCAGTCCTACAAGTTAAAAAAGACTACTGTAGTTAAAGTAGTTCAACTCTGTCATTTGCTGGTGCACAGTTTGGAGTTCACTACAGGAAATATTGATGCCGGATTATTTATGCAGCAACTCAGTGAATTAGCTATTCTGGCACATGCTGTGTGTAAGATATATGTTAATCTTTATGACAGAGCCTACCCTGATGTAGATGGGGTTCCTGGATATTGGGATTCACAATTTCTACATTCAAGATCTGACTAGGGTAAAATATGGAAAGCCTGCCACACTTAGGTTACACAAGACAGGTTGCTGCTCATGCAACTCCAGATCCTTATTAATATGTATCTTACCCCAGTCAAACTTTATAAAATGGGCAGAGCTCCTTCTCCCAACTATGCAAGATGTCTTCAGGCAAAGGGCTCCCTTCTGCATATATTTTGGGACTGCCCCAAGATGGCCCCCTTGTGGTCACTCATTAGACAAAAATCTGACTTTTTATTGGGCATAGACGGTTACTTCTCACTGGAGCTTTGCCTGATGGGTGACTACGCCGGGGTGGGGATTCGAGAACGCAGATATTACTTGGCTTTAATTGCTAGGTCAGTTAAACAACTGATTCTGCACCACTAGCAGGATACAAATGCTCTCAGTTACACTGTCTGGCTGCAGGAACTTCTCTTTAACTTAAACAATGAGCGGTTAATTGTGAGTACACAGTCTCCCCAAAATATTCTACAAAATATGGGGCAAGTTACAAACCCTGTACTCTTTACAGACTGGGTAGCCTATATCTGTTCCAAATGGTAGGTTAGCTTTTAGAGTAGCCACTCTGATGCCTTGGGGATAGGTGGTGGAGGCGGGGTGATTGGTTATGTGTTCATTGTTTGCTTATATATTCATTTGTTGAGAAAACTAATAAAGTTAACTCAATTAAAAATATATATATTTTGCCAGGACACAGTCCACTATTTACCTTGGGCTGCCCACCTGGAGGTCACCTTGTTACTGTGCCAACCTGTGTAGAGTGGGATGGGTATGGAGGTGAAAATAATTACCCTACATCAGTCTGTGGCTACTGCAGATTGTTCCATAAGTGCTGATGTGAGCTGAGGTGTAGGGGGCAGCAACTGCCCAGGGTGCCCATCTAGTGCCCACCCCTACACTGCTAGCCAGTGTGAAGGGGCAGATATGTGACCCACATATTTGTCTCTGGCTCTGTCTAGGTGCTCCTTTGTGCAGTGGTGGAATACATGCGCCAAGTTTGTTTTACACTGTGTCTCTTCTGGTTTCTCACTCTTTCTCTCTAACATCTGCTCCCTCATGGTGAAAGGAACATTCTGCAGCACTGCTCTCTGTCCTGGTCATGGCACTCTTGCTGCCACTTTCACTGCCTCTCTGTATATGCTGTCTGCTGCCAATGAGCTTCAGAAAGACAAACAGAGCAGGGGTCACGCTTAACTTTGTTTTGCACTGGTCCACCCGGGCAAGTGATACCCAAGCTGCACTGGCCCCCCAGAGATTGCACTAGCCCCAACATAACATTCAGAATTTTATGAAAAGGACACAGTGGCAAAGTGTAGATGTTTTAACAGTATAGTTAGATGTAGTTCTGAGTTTTGTGTTTGCATCAGTACAAGTTCAGTACGAGAGCATCATGCCCAGTCTCCTGAGTTTATGCACCAGCAGACCAGAAAATCCCCAGTGTCACCCAGCTCAAAAGACCATGATTAGATCAGATGCACATGTATTGCCTGCTTGTAGTGGAAGTCTGAGGACAACGCAAGGTGGAGGTTGCAAAGCTTGAAGGCAAGCCACAAAGAATTGCAATCCTGGACCTCCATACAAAACAAACTAGGCCAAACTCTACCAACCAGAACATCAGTTAGCCTGGTCATTATGATCTGCAACCTGAAAGTCAGCTGGAAAGGTCTAGTGGCTTGCAGTGACTTGGGCCTCACAATGATTTTTGCTGGCTTCTTGCTATCCACAAAGAACTTATCCTCAATGACAGCAAGCTATTAGTGCTGGGGGGGGGGAGTGGCACTAGCAGTGACCAGCTCCTGCCTGCTCATATCACCACCCCCATACTTTTAAGTGAACAGCTCCTGCCCCATCACCCAGACAACTTCCTGCATGAACAGGCCACAAAACCCCAGCATCACTCAGCAGAGCAAACCGCAGCACCATCACCAAATTCACCTGCAGCAGCATGGTAGCTAGCCAGCATAAAACATGACTGCACCCAGTCATTCGACAACTCTTGTGTGCCCCACACACTTGAAGTGGGCTTCTCAGCACATTCTCTACTCTCCTCCATCATGCACTGAACTGAAACTGTTTGACATAGGCAGCATTCATGTGGGGGCTTGCAGTTCAGCGACTCCCTCCCACAGTGCAGCCTCCCACCTCCCGATATCTCCAATGTGCTCCTGCCAGCACCAAACAGCACAGAATGCTGTTTGATGACCCCCATCCTACATATTACACCTTGTGCGGCACACATCAAAACAAGCTTATGCCCTGAATGTAAAATTACCTGGCTAAGTTATCCACTGCTAAGGCTACCTCACCAAACACTGGGCCTAATTTCTTGAAGAATGAGTCTTGGCTTCTGGGGGAGGGGCGCTGATCCATCATGGTCCTGACACAATGTGCTTTCCTAATTAACTGGTATTTGGCATCACAATGAATTCCCAAGCTGTTTAGTCAGCAATAAGTAGTGAATACCCCCCCCTCTGTCTTTGACTGTAACTCGATGCATATTACATGCCTCAAGTCAGTCAAAGACAACGGGAATTCACTTCTGACAAGAACACCAGTTTTACACTTAAGTGAGCAGTGTGTGTCAGAACCACGCCGGATCATGGCCACAGCTGCCCTCCCACCCCAGACTAAGTAAAAATTTGTAAGGGCTCAAACTCTGTGGCTCACTGCCCCACACAAAACCCCAGGTGACTTGTAGCCCGAACATTGCACCCTCCCTGCCCTTCTTTCAGTTTTAACTCTGCAGCAGCTAGTAGCCCACTAACTTCATTCTGTGATGTGGCTGCTTACCCGATGATGTTTTGGGGCAGTTGGGCAGCACAATTCTCTTCTCAGTCCTGGCAGTTCTTTAAAGGGTTCACTCTGTCTTGCCTGCTCAACCGTACTCACACTTCCACTAAGTCTGCAGGCTGAAAGGCACATGTGGAGGTGATCGTTGGGGATGGGCTGGAGACAGGCACCAAACATTCACCAACTGGAAGATTTCAACTGGCAGTTACTATGCTGCAAAGTGCATTTGACGGGGGGGGGGAATGGACCACATTGTTTTCTTTTGCGGGCATCAGACAGGTGGCAAACCTTTCCCAAATCAGAGGGCTTTCCATAGCAGTTGCTATGCTACAATTTCGGTAAAAAAAATTTCTGCATTTTTTTCCTTCTGGCTGCATAATTTTCTTAAAGGGCCAAGTCACAAAAATGGGCTAGATTGCACTAGCCAAGTTGGGAAAGTCAGGGGGACACTGCACTGGACCGAATCAATTTACACTATGCCCTGAGCCAGTAATATAATGTAAAGATCGACCCCCGCAGAGAGTCAGACCTATGGCAAGGCGCCAGAAGAATGAGCAGAAATAAAATGGATGGCAACTGAGCTCGGGCGCACGCTGTACTCCACTTGTCTGGGGGGGTTGACATCATTTCTGACTGTAACAGATCGGACCTGCACATATATGCTGCACTGGAAGTGGCTCTCACTGTTGGAGTGTCTCTTTGGGGGTGGGAGGGGTTGGGGGAGGGAGAGAGTAGACACTGCTAGGGGTAGGCCACCCATTTAAATGAATGTTTGTTCAGGTGCAGGTCTGTGAGCCACCGGTCATCATGGCTATGGTCACTACATTGCACTGCCCCCTATTTCACACTTCCAAGGTGGTGCTGCAATAGTGACAGCCTGTCACCTGGTGATCACTCTCATTCCACGTGCTACTACGATCTCAGCATGTTGCTGTCACTGTTTGGGGTCTCTCTGCTCTGTTCCTGACACTTCTACCACTCACCACCTCTTGGATCCTACACTTTTTTTTGGGAGGGCTGCTGCCCTCCTTCTCGGTGTCCGTCCCTGCAGCCCATGTGTCTCTCTCTCCCTGCCATTCAGGGTTAAGCTATAGCTCTGCAGACAAAGCTACCTCACTTCCCAGCACTCTTGCTCCTTGTATTGTGCAGCGGGGTGGGGGCACACTGAGGCAGCATGGACACTAAGAAATCCATGGGGTGGGTCAGTGGGTACCATCACAGAGAGCAACGCTCAGGCTGGGTATTGTGGCACACATGAAGCACTGGAGAGGGAGGAGCTCAGGGACAAGAACACACACACTGTCATTCACACAGAGAGCGGTGCTCAGACTGGGCACTGTGGCACACATGAAGCACTGGAGAGAGAGGAGCTCAGGGACAAGAACACACACTGTCATTCACACAGAGACACAAGCAAGTTCAATGCTGACATCTGTCTGGGAAAGAATAAATAATATTTATTTGTTCTTTACTGCTAGGACTGTTCACTGCTTATGGCACAGAAAGTGGGGGATGCAGTGTATGACTGGGTACCTGGACATCTGCAGGATGGGTGGGGAGACAAGCAATAAGATCAGTAGAGGGCATGAATGAAAGGAATGAAGCACTCTCATTCCAGCACTTTATTTCTTTCAACTACAGAACGCATTCCAGATGTGAAACTGTGACCAGTATCACAGTATGGTTACATGCTCATTGGTCTGCCAGGGACAAGCCCATGTAGATTGCTGTGCAATGGACTCGTCCTGACACACCTCTGAAATGCCGTTCTACCACAAGATGTTTCTTGCACACATGGAAGGAAGCTTAAAAAACTATAAAGAATTTAGATTAGTGACTACCCTCATTTGAAAGGCATTTTTGTCCTGAACACAAAATGCAAAATAATTCACTTGGGGTACAGAAATCCAGGGCAGAATACACATGGGTGGAGTGGTATTGACAACATTAAGAAAGCACACATTCCAAAAGAAAGGGCTTTTACAGACAGTTGATTACTGTTTAACAATATTTTGCATCTGTGGCTGCCACTGTACATCTGATGCAAACCCATAATCACGTTCCTCACTTGAAGCAAAAGGGGTCCGGATGGAGGCCATAACTGACTCCTTGTTTTTGTGTTAAAGGGGTCAGTTTATGTACAGCAAAAACAAGGAAAGGCATCATTTCTAAACTGTGCAGACGAGCATGGGGCCACTTTTTCTCAGAGCATACCAGAGCATGCCAACACAGGCAGGTACCACTTCAAGACTGCTACTATCCCGCCTAATACAATCTGGGGAAAACCAGAAGTAGTCTACCAGCACTGAGCTCAATATGGTTAAGGCATATTTGCCAGAAATTACTGTTTAGAAAAGAATGAGAAAGTGATTGTGATGACGAGCAAGTCCCAAACCAGGGGCCAGATATTCAAAACTTTGCCCTGGGGCTAAATTAGCACTGCTAGGCATGTTAAATTACCCTGGAACAAATAGTGCACCATATTCAAAAGGAGTAGCCCTGGTGCTAAACCTGATGAATACAGCATGCTAAGGAAGCCAGTCAAACTGGTCTGGGAGTGTAGTGCTAAAATAGCCCAGGAAATAAGACAGCTCTGAATATAGCAACAAGGAAGTGCAAAATGCAACGGCAGCCCAATGGACACAGAGGTGGAGCAAGTTGGAGCTGCAGGTGGAGGACAATGTGTGTGATTGCAAAGGGTGTTTCACACCAACTGCAAAGAATGAAGCAGGCCACATACTGCAGAACTATGCAATGCTGATGTGAGGATTGTCTGGGGCTAACCTGATTGCACAATGCTAACACATTAGCCTGACGCAAACAGGATAGCCCGGGGCAATACTTTGCTATATTCAAAGCCCATATGCAAATGAGCCTAGTTAGGTAATCCATGGGTAAACAGTCACATTTGCATATCATTATGTGCTGCTTAGTATACATGTCCGTGTAGTTTGCCTGGTGCCACTGCAAGGAGCACACAGCTCCACCTCTTGGTTGGAATGGAAGTACAGGTTGGAAGCTGCAGGATATGGGTGCTGGCAGGCACAAGCAGTGCTTAGATAATGGGTGGACTGAAACTCACATCCTGATTGTCTGAAACAGCCTGCCACCTGGGCTGTTATTTCCTAATAACGCCCGCTTCAAAACAAGTACCAATTCAGGGTGCCCTGTTACTAAGGATATTCTTGGGCACCCTGAATTTCGAAACTCATTGGCCGCCATTTTCCCCGCTTGCAAATTTCTACAACCGTCAAGCAACCTCCACTCCCCAAACTCAAAACAGTACACTCTTCCATTTTTTATTCTCCTTTCCAGAACAAAACACATCCACTGCTCACTCCAGCAAACTGCAAAACTTAAGACATGCTGTCATGTCCCACGCCTCCCCACAAGCTACCAGATGTATTAGCTCCTTCAAACCAGCAGCCCATCTCCACATATGGACAGTGAAAGTAAATGTGCCGTCAGTGATCCTCGGCCTGATTCCTATTCACTACAATAATCAAGCATGCTGAATATGCCTGAACCACTGTAGGCACAAAACCACAGCAATGTACCTTTTATTGTACCATTACTTTTCCTTTGTCCTTTCTATCAAGCTTCAGACGTTGTCCCTCCTCGGCACCCGCCTAGTGCTGCATAACACAGAATCCACATTGTTACCTCTCTCCTGATCCAAACAAAATCTCTCTCTTAATCCATCACAATAAAAATAAAAATACTACTCAGGTACGGACAGACAAAACACATAACCTTAAAACAGCAAACAAAATCTTAAACTACACACTGCTACTTCTAAGAAAGGCATTACATTCAATCAATACCCAAATATGAAATTCAACAGCACCATCTACTGAGCAAACAATAATAAAACAGCATCAAAGGTACTACTTAATAAAAAAAAATGTATTGATAAATTTAATCATTCAACCTATTTGTTAACATTTTATAAGCCATTTCTTCTAAAAATAAACATAAAGAGCCCATTATCTAATTATAATAATACTCTCCAGAGTGGGCATAATGGGATACAGTGGACCTTCCAGGGACTATAAGGCCCTTAAGCCTGTGCGTTGGGCCTCGATTAGCCCTGGGTGGTCCAATTATATCCCAATAGCACCCACCCTGTTGGGTATTATTACATACATACAACTCACCATGCATCACTGCAAGCAGTACATAACTATATATATATATATATATATATATATATAAAAGATATGCAGGGGCGCCTGTGGGATAACCAAGTTATTTGTACAGTAGCTCAGACCTCCAGTAACCCCATGAGTGGCTAAGCCACGAGTGAGGTTTACTACAGAGGGGCAAAATATGTGACATTACCAAAATGATGAATAATATATTAAAAGACTATGGCACAACCCCCATCATTGTGATGCATGTTGGAGCTAATAACATTCTACATGATCCAATTTCTGTAATTAAAAGGGATTTTGTTGCCTTGACTAACAAATTGATTGACTTGGGTTGTGGTGTTTGCCTATCTGAAATTTTACCCATCCCTCGCTTCTCCTCTCTATTGAATAGAAAAATAAAGATTATAAACAAATGGCTCAAAAAATGGTGCCTATTTCAAGATCATACTTGCATTACACATTGGGAACAGTTTAATTGTCATGATGAACTCTTCTGTCCAGATGGGTTGCATTTGAGTAAACGTGGAAATGCCTTGTTGGGAAAACAGCTGTTAACTGTTATCAACAATCATTTAAATTAATTGGGGGGGGCGGGATGATGGAAACATTATTACCAAATTCAGTTTCTCAAGGTATCTTTGAACATCACAACTTACATTGTCTAAAGTTTTAATGCAAGGGGTCTGAACAATAAACTAGATGAATTAATATGTAAATTCATTTAGAAAAACTGACGTTATTTCAATTTGTGAAACATGGGGACATGACAAATCATCTTGGGATTTTACCATCTCTGGTTTTACTTTTACATAAACTTAACAGACTTAATAGAAGAGGTGGTGGTGTTGCCCTTTATGTAAATAGTAGTTTAAACTCTAACGACATCTCTGCAAATATTAAAGATCCTACTATACTAACTGAAACTATTTGGATAAAGGTGTTTCTTTCAACTTCTGATTTCATTATTTTTGGATGTTGTTACCACCCACTTAACTCAATTGTGGACATTTTAGAAGCCATTTTACATGAAATGAAACTGGCCAAATCACTGGGAAATGTTACATATTACGGGACTTCAATATGGCTGAAATTAATTGACTAATCTTTCTGCAAATAATAGCTTGGGGAATAGATTGTTAAACACATGTACCCAATTAGGAATTAAGCAATGTATAACAATTCCAACTAGAGGGAACAATGTGTTAGATCTAGTTTTAGTTGATGATGACCTAATAATTGACAACATCAAAATTACTGATCCAATTGGAAACAGTGATCATAACACAATTATATTTAGTATTAGAAAGGACTTTGTCTATACTTCTAACACAACAGTCATATATTTATATGACAAAGCCGATTTAATTGGCATTAGACAAGATGTTAAAGAACTAAACTGGGAATCAGCTTTATTACACTCTTCCCCTCAGCATTGTTGGGAATCCTTTAAGCAGAGTATTTATCACTTAAGAGATCAGTATATTCCGTGCAAAACAAAAATCCCCAATCATAAAAAAGCACCAAAATGGATGAATCAAACTATTAAAAGACTAATAAAAAGCAAAGACAGTATAATGCTTTCTTAAAAATAAACCATTAACAATTTGGAACTCTTATAAATTGATTTAAAAATGCAAAAATATTATCAGAAAAGCAAAATCTAGGTGGAACGTAAATAGCATGTAATGCAAACAAAACTAACAAACAAGGATTTTTTTCCTATATAAATTTCTTTAAAAACCTGAAAGCCAAGTTGGCCCATTATTAGACAATAATAACACCATTGTCTATGATTCCAAGACAATGGTGGACCTACTTAATACTCAGTTTTGTAAAGATTTTACTGATACATTAAATGATAATTCAGTATTGACCTTATGCAATTCTGTTAGTGATACATCTATCAGTTTTTCTAAAGATATAATTGATAAAAAGTTGTTAAAATAAAAGGGAAAATATAGTCCAGGTCCTGATAACATACCAGGCCACCTATTATTTATACTGGCAGACATTTTGGCAGAACTCTTGAAGATTATATTTGACCTTTTCCTCGTTGCAAGTTATGTCCCACATGATTGGAAGGGTGCTTAAGTTGTTCCAATACATAAAAAAGGGCCAAAAATAGATGGGAAAACTATTGTCCCATAAGTCTTATGTCCTCAGTTTGTAAAATCTTTGAGAGTATAATAAAAGACATGATTGTACCAGTTTTAAATGTTTGCAATCCTGAACAGCATGGGTTTAGAAGGGGATGTAGCCGCATCACCAATCTGATGTGTTTCTATGAAAATATCAGTTCTCTCATAGACAATAGGATTCCTTGTGATATTATATTTATAAACTTTAGTAAGGCATTTGATGTTATGTCACATTGGGCCTTATCCCCAAAACTTTTTAAACTGAATATCAATTCTTTTTTGATAAAATGGATATTAAATTGGTTACGCTTTAGGACTCAACAAGTCATCATTAATGGAACAACATCAGCTAGTTGTTTTATCTCCAGTGGTGTGCCACAAGGATCTGTTTTAGGGCCTTGTCTCTTTAAAATATTTTTTTCTGATGTAAGTAAGGAATGTTCATCCTTTAATATTAAGTATGCAGATGACATTAAAATTGGGGGTGCCTGCACATCAGTTTTTGATGTTCAAATTATTCAGAAAAACTTAAATCATATCACTGAATGGGTAAACAAATGGGGTATGAAACTTAATACATGAAAGTGTAAAGTTATGCACTTGGGGTCTTCTACTTTACATAATCAATACACTTTGGGTGGCACAACGTTGGTTTAAACATCAGATGAAAGGGATTTAGGAATCCTGATTTCTGATGATTTATTATACAACAAACACATACATGAAATCATCAACAGATCTAATAAGGACATTTGGTCTATTTATCGAAACATTAGATCTAGAGATCAGAATATGTTGCTCCCTTTATTTAGAGCATATGTCAGGCCACACTTGGAATATGTCTCTCAGCTTTAGAATCCATATAAAAATTAGAATGTCAGCTGTTGGAGGGTGTTCAGAGGAAATTCACAAAAAAATCCGGTTTTGAAAAGTACCATATTGTGACGTATTGATTCTTTAAAGACAGCTTAATCTGGTTCAAGGTCAGTTGGAATTCATCTGTATCCCTCCCCGGTGGTGCCTGAAAATAGGCAGGATTTTTCTAGTGCACTTACCGGTCAACACAAAACTAAATAAACGAAAGTAAAACTAAAGTGTATGTCACTATCAACTCGCCGCCTTCGAGGTGATCTTTTGATTTTGATATTATTAAAGATCCATATCTTATGTGTGAAATGGGTCTATAATTTAAGGATCATTCCTTTGAGTTCAAGGGACACCCATTACAGCTGATTCAGAAATCATTTACTCGCAATAACAGGACATTATTTTATACTATTAGGGTAATTGGCCCATGGAAAAAATTGCCACTTTACAGTATGTGGTTATTAGTGAAACAGAATATATTTAAATACCAGTTTGATGCATTGATTAATTTTGGTTAGAAACTGATCTATTTTTCACTGGTTTAGTATGGGAGCATTATGGGTCTCGCCTTCTAGCTCCTGAACCGACTCTTAGTAGTATGTGTCAGTTTTTATCTTGACACCTGTGCATAAATATATATATATATATATATATATATATATATATATATATATATATATATATATATATATACTGTATGTATACAATGGGGACAAATAACTCATTGAATAAAAACAAGTATCCTCACTGCAGTGATTATTTTCACTGTGGTGATGTCATCAAACCATAAAACAGCAGAAAACACACTCCTATTGTATAAATCAGATACATAATGTGCACTTGTTTGATATGGAAAATATTTTCACTCCTTTAGAGTGACCTCTGAATATTCACGAGTGCTGAAGGCATGAGTGATATCATCCAGAGCTCATGATGCAGGAGTGAGAATATTTTCCATAGCACACTATCTGCCCATCATGTGTGCTATTTATACAATGTGGTAAGAGCTTCAGAAATATACAGTAGTTATTTTTTTTATTTTAGTGTTTGGTAACTGGGTAAGTTTTTAGTGTTTGGTAACTAGATAAGTTTTAGTGGTGATTTGGGGGCATTGGGCAGTTAAGTGATTTATTCAGTGCCACAGTGTGGAAGTGGTGAGAGTTAAACCCAGGTCTAGTGTGTTGGAATTATGAAGGTTGTGCAAAGCTCATTACTCTAACCTCAAGGCTATCCTGATAACACTGTTTGTGGTTGATTTCAGTGTGTGTGAGTGTTTCTGAATGGGCTGGGAGTGTGAGACACTATGGGAAACAGGTGAATGTGCTTGGCAGTGCTGAGTTAGTTTCTCCTTGCAGTAAGAAACAGAAACTGTGTGGTGCAGCACTATGATTTACAGTCAGTTTGCAGTGAGAAACAGAAACTGTGTTGCAGCACTGTGATTTAGAATGCAGTCTTTCTTGAATTTGTGAGCAGCATAATAATGGGCTGTGAGTTGTTGAAACCCTATGAGGAACAGGTGAGTGTCTTTTGCAATGTTAACAGTTACTTGCAAGTAGCAGCGAGAAACAGATTTGTGAAAGAGTTCAGTTTAGAAAGCAGGCTGTGGTTAGTGAGTGAGTGATGACATCAGCACAGTATGTACAATGTCATTTATCACACTCTAGTGATGTCATCAGCATTTATCACACTCTAATAGAAATAGCTACATTTATCACACTCATTTATCACTCATCCCTATTGTGTGTGTGTGTGTATATGTATATATATTATAGGTTGAGTAGGCACTTTAATGTTAAACCCCAATTTTTGCACTTTAATGGCTTTGTAACCGTTCAACAGATTTGCACAAAATGTCGAATACGCTGTCTTGTGTGGTACATCTCATGATTTTCCAAATTGCGTTTTGGTTGGACTTGCAGGTTTTATGCAGTGAAGTGCTGTAAAAAACATTTGCCACTTTTGACAATTGTTTACCTATCGCACCGCGACGCCACCATTTGGTGTTTTGGTCTGAAATTTGGAACACAGAAAGAGTTTGTGTCAAGGAACAATCTAGCATTGGATTTGTTAAAAAATATTAATCCATTCCAAAGTTACCGTATTTAATTTTTTATTTTTGGGTTCTGAGCATGCTCATTTCACTCCAAGATTTATATGTCTGTTTTGTGAAAGAGGATTGGGCTCATGATCAAGGATTTTGTCAGCTCATGAGAGAGGATTTAAAAAAAATCCTCATCCATCAGGAAAATTCCATCTTGTTTTAATTTTTTCCCCCAAAACAAAATGTCATAGCTTCCTCCACGGGTGACTTCTTGTTGCAATAAGACATGGATTTTGTTCAGGTAATGCCCTCTACAACCCTATACCATTGGTTTGCTTTGTTTTGGCCAAAACAGCTATTTTAAATTCTTTGTCTGCGGCCCGCTTTGATCCCCTTCGCAGCTGACAAAATCCTAGTACGCCAGCCGATCCCCTTTAGTGAGGGTACAAAATCCTTGACCATCACTTTGTGACCAGATGGCCCTTCTCATGAACAAGGATTGAGTTGACTGTCAAGGATTTTGTAGCCTCGCAAAAGGGGATTGGGTGATGGACTGGGATTTTGTCAGCTTGTGAAAGGGGATTGGTTTTTTGAATCCTCTTTTGTGAGTTGACAAAATCGCAGTCCGTGAGCTGTCAAAATCTTAGTCTGCCACCTGATCCTCTTTCGTGAAGTAGCAAAATCCTTGACCATCACTTAGGGACCAGATGGACAAAATCTGACAGTTGAGGATTTCTCACAGATGACGATTTTAACAGCTCATGAACGGGGATTGATCTGACAGTAGGAGATTTTGCTACTTCATGAACTAGGAATTGGTTTACTTTTAAAAACCTTCCCACTACATTGTAAGTTAAGAGTTTGGTCTTTTGACTTGAAATTTACAGGGTATTAAGGTGATGCCCTAGAGATGTGAATTATGCTATTCAGGTGTTGGAACATTAAGTGGTTCCATAGATATGCCATCACAAAGTTGAGATTTTTCTCATAGGATAACATTGTGGTGCCCATAGTGACTTTTGGCACCCATATCTCAAAAATGAAGCAAGATATGGAATTTTTGGTCCTGAAGGCTTAGAAACAAGATTGGATATCATAGATTACACCCACAGTGAACTTTTTTTTCCTAGGTTGAATGGTTCCCACGATATTGGCAAATTAGTGACAGAAGGGTTCCAATGGTGCCTTTTCAGCGCTTTTTGGTGCCCATATCTCGTAAATGATGCAAGATACTGTACATATTTTGTCAACATATCTTGCATGGATGCCATGCTGTCATGATTACAACGACACTTGAATTTTTTTCATACCTGCTACGGTTCCCCAGATATTGGCAAATTAGCGTTACAAGGGTTCCTAGCCTTATAGGGCGACTGTATGGCTCTGTAGCTATGTGTAAGTGGGAGCACAGGGTCCAGAGGATCCAAGCTCCAACAGACGCATATCATTATGCAGAAATGGGCAGCTTAGTGGGAGCACGGGGCCTCCCACTAACACATGCTATTTACTACTTATATTAAAGTTTTTCAAAAAGTAAGGAAATTCATAGCAAAAAACTTGGTTTAATGCATCAGTTATGGTTAAATTGACAAAAGTGGGGAAATGAGAAAATATGGTTGAGTCCCAGACCCGCAACTATCACCCCACCCCCATCCTCCAAAGACCAACAGATGCCGGGGTGTGCCATGAGGTCGTGACTGTAACTCTCGTAACTCTCACCCCATTCTCCTTTACCATAGTATGTCAGCCTGTTTACACATGGAATGGGGTGAGAGTTCAGTCTCATGACCCTGTAGCACACCCTGGCTTCTGTCAGTCTGTGGAGGATGGGGGTGGTGAGTGGGGGTTAGGGCTCAGTCATAACGTCTCATTGAATGAAGTTTTTGCAGTATATATATATATATATATATATATATATATATATATATAGACACACACTGTCTGTGGCCGTATGTGCCCTGGAAGACAGCTCCACCCCAAGGCCCCAACACCAACATAGGCACCCCACAGCAGTTGTGGGTGGAAAACAGTGGGGGTACTCAAGAATGCATGGGACAGGCATACAACAATCCTGGGGGAAGGGCATAGATCATAGGTTAACTAGGATCTGCAGCATGTACATTAAGTAGTGAACTGGGCAGACTGGGTTGGCCAGGCAGTCCTTATCTGCCATCATGGTCTCTGTTCCTATGTGTGCATTGTACACTTCCTGGCAGTCTAGTGATCCCCCCATCATGATTCTGACCTCCGTAGTTGTAATAAATAAACAGATTCCCTGTAGTCTAGTGGACCCACCATCACGATCCTGACCCCTGTAGTAGCAGGAAAGAAACAGATTCCCTGGTAGTCTAGTGCCCACCCTACCCAGAGGTGCCAACCACCCGCCCCACCTCCATCTCTGAACGAGGTCAATGACTGGCTCAACCCTCCCTCTCACCATGAGTCAGCCACTGACTGACTTATGACTGATCCATACTGTAATGGTGGTGATCGTGGTACAGTACAGGATCAGTCATAACTCAGATGGTGGCTGGCTATGGTGATAGGAGGGTTGGCGTCATCGCCTCCGATTCAGGGATCGCGATGAGGCGGATGGTTGGCACTGCCAGGTGGGGCCACTGAACCTACCAGGGAACTGTTTCTTTCTTGCACTACAGGGGTTGGGATTGTGATGGGGTGAGGGACCACTAGACTACCAGAATCTGTTTCTTTATTGCTACTATGGAGGTTGGGATCATAATGGGGGGTGGGATAACTAGACTGCCAGGGAATCTAATTTTGTTGCTACTATGAGGTCAGCATCTTGATGGGGAGTGGGGGACCTCTAGACTACCAGGGAATCTGTTTCTTTATTGCAACTACAGGGGTTGGGATTGTGATGGGGGGGGGGGACCTCTAGACTACCAGGGAATCTGTTTCTTTATTGCAACTATGGGGGTTGGGATCATAATGGAGGGGATGATGGGACCACCACCGCATTACCACATGCTTTTTGAAGGTGGTATTTAGTGCCATGCTTTGGGTACCATTAATTCCTGTAGTGTGGCGCTATACTTTTGAATATGCTGCTGCACTGGCATTCATGGGCACTCCCTTAACCCCCAACCCTGCATACATTATCTTTCAGCATCATCGCTATCACACAGAGCCGGAGCCATTAGGGCTTTTGAATATTGCAGCCTGGCTCAAATCCAGCACTATTACAGGGCTACAGATTTACACCAGGTGCAATGCTTTGAATATCTGGCTCCAGATCTCTAGTTTGTTAATAGACTTCTCTTGAGTCTGATTTGTATGGCTACATAGGCCAGATTTCATGGATGTTATGCCATCATCAGATCTGTATAACAGCACTGTGGAAGCGCTTAACCAGACCACTGTCTGATGTGCTGCCACTGTGCTCTGACATATTTTCCAGTGATTCTGTGTAACATAGAAACATAGAAACATAGATTTTGACGGCAGATAAGGACTGCTTGGCCCACCCAGTCTGCCCATTTCCCTACCTATTGGATAAGCTGCAGGTCCTAGTTAACCAGCAGCCTACTTCTTCCTACCCCCAACCCCTAGAATTGCCTTATGACTGTCCCATGCATGCGTGTATGCAGCCTTTCCCCTCCACTGGCTGCATAAACATACCCACTTCCCAGTGCACTACGTTTCTGTTCTGCAACTGCAGTACTGACAGCCACCATGTACAACATGGTGACCTTAACTTAAACTGTGCATGCATAACTATCATGCATTCATAGTTATGTCAGCATCGCCATGTTGTGCATGGCTGACTACAGGGCAAACTTCACATGTGCGAGTATCATGCATGCTCAGTGCTGTAATTGCTGCAATATTACTTACGGCTGACTTCGGTGCAGCAAAAGCACTGCATATTCTTTTCCACACTCTTGCCACTCCTAAAAGCTCTCCACAGCCATATCAGCTCTGACCAGAAATTGTTTTAAATGGAGGGCAGCAGTATTGGTGGGGATGTGTACATTTCCTAAATGAGGGAGGGGCAGCAGTTGGAAAGCGTGTGTACAAAATGGAAATTTCTGGCTACATCCCTGCATTCTGGATAAGTTTGCAGTGGATGATTTAATTCACTACATCTCTAGCTGGCAGAGCACATCATTCAGGATTAGTTCACAGGGAGTGTTTTAATTCAGTACATCTTTAGCTGGCAGAGCACAACATTCAGAATCAGTTCACAGGGGAAGATTTAATTCACAACATCTGTAGCTGGCAGACCAAATCATTTAGGAAAAGTTCACAATGGATGTTTTATTTCACTAAATTTCTAGCTAGCAGAGTTCAACATTCAGGATCAGTTCACAGAGGAGCATTTTAATTCACTGCATCTCCAGCTGGCAGTGCATGGCATTTAGGATAAGATCACATAAGAAGTTTTAATTCACGACATCGTTACCTGGCAGAGCACAACACTCAGGATATATTCACAGGGGAAGTTTTAATTCACTGCATTTCTGAGTGTACCAGTTTATCCTTATGCATGTGAGCCTTTATATGTTTGCTTGCACACATGTGCAAGAAACATAGTGCCACCATACAAGTTTTCGTAGGTGCGGCACCCTCACTCCAATGCCCTGAGCATTTTTGCAGGCACTGCCCCACTGCACCAGTGAATGTCCCAGCTGTCTATGACAGCAGCTCAGATGCAGTGGCATACAGTTGAAAGCAAATGACCGCTACAATCAGTGGTGGTAATGTGTAGGCAATTTGCATGCTGCCATGTCATCAGCAGTATGTAAATTGCCATACATCACTACTGCTGATTGTAGCAGTCATTGTATGTGCCCCCCTATTTGTTGTGTGCTGAGGGGGTGCCCAATCCCCCTCAGCTCATGCACACTCCCCCAGAACATTGTATGTCCGACGGGGGTGCCCAATCCCTGTTGGCTCCAGTGCTATGCTGGGAGCCCACCCCAGTGTGGCAAAAGTCTAGTGTCCTCATGTGTTTCTCCTCCCCTCCTCACACACTGTATGGTCAATGGGGGTGCCCAATCCTCTGTTGGCTCCACTGCCTAGTGACCCCCAAACAAACTTCCAGGTGCCATGCTAGGAGCCCACCCCAGCGTGGCAAAAGTCCCACATCATCTTTGTAAAATAAAGAAAACCTGTAACAAAAGAAAACGGTTCCTCGTTGACTCTCTTGCCCCTCCCAACCCCGCCCACCCTCTGTGTACCCCACCTCCCACCACCCGCACCCCATACTTACCTCTGGAGGCCAGCGTGACGATCTTAAGTGGCGTGGGAACACGTCTGCACTCTTCAAAGCTGACCACGAACTGAAGAAATGCCGGTAAGCAATACAATTATTTAAATAGGGTTTTTTTCAACTTTGGTGCATATCTCGGTCACTTTTTCAAATTTTTGCACCAAATTTTCAACATGGGGTTCTTGGGACCCCACCTCATGTATTCAGTGACTATCATTTGGTTATTCATTTCTGAAAGGTGATTTTGCAGTCACTGTGCAGAATCACCTTTCGGGACTGAGTAACGAAATGACAGTGTCACTGTTCATGAGGTGGGCTCTCAAAAAGCCTATGTTGCTAATCTGGTGAAAAAATTATCGAAAATGACTGTGCTACGAGCATGCATTTCGCAGTTTCCATGCACACTTGCATAGTCATGAATTTGTAATATTTTCACTCCAGATTTTCAACATTGACAGTTTTTCACACCACCTTATGAACAGTACAGCTGACATTTTTCACATAATGGCCAAAATGTGTTTTCACACTTCCAGCGCAGAATAGCGTGGTCACTGTGGGAAATCAGTGTTCAGGACAGATTAAGAAAATCACCGTGACACTGTTCATGAGCAGAGGTCCTAAAATGCCTATGCTGAAAATTTGAGCATGAAAGTCCATAAAATGACTGTGTTACAAGTGTGCATTACGCAGTTTCTACACTCCCTTTTAACTTCACAGGTTTGTAATATTTTCATTCCAGATTTTCAACATTGGTATTTTTCCACACATCCTTATGAACAGTACAGCTGTCATTTTTCACATCCTGGCTGAAATGTTTTTTCATGATTCCATTGCAGAATAGCACAGTCCCTGTGGGAAATCAGTGTTTGGGACAGATTAAGAAAATCACAGTAACACTGTTCATGAGTGGAGGTCCCAAAATGCCAATATTGAAAATCTGGTGCCAAAACGCCACCAAATAATTGCATTACAGGTCTGTGTTGTACATTTTCTATGCACACTCGTGACTTCACCAGTTATTTTAATATTTTCATTCCAGATTTTCAACAGTACAGCAGTCATTTTTCATGTCATGTTCGAAATATGTTTTTGCACCTGTGGCACCAAATGGCGAAGTCATTGTGCAAAATCACCTTTTGGCTAACAAACTGATAGTGTCACTGTTCCTGCAGTGGGGTCCAGGGCTTCAGTTAACTCTATTTTGGGAGTATTTGACTTCCAAAATAAGGCAAAAACTACCAAAATAAAGAGGGAGGAAGTCATTGACTTCCAGATGTAAAACCAAAAATTAGATGACTTCCAAAATTGCAGGCTTAGAAGTCAGAAATTATGGATTTTTCTGAAAGAAATTGTATTTTACCATTAATGTATTATATTAACATCCATAAGTTTGTCCTTCCTAGAATATTGACTTCCAGAGGTGGGATTCTGGAAGTATTTTGACTTCCCAAAAATTAGAATGACTTCCAAATTTGGACTCCTGGAAGTTTTAGACTTCCAATGAAGATAAATTAACTGAACCCCTGGTGGGGTCACAAAAAGCCCATGTTGAAAACTTAGAGTAAAATTACCAAGAAATGCCCAGGGCCTTAGGGTTTCCGACCATAATGCCCTACCCTGTAGGGTCTGACAGGCATCCGTCCTACCCTGTAGGGACAGACAGGCATCGGGGTGTGACATGGGATTGTCGACAGTAGTGCTCACGCCATTCCACCTCCACCCTACCCTGCAGCCAGTGACAGGCATCGAGGTGCACCTTGGACTCTTTGGCCCCAGAGTTCACACCATTCTCCTATACTGCACCCATTTCAGCATATTTCCTTATAGAATGAGGTGAGTATAAAGCCCGAACACCCCAAGGCACACCTCAACAGTTGTCAGTGTCTGCAGGGTAGGGTGAGGTGAAATGTCGTGACCGTTATGGGTGATGACCCAAAGGCACACCCCAATTCCTGTCCATCTCTGCAGGGTGGGGGTGGAGTTCACATCAGTTCACTACATCACTGACATTCCTATACTGCATCTGTCTAACTCCTGCACTTCCACTGCTAATGCCAGCAAGCAAACATTCGGCATTGATAAATGCTTGTTAAATGCAGTTATGGGCAATTCTTTAAATTCTGGTAATCCTGTAGGCTGTAGCATTTCCCACTGTGATTGTATGATATTTCTGGTAGGTGTGGTCAGATTAGAATACCCTTGGGAACATACCATCCTACTCATTTCTTGTGTTTCTGCTTGCTCTTGTCCCTCCTTGCTTTGTCTCGCTTTGCTTTTGGCTTTCTGAACTGCTTTGTTCTTATACCCTCTATTGTCTTCCTTATTCTTGCCCATTTTTCCTCTTCCCCTGCCCATTTCCCCTTTCCCTGCTAGGGTTTCCCAGAGGCATGCTCCCATTTTCTTGAAATTGGCCCTGCTGAAGTCCAGGGACCTCATTTCATAGTGGTTTGTTTCTGGCCCTGTTCTTATGTTGAACCACAATGTACAATAATAACTGGTCCCCCGGTGGCTTCCCACAGTGATGTCAGCTATACTGACCCTGTTTGACAGTGCCTGGCCAAGCGTCCTCCACCCCCATGAGTGGGTTCCTTAACTAGTTGCCTGAGGATTGTCCCCTGCAGGGAGTCTAGGATTTCCTACTTTTAATTGTTACTGCAGCAGGGGTGCTCCAATCCACATCTGGTAGATTGAAGTCCCCCACTAGCAATACTTGGATGTCTTCTATCATAACCTTATTTTCCCACCTCCCACTGTGCTGAAGGACTGTTGATCATCACTGGTTGATCAGCGCCCCCTTCTCTGTCTCCAGGGTGCCCCACAGTATCCCTGTTTCTCCCTCTTCCCTCTGTATTTCTGTGGCCTTTAAGTTTCCCTTACATAAAGAGCCAACCCCCCCCATTTATTTCCAACCCTGGTATGCTACATCGTAGTCCTGGTTTTCATTACACCATTTTCTTTTTATGCTACTCCCACCCCCCCTGGCCAGTCACTCCTTTGGGATACCTAGGACCCTCAGCCACCCTCCTCTGCCAGTTACCATCTGCTGCTGCCTGCAGCTGCCTATCGATCTCCAGGTGACCTACATAACCCTTTGTTGGATGGGTTCCCCACAGGGAAAAGTGCCTAGTGGCACAGCTACTTAGCCTGGGGATCGGCAGAGGGGTGGTCAGCAAGGGGCTATCCTGGGCTACCATGGCATGCCAGGGACCAGTGGCCATCATCTGGTTAGGCCAGGTGGCATTTTCCAGTTTTCTTGGCCCACCCACTCTACCCTGATTGGACCTGGTAGGAGTGGTACACTGAGACAGGGATGTGTGTGGGCATGTTGAGGCTTCATGTCCCCTTACACCAGGTTTCTGTATTTGTGACCATGTCCAGATCGTCTGCAGCCATGGTGGCCTCTAGGGTCAACCTGTCCCCTCCTCTTTTGTGACACTTATCTCACTCCAGATCCATAACTTTTAAATCTCAGGTTAGATCCATGTTGCTCCATAAAGGGACTCTCAAACTGGGGTATCCAGTTTACCAATAATTATAGATCTAAAATGTTGGATTTACCATTCCACAGGATTTAAGTAGCACCGAGGATATAGCACATAGAGTCAATTTCTTTTTCTATGAGACTTTATACAGTAATATATCATCGAAGTAAAACTGGGGTAAACTGTCCCTGAGAGTGCATCCTCATCTGTTCTGACTTGTACTGTATGTGGGGTAAGCCGCCCCTGAGAGTACACCCTCAAGTTTTCTGACTTGTACTGTAGCTGAGGTAAGTCACCCCTGAAAGTGAACTCTCACCTTTTCTGACTTGTACTGTATCTGTGGTAAGCTGTCCCTGAGAGTAAATCCTCACATTTTCTGACTTGTACTGTAGCTGAGGTAAGCTGTCCCGAGAGTGCACCCTCACCTGTTCACACTTGTACTGTAGCTGGTATATGTTGCTCATAAGAGTGCAGCCTCACCTTTTCTGACTTGTATTGTGTATAGGGTAAGCCGCCGCTGAGAGTGCACCTTCACCTTTTCTGACTCGTACTGTCACTGGGTAAACTACCCCTATGAATGCACCTCCCAGTTCTGTTGTAGTGGTATTGCATTTTGGTTGGCAGTGTATGGGGGAGAGTTTGGTATGCCAGCCAGGCAGTAGGTTAGCATAACTGGTGTTCTCCACTGACAACAGTCTGGTGGTTGAGATGTTCCCTCACAACCATGGACCCTGGCCCTTTTCCTTGCTACAGGGAGATGGGGAGAGGATGATGGTTGTGGGGCATATATGAAAACAAAAAGCAGATTTACAGATAGGGACACAGCAATCCCTATAGGGATTACTATATCTCATGATCACCTTCTCCATCAGAGCTGTAGCTCTAGTGTGGGCTCCAATGTGTCTTCCCATTAGAAGTAAACAGTGTGGCCTGGGACCAATCCTCATCCTGGCACCTCGCCTTGCACTATCCTATGTGCTTGTACACTGGCCAGCCTGGCTTAGTGTATCTGCATGTTATTTAAGGTCTGGGTGTGGCTCACAGTTGCTCAGTATGGTATGTTCCTGCTTTGGCATGATAGAGCTCTATATTTTAAAATGGTCCCAACATTAAAATTCAAAGGTGCAATACTGTGTGTTGAAGTAACCATTCACTTATGGGTGCTTATGCACTAACGGGTGGGAATTATGCGCCTGAGGTGCATCTCCTGCCTATGCAGCTCCACGGCCCCAGACAGGTGCAGGGTGCATGTACTCACCATGGCTAACACCCACGGGGGGGGCTGTCTGTGCACCTGCCCCCCAGCACGCAGGTTCATGCAGAGCGGACAGGGGCGGAGCAGTAGACCCTGGTGGGCATTCAATCGGAAGCACAACCTGGGTCCCACAATGGATTCCTTACGTGGCAGGGCACAGGGCTGGGTGCCTAAAGAGCCACATGTGCACCTGGACAAGTGCAGACTGACCCTCTCACCCAGAGCAGCCTTCATCCTGCCTACAATGCAAACCTCCACCCCTCCAATGACTACCGCATCCCACTCCTCTATGCCTGCACCCCATGCAGCACTGCCCTGTCTCCATGATGCCCCACACACACATCTGTACCTGCCCCATCCACATGTAGGCACAACTCCCTCCACTGCACCTGTCCACCTGTGCCAAGGAATGGCCAGCAGCAGTGCCTGCTGCACACACCTCCTTGACTGGTGGCTGTCTAAGTGACGCTGGGAATGTGCTGACTATATAGTCAGCATGTTCCCAGCATCACATGGATGGCTGGCAGAGGAGTTTAGTGGCAGACAGTGATGCTGGCCCTCTCCTGGCACAGGAGGACAGATACAAGGGTGAGGGGCTACCAGGTGGGGGCACTGACCACCACAGGATACCTGGAGGGGCCGGAGGTGGTGTATGTGCTGGGGGTGGGTGGCACTGTGTAGCCATCAAGGATGTCCACAGACGTCCTGTTGGTGGGGGTGCTGGGCATTCCAACTGGTCCAGGCAGCAATCTGATGTGTGTGCGTGGTGTGTTGGGGACTTACGGCATGGTTCTCCCAGGCATAACCTGCGTCCCCCTCTGTGCCCCTATAGCTAGCACTATGCACCTTAGTGCATGACGCACGATGCTGGCATGCCACCAGCCCACCCCCAGCATGCTGTGATCTGCAGGGTTAGGGACTGGGTGCATAGAGGCTGCACACCCCTCTGTAGTGCATCCCATGCAGGGGTTGTACTGGGTGCAGACTGTCTTTGTGTCACACATACTTGGCATGTCGCCACTCTGCACATTTATGCATAGGCCCCATGGAGCTGTGTGTGATACACAAGAGACATTGATACAAATGCAGTATGCTCAGAGACTGAGGTGCAGAAAACAGTTTCCATTTCCCCAGTCCTAAATACCACCTCACTTTGATTGACAAGCACTGACAATAGCATGCTGTATGTTCCAGGTTTTTAAAAGCCTGACCAGACTCATGGAGTTAAGGTGAGAAGGAACCCCCAGAACTGAGTTCCCCCTCCTCTTACAAAATTGTATGAAAGAGTTTCAGCAACTGTCTTACTTTTCTTCATTTCATATTATAGGACATTCCCACCATGTACAGATTACAATTCCCCTGCCCAGTGCCCACCAGTCTAGATTTTAGGTCCCACACCTATACATTCCCAGTTAGACCCTGCTTCAGAGAACATGTACCTCTGAGGGTTTTTGAATGAGTCTTTGTTAGCTTCTTCCCACTGTGGTGCTCTCGTACAATAATACATGGCAGTATCTGCCACCTGCAGGCTGTTCATCTGTAGATAAAATATGTGGCTGGAGAAATCCTTGGAGGCGGTGAATCGACCTTTTATAGTATCTGAGTGGTATTGAGTATCTGTCCTGCTGCCAATACGTGCAAGGAATTCCAGGCCCTTCCCAGGCTTTTTCCTGATCCAGGTCATCCAGTAGCTATTTACATCAAACCCAGTCACTTTACATGAGAGTCTGAGAGATTCATCTGGCTTTTTCAGTTCTGGGTCAGACTGATTTAAAACAATATCGGAGAAGACATCTGTAAAGGGAGAGAAGCTACACAACTTAAATATGGGACCAAGAAAAATTCAATAAAGTTAGATAAATTTATTGATGTTATCCTGAAATAAACAATATATGAATGCCTACCAGAAGCTGCTAACAAAACAAGGAAACCTAATAGAGAGCTCATATCTGCAAGGCAGAGCGTTCCGTATTCTGCAGTAGGAAGGTCCTGTCCAGGGAGGACAAAGGTAACACTGAAGGTGTCAGTGCCAGTAGGAACATCACCAGCTGCATGTTACTTATGTATGTGAAGGAGGGAGATGTTCTGATTTGCATAGTATCATTATAGGGACTTTGCGTATGTACTGATGCAAAAATTCCATATTCACTCTGCCTACAAAAGGAAGAATAAAAAGGAAGAAGCACTGCAAAATAAAAATAAAAAATATACTCTTCAGTCTGGTTATATGAATCATTTTCTATTGCCCAATGAAACTCAGACAAAGGACTGGGCACAGGAACAGAAACATTTATTTATTTATTCATTTATTCATTCATTCATTCTCGGATTACAATACATTTGAGCACAGAACAGCTCTTTTACAAAGGTTCCACGTCAGTGGGAAGAGTGACAGACATACAACGGATGGTATTACATAAAAGTTTGACAAGAAAGTATTTAAAATGACATTAAAATTGCAACTAAAATTAAAACTATGAATCCGTAGGAATTAAATAATAACCTAATAAAAGGAGGCAGCCCAAGGTGCTTTCTCATATAGGTATAGGTAGATTTGGGTGAACAAAAGTTCCAGTAAGTGAAGATAAACAGTGGAAAGAAGGTGGAGGGTGAGAGGGGCGAGGTGAAAGAAGGATCGGGGAAGGAGGCAGGAAATAGGGCAGAGAGGTTATGGTGAAAGTGGTCATTTGCAGAGAAAGGGGGCGAAGTAGATACACTAGGATGTGTCAGTACTGCTGAGGTAGTGCCATGTCAGTTAAAATAGTCACAGGAAATGTTAGCTGTAAGATGCTGATGAAGAGTGCCTTTAAATGGTCCCAATGTTGGTAAGGAAGAGATATCACTGGGCAGCACATTAAACCGTAGTGGTGCTCCATATGAAAATGATCATTGCCTTTGTGTAGTCCGGCATCTTGGGACAGAGAAAAGTTGGTTGACTGAGCTACACATGTGCAGGGAGCTGCAGGAGGGGTTGAGTAAGTCTGTAACACCAGAGGGCAGGAGCCCCTGAATTGCCTTTTTAGTTGGCAAGCAGGTTTGATAGTAAATCCTCCTATTTAGATGAAGCCAACCTGTTTGCACATACAGTTCACATGACTGGGTAAGGCTTGCTGCTCCAGTAAGAAGTTGGCATGCTTTATTGAGTGCCACTGATATTCTGTGGAGGGTTGTGGTGGAAGCTGAGCCATAGATAACCAGACCATAGTCAACAGTGGAAAGTATGGAGCCATAGACAGCTAGTCTAAGGGCTTCAGGCATTAGATTGTGTTTATGTCTATGGAGTAACCCTGTCTTGATACTGGTAGACCTGGCAACATTCTCAACATGCTGGGCATATGATAGTGAGCTAGCCACAGTTACCCCTCGATACTTGAAATGTTGAATTTGTTCAAGCGGGACACCAGAGGAGTTCCTGATGGTTAGGGCACTAAATCTGTGTTTGCTGTGAGCACTGCTGAATGACATAAAAATACAGAAGTTGTCAGCAAATAAGGATCAATTGGCTGATTAAGTCTGCCCCAAATATCCTACCTATAGAGTCATCTGAGACCCTATTTGGACTCCAGCTTACACCCCCCTATTGCTTCTAAGATCCTCTTGTGTCTGTCCCATGCATTCTCTAATCATGTGACTGTTCTAGCCCCCACAACTTCCACCAAGAGGCTGTTCCAAGTGTCCACCACCCTCTCCATGAAGAAGTACCTTCTTACATTTCCCCTGAGCCCCCCTCCAGTTTTATACCGTGTCCCCTTGTCCTCGAGCATCTTTTCCTTTGGAAAATGCTCCCTTCCTGTACCTCGTTTATTCCAGTGAGGTGCCTGAATGTCTCTATCATATGCCCCTGTTCCCTCCTGTCCTCCAGGGAGTACATATTTAAATCCTTGAGCCTCTCTTCATAGGGCTTCTAAAGTAGTCCCTGCTCCATTTTGGTTGCCCTCCTTTGTACCGACTCCACCCTATGTCCGTTTGGAGATTGGAATTCCAGAACTGTGCGCAGTACTCAAGGTGGAGTCTCACCTATTATCTATGCAGGGGCATTATTACCTCCCTCCTTCTGCTGATGATTTCTCTCACTATGCATTGAGCATCGGCTAGCTTTTCCCACTGCCTTATCACACTGTTTGGCTACCTTTAAGTCATTTGAAATTATCACTCTCAGGTGCCTTTCCTGCTTTGTGACTGTTAATACCTCTTCTCCTAGCTGATACATTGTTTCCAAGGTTCTGTGCCCTATGTGCATGATTTTGCACTTTTTTGCATTAAAACCCAGCTGCAAAACCCGTGACCATTCTTCCATTTATTTTTCAAATCATCCCTCATTTTGTCTACCCCCCCACACACATGGGGTGGGGGGTGTCCACTCTATTGTAGAGTTTTGTGTCATCTTGGAACAGGCATACCTTCCCTTCCACTCCTACTAAAATGTTTCTAATAAAGACATTGAAGAGGACTGGCTCTGGGACTGATCCTTGTGGCCCCCCAGTAGTCATTTTGCCTACTCCAGAGTGGGTGCCATTTACTACCACTCTCTGACTCCTATTGCTAAACCAACATTCTACCCATTTCATTACTTCAGGCCCTACTCCTAGGCTTGCCAGCTTGCTTATGAACCCCCTATGCAGAGCAGTGTTGAAGGCCTTGCTGAAATCCAGGTAGCGTACATTTATCACTTCTCCCTGATCCACCTCCTTGGTCACCCAGTCAAGAAAACTCAATCATGTTTTTCTGACAAGACATCCCCCCAATGAAACCATGTTGCTGTGGATCCTGTAGTAGACCATTTGCAACAAGGTAGTCCCCAAGCCTTTTCTTCAATAGAGATTCCATTACCTTGCCCACCACTGACGTGAGGCTGACAGGCCTGTAATTCCCCACCTCTTCCTTGTTCCCACTCTTGAGTAGTGGGACTACATCTGCCACTCCTCCAGTTCCTGGTAATTCCTCTGTTTACAGTGGCAGGTTGAAAAGGGTCATCAGAGGTGCTGCCAGCACCTCTGTCAGGTCCCTCAGTATCCTCAAGTGCACCTCCTCTGGCCTTATTGCCTTGCTTACCGTTATCACTGATAGTTCTTTAACTCATTCACTCCACAGAAGCTCTTTGAGAGTTCCACTGCTTGTGTCCTGTATACTCTTAACACTGCATCCTGGGCCTTTCTAAGCAAAATCAATCCATAATCAACATGCCAGAAACAAAGGCCTATACATCACGAACCGTAAGTGCTACACACAAAGTATGAGTGGCAAAGTTGTTCAGCACAAAATCACCTTTCCTATGGTGCTATGCAATTAATAATAAGCATTTTTATTTCTATACTAGTTGAAATAACCATTTTTTTCACAAAAAAGGCAACATAAGACATTTATTGGTTGGAAAATGTGTAACATATCAACACCAAATTAAGCATCTATACATTAACTGCAGTTACAATAGTACATTTGTACCAAAAAGCTACTTTTTCTAGTATAAAATGTGTGTTTTTCCCCATTTTATTCAAGGTGCTTAGGTGAGGCTTGATGACCAAAATGCCTGCCATACACACCATGCCATAAACTAATGCAAATAACTCCTAAAGTATACGTGGCACACACAAAGTATCAGCGGCAAAGTTGTTCAGCACAAAATTACCTTTCTAACAGTGCTATGTAGTCAATTCTAATCAAAGCTGGCTGGCAAGTAATATTAAAACATAATAGTGACATCTCTGGATTTTGCTAGGGCACACAAGAAGTCTGTAGCTGACTTCTGTATTTGTTCTGGGACACACTGGAGTTCATTTGCTGCCACCAACAGGCATGTTCTAGGAGGCAATGTGTTAAGCACTCTTTCCTCTGTAAACGGACTTGTGTCTACCTTCCACCACTTCATACCTGTGTCTTCAGTCTTTTGCTCATTTCCATCATCCACTTCCCTTAATAATGAGCAGAAGTATTTGTTCAATATATCTGCTTTTTGGTGCTCCTCTTTCACACAAATTCGTCCTTTCACTTTCAGCCTTACTATCCCTCCCTTCATCTTTCTCTTTTCTCACTTATGCATCTAAAAAACATTTTATCCACTTTGACACTGATTTGGCAATCATTTCCTCTGTACACTTTTGCACGCCAAACTGATCTCCACTGCCTCCCTTTGTTTCTCTTTGTATGTCTCCTTATCACCCTCCTTCTGCATTTCCTTGTACCTTCTAAATGCCATCTATTTTTTTACTTTTTTTTTTGAAACCCCCTTATAGAACCATAGTGGTCTCTTTTTTCTTGTGCCCTCGCAAACCTGCCTGATGCAGAGGTTTGTCACTTGTTCAATATCCTGTTTTATTTTTGCCCACTGTTCTTTGACTCCCTAAAGTTTCACTATCCCTGCTAGGGTGTTCCAGAGGCATTCTTCCATTTTCTTAAATTCAACCTTCCTGAAGTCCAGCACCATCGTCCTTGTGTGATTCGATTCTGACCCAGAACTTATATCAAACCATACTGTATGGTGATCAGTGGTCCCCAGGGAATCCCCCACTGTAGTGGCAGTCACACTGTCCCCGTTTGTCAGTACTAGGTCCAGTAATTCCCTCTCCCAAGTGAGTTCTAATACTAGTTGCCAAAGGAATGCCCCCTGCAGGGTATCTATGTTCCTACTCTTTATTGAAGTTGCTGTGGGGAGGCTCCTATCCACATCCAATAGATTGAAGTCACCTACCAGCAATGCTTCCCCTTTTGAGCCATCCTTATGATTACTTCTATCATTTCCTTATCTACCTCCTTATCTCCCTGTATTGGAGGTCTGTAAATCACTCCTGTTTGAATAACTGCCCCTTTCCTTCTCTTCAGTGTGACCCATGGTATCGCCCCTTCTCCCTGCTCCTGCTTTATTTCCATGACTTTTATGTAATTCTTTACATAAAGAGCCACCCCTCCCCTTTTATACCTAACCTGTCCTTTCTGAACCAAGAATAAGCAGGTACACTTCCCACTCATGGTCTGCATTGTACCAGGTCTCTGTAATAGCAACTATGTCTAGGTCTGCCTTTGCCATTGTGGCAGCTAGGTCTGCAATCTTTTTGCACAGATTTCTGGAATTTACACACATGGTCCTCCAGATTATGTTGACACCCTCTGCCCTTTTTCCTTGTTGCTCTCCCATCCCCATGCATCCACTTTATTTTTTAGTTTAATTCTTGCTCTTATCCCCGGACATTCATTGTTTTTGTTCCCTTGTGGGTTGTCTCTCCCTTGTTGTGTTTGTTGTTTGTCTCATGAGCTTATGGAGGGAAGTTTCTTCCCCTGCCTCCCTTTGTATCCTCCCTCAGCTTATTTAAATGCTTACCAATGAAGCATTTAAATTGTTCACTAAGAACCTCAGTGCCCCTCTGGATGGATGCAGGCCTTCTCCACAATACAGACCCACATCCCTGCAGGTGGGGCCCAGTCCCCAGTGAAGCTGAAACCCTCCTCTCTACACCATTCCTTCAACCATGTGTCAATTTCCTCGTGTAAAGTTTCCTAGCCTCCCCTTTGCTGTAAACAGGGGCCATGTTTATCAATATAGCAAAGTCTTTCAACACCTCTGACCATTCTCTGATCCTATTCAGATTACCGTAGTCTGATGTCTCCTCCACAACCTTAGCATGGTTCCACTCTTACCTGGAACATCACATCCAGTCAATCAAACTAGGCCCAAGCATCTCCATGACAATACCTGTCTCTGTTAGAGTCCCTCAAGGCTCAGTTTTGAGGCCCCTACTTTTCATCATTTTCATAAACGACTGCTCCCCATTCAGTTCAGCCAGCTACATACATATGAATGCAGAGAATACCATAGCCTATGCACAGTGTTGGGTAAGTTACATTTTCTATTACTTTCTATTACGTTTGGAAACTTGCTCCAGGAAGCTCTGTGCAGTCACTAGCAAGGATGGATAAGTACTAGAAAAAGTAATACACCTTACAATTATAGTTACTTATTTCTTTTTATACAAAAACAATACAAAAATAATAAATAACTAGAAAAGATAAAATGTTTTGAAAGTAATAGGTTAGTTACTAGTTACTTTCAAATAAATGTAATCAATTACAGTTATGTATTTCTTTTGTATATGTACATTTGGCATTCCTGAGGATTATTGTACATAATTTTGATTAACAAAGTAGCCAACACCTAGTAGGATTGCATTGAAAATTAAGATTGAGATGATATAGCAATAATGAATAGGGTGCAGCAAAAAGGACATCCAAGAAGGGTGGGCAGGGGATGCCAGCTGGGGAAACAAGAGGCTAATCAGATGGGATAGCATAGCCAGAGTAAACATAAAAATAAAAAACAGTTGTGAGGGGCACGTTAGTGCTGGGCTAATGCAAGCAGAGAGTAGCCCAGGCAGAACAAAAGGATTTCCACTGCTCTGCATCTCTGTCACCATGGGGTGTAGGGTAAAGGACCATATCAGGCTAGTTATAAAAGGTTCATACATTGTACAGTACATTTGTTTCTGAGAGTACGCTCACTTCTGTTGTAATTCACAGAGCTATGCTGCCACCTATAGGCCCTGCACATTACAACAAGGTTAGATATATTCTTCATATTCTATAGAAATGTTGCTTTTCATCTTTTATTTATTTGTAGTTATTTTATTTATTTATTTATTTCAGATGTTTTACCAGGAAATGCACACTGAACTGGCAGCAGCAAATTTCCAGATGCATGCTGGAGGGAAGTTAACAGTACATGCCAGTCACTATGCTAGGGATGTACTGAGCCCCCCTGCTGAATCCAAGCCATTCCAAACTCATGCACTTAATTTCAGCAAGCCCCAAGCTGAACACTGCCTGTTCAGGTCAGAGTTTTTTTTCTTGTTTTTAATTTTAAATGCTCCCAGCCTGTTTGCCAGGCTTGCCAGTCATGTGACTGGCTTTTGGAGGCTGAGGGTAGAGCGGGAAGGCTGCTTGCACAGCTGCAGTGACACACATACCCTGGTTTGATGTTTATTATTTAAGAGTTTCACCAGGAAGGCGTACTGAGCGGAGTACTGCTCAATTCCAGATGCATCCTGGGGGAATGGGGAGATGACAAGACAGTAATTGAGGCTCAACAATACAATCCCAGTCCTTTAGGGTTTTCTGAACAAGTTTGGATAACATAATTTTGATCTGTCTGTTAGCCCATTCCACCTGTCCTGATGACTGTGGGTGGTAAGAGATATGAAAATGTTGTTTTACCCAAAACTAATCCAGAATTTCCTGCATTGTTTAGGCTATAAAGCCAGAGTTCTGTAATCAGAATTTACCTTTAGGGGTAAGCCCTACCTAGCAAATAGCTGGTTTACCAAGACATTTGCAGTCACTTTGACTGTGTTGTTCTGTTTTGGGATAGCTTTAAACTGCTTTGAAAATAGGTCAGTGATCACTAGTACAAACTTGTTGTTCTTAGTGGTTGGCATAGGGCCAATGTAGTCAAACTGGATGTTGTTCCAGAGGCCTTATTGCCTCTGGGATAACAAAGTATTTTTCCTAGCTGGTATAGGATTGTTCTGTTCATAGATCAGTTACTAATGTAGTGTTCTACATCATTTCTCATACGTGGCCATCTGACAGCGAGGATTTTAGTCTGTCAAGGGTTTTTTCTGACTCCCTGGTGTCCACCAGTTGTAGTATCATGTACTTCATACAGTGGATAAAATCTACTCTCAGGTGTTCAGGAATTTACCCATAACTTTCCATGAGTAGGCTATCACTAGGGGTGAATGTCATTTCACTTCCTAGAAGAGCTATTTCTGGAAGTTATTCCTCAGTTCCTTTATTAAGTAACCGATACACTGCCCTCACATAAGGGTCCTTCTTATGGAGCACAAAGAATATACATACAACATGCTCGAACCTTATGAATGTACAGTATTTAAACTGGTTAGGGTTGTGCTGTACATAAACAAGTCACTGTATTTCTTAAAGGTAATATCAGAGAATTGGAACAGAAGTTTGTCTTCTACCAAAGAAATTCTGTTTAGGGAGAAACAGACCCAGTTAGAAACTATGATGAAAACATTGTATCTGTAGTCTTTTAGATCAAGGCCATTTTGTCAGACTTCAGCACTTAACCCTCTCATGGAGTGCTGGTATCATTTTTCTTAAGGAAAAATACTTTTATTCCTTTCTTAACACAAGCTGTGCCTTTCTCAAGGATGTTCCAGCTCTCTAAACCACCCACAAATATATTTGTGGTAATCAGAAGACTCCTCACCTCCCTGCTTTTCATTTTATTTGCCAGGCGTGTTTTAACATTGCCTTTTGTACATGTATGATGATGCAATTACTAACCATGAACACTCTGTCATCACTAGAATGTAAAATAATTCCAAACTCTGCTATCTGATCCTTGTTGATATGTGTGACTGAGTCATCAGTCAAAACATAACACACAGTTGTGTTATTTAACACTTACTGAGGGTCTGTTAGAAAGGGCACTGGGACAGGTTGGTCAGGGGGTTAGAGTGAACAATTATGGGTCTCTCCTGTAAATTGTAGGCCATGGGCCAACAAGGATGAAGTTTTGATAGGAAGGACATTGATGTCATAATCCTGTAAAATGAGAGACCAGTGTGTAAGTCTGGCATTGGATACAGGGTAATCTTTTACTCTGTCTGCCAACAGATTGGCAAATGATTGGAATGCAGCACAATGGGTGCATATCTAATGATGTACATAAAGTATCTCACTGCCCAGTATGTAGCCAAAAGATTCCTTTCACAAAGGTTGTATTCAAACACCATGAAGTCTTGCTATATTAGGACTTATTGCAGTTAGCCACTGCACTTGAACTGCCCCGGAGAGGAAAGAGTTAACTCCAGAGAATCTGGAGTTCTAAAGCACGAAGGTGCTATACCAAAGCTCTATCTGGGCAGTTTCAAATGAAACTGTCAGATTCTTACTCCACTTCACTGAACAGTCGCTCCGGAGATCAGCTCCTTCAGCTCGGTTCATTTCTCGGTTCAAGCCAGTATTTTCGGTTCATTTGAACTGGCAAAAAGTAATTCTTTTACCGCATTTCGGTTAAAGCTCTATCTGGTAAACCGTAAGTACAAAATGTAAAGTCTGTGTGGAAATTTAGTTATCGGTTCGGTTTTGAACTGATCGGTTTGCTTATTTTAACGTTTAAAGTTGTGGGCTTTTAGAGTCGGTACCAGTTCTTATTGGTTCTAAAAACCTTGATTTTAAATAGGGTTTTCAAATACCCGTGAAATGGTTAGGAACCGATAAGGGTGTCTTGCCTGGAACGGCCATAAAAAAGGGCAAGTTTTTGGTTGAGCTGGCATTATGTCTGAGAAACCCAAAAGAAAACCGGCCCACTGGTTTCAACACTGTGATGCTGTGGGAAGCCTTTGCAGGTTGACCACACACCACTTGTGTTTATTGTCTGGGGCTGACCACCTCCTGTCAGACTGCCAGGTGTTTAAAATTTCTCTGCAGCCACCCTGAAAAGAGATAGGGCGGCTCAGGGAACTATTAGACAAAAGTCCGCTGACCAGATGGCCAGCCGGTCCAGTACCCACTGGACCAGAGGAGTGCCCTCTGACCAGGGCTAGACTTCCTCGGGCAAAAGGATGGTTCAGAGGAACCAGTTTAAAAAAAAAATGAATATGACAGAGAAATCAGTAGGTTTGGAGTCCAAGATTGTCTCTCCAACTGCTGCAGAAGTAGTTAAGCCATACAGATTGTCCAGTCACTGTTTCTAGGTCCTGTTGAACCATCTACAGTTGGTAAAAGGTGGCTCATTCAGTTCCAGTGGTTCAGGTTTATGATGTTGAGAATTGTTATGAACCACAGGAGTGGGAGGAGGAAATTTGATCAATACATGTGTGGCTGGTAGGGTCTGGACGTGCCCACTTAAGCGGACATTTTCTCCAGACAGACTTTTAGAATCTCCTCCTTTTCTGTCTGAGTCCTTTTCTCAGTTTATGTTTTACAAAAAGCTTGCAGAATCCCCCCAGCTTCCTTTAGAGGAGGCTATGGATGAGTAAAGGGGAGCCTGATTATGTAGGAATGATGGGCTAGGAGGTTGTCTTTCCTTTGCATAAGTCATTTAGGAAGTAAACAACAAAGATTTTATAAGATTCCTCTTCTGTCCCTCCTGTAAGATAAAAAATTGACAGAAGGTGTATTTCGTCAGGCTCTGTTACAGACTTCCTCACTGAGCAGTGTAGTCATGTAGGTGTGGTACAAGCTGCAGCCTGTGTCAAGGCTAGTTCCCTGGCCTCCACATCCTCCTGAATAGGATTCCAGGAGGATTGATGCCATGACAAAGAAAACAGTATATGGCAGCTTCTGTGGGACTCAGACAGGCAAGTTGTATGGCTTATGTGGCTAGATTTGAAATCTAGGTGAGGCCAGGATTGCAGTTAGCCAAGCAGGCCCATGGCCAGCTGGCTAGCGGGTTGGAACAGGTGGCTGCTAATGGCACTGAAGCCTCTAAGTTCAAGTTCATACTGCTGTTGGTGTTAATCTTGTTTTCTCTAGGGTCATGACCACTTCTGTAGCTTTCCGTAGGTTGGCATGGCTCAGATGCACTAATCTGTCCCAAGATACTCTGTCAAAGTCTATGGATTTGTTTCTTGTTGTGGGTAATTCTCTGTTTGAGGAACAAACAGAAAGCTATATGAAAAACAGGGATGATTACCTACAAAGTGCCCAGGTAGAGGCTCAGGCCTCCTCTGCTTTTGCCAGAGGGTCTCTTCAGAGGCAGAGATAGGCAGGGCACAAGTAAACGTCCCCCCTCCCTTAGCCTAAGACTATTGCCAAGCAGGCACCCTGATGGGGTGCCCAGAGCCGATTCTCCTATACCAGTGGGCAGGTTGGTTTTATTTCAGCCAGAATTGGGTGTCCCTAACTCGGACAAGTGGGTTCTGGAAGTAATAGGTCTGGTTCTCAGCTTCAAACAGTTTCCAAAGATGAGAGCCAGACAGGTCCACCTGCAAATCCTTCAGAATCCCTTGCTTTAGGAGCAGAGGTTTCTTCTCCTCTGAACTGCAAAGCAGTAGAAGAGGTCCCCTCCTTGCCACCGGGGCAAGGGCTGTACTCATGATGCTTTCTTACCCTATAGAAGGCAGGAGATTGGCGCCCATCTCAGATTTAAAGTACCTGAACAAGCATCTTTTGAAAACAAAGTTAAAATGTTAACTCTGGCTGAGGCCAGGGGACTGGCTAGCTTTCCCTGGACCTCAAGGATGCCTATTTTTTCATGTTTTGATCAGGCCTTCTCACACAGAAGAAGTACCTCAGGTTACCCTCAGGCCACTACCAGTTCAGGGCAATGCCCTTGACCTTACCTCTGCGCCAAGGGTATTGAAATTCTAGCTGTGGTAGTGGCTCTTTTAGAAAAGCAAGGATTGCTTTGTTTCCTTTCCTGGATGATTGGTTCTTAGTGGGTCAGTCTCCAGATCAAGTAAAATCCACTTGCAAGTCACCCAGCAGCTTCTCACCTTTCTGGGATTCCTGCTGAATTACCAAAGTCAGTTCTCGAACCAGTTCAGGTACTAACTTTCATGAGGTAGAGTTGAACACAAAAGTTAGCCAGGGCATTTCTCCCCTCCTGAAAGGGTAGGCAGTCTCTTTGCCCTGGCATCTTCCATTACCTCGTGAGTCTCTTGACCAGCATAGCATTTGCTACAACTACTAGGGCACATGGCTGCTTCCACAGCTGTAGTGCAGGGGAGCAAGATTCCAGATGAGGACATTTAGTTCCATCTGAGGGCCTATATGGTCCCAAAGGAGGGATTCCCTTTCCAAATTGGTTCTAGTGACCCAATCCTGATCCTGGCCTTACACTGGTGGCAGGATCAAAGCAATCTAAAACTAGGGGTCCTCCTCATTCCTCTACCACGGATGCTCCTGTGTTAGGGTGAGGGAGTCTCGCTTAAGCGACCTGTCCCGCGGGAGTGTGGTCTCTAGGAATCTCTGCTCCACATCAATTTTTGGAACCTCAGAGCTGTCTCTAGCTCTTGGGAGTTTTCAGCTTCTGTCCAGAACAAGGTAGTTCAAGTCCAGGACAGACAACACCACAATAATGTGGTACATCAACAGGCAGGGGCACTTTCCGGTCATCAGCCTTGTGCACAGAAGCAATGAAGTGGTGGTCTCTGGCTTACTCCCTGAACACCTCCCATAGCAGTTCACCTCCCAGGGAAGGACAATGCCTGGCAGATGCCCTCAGCAGGATTCTCAGGGCCATCACAATGGGCTCTGAATCCTCAGGTGCTGGGTTCAGTCCTTGCCAGATGGGGCTCATTTTCAGATAGATCTTTCGCAGCCCCAGATAACCACTAACTTTCTCTGTTTTGTTGAGGCCTCAGTGCTGGGATCAGCCCCCTGGACACTTTTCACTTGGATTGGAAAGGGAAGTTTCTGTACACCTTTCCTCCTTTTTCCCTTTCTTTCAGGGTACTAGTAAAAATCAGATCTCAGCCCTGCAAAGCGATTCTGATTGTTCCAAACTGGGCCAGACAGCCCTGGTACCCATTGTCTCTGTCATCAACAGTCCACCTACCCTGAGCTTGCCCAGAGTCCACGACTTACTGGCCTTTGCACAAGGGAGAGGTGGTATCCGAACCTCAAATTCCTCCTTCTCAAGGCAGCTCTTGAGGAGTTAGAATCTGCTGATTTACACCTTTTTTCAAGGTGTTTCAGGATATTTAAAGGCTTCAAGAAGCTTTTTCACTGGGGCCACTTACAATTCTAAGTGGAACAGGTTTTCAGTCTGGTGCGCTGAGAAGCAGATTATACCACAGTCTGCTTATCTGCCCATTTTCTGGACTTTTTGGTCCATTTTAAATTCCTTAGGTCTTGGGCCAGCTACCTTAAGGGTTCCTCTGGCAGCTGTCTCTGTTTTTTCTGCAAGCAGGGAAGCCTGCTTCCTTTTCTTCTCAACCTGTGTTTTCCAAGTTTTTAAGGGGTTGCTTCACACCAACCCTTCTTTTTTCGGAACCAGCTCCTGCATGGAGCCTGAATGTTGCAGTGCTCAGTTAATGCAAACCCCTTTGGACCTCTGTCCCCAGCAGAGCTCAAGCTTCTCACTTGAAATGGTTTTTCTGGTGGTTTCACTTCTGCCACATACAGAAGTGAACTACAGGCCCTGGCAGTGGAGAAGATTTTCTCTCCCCACAGGGATAAGACAGTCCCTGTGGACTAACACAGGGTTTGTCCCTAAGTGGTTTCAGGTTCCACCAGAACCAACCCATCTCTCTCCAGGATTTTTCACTGAGCATTCTTCCTCAGGTGAGAGGAGACTGCACAGCTTGGACGCAAAAGAGCCTTATGCTACTATTTGTAGCACCAGGGTCACAGGTTCAATCCTCCAACTCTTCCTTACCTAGGGCGAGGTTGGCAAAGGGAACCTGCCACTAAGAGGACAATTGCAAGGTGGATTGTCTCTTGTATCCATTTTGTTATCAAAGACTAGGTAGAGCCCCCTCAGGACTGAGGGCTCACTCCACCAGGTGTACAGCTGCATATCTAGCGGCTGCTAGGAGATATTCCATTCTGGAAATCTGTCGAGCTGTTACTTGGAAGACAGTTCACACTTTTACCAAGTATTATTCCCTGGATTTCTGTCCAGGAGAGATGCTTGTTTTTGGCACAGCTGTGCTTCAGAGCCTATTTCTAAGTAGGTTCTTGACCTCTCCTCCATGGAGGTACTGCTGTTGTAATCTGCAATAAGTCCCTAATATAGCAAGACTTCATGGTGTTTGAAGAAAAAATTACTCACCTTAGTAATTGCTTTCTTCTCATGGAGTCTTGCTATATTGAACCACCCAACCTCCCCTCTCAGAACTTCTACTGGGGTGGGGTGGCAAATTAGTGCAAGCACTGTGTCATGCCATTGTAGTTCTTCCCTTCACCCTCTTTTATTTAGGGTTAGGAACGGGGTTTTCTGTGTTGAGTGATTTGTTGGCCCCTTCCTGGACTTGAGTCTTTGGGAGAAGGGGGTCCTAATAGTGCTTGTCCGGGGAAATCTAATAATACCATTATTCATTCTTATTATTGTTATTGTTGTTCCTATTGTTGTTTATATTGTTGTTATTACTACTAGTAGGTAGCCATTTGGCTAGTGTAGAGCTTTCACACAGACTTGTTGCTTTAGTGTTAGCTAGTAAAGATCTGACAGTTTCATTTGAAACTGCCAGATAGAGCTTTGGATACGCCTCGCAGCTTTAGAACTCCAGATTCTCTGGAGTTAACTCTTTCCTCTCTGGGGCAGTTCAAGTGCAGTGGCTAACTGCAATAAGTCCTAATATAGCAAGACTCCATGAGAAGAAAAGCAATTACTAAGGTGAGTAATTTTTTCTTTTAGCTCCAATGGGGCAAGCGTCTGGGATGCATAAGCAATGGGTCTGATGTGTCCATTGTATGTTTGGGCTAAAACTGTTGAAATTGCTATATCTGATGTAGCAGTTTCAAAATAATGCCCTAAAACTGTGTTAGGATTAAGCAACGCTAGGACCATGGTCAGTGATCCCAAAAGAAAAGACAATGATATCAGTATTAGAATACCTTGTACCTTCTTACCTGTAGTGCCTGCCATTGCAACCATAGTATGGGATGAACCAGGTGTCACTAATGGAAGTGGTTCTGCATCATGTGCAGGGAGTGCTGGCATTATCAAGGGTGCCTGCACAGTGGAGAAGTGTTGTGCAAGCTGCATGTAGATCTCCAGCTATGGTTTGTGATTCAGTAGCCATCAGGAGTGGAGAAAATAGTGCTGAATCAGTTGTCAGCCGAGGTTCAAAAATCAAACCTGTAACCCTCCCCTCAAATGTGGTCTGTGATGCTGAAAATATCACAGCCACAGGGCTTTCAGAATCAGGGTTGTCCCCTTCCCCATCAAATGTAAAGTGGATTTCCCACTGGAATGTTGCTGGATATTAGCAACATTGTTTTTAATGTTGCAGCTTAAGGTAGTAATGCACTGCAAGAAAAAGCAGTACATTAATGTCTTTTCAGGAAGGCTGATGCTACATTGCATAGGAAATAAAACCTTTCACGTAATTAACTGCAATGTGTTCTTTTGCCATGGCCATGCTAATAAAGCAAACATAAGCTGTTTCTGCAGCATCAGACACTGACTTCATGACAGATTGCATATCAACCTTATTCAAAAGCACGTCAGCATCATTTTTAATGAGAATCTTCTGTCCCTCAGAAACAGTAGTGTTACTGATAACATTATTAATCATGCCAAAACCTCCGGTTTGTTTTTGTTTTAGTTATGGCAGCAATCACAGGTCCCTGTGACTGCAGGATCAAATCGTGGTGTGGTGGTCAGCTATTTTGGATTACCTCATGGCATCATGTGTTACTGTGTCATGACCATCATCACATGACCATGAGCAACCATCTTGGGAATGGTATTGGAATGCAACCTGATGACATGTGTTCTACCATTTTGACTCCAACAATTCTCCATTTTCTGAATCACAGAAAAACAAGTGACTAGCCTTTGCTCTAGTCCATCCCACAGCATACTGTGAGTGTTCAAAATCAAACTCTTCAATATCAAAAGAGGCAAGGTCTTTGGGCATTAAGTTAGTATGCTCTGCCAATACCTCTGGTTGATGGCACACGTTCGCCATATCTGACTTTTTACTCCTACATTGTAACTCAGATACAGGAGTTAGCATGCTATAAAGTGCATTGTTTATAATCACATCTTGTAAAACTTGCTTTTGATCAACAGAAGCTGTGTCATAGTTTATACTGAAAACCTTAATTTCAAGTCTGCTGTAATTAAAACATACTGAATCAAACTGATCAGTCAAGGTCTGGTGTTGAAATACCAGCACGTTAACTCTTTCAGTAATTATTTCAGACTTATCATTTCTAAGTTTTTTGTTTTCAAAACATAAAGAATCAGTGTTACTAGAAGAGAACACCATTCGTTTCAGAAATGTTTTCCCTTACACGGTTTGCCTTTTCAGCATTATTTCTTAAGGCATACAGGTCATGGCTGCTTCTCTCATTAAAGAGACTTATTTTCTAGACAGACTGTAGCTCAGACAGTAGTCCAGCTATTTTTCTGTATGAAGCCATCTTCAAACTAATCTCCTTCTTGCAGGCAGCATTCTCCATTTTGCAAGCATCATACTCAGATTTCAATATAGATATCTTATTTAGAACAGCATCAAAACAATTAAACAACGTTGCAATTAATAGTCCTTCAGGATCATTGGTACCATTTTTCAATTCTCCATAATGGGCATTGATATCCCTTAAAGGGCTACCTTTGGATTCTGCTACATCAGCAAAATCAAACAAACTACTGTTAGCAGTTTGGCTTGTTAAGGCATCCAGCCTCTACTCAGTACTGATATATTTAGACATGTCATATAAGATAAGAAACCCTTAACTGTCTGTGGATCAAAAGCTTTGTTTGCAAGCAAAATTCATGAAAGGGACATAAACAGCCTTTGCAGCATGGACACCTAGATGAGTAAATACCCATTAGGATTTGAATCCACAAAAGCAGTCTATGTCTGTTTGGATCCCTGTACAGCTGTGTGTTCCCACAGAGAAAGAATAGGAAAAATAAAACAACTCATTACACAGAAATTGAATATCTGCCAAGTGATCATTTTGTCTGCACTGTGGAACACACAACAGATCAAAACATTAAACATTAAGACACTTTTAGTTGCTTGTTACTGGGGATTTCTCACCCAGTGTTTTAATTTACAGAGGAAATTAAAATGAAACTTGGCAAGAACATCCAGACTGCACTCATGGTCACCATTATGTTGTCTAAACACTCTTTTGTGTAAGGTAAACAATAAAATAAAATAATAATAATACTAATACAGATTCTTGTGTCTCAGAGTCTGCCAGAAACATTTGTAAACAAGCAAGAAGTACTAATAAAGTTTATTATACTACTTACGCCAAGCATGTGACAGATAAAATCCATGGGAGATGGGTTTCTCACTACTAGCCTGAAGAATGTACATAATCTCCAGGATTGTAGATCTTGGGTTCTCTAAGATCTTGTCTCTCTCTCCCTGCTCTTCTATAGCTCTCTGCCCATCTAGAGGAGCTACAGTGGGTTGCAGACAGCTAAATACTACAGATAACAGCATAGCAACAGAGATTACAACATAGTTACAGATATGAGAAACAATATGTATTGGTCCTAAGTCATTCTTCATTGGAGAATGACTTAGGAGACATAATTACTAATGAGTATCATTTGAGACAGAATATGCTTCCATTAGCATTATAGATGAGACAAAAGAAATGCTGACAGTTCAAACTACATGCAGCATTTCTTACTTATGCCAGTATAAAACAAAGACATAACAAAGGCCTTCTGTCTCTGTCAGCTTGCTTAGACAAGGAGAACTGATGACAGGGCACTATTACATGTGGCATATCTGAGTGTAAAACACACTACATATAATTATATGAGAATATAAGTATACAGTAATCACTGATGATCCCTCTGAGTCATCTTATCAGTGATTAGGTAGATTATTTATGGAATATCTATAAAATACAAACTAGTCTAAATAAATGTATTATAGTGAGGTATAATAAATCATGCATGATAATATTAGCATGTCTTAGCAGCAAAGCACATTCCTAGCACTCATGCGTATATGATATGTGCTCATATCTATATATTAGTGCAAAATAGCATTATTACAATACAATAGACTAGAAATACAGTGTGAGGTGTGTTGGGGATGATAGGGCATAACCTAGGTGTAACAGCAGCACCCACTCAATATTATGGCTCAAACAGCCCCAACTAGACCCTCTGAGAAGGGTAACAATTCATTTCAAAGGAAAACTGGCATTGGCCACAGGTTACTAGACCACAAGGGCTACCAATTTATGTTATAGCCCCCATGGCATTCCTCCTACTCAGTCATAATGTTGCAAACTTAATAACATACAACATTATGGCTAAACCTGAAGAGTGCTGTAGTTTACAGCGAGTGGTGCAATATTGTGAATACTGCTGTATGCGGTATTGCACCACTCTAAACATCCCAAGCAGAGGATAAGACCTCTGCTTGGATGGGGTTCCACTGAGCAGCTGCCATGGCTCATTCGACTGAGCCACAGCAGCGAGGAACTCAGGCACTGCGTCTGGGACTGGATTTGATTCCTGGTCCAAGTAACTTTTATTCTTTTTAACAGTTTGTGTGCTCCCCGAGCTAATCTCCCCCGGATTTGAGAATCTTTATTGGAGGGATTCAGGGGTGCAGCCCCTTGGATTGAGGGGTCGGGGCAGAGCCTCCACAAAAAGTGTTATGCCCACATAGCAGAAAGCACGCTGATGGCAGCACAGTTTGCCATGCGACATTATGACCCCAAGCATTCCTAGCCTACAAGACCATCAGTACATTTTTTATTTACCAACAGGGCCACTAGCCCTGAAGAGCTTCCACAAAGCCACCTAGTTACCAGGTACAATACTAATCACTGGGCCACCAATAGTAGTGCAGGGTTTTTTGGCTGAGACCCTCAAAACCACATTTCCTTTCCTTTCCTCTGTTTCTGCTCAGTTATTTTTTTTCCCAGCTAAACTAATTTTAATTTATTTGACACTTCTAACAGGACATGGACTCCTACATATCAGATAAGTATAATTATATGCCTAACCTGTCTTTTTCACCCTTACTGTACTCCCTCAGACCTATAGATACTTTGTTACCCCTTTTCTATTTTTTTTACAGGTGTGGTGGACAACATCCCTACCTCTGGCTGCAATAGTACTCAGGTAAGACCTTCTACTTAATTTGTATTTGGTGGGTTACTCCTACCTCTGGCTGCAGTAGTGCTCAGGTAAGACCTTCTACTTAATCTGTATTCGGTGGGTTACTCCTACCTCTGGCTGCAATAGTGTTCAGGTAAGACCTTCTACTTAATCTGTATTCAGTGGGTTAACTGTAATGGTGTGCTGACACCCATTACATGCTGAGGGTGGGGCCACTAGCTCTTGAGCCCCCCCAGCCATGGTGTCATACTCTCTTTTGCATCCCTCTTAGCCCTGGCAGCAGGATCTTGAGCCCCATCCCCAGTTTCAGGCTTCCCCACTCCCAAAGTCATGCTGTTAGACTCCTGACTGCCCCCAATCATGGCCATGGGTTTCCAATCCCCCAGTGTCCTGGGTGGGGGTAGCATGGTTCATGTGGTCCCCTAGGTGGTCCTGATGGGAGAAGAGGGTGAATGTATGTGGGGGACTCTATTATGTGGATGCCCTTGGAGGTTCAGGTGGGGAAGAGGGGTTATAGCTGGGAAGCCTTATTGGGGACACTTTGGTGATTCAGGTGAGTAAACAGGCACAAGTGGACCTATAGGTGGTCTGGGGGGCATAGTATGGTGGCTAAAGAATTCTGGTTCTGGGGTTCTAGAAATAGTGTGAAAGAAGGTGCAGATAGTGTCAGAATCCAGGTTTGGGGACCCTAAAGGTAGTCTGGTGGAAGATGAAGGGGAGTATACGGCATACGAACTGCAGAATCCCAATACCCAGGGGCTCAAAAGTATAGCCCACATATTCGGTATCCAACAGTCTGGAATTGCCAGCAGCAGGTTGGCAATCATAAATAAGGAGGGGGGTGGTAAAGCCTCCCCCCCAAAACACAGAAAAAACATCTGCTGCATGCAGTTCCAGACTTTCAGGATACTGACTGGTGGGCTATAATTTATGGGCTCCTGGGTGTCAGGATTCAGTATTTTGGTATGCTATAGTAAATCTGATGATGGTGCATATGGGTATCTGGCCCCTGATTTAGGGTCCTAAGGAAGGTATGAGTGGGAGAAGTATATGCAAATGTGTTTCAGACCCAAGTTCTATGGACCATGGGGTGCTCCAGATGGGAAGAGGGGTGGTGGTGAGTGTGGGAGCCTTGTATATGTGTCCTATGGCTGTTGCAATTAGAAAATAAGGGAACAGGTGTGAGTTGGACACCCATTCATGGATCCCTTGTCTGGTCCTGCTAGAAGTAAAGGGTAGAGGTGAGTTTAGGACACCTGTCTGAGAGTTCAAGGGCTGGACAGCATGAGGGATGAATGTGGAGTCTGGTGTCACATGCTTTTCTAGGATTTTGCAGGACTGGTCCTGGTACCCACCCTACCCTACTCTACCCAGAAGGACGGACATACAGTAGGTGAGAAATGCCAGTCTGAGATTCTAGAACAAGTCTGGGTGGTTAAAGATGAGGGACTTAAATGAGAGAGGGCAGTATAGTGGTCTCAAGGCTTGTCCAGGTTCCAGGTAGAGGGATGTTGGGACATAGGTGGGAAAAGCTGGTCCAGGGGTCCCACGGCAGGTCTGGGTGGGCAAGCAGGGGAATGATAGATGTGGAAGGCTAGTCTTATGGTCCAAAGGGTTATCTGGGTGAAGGAACATGGTGACATACATGGGGACAGCTAGTATGGGTTACCAGGGATAGTCCAAGTGGACAAAAGGGTGAGATTTTTCTCGGGAAAGCTAAACCTTGGATCCCAACACTGATCCAGATTGAGGAACAAGGAGGACATACAGTAAAGCCTGCCAGGATAAAGTGCAGTGTCATAATGTCCTGAATGACAAAAGGGACTGACTACCACTGAGATTGCATTGTTTTCTATAGTAACTCTGCTGCAGCATGCTACAGAATTAGATTTAATCCTGGCAAGCTTCACATGTACAGTAGGTGTGGTAGCAGATCCAGTGCTCCCAGGACTGGTCTGAGTGGGTGGACAATGAAAACGTAGATCTGGGAGGCCAGTCATCCCAAGACTGGTCCATTTGAAGATATCATGGGGACATAGATGAGGGAGGCCAGCCCAGCAGTCCCATGGCTGATCCAGGGCGGGGGACAGGAAGAGTGTAGGTGGGGAAGACTGGTTTTGGTTCCAGTTGCTGGTCTGGGTGGGCAGAGAGGGGACATGTGAGTAGTGGCTGCTGGTTAGAGGTCCTAGGGCTGGTTTGGGTTATCGAAAATGGGGCCCATCAGTGGGACAGACAGTTCTCTCTGATTTGATGGCTATTTGATTTTTATATTTCAGGACTGTTGCACTTTAAAGGAAAACTTTTTGGTTTGCGGGGCTCTCTGGTTTGAGTTTAGCAGAAAAGTCACTTTTTCTTCTTGAACAAAGTTGTTTAATTTAATTTTGAAAAGTCCTTTGCACGAAAGTCTGGCGGACATAGTGGTGGGCGCTTAGGTGGACTCTATTTACTGTAAAGGTGTGGAGCTGCACCATGCACTTCCATGCATTTCTACTGAAGCACATGGTGCAGCACTGCACTCGCACCTTTATAGTAAATTGAGCCACCTAAACACCCGCCATACTTCCATGTAGCGGACTTTCAAAATTAAATTAAACAACATTGTCGTGGGAGAAAAAAATAGACTTTTTCTACTAAACTTAAACTGGAGGGTAAGGTTTGCAGGGGTGGGAGCCCCTGCAAACCAAAGTTTTCCTTTAAAAGGCTAATTAGCACTTTTTGTGCACTTTTTGAAGGGCATTTGAGAACAAATTGAGATGTTTTTCAACGAAAAAAAATGGTGTTTGAGGTACAATCAAAGTTAATTTGAATTACTTCAAAAACATGAAAATAACTGGATCAGTTTTTAAGAAAACGAAGAATACCTGAATTGATTTGAAGGCTCTTTTTTTCTGTGTGGGCTGAAATATGAGCAGGCACTAGAGATGCCTTTGATAGTTTGATGTCCTAAGGCTGTTAGCTAGAAAACATTTCTTGAGAGGCTCGTGTAATTATGAAGCAGATTGATACATACTGGTTCCCAACAGCTACTCCAGACAAAGATTTTGAATCTGTGATGTCAGTATGTGTGTCATGGGGGGGGGGCAGCTAAAGGGTTTTAGGTCTGACAGGGTTTTCAGAATCAGTCAGTCTTGGGACTATGGACAAACTGCAAGCTAAAGTTCATGTCTGCCCCCACCCTTCAGCTACTGACACGGAATCAAGGTGTACCTTGGGGTCCTCGACCCTAACGTTCACCCCATTCTCTATCCTAGCACCCATCTCAGCTTATTTCCTTATGGAATGGGGTGATGTAAGGGCAGACCTCAAAGGCACACCACAACACCTGTTGCTGTCTGCAGGGTGGGGGTGAGGTGGAATGACTTAAGCATTATAGCCGATGACCCAAGGCACCCCAATGCTTTTCAGTCTCTGCGGTGGGGGGGGCATTAGTGCAATATTTTACTGCCATTCAAGTTCAAGTTCAAGTTTATCGGTAGGAAAAAAAAACTCTGTTGAGCATGCTCATTTACATGGAGGTCCTGAATAACAAGAAGAGTGATATACATAGACATATACAAAAAAATACAATAAGCAGTACACAGCTGAGTATCTAGGAAAAAGGAGGACAAAACTATGTACACCATAAATTCCATTCCTATCACGCAGCTCTCTAACTCCTGCACTACCAATGCCAGCAAGCCAACATTCTGCATTTGTTCTGCTAACATTGTCTACATTTCTGTGTAAGAAAGCTGACTCACAGCTGCACTGCCTTGAATGATATCTCTAATGTCAGCCCTAAACAGAAACAGGGAATGTCTGTTCCACTTGCAGTTCTTGTACTGCCACTGGCTTCTGTTTAGTCACTGTGACATCTTGTACAGTAATAAATTGCTGTGTCTTCCACTTGCAGGGTGTTGATTTGTAAAAAGCAGGAGACTGTTGGCATTATATCTGGAAATTGTAAAATGACCCCGGACAAATGGTAAGTAGTATATTTAACTTCCAGCCAGTAACTGATTGTAGCCCACCACTCCAGACCTTTCTCAGGAGCCTGATGGATTCAATTCATCCAATAATCCCCAAAGGTGAAGCCAGAGACTTTACATGATAATGTATGAGAGACTTGCCCGAGCATTTTAATATCTCCTCAGACTCTGTCAGTATAATTGAGGACTGAATTCCTATAAATAAAAGTCAGACATAAAGTTTTAAAATATAGTACATTAAATATACTGCCCATTAGTTTTAAGAAACAGTGTAATTGTTACCTGAATGACAGGTTAATGAAAAACATATAGTTAATAGGAAGTGCATGATTTGTTGGGTTTTGTATTTCTTCACTAAAACTGAATTCTCATCGGCAATCCAAGAGTACAGGACTCCTGAGCAATATATCCCCCTCCCAAGATTGATTTAGACATCTATGGTATTTCAAGAGTCGGGAGTTCAAAGACCCTCCCCATTTACAGAGCATGTGATAGGGGCATGCCCTTGAGTGAAACAGAAGAAATTACATATTTAGGCCCAGAATATTCAAAGGGTTTAGCCATACGCAACAGAGGGTTCACTGCGTCTTAACTCAAAAATACACCATTCTGGAGATATTCAGAAGGGCCAGTTGCATACGAAAACATGCTGAGCAACAGCGCAATGGAAATGAAGGCATCGCAGCCAAAGTGGTCCATGCATTAAGTGCGCGGTAAATATCAAAACATGCGCAATGCATAAGAAGTATGCCTCAAGCCGGAAGATTGCGCAGTAATCGCGATTTGAGCCAAAATAAAAGCTCAAGGAAGCGCAAGAACCCTAGCAGGCACATGCAAACTGGGGGAGAGAGACAGAGAGAGAGAGAGAGAGACAGAGCTGGGCAGAGAGAGGGACAGATGGGTCCAGGAGGACAGAGGAAGGCCAGTGGGGGTGCCGGTGCAGTGGAAGCAGCAGTGGGGGCAGCGGGGGTAACACAGGAACAGCAGCTGGGGGGCAGAAGCCAGGGAGATGGACAGTGTCAGCTTCCACATGGAAGCTGTAATGAGGGGGGTGAGACACCATGCTGCAGGGGGACATGGCCGCGGAGGGGCCCGTCGGCAGTATGCCCCCGACAGGCGGTATCGTGCCCGCATCAGCTTCGAGCTGTACACAGACGTCGAGATTGTGGGCCGGTACCGCCTGAACAGGGCAATACTGGGGAGCGGCTCCTAGAGCTGTGCAGTGATGTGATGCAGGCAACCCACAACGGAGTCATGCTCTGTCCGTGGAGACCAAGGTGACAGCCTGCATGTGCCTGCTCACCACAGGCACCTTCCAGAGGCCGACAGGGGACACCACAGGCATTACACAGTCGGCCACATCACGCATCCTCACCCAATTCCTCAGCGCACTGCTGCCTCATGCTCGGAGTACATCCATTTCCCCACACCAGCGGCAGGCGTACAACAAACATGCAGGAGTTCCACAGGGTAGCGCACTATGCCTGGCATGCTAGGGGCCATAGACTGCACCCATGTGGCCATTCTGCGCCACCTGGCCCTGGCGGCCAGGCTTATTGGAACGAAAGGGCTTTTCCAGTGTCAACTGCCAGGTGGTGTGCATGCACTGGGCGCATTATCAATGTCTGCCCACACACCCTGGTGGAGCACATGATGCCTTCATATGGCACCAGTCTGCACTGTGCCATCGATTCAGTGGGAACATCCCCACGGGTCATCTAGTGGGTGAGTACACACATGTATGGAATGCAAACTCTGGGCAAAGGTGGGAATGACACAGGTGCCATGGTAGTGGCACACAAGGATATGGGCAATATGGACCTGACATGACACTGATCTCCACTATCTCCACACAGGTGACTGCGGATACCCACTCCGTCCCTGGCTGCTCACACGCATCCGAGCCCCGCGACCCCAGCGAAACTATGTTTCAATAGGGCACATGCCGCAACCGTAGTAACATCATAGGCGGGTGTTTGGGATGCTCAAGGCACGCTTCGATGCCTGGACACCTCAGGGCGAACCCTACAGTACAGCCCCCAAAAGGCCTGTGGGATATTCCTGGCCTGTTGCATCCTGCATAACATGGCCAAAGACCATGGGATAGCTGTACAGGTCCAAGAGGGGATAGCGATGGGGACGCCAGTGGCGCCGGTGATGTGGGTGATGAGCAGCCCCTAGGATGGAGGGACCCCGACTGACCCGGCAGGCCCAGCTGCACGGGACACCATTGCAGAAGAGCACTATGGCCAACACAGGTAAGTCAAGGGGACATGTGCAGGCAACACTGCTCCATCACGCAAACCACAGGCACAGGGAGACACACCGTGCATGAAGGTCAGGGGTTGGCGGCTTCCAGGCATACTACACACCATCAGAGAGGGTGAGCACTCATATGGACACACACACACACCAGGCAGCGTACATGGGCAGCAGCACAGCACTGCGGAAATGACATTGCCAACACACAGCACCACCAACCATCCCACCACTTGGACTGTCCACGTACATGTGTCAGGACCTGGGCACACTTGCACCTTGGTGTACAGTGCAATGCAGGCATCATCATGCACACGCACCTGTGGACAGCAGTTGGGAGAGTGTGCAGGTGGTCCATGTGTCAGCGTGGTGAGCAGAGCACCCAGCAGTGCACTGCCCACCATGACACACATTGCACACAGGGCAGCACCAGACAGGGCCTGCACTGGGAGACAGCTCAGTCAGGTAGCACTGTCCCACGGCCACCACGGATGCATGGGCGGCCCCGCTGTGTCCCAGCAGCACTGGCAGGCTGAGCAGGGGCCACATCGGGTGGCGCTGGTGAACCACCAGGGGTCCCACTGCGTGAATGTGACCTTGCCCGCACAGGGGTCTGCATCCTGCCAAACAAACTTGCACCAGGGGTGCTCGGGATGCCCACAGCAGAACCCGGCGTCGACAGGTCTGGTGTCACGACACCAGGAACGGGGAGTGGAGAGTGCACTGTGTGGGGTGTGTGGTACAGGGGCACCTGACAGTGTGGCCAATATATCCACCACAGAGACCACTGCCTGGGTCAGCCTGTCAATGGCAGTGGTCACATCCGTCCACATAAGGACCAGCTCGGCTCGGTCCCGAGCACACTCCCTGCTATGCCACTATACGGACACATACAGTGCCTCCACGGACCTTGCAACCCGCCCCTGCAGCTGTACCGAGTCCTGCAGCAGGCGTGTGTGCACGTCCAATGGGTACTCTGCCCCAATGGCCTCGTGACCCCCAGGGTGTGGATGGTCCTGGTGCACAGCACCCCTTGAGGGTGGGCGCTGTTCACCAGGACCAGGTATGGGCAGATCAATGAGCAGTGGACATGTGCCACTGATTGACACTGTACCCCCAGACCTGGTGTGCGACTGCTGCTGCCGTCCCTCCAACTGCTGAGCCCCCAGGTCCACCTGTTCCACCTCCGTGCTGACAACAGTGCTGCCCCACTGGTGCTGACAGGCACAGCCTGGGACTGTGCCAGCATGCTGGTACACAGGTGTGAACCAGGAAGGCCCAGGGGCACGTGCTGGCCTGCCATGTGTCCGTCATGGGACACACACCTATCACTGCCCATTGCAGGCCTGCTATCATCAATGGTGCAGGTGCGTGCCACTGCCATAGGCACAGCATGCTGGCATACCTGCATGCCAGACTGCTGTGACACAGGATGTGCACCCCTGCACCCGTATCACTGACACGGAGTTGTAGGCCCAAGCGTGCATGCTGCTGCAGTGCCTGCAGGCTGGTGGTGGAGGTGGATGGTCCCTCCTCCACGTCCAGCAGGTCTGCCTCACTGTCTGGACCCACCACCACCACTGTCTCCTGCAGACGAGACAGGATCTGTAACAGAAAGAGAGTACATGTGAGTGCATGTGAACAACAGCCCCCCAACAACACCACCATGTCATACCCGTGCAGTGATGGGCTTCCACCTGTCTGGAATCCTCCGCCTGGTATGCCGACAATGGCACTTTCGGCTGCATGGCGCGACCAGTGTCTCCTCTGTGGGTCAGCTGCAACACCACTGGTGGGCCCCACCAGTGCCAGCATGCCGCCCTGAAGGCTGCCACCTCTCCTTCAGCCTCCCTGCGGTCAGTCCCATCTTCTTCCTGCATTCCTGCACGGAGCACTGGTGGCTTCCGTGCAGGTTGGCTGACAAGCTACCCTCCCATGCAGCTGCGACGCTCCTGAGGGGTGCCCTCCATCCACTCAATAGTGGCTCATCCTCCAGGTAGGCCTGGAAGAGGGCCTCTGTCTCTGCCGGTGAAGTTCGGCCTCCTCCACGCCTGCCGTCCACACCCTCAGCTTGGCTCTGGTCAGTCATGGTGATCTGTATGGGTGGAAGTGGACACCTGTCACTGTGCAGTAGACAGCATTTCCCCATGAGCATAGCTCCGGCCCGGGGCGGAAGCCCCCACGCCTCTCCTCCGCATGGCAGATATTGATAGAAAGGGTGCCTTGTCCCTTTCTAAGTGCCCTTTATGCTCGACCCCTCAGCCTTTATCATCCTCCAGCACCCCTGCCCATGAGCATTGTCCTGAGGCATCACACAGCATGTAACTCACCTCTCACCTGCAGTAACCAAATCTGGCCAGCAGCCACTGTCACATTTTTATAGTGCAACACATGCAAATGAGGTGTGGGCAACTTTAATGACATGCTAATCGGCCACTGCGCCTTTGAATATGGCTGATCGAATGATTTGCATATAATAGGCTGAATATCGGATTTGCGCTTTTCACTGTCTGGAAGGTCCGCATGAGCCAATGGCGCAGGTTTGTGGCGCGTGCTACACTGCATTGCGCATGCTCAGACAGCTTATGCATCGTCTATCACGCTGCAGACCTGCTGGTAGCGATAGGCGATTCAGGCCATGGCCACCATTGTGCCAGTGGCGCTACAGCACTGGGCACTATATGGCGCTGTGGCACTACTGCGCGATAGTCCACTGTGGCACTAGTGCTCAGCTTGGCAGTCGCGCAGGATGCCTATATGTCTGATGGCACTGTCGTAGCCTTGCGTCATTGCCGTGACCTTGTGTATGCCCTCTGCCCTCTGGCTGTTAGCATGCCATGTATGCGTCCCTATTGCGCTGTCTGGTGACAGCGCCATGTAAAAGTGATGGCACTGTTAAGACAAGCGTGATTGGGCTCTATGGTGGTCTATTGCACAACAACTCCCGTGGGGTCACGGGCGCAGCAGGAGCCATATTGCCTGCTGTAAAGTTGGTGCCATGGCTAGGAGGAGGGTGGTGTCCTGGAGCCAGCTTGAGTGGCCAACCTGGTGGCCCTGGTGGAGCCAACTGTGAGGCACTGATGGTGAGGCCCCCTCACCATGCCTAGGACCCCGATGTGGCAGCAAGTGACCACTGACCTGGTGGAGGTCACTGGCGGGGCGGTCTGCTGAGCAGTGCTGGCACGGTACAGTGACCTCCGCTGGAGGGGCGGAACTCTTGGCGTGGCTGCGTTCACGTGCCAGGCAGGCGTGGTGCCTGGCCAGGTGAGTGTACCATCTATGCACCTATATTCTCTGTAGGGGTGTGTGTGTGCTTGGATGGCTGTGCATGAGTGCCCGGCTCGGACACGGTTGGCTGTGTCAGTGTGCAGCTGTGCGATGGATGGTTATGGCTGTGTGGGCAGGCACTCTCACTGGGGCAGGGGGCACTCTGCTTTTGAGTCACACTGATGTTTGTCTCAACATATGTCTCCCACAGGCCAGATTTTGAGGGCCGGGGAGGGTGAGGTGGCCGTGCAGGGCCGTGCCAGAGGGTGTTGTGCCCCAACCGCAGCAGCAGCAGCAGCATCAGCAGCAGCGGCAGACCCAGCTGCTGGAGGAGTGTGAGTATCATTACTTCATGGATGCTATTGCATGCTGGGGGGCAAGACCACCAGCCATGCACAACACAACCAAAGGGAGGTCATAATTCCACTATACAAGACACTAGTGAGGCCCCACTGGAGTACAGTGTACAGTTCTGGAGACCATACCTACGTATGGACATGGATTGGGTAGAGAGGGTTCAGAGGAGGGCAACACGGATGGTGCATGATTGCATCACAAGTCCTATGAAGACAGGTTGAAGGAACTGAACATGTACTCCCTGGAGGAGGAGGAGAGGGGATATGATGGGGACATACAAGTATCTTACAGGGGGAACAGAGTGCAGGAAAACACTATTTTAAGAGTAAAAGATGTTCCAGGACTAGAGGCATGGGATGAAGTTGGAGGGGGACAATTCAGGAAACATGAGAAAGAATTTCTTCACAGAGCGGGTGGTGGACAAGTGGAACACCCTGCCAGAGGAAGTGGTGGGGCTGACTTGGTCACAGGATTTAAGAATGCACGGGATAGCCATACAGGAATTCTGGAGGTCAGGGGTAAGGTGCAACAGACTTATAGGAAAACAGAGTGAACTTACAAGGTCAAATGGCCAGACTGGGTGGCCCATAGGCCCTTATCTACTGACACTGTCTATGTATCCATGTATGTAGGCACGACACAGGTGACATGCATCACAGTGCAGTATCACAGCACGTCTGTGTATGTGTCACTGGTGGTCCAGGCATGCACTGGGCACATAGCTGTGTAACTGGCATCGCACCACGTTGCCACATCACTTGCCAGCCTAGTTTGTACTGTGATTGACGTGGGCAGTGTGTGTGGGCGGTGGTGCGCATAGCTGGTGCCGCCTGTTTGTGATGGCCATGTGCATGTTCACTGTGGGTGGGTGCATGCCATCACAGGTGCGGGACATTGGGCTATATGGCTTGCAGGTTGGGTGGTGTTCAGGGTTGTGGTCAGTCACAGCCATTGACTGTGTTCCCATTTTCCTAGGCCTTGAGGTTCTCCGGTGGATTCGCCATGATATTTGGGGCCTCACACGGGTGTCGATCGAAAATCAGGCCATCCTCCAATCAATCAGATGCCATGGCCTCCGGAGGAGGCGGCACAGGATGGTGCAGGACCAGGCGGAGGATGAGCAGCCAGCTGGGCCATAGCGGCTGATACCCTTCCCACTTCTCCCATCCCTACCACCCTGCCTTCCCTCTCCAAGTTGTTCATCCCTACCCCTTGAACACCCCGACCTTGTACCCGTCCTCCCCTTGTAAATAGTTGTTGTTGCTTTGTTTCTTTACTATTCGATATTTAAATATACATTTCTATTTTGATATGAATACTGTGTTGGTCTCTGATTTGCAGCTGGCTATGGGTGCTCAGTTGCAGGGGTGTACATGCCATCTGGGGTGGTATGGTCCTGGGTATATATGTGTGTGTGTGTGTGTGTGTGTGCATGTGGAGGTATCTCCAGCATGGCAGTGACTTTGGTTGGTCTTGCCATCTGCTGCCACCCAGTGCTGGGTGCACAGGGTGTGTCTGGCTTGTAGGTTTCTGTGTTGCATGGGGCTGACGTGTGCTGGGGGGACTGCATGGTTTCCTGCAGTGCCAGTCACTGAACATGGGTGGTGTCTTGGGGTCACAGTGCAGGGTGTGCTGTGCATATGGGGGCTGATGTGCACTGTGGTTGTCAACCCCCTGTGTGTGGCACTCTCCGCCTGCCAGTGGTTGTGCTGGGGTGTCAGGGCTCTGCTATGCTTTGTTGGCTTGTCCCCATGGGCACGTGGATCATCCATCCCACCTCCAGTGATGCTGTGCTTGGGGTGTGCCGGTGTGGTGTGGGTTCTGCAGTGTGTTCCTGTGTCCATGTGTGGCATGGCTGGCGGTGGGCCCCAGCCTGCCTCCCTGGATGTGCAGTTCCATTGCTCTGGGGGGGGGCTGTGCTTGCTCTATGGCAGCTCTGGAATGCTCAGCTGAGCTTCCCTGGTTGCGCCATAGCGCAACATTTTGGCTCAGCTTCTCCTTCCTGGTTGCGCGATGGCGCAGTATGTGCAATATTCAGACGTTGGTTGGTTGCTTGCGCAATTTGCTCTGCTCCATGTTTGAATATCACACCTGTTGCGCATTTGCGCAACTGGTTTGTGCTTGCTCCTGCTGTTGCGCCAGTTTTGAGCGCAGTTTGAATATCTGGGCCTTAGATTGTTCTTGTGAGAATCTCATTTGGTAGCACACAAAAACGATATTTGATAGATCATTTTAGATCATTTTAAATATTTCTGAAGTTATGAAAGTCCTGAAGGTATGAATATGTATTTGTTCTATATTCTTTAGATTCAATTTTAGAGTAACTGCACCATGAAAGAGGAAAAGTCTGTGTTTGTTCTTTAATGGGCAAACTATTAATATCTTCAGACTATGAATGTTATTTGTCTGTAATTTTAATATTGATGCTATATATGATTTTTACATATTTTCAACTGTTAATGTTGTTGATATAATCTGTTCATAAAAATGGAATTTAAGAAATGTTAAACACTCTTGCTTTTCATCCCCACTAGGGTACACACAACAGGGTCAACAGGATACCTTTACACCACTGTTTGTCTGTGCTCCCAGTGTAATATAAATAACAGGGACAAAAGGACCCATTTGCACTACTGTAAATCTATGTTTCCCAGTGGGATACACTTCACAGGGTCAATAGGACCCCTGTTACATTATTGCCCCAGTGTGATATTGATTACAGGGTCAATAATATCCCTTTGCACTACTCTTTGACTGTGCCCCCAGTCTGATATACACCATAGGGTCAATAGAATCCCTTTACACAACTGTTCCACTGTGCCCCCAGTGTGATATAGATCACAGGATCAATAGGAACCCTTTACACTACAGCTCCATTATGTCCCCAGTGTGATATACATCACATGATCAATAGGACCCATTTGCACTACTGTAAATCTATGTTTCCCAGTGGGATACACTTCACAGGGTCAATAGGACCCCTGCTACATTGTACCCCCAGTGTGATATTGATTACAGGGTTAACAATATTCCTTTGCACTACTGTTCCACTGTGTTCCTAGTGTGATATAGATCACAGGATCAATAGGACCCCTTTGCACTACTCTTTGACTGTGCCCCCAGTCTGATATACATCATTGGTCAATAGGACCCCTTTACACAACTGTTCCACTGTGCCCCCAGTGTGATATAGATCACAGGATCAATAGGAACCCTTTACACTACAGCTCCATTATGTCCCCAGTGTGATATACATCACAGGATCAATAGGACCCCTTTACACTACTGTTCCATTGTGTCCCCAGTGTGTTATAGATCACAGGATCAATAGGACCCTTTTACACTACTATTCCATTGTGTCCCCAGTGTGATGTACATCACATGGTGTATAGGACCCCTTTACACTACTGTTCCATTGTGCCCCAAGTGTGATATACATCATGGAGTCAATAGGACCCCTTTACACTACTGTTCCATTATGTCCCCAGTGTGATATACATCACAGGATCAATAGAACCCCTTTACACTACTGTTCCATTGTGTCCCCAGTGTGATATACATCACATGATCAATAGGACCCATTTGCACTACTGTAAATCTAGGTTTCCCAGTGGGATACACATCACAGGGTCAATAGGACCCCTTTGCACTACTGTTACATTGTGCCCCCAGTGTGATATTGATTACAGGGTCAAGAATACCCTTTTGCACTACTGTTTCACTGTGTTCCCAGTGTGATATAGATTACGAGGTGAATAAGACCCCTTTGCACTACTGTTTGACTATGATCCCCAGTGTGATATAGATTACAGGGTGAATAAGACCCCTTTGCACTACTGTTTGGCTATGATACCCAGTGTGATATAGATTACAGGGTGAATAGGACCCCTTTACACTACTGTCCCACTGTGTTCCCAGTGTGATATACATCATAGGATCAATAAGACCCCTTTATACTACCGTTCCATTGTGTCCCCAGTGTGGTATACATCGCAAGATCTATAGGACCCTTTACTCTACTGTTCCATTGTGTCCACAGTGTGATATACGTCACAGGGACATTAGGACCCTTTGTACTACTGTTCGAGTGTGACCCCCAGTAGGTTGATCTCCCTCAGCACGAAATGTTATCATGGACCAAGAAACACCTGCAGTGACACAAACAAAGAGACACCATGTCATCTCAGCATCAGTGGAGGCCTGACACCTGGCAGAACAGAACACGTGTGTACACAGTGCTCGTCTGCCTGCAGAGGCCTAGCAGCAATACAGCAGCACCTAATGGTGATACTACATGACTAAAAGCACAGATAGAAATACACACACACACACACACACACTCATATACACACATACACAGGCTCCAGAATCCACCATGCCATCTTAAAGAGATCACCTAAGCCATGTCTCTTTGCTGCTGGTCCTTGAGTAACCACACGTCCTACTGGGCATGCCTCAGCACAACAACTAACTCACTAGTCCAATAATGTTACTCCATCTGCGGGTCATCAAGCCTGACCTCTCCTGATAGCCTTATATGTGATACAAAAGATGACATCACTAGCATTACATAACACAGCACTAAAGGCTTATCTGCCTGTTCGCATGAAGGTTAAATGTTTCTCCAAGGCTCGAAGAGAACTACTACTCAGGATAGCCCTTATGCTACTTCTGCTATCTGGAAATATTAATCCTAATCCAGGTCCTGAAGCACCTCCCACCTACAAGGCGCGCCCTAAACTAGGTACCATTAAACTGGCCACAATTAATATCTGTAGCCTTTTAAGCAAAATTGACGTCCTGAAAGTCTAGGTAATTCAGCACAACCCTGACATACTATCTGTCGTTGAGACATGGATGACTCCCCAAAACTCTGGATTCTGCAGCAGCTATACCTGGATACACTATATTCAGGCTGGACAGGTTGACCAAACGTGGGGGTGGATGTGCTATATTTCTAAAAATTTCCCTAAAGGGGTATGCTATGCCACCAGTTGATCTCCGTGGCAATACCCAGGCACTGGCGATAAAAGTGCTGTTGGGGGCTCACCATAAAATAGTATCAGTACTCTCAGTCTACATACCTCTCAAAGACCCGCCACTGGTCTTCTCAGTCTTCTTGACCATCTCCGCACACAAAATCACCTCACGGAGACAATTATCATGGAAGATTTTAACATAAACTGGCTGTCACCTGCAACCAGCTCACTAAAGGATGCAATAACAGCCCTTCACCTAACTCAACTTGTTAATACACCCACTAGGATAAACTATAAAATGGGGACTAGCACCTCCCTTGACTGGATAATTTCTAACCAACCTAACCGCCTTTCCAATGTAACTGTGCACCCTGACTCCATCAGTGACCATTCCCCAATCACATGCAGTTGGACTAATAAATTCCTTATCCCCACTCCCCAAACTATCTACCACCGGTTTCTCAGAAGGGGCCACCTGGACCTCCTAAAACAACAGCTTCGTGCCCACAATTGGAACATCCTGGACTCAACCAATGATGTTAATGTAGCCTTCTGTCACTTTATAAGGGTTTTCAACACTGCTTGTGATACGCATGTCCCTCTCGAAAAGATTAAGGTCTCTGGCACAGTAAACCCCTGGATCGCTCCTGAGCTCCTTTCCCACATGAAGTTTTGGGACCGTCTCTGGCACTGTGCAAAAGCCACTGGTAAGCAGCAGGACCTACAAGCCTATAAAGCCTCTAGAAACAACTGCATGAGGGAAACTCTCCAGGCAAAAGACAAGTACCATAGGGAGATGCTTACCAACTCCTGGGGTGCTAGCAGAAGGTTCTGGTCTGATATAAATGACATCACTGGCAAAAAACCTAAAGTATCGGCTACTATGCTAAACATAAATGGGACCCTACTGCTGACCCTCTGGAAATTGCTAATGACTTTAACAATGCTTTTACCAATTTGAGTGGTGTTCTTTCATCTGACTTTTCGATGATGATGCTGCCTGCTGCACAAGCCACAGTGATGAAAATAGTCCTGAGAACCCCCTTTTATTTTAAAAGGGTATCATGCAACCTGGTTAGAAAACTACTAGCTAAGGTCCTAAGAAAATCAAAACACAGTAATGACGACTAGACCTTAAGCTTGTTACCCTAACCTAGATGAAGTTCTTCTACCTATAACTAACATTCTAAAACTTCTCTTACACTGGGACAATTTCCGATGCCTGGAAAATGGCCATCGTAATCTCAGTGCATAAAACCGTGATCGTTCCTTACAGGGTAACTATAGGCCTTATATCCATTCTCCCTCCACTCTCCAAGGTGCTCGAGTGAATTGTTACCAACCAGCTTGGTGCTTATCTGGACACATACTCCATCCAGTGCCCACAACAACATAGCTTTAGAAAGGGGCACAGTACTACCACAGCATCATTAGAATTCACAAGCTTCATACAAAAGGTCATAGATCAAGGCAAGAGTGTAGGTGCAGCCTTTGTTGACCTAACAAAAGCCTTTGACACAGTGAATCATACACTGTTGCTTGGCCAACTCTCTAAAACTGGTGTTGCCCCAAACACTCTGAAATGGTTCGGAAGCTACCTCAGTGATAGACTGCAGAGGGTGAGGATATCAAATTTAGTTTTGGAGCAGAGGGCTGTCCAATCAGGGTACCTCAAGGCTCAATCCTGAGTCCCTTATTGTTCAGTATTTTCCTGAATGACCTTCCAGCTGTCTGCAACCAGCAAACTCTCCTCACGTAGATGACGCGTCATCTTTACTAGCCACCTGGATCCCAACGCCTTAAAAACAGTCTTCAACAAGGCTTCACAGAAGAAAAGAGATGGTTTAATAATCACAAACTAGTGCTAAACTACAAAAATTTAAAGTTCAGCTGTTTTCGAACTCTCGGAATAAGTTAAAGGCCCATCAACTCACTATCACCAACAACCACGGAGACAGTCTTGAACAAACTCAGTTTTTCAAATACCTAGGTCTAACCCTGGATAGTCACCTTACCTTTGTGCCTCACATTGAAAATGTTGCCAGAGATGTTAATACCAGAATTGGGCTCTTATTCAGACACAGACGAAGTCTTACCCAAGAAGCCCTGAAGGTTGCAGTTCGCAGCTCAGTCCTCTCGATCATTATTATGGTCTAATCATATACTGTGCTGCAACCTCCACATCTCTTAAATGACTCACAGTGGCTCTGAACAAAGCCTGTAGGTTAGTTATAGGTGCTGCACACCTCACTCATACCTGTGAGTTATATGCTCAATCTGGCTGGTTCCAACTAAGTGACAGAATCAAATATCAAACCTGCCCCCTGTCCAAAAAAGCTCTACTTGGATTACTACCCCCGAGCATTGGTTGCCTGCTAAACAAATCCCCTGAGACCCAACACACACGTACTCAGTTTCTGACCTCCTTCTAGTACCCCACTGTTGGACTGTTCATTACCAGTGATCCTTTCAATACAGAGTCCCCCTGTGGTTTAATAATCTAAGCAACCAACTGAGCAGTCATTCTAGTCTGTCCCAATTTAAACTTATGCTTCATCAGCATCTCCTATCCGAAAGCACTTGTGATTGTTACACCTAGTTTCCCACTTCTGCAGACACCCATGTACCACTTTTTTCACTCTCTGAGGCTCTTACTTGGCTTCCTGTTTCGTTTCACCTCTCCTGACAGAACAATTTCCCCTTTCCCCCTGCCAACACCTCCTTACCTCATCCTCTCCTTGCTCTTATCCCACTGACCCCCCTCTTCCTGGACCTCTCCAGATCCTCTGGTCCCCACTCTCCCTTATCTTCTTTTCCTTCATCTGCTGTCCTTTTCCCCTCTTTTAACCCTTCTCCCACCTTAGCCTCCCCTCCCTCTTACCCTACGACAAGGCCTCTGGCTGCCATATTTTCTTTTGCTTCTCTATCTGGACTCTGCCCTCTCATCTCCCCTACCCCTTCCTTACTCTTCCCCTTCCCCCATCTCTGATTAGCAATGTTGCTTCAAATGTACCTTATGGTTTTCTATGCTTGCTTGTAATCTTGAGTGTGTAGCACTGTTCCCACTTATTTACCAGTTGACTTGCTGTGCTCCGATGACACCATGAATGTTGTCTGTACCTCCGTTGATACCATGAATGTTGTCTATACCTCCCTACCTTAGTGTAAACCTTTCCTTTGATGTGGAACCTTTGTAAATGAGCTGCCTCAAGCTCAAAGTTATTTGTAATTCAGAGATTTAAATAAATAAATAAATAAATAAAAACATCACTCACCTGCGTGGACCATGTGACCAACCACAGTGGAACAATGCTTGTGCAGCTATAACATCAGGCTGACATGCCCCAGTCTATGTGACATTTCTAGAACCCCACTACATTTCAAGTGATTGCATTCGTGAGCACCGTCAGACTCCACTGCAGCAGTATTTCCAACAATAACATCTTCTATCACTGTAGTGATCTGTGGCCCTGACATCCAACAAAGTCCATCAGAATGGATGTGGCTATGTCACTTATAAAGCTGGTACCACAAAACTATGCCCCAGGCCTTTTCCAGAGGCTGGTCAGTGACATGGCAGTGTCAGCCAGTTCATTGTTTTATGTGCACTGTACTACGTGACCAATGCACTGGTCAGATATGTAGGTGACTATATTACCTTCCCCACCATTGAGCATGCCGTGCCAGATACAGTGGAGGGACTAGACACACAACATGGCTATCTGAACGTGCTTGATGCTAATTGTGCCCATGTGGTAATACTGCCACTGCATGAGGAGGCATACTTTACCCACAGCATTAGTGTTTCGGTGGTATGCAGTGCCAGTGGGATCATCAAGAATGTGTGCGGGCAATACTGTGGGTCCCATCACAACTCAGTCATATTTGACTAGTCAGAGCTAAGGACACTCTTGTAAGATTATGGAGAGAGATCAGGCTGACCACTTGGTGAGTGCATGGGGGGGCAGTCAGACAGCATGACCATTCACGTGTATGTCAGTCTTCCAACAGGTGACAGTGACAATCCACTGACACCACACCTCACGACACTTTACCGTTGACCAGCAACAGAAACAGAGGCACCTTACAATATGGTGCACTATGAAACACATTATGTGTATTGGAATGTACAACTGGGCTACTGAAAATGAATATCTGCTGTCTGGATAAGACAGGTGGCACAATGATGCCGGCCCTAGGAAAGGTGTTTTAGGTGTTTATAGACCGCTCCATGCAACACAACATAGCTTTCTGGAAATCCATGCCCACAGACATACTTGGTGGCATTTAACTATTTGTTTACTAATATAACTCAGTAATTCATTGCACATTTTATCCTGTCTTGCACTCATAAACATCACATACCCCATCTCATACACACCAGAGAAATCAGTACACACTCATGAACATTTATTTATACACTGTGACTGTTTAGAGTGGTTTTAAAGTCACATATCTGGTTTTTACCTGTGTCTAAAAGTTCCTTTGGCAGTAACCTGGAGGTTTGTAATGTTATTCTGTATTGTTACATCAAGCTTATACCTTTCAGTCCTGTATTATGGTTTTTAAATGCTGCGATTGATTTAGGAATGAATGATCTTCATGTTCATGCATGCGCCATTTGCGCATCCACCATTTTGTGAGTTCCTAGTCCTTCCATACTGGTGTATATCTTCTTCCATCTCTGACACTTTGAGTTTTTACTTTTTATCTGCTGTTACACTTCATTATTTAGAGAACTGTGTTGGTAGTCTGTGTACATATAGTAAACATTAACATTTTCCACTGTCACTGATCATTCTCTTTCTATAATTCAGACTGTTATGTCTGATGCTGCTATTTCAGGTGCTCACTTGTAACTATATGTTTACAAGTGCTCTTAGCTTGGTAATGTTATTTTTTTAGTTATATTTTGAACTCACCAGTGATCATTTACATTTTAATCTTACTGCTTTTTACTCAGAATGCATCAGTCGTCCTTCCATTTTTTTAGCCTGAGCCGAGGCAGGAGGCTCTGTGGTATATAACTCACTGCCTGTTTGTGCTCTCAGATAGCCTTCAGGTTGACTGTGGTATTTAGCAGCTCTTGGCTAAATTCTTAAATCAAAATATCATCTGTTTTTATATTTCAGATTGTAGTTTTTTCTGTAGTTTGTTCTTGCATAACAATATATATAAATTTAATGCACTGGACAACAAAATCTGGAAAGCAGTCATTAAAATATGGCTTACTCCTTTATTAACAACATGGAAAAATCCCACATGTCTGCCATGGAAAAATGTTAAGTCCCCACAATACGTTCAACCGATAATAGAAAAAATAAGGAAATGGACTCTGACTGTACAGCAAGTAACTGTCCCTAATAGAATTTCAGTGCACAACACTATACAGAATATAGGGTGTATATATAGGACACAACACTATACAGAATATAGGGTATATATAGGACACAACACTATACATAATATAGGGTATATATAGGACACACCACTACACAGAATATAGGGAATATATAGGACACAACAGCGTACAGAATATAGGATATATAGGACACAACAGTATACAGAATATAGGGTATATATTGGACACAGCACTATACAGAATATTGAGTATATAAAGGACACAACACTATACAGAATATAGGGTATCTATAGGACACAACAGTATATAAAATATAGGGTGCATATATATATATATATATATATATGAGACACAACACTATACATAATATAGGGTATATATAGTCTAGTCATGTTTATTTAAAAGATGCCAATCCCAAAGGCTCTGGTACGCATAAAAACTTCATAGCATTTCATACCACATAAATATTTTAAAAGAATATGATACATATAAATAGTCAAAATTAAACCCCAAAAGCTTGCAAAATAAGAAGGTCTTAAGGCGGGCCTTAAAAGTAGTTAGATTAGGCCTCCTGACTGCAGCTGGCAAAGAATTCCAAAACGGGGCGGCAACACTAAATGCTCGATCACCAAGAGATTTTAATCTCGGCTCTTGGAACAGTTAGGAGGCCACCACTAGAAAGCGCAGATTACGGGAAGAGGAAGAAGGTACCAGGGCCCTGTCCGTGAAGGCCTTACAGGTGAGAAGCCCCACTTGAAGAGCACTCCACCTGACAGGCAGCCAGTGCAGTCTCAAGAGCACAGGTGTGATGTGACAGATTTACTCTGCCCAGCTAAAAGTCGGGCAGCAGCATTCTGCACAAGCTGCAGTCTGCAGAGAGAACCCCCAGAGACCCTGAGATAGAGGGCATTACAGTAGTGAAGCCTAGAAGTGACTAAGGCATGTATCAAGGTAGGGAGGTCCAGAGATGGAACAAGGGGCTTAATCCTGGCAATGTTTCGAAGATGGAAAAAACAGGAACAGACCACGGAAGAAATCTGAACCTCCATGGACAAATTCCTGTCAAACATCACGCCAAGGGGAGGCCATCAATGACGCAGCTCCTAGCACAAGGCCAGTTGAAGAGTCAGAGGCCATCCCATCACGAACTCTGTTCGACTCCACTACCAATACCTCAGTCTTGTCAGGGTTCAGTCGAAGCCAACTGGAGGCCATCCAGTTGCTAATCTCAGCCAGACAGATATTTAACACATCTACTGCGTTGGATGTTCCTGGGGCAAAGGATAAGTATAGCTGAGTATCATCAGCACAGCAATGAAAACTCAGACCATACTTCCTAATGATCCCCCCAGGGGCAACATATATACTGCGAACAACATTGGGGCCAACACCGAACCCTGAGGGACTCCACACAAAAGGAGACTGGGTGTTGATGAGAAATTTCCCATCACAACCCGCTGTCTCCTATTGGTGAGAAAGGACTTAAACCACTTGATGACAATACCGGTGAGTCCACATATTCCCTCAGACGGAGAAGCAACACACAATGGTCCACAGTATCAAATGCTGAAGAGAGATCAAGGAGAACAAGAATTGTCTTGTCCCCTCGATCTCTAGCCCTGAGGAGGTCATTTTGCAACCGAACTAACGCAGTTTCAGTGCTATATCTGGCCCGAAAAGCCGACTGGATGGGATCGTATAACTCGTGAGTCATAAGATGTTCCTCCAACTGAAGCGATACCACCTTCTCAACAATCTTCCCCAGAAATGGGAGATTAGAGATAGGATGGTAATTTGGCCTGACCTCCAAGTCCAAAGAAGATTTCTTTAAAAGGGGTCTAACCAGAGCCTCCTTCAAGGCATCCGGAAAGACATCCTGACTTAAGGAACACCGGACAATCAGGGCAAACACCGGGCCAACAGAGTCAATGCATCTCATTAAGAAACGCGTTGGCACTGGGTCCAGTTCACAAAAGGTATGCTTCAGATTGACTGCCACCTCAATAACCTCATGGTCCTCCACTGGCCTAAACTCTCCCCAACTAGGCGGAGTGCACTCAGCATACGACTGGCGACCACTGACAGCAATGATATTGCTGGCTGAAGAAACCTCCTGCCGGATCAAAGACACCCTGTCCGAGAAAAAATGAGCAAAATCCTCACAATCCTCATTTGAGGAAACTCTTCCGGGCTGAAGACAGCGAGGATGAGGAAGTCTGTCGACAGTCCGGAAGAGTGAGGCTGATCGGTTTCTCCCAGCAGCAATCTCCCGAGACAAAAATAGTGTCTTCTCCCAGTTGACTGCCTCCTGATATGCACAATAATGCACACGCAGGACCAGTTTGTCTGTCTCCAGGCGGGACTTCCACCAGCAGCGCTCCAATCTCCGATCCACCTTCTTCATTTCCCTGAGATCTCCATCATGCCATGGAGACCTCAGGTACAAAGTTCTGGGTCGTACACGGATAGGTGCGAGGGAGTTGATGGTGTCAGATAGCACCTTATTATAGGTATCCACACCGACACCAACAGCTCTGATGCATACATCACCTAAACTAGATAGATCAGCTGTCGCCATAAAACCCTCAGGGGTAAGATCACCTAAAGGGCGGCAGCGAATCATCTCAGCAGGGGAGAGACTTACGGTGGGAGCCCTAAGCATGAACCTCACCGTGCTATGATCAGACCAAAATACTTGATCAGTCATGAGTTCCAAGATCTCAATCTCCAGTGAGAACACCAGGTCCAATGTGTGGCCATCCCGATGAGTAGGTGCATCAACAGACTGCAAAAAGCCTAATAAGGACATATATTTTGCAAACATTCGCTGATACATCTTTGAGTTTTATCCTCAGCCCAGACATTGAAATCTCCCAGAAAAACACATCTAGGGGAATCCAACATCTTGCTGGCAACAAACTCAGCAAATTCCTGCAGGAAACCCCCCACCAGGCTAGGAAGGCGATAGATGAGGAGGATCCTGCAGCCAATGCCGAGTCCTCCACGGATGGCCACACACTCAAATGAACCCAGGGTTCCCACTGGGTGCACAGTGAAGGTCAGGCTAGATTTAAAACAAATGGCTACACCACCACCCCTGCGATTACTTCTGGGGCAGTGCACAATGGTATAACCTGGGGGGACTGCAGCCTCAAAAACAGGGCCAGCATCATCTCCCACCCAGGTCTCCGTTATGCAAGCCAGGTCGACTGAAGAAATCAAGGCAGAGATAATTGCCATCTTGTTTCTAATCGACCTGGCATTGCACAGCACTGCCGACAGAGGTATAACAGGTGGTGTAGCTCCTCGGGTTACCTGACCACTTGGTCTGGTGGTTTCCCTGGAAATGGGCACTAACCACGTCTGGCATCGCCTAGATGCCCTAAATAAACCAGGGCATCTCCTGGATCCAACCACCTCTATCCTTCCATCAACCCGCTCCTGGTCAGCCCACAGCCTGCAAGCCAAACAGTCCCTTACAATCCCCACTTCCCTGCAACGTCTGCTCGTGGTATCAGACACAAGGAAAGGGATAAAGGGACGTAAAGCATGCAGCTATGCCTTCCCATAAATAATCCTAGTCCCCATGGGTCGCCCTTCAGACCCCCTACACATTCCTAGTTTGAATAAAAATAACAAACAAGCTTTATTAGAGACTAACTCAATCAATTTAAAACATTCCTATCTTAAAACTTAACACAGTCTAAAACCCTCAATAAACAGCCCTGCTTCCCAACTCTACGCTACAAAACAGAATAATTCCTAGCACCGGTATGCTGCATACTCACCAATCTTCAGCTAGCAATGGCTTACTTTTATGCAAAAACTCCTCCCCACCCCTCGCAGCAATACAAATTCCCCACTCACTCCTCCAATACCAGCTAGAATCAGGCAAATTGAACACAGCCTCTCACGCTGTGATTCTGCCAGATCAGGGCGAGTAGGTAGAGGGGAGCAATAAGCATCAGGAAGGATATCAGTCCTGGCTGCAACGAACACAGTTCCAGCTGCTAACGAGCGGCGTTCCACCAGGAAACAAAAGTCAAAGACGCTGCCGATTATGAGCGGTACAAAGCAGTGCTGACACACAATACTCAACAGAAACGCAACACTATACAGAACATAGGGTATATGATTGTACTGGAACATAATAACATTCCAGTAAACTACAATCATAAAATAGAGCTATATTTAACAGAAAAGAGAACCCCTCCCAAAATGTGGGACATACTGTGGCTTAGCTGCCATGGTAGATTAGGAGGAAGGGAAATCAAGCATAAAAGTATTAGAAAGAATGTGTCCCCAGGAGGGATGCTCACCAGCTGAAGAAACTATGCAACATTTCTTATAGACTACCCACACTCACATGCAATGTGGAAACTATTAGCTCAAATGACTTTTTCTCTTCTGGAGGATTCTCAGGTGAACTTAAGATACTGTACTGTACAACGTATATGAGATTGTGTTAATTAGAAGACTACTGTAACCTGTGTTTCTTTTGGTTTATATTTGCTTTAATAAAACAATGTCACTACTCTTTTCAAGAAGTGCCATGAGATTTTTAACATCCACCTGAACTACCATCAGAATAGGCAGGTGAGACCTCAATTTAACATCTCATCTAAAAGACAGCACCTCATGCTGCACCACAGTGTCAGTATTGGGATTTAACCCAAGTGCCTGTTGTGGCAATAGAACCCACAGACTTCTGATCTTTTGGCCTCGGAGGTAAATGTGCAACCTGCTGAGCCACTGACACTGATGATAGATAGATGGATGGATGGATGGATGGATGGACGGACGGACAAATGAATGAATGAATGAATGAATAAATAAATAAATAAATATGTTAGTAACAACAGAAACACTTAAAGGGTGTGTCACTCCAGTAGTGATGCCCGAACATGCTGAACTCTGTCTGCGAGCCAGCATCCTGGTGGCCAATGGACCCCTTTCATAGATCCTTTGTCTAAGAAATTGTATGTACTGTTCTGTTTTATAATCTAGAATGCTGCTTAAGTCTTTCTTCAATTTGTGTAATTCTTTCTATTTTATCTTGCAGCTGAACTTCAAGCTGATATATCTGCATTCACAATTCCCTCTATGTTGCTTCACTCTGTAATTTCTTGTAAGAGTAGCATAAAAACAGCTTCCCTCTCAATGTAGCCCTTAGAGTGTCCCATAAAATACCTGGAGAGGCTTCTGAATTTTAATGATTCAGTATTATTTTGTCAATTTCCATCGGGGTCAATTCTGTGAACTTCAAGGGCCCAATTCCAAGACAGTTACAACAAGCATAAATTCACTACGTCAGTCCAGATAGTGCAAATTGCAAGTTATGCCAGCAAGTAGCGACATGCGCGATTCCAAAAGAACACTTACGCCGCACCCCCACAAATGTTATGACAAATGCAAGATACGATGCAGTTACACCACAGAATGCTTACGCCAGTGTGTATTGTGGCCTACGACAGGAGTAACACACCAGTAACCAGGACGTGCTATTCCAAAGGAAACGGCATAGAGAACTACAGTAGAGGAAGACAACATAAGTTAGAACAGGTAAGAGCTGTCCTAAACAGTGCACAGGCCAGAGGACCTCCCACCCCACTCAGCCAGACAGCAGCACACCACACAAACAGCAGTCCCCCCAGGTGGAGCACAGTGCAAAAGAGTGGAACATGCAAGCAAAGGAACCCAAAACACACAGGACAGAGGGAAAGGGACAGCAGTGCCACATAAATGCAACCATGGGAGCAGATGCAGACTGAATGTATTGGCAGCCTATGCAGTTGTGAGATGCAGGCTGCAAAAGTGGACTAAAGGCCAAACAGTGGAACACACAAGAAAAGATGCCCAGGACCCCCAGGACACTGTGAGAAGGGTAGCAGCATGTCCAGACAGTCTAGTAGATAACACAGGCAAACACAGGGGACCACAGCATGGGCATGGGGAGACAGGGCAAAGGGCACAGGCTATGGACACAAAGCCAAAATGATAGTGCCACCAGGCGCAACATCCCTGCCATGGCCACTGATGCATGTAATCAGTGCAACCACAACAGGGACACAGCACCGGGTGGTGCAGACCTGTAGACAACTGACGGTGAGACACACCTTTGCCTCTGCCACTGGTGCCACTCACAGGGTCCACTGGTCCCCTGGGTGGAAGGGGGCCATTCAGACCCAAGATCGCCACATAGCCAGAACATGCAATGTGTAGTGGCATGTGGTCCAGAACTGGCATGGTGCACTGCTGCACACAGGGCACCATGCAGCCATAACCACCTGCATGCGCCCATGGCTGTAAGGTGCACAGCCGGCACACAGCTACCATGTGCACCATGGGGACACACATGAGATGCAGCACCACCACATGTATGGCTGCATGAGCACAGTGACACACATACACACGCAGGCCCCAGACATGGGTGAGTATAAAACATTTACTGCAACAGTATGAAAACAACAGAAGGCAGGGTACACAATTAGCAGCAACAACAATAACATCAAAAACAATAACAACAATAATGACAACAACAACAAAAACAGCACTGGGAAACAGTACCTCCCAGTACCCATAACAAACAGCAGTATAGAACTGTAGAGACTGGGCCCGTATGTACACCTCCCTCGCAGACAGCAGCCCCCCAGCAACCATTGCCACCCACCCAGGCACGCTGCCCACCATAGCCACCCCAATCACGGCCAGCCCCCCACCCCCATCAACACCTACACACAAGTCCCCACTCAGATATGCTGCCCACTACAGCCACCCCAATCACGGTCAGCCCCCTGCCCCTATCAATACCTACACACAAGTTCCCACCCAGATATGCTGACCACCACCCCCACACAACACAGTCCACCAGCGGTGACGTTAGTGCCATCGCAGCTCCACCAGCTGGGCACCCACAGAGCTGTGCAGCTGTGCAATGTCCTCCAATATTGCTGATAAAAGTGTATCCAGCCATTGCGTATCCAGTGCTCCCCCTGGATGGACTGACCCCCAGGTGCCCCATCGCTGCCATCCAGACCACCTGGCCACTGCTGTTCCTGGACACTGCCGACTGGCCGGGGCCCAGGGTCAGAAGAGATGCAAGTCACAAGTGGGGTAACTCAGGGATCAGTCCTGAGGCCAATCCTCTTCAATATCTTCATCAGTGGCATTGCAGATGGACTGGAGGGTAAGGCTTATATAGAAACATAGACTTTGATGGCAGATAAGGACCACTTGGCCCACCGAATCTGCCCATTTCCCTACCTATTGAATAAGCTGCAGATCCTAGTTAACCAACAGCCTACTTCCTGCAACCCCCCACTATAATTGCCTTATGTCTGTCCCATGCATGTTTGAATTCCCCCACTGTTTAGACCCCACAACCTCTCCAGGAAGGCGGTTCCATGTGTCCACCACTCTCTCCGTGAAAAAGAATTTACTCACATTACCCCTGAGCCATCCCCTCTCTAACTTTAAATTGTGCCTCCTTATTCTTACACATCTCTTTTTCTGAAATATGCTACCCTCCTGGACTTTGTTGATTCCCTTGAGGTACTTTAAAGTTTCTATCATGTCCCTCGTCCCTCCTTTCATCAAGGGTATACATATTAAGCTCTCTCAGTCTCTCTTCATATGGCTTCTGATGTAGACCCTGCACCATTTTAGTTGCCCTCCTCTGACTGCTTCCATCTTGTCTATGTCCTTGCGTAGATGAGGTCTCCAAACTGCACGCAGTACACCAGATGGGGTCTCACCAACTGTCTGTATAGAGGGATAACCACTTCCCTTTTCTACTTGTGATGCCCTCCTATGCATCCCAGTATCCCTCTGGCTCTCCTTACTGACTTCTCACATTGCTTACCCACCTTTGGGTCATCTGATATGACTACACCCAGATCCCTTTCCATTACTGTTGTTGTTAGCACCTCCCCTGCTATTGTGTACTCTTCTCCTGGATTTTTATTTCCCAGGTGCATTACTTTACACTTCTTTGCATTGAATCTAAGTTGCCATATGTCTGACCATTCCTCCAACCTTGCCAAGTCCCTTCTCATCCTTTCTACCCCCTTGTGTATCAACTCTGTTACAGATCTTTGTGTCATCTGCAAAGAGGCATACCTTTCCTTCCAGACCCTCTGCAATGTCACATATAAAGACGTTAAAGAGGACTGGACCCAGTACTGAGCCCTGAGGTACTCCACTAGTAACCAACCCTCCTTTCTTCAGAATGTGTTCCATTCTGTCTGTTGTCTGTTTGCAGATGACACCAAGATCTGCAACAGAGTAGATGATCCAGATGGGGTGGGCAGAATGAGAAAAGATCTGGATAAACTAGCAAAATGGTCGGAAAAGTGGCAACTGGGATTTAATGCAAAGAAGTGCAAGATCATGCACATAGGGAAGAGAAACCTGAAGCCACCTATAGGCTGGGGGAGTTGCTGCAGTCACAAAGGAAGAAAGAGACTTGGGCATCATCATCACCGATGACCTGAAATCATCCAAGCAGACTCTACAGCATAGGTAAGTTCTAGGGGATGTTAGGGTGTATTAGTGTATTAGTAGGGGTATCACAAGTCGTAAGAGGGAGGTAAAAATCCCTCTTTACAAGACACTGGTTAGGCCCCATCTGGAGTACTGCATGCAGTATTGGAGGCCACACCTTCACAAGGACATTAACCAAATTGAGGCAGTCCAGAGAAGGGCAACCAAAATGGTGCAGGGACTGCATCAGAAGACATATGAGGACAGATTAACAGAGCTCAATAGGTATACCCTAGAGCAAAGGAGGGAGAGAGGTGATGTGATCGAAACATTCAAACACCTTAAGGGCATTAACAAGGTGAAAGAGTCTAACATGTTTCAATATAGGAAAAATTGCAGGACAAGAGGACACAGCATGAGATTAGAGGGAGGCTGATTAAGGGGGAATGTGAAGAAATTCTTTTTCACAGAAAGAGTGGTGGATGCATGAAACAGCCTACCACAGGAAGTGTTGGCTATGAATACAGTGCAGGGCTTCAAGCAGGCATGGGATAGGCATAAGGGAGCAATACAGAGGAGTATGAATAGATAGGCCATTGACAGAGAAAAGGCCGATGGTACATATATAAGGTAGAGAAAGAAATGGGCAGACTGGATGGGCCTTGCGGTCCTTATCTTCCATCAACTTCTATGTTTCTGTGTTTCTATGTCATCTGGCACTGGGCCATCGCTGTCCTGCAGTTCAGGGCCCAGAGGAAGTGCCACCTCACGTTGCACCTCTGCCTTATCCACCACCACTGGCTCCATAGGTGGTGTGACCAGGGCCTGGGCCACATCCCCAGCAATGTCCTATGCTGTGTCCATCCCAGCAGCTGGTTGTGAGTTGGGCTCCTGCTGCCCACTGTCTGCAGGGTCCTACACCTCCAGCACCTCTGCCATGTCCACTTTCTACCTCCACCCTCCTCCGAAGATGGTGTGGAGGATGATCCTTGCCCTTCGCTGTCTGCGCTGGGTGCAGTGGTGGTACTCCTCAGCATCGTACACCTTCACCTCTGCCATGGCCTTCAGCAGGGCCCTCTGTCATGGCATCAGTTGGCTATGCACACCTGTAGGGATGCAAAGGCTGCAGTCAGTGCAGGGCCTGGCCACGTGGCACACACTCACACACACACATGACACACAGATTCGCAGCACGTGCCACCATGGGCCAGCATGCCATGGGCACAACACAAAGCACACAATGCATGCACCTACCTGCCCTCCACTGCAATACCTTCTGCCTCAGACTACCGACATGGGCATCCTGATGGTCCTGGCCTCCACCTGATACACCTGTGGGAAGGGAGAATGATGACAAGTGTACACCTGAACAGGCCATGGTCTCTGTGTCAGCACTGCAATGCTGTATGGACAGCTGTAGGCATACCCACCTGCACCTGCATCCAGGCCTGACCTCATTTCCATGTCACTACATGGCGCCTTGCTGAGCAGCCACTCTAGGAGCCCTGGGTCCCGCCGTGCCATGTCCTGCCACCGGTGTTGAGGTTGGCGGACCATCCTGTGCACACCACTGCTGGCACCCAGACGTGCCCCAACGGCATGCCATGCCTGTTCCCGCTCAGCAGTGGTGTGCCTCCTGCACCCCAGTGGTAGTAGCATCCAACCCCACTACTGCACACAGTTTATGAGCATTGTGGTCTCCAGTGGTGTGAAGTTTGGTGACCGCATGCTCAGTCTGAGGTCTGATCCCCTGGACAGGCCCACGGTGTGTGACTGGAACGGGGTCCTGTGGACATGCAGTACAGACCTGCATGGGAGGAAGGCATAGCACACGTGTCATTGCACAATGGACAAGCAGTAGTGTCGACCCCTCCCCGGCCAGAAGAACAAATGCTGGCATGCATGGTGCATGGGGATGGGGCACAGTCACAGGTCATGGCACTGCACCGTGTGCACCACACCATGGGTGTGACACAGTGGTGCGGTCCAGCACAGGCATGGCTCTGCACAACTCCCCCTACAGCAGGTGCCCTCACCGCCAGTCTGCACCACAGGTGGCATGGCCTGGCAGTGTGGTGCCATGCACATGCACTGCCCCACACTGACACACACCACCCCAGCAGTGTACTGCCAGGCCTCCATTCCCATACAGAGGCATGCCCTCACATACGCCAGCTGCACAGAGCCAGACTGGCACATAGCCATCTACGGCCATGCACCTGCCAGCCATCGATCCCATGGCACATCACAGCAGGGCTCTGTAGAGTGTGGGTGTGGTCTAACATCACTACATGCCACCCTGCTACATGTCTGCATGTCCGCTTGTGCAAGGATACACCCTGCTGCACCCATTGACCTGTGCCCAGGGTGCAGTCCCATGGCCCCCACATGCAGACAGTGTGGCATGTGCAATACACCTACCTGGTCTGTGCACCATGTGCGGACTTGTGGGTGGCACTGCTGCCTTTGGTGGCAAACCTGGATGGACAATTGGCAGGACAGTATTAGCTAGCAGTACAAACAGTGACATCAGCAGATGTTGTGGTGTGGCAGTGTCCATCTACCCGCTCCAGTACAGGTTGGCCGTCTCCTACACAAGAGGTAGGTACAGCAATACTAGGACCACCATGTAGTACATGCATATGAACTGTGCATGCTGTGCAGTGTCTAGCACTCACCTGTGGCCTGGGTGTGTCCCCTCTGGTGCTACGGGGAGATAACAAGTGGAATAGCACATGGCTGGCATTGTGTCAGTGGCCTGCTGCATGTGGGTGCTGTGTCACAGTACTGTAGCTACCAGTGTACTGTATCAGTCACACCTGGGCCTCCTGTCCAGTGGCTATCCAGTCCTTCAGCACTGCAGCCTGCTCTCCTGCTTGTGGCCCATGAGACAGTGCTGAGGCCTAGCCTCTGCCAATGCACTGCTACATGCACGTGGTGCACGTACACGCAGCACATGCACTGCAGGTTGCAGTTGCAGTCTGCAGCACTACTGCTATGCAACTGCAGGATGCACATGCGTTATGTATACACTTGCGGCCTATGCATATACTGAGTATATGTGATGTGGCGTTATGCAGTTTGTCATATGTTTTGTCCAGTTATGGTAGTGGTAGTGAGGAAGATCACACAGGCGTGTAGTGCAAACGTGTTTACTTGTGACAGGTGGGACATACATAGGTGACACAGTGCATTATATTACTGTTCACGTGACAAGCCGTCACACATACCAACACCCAGTTACTGTGCAGTGCTCATCCATGACCCCACACAGTTTGCCCCACTCCCACACACTCACAGACATGCACAACCCACACACACAGCACCCAGACACACACCATGCTCACCCTGTGTGCATACCCCCTTACTGCCCACCACTAGCAGCAGCGTGCCATGGGTGCAAGTCTGTAATGCACCTGCTGCTAGCACCCAGTCCTCTTCTGCTTTACGGCCCCTGTGGTGGTACTGGGCCCACCCTGCACTTGCCTGCAGCTCGGCTGTGCCGCCACTGTCACTGGGTGCCACTGGCACCACTGGCCTCTGGGTTCTGGTGCATCTCCTGGGTGCAGGTGGTGCACGCTGTGGCTTTGTCCCCCGTCCAGCCCCCTTGGGCACACCACTGTCCATGGGCATCCTCCCTGCCACCACCTGTGCTGCCTCCTGCTGTGAGCCACTGGTCCTGCACCCAGTGCCTTCTGCCCCATGCCCTTAGTGGTGAGGGTTGCTGCTGCCTTCTCTTATCTGCCTCTCTTGCAGCTTGTAGTGCCACTGGTGCACATTCAGTTGCCATCGGTGGCTGATGTCACCCCAGTGATGAGGGTGTTGGCAGAACAGGGGCCTGCAATGCCTGTGGCTTGGCCTGTGATACTAGTGCTGGTGGTTGTGGTGGTGAGGCCACCTGCAGTGCCACGGCTGTAGGTGGTGGTTGCGTTGATGTTGGTGGTGATGGTGGCAGCAATGCTGGTGCCGAAGCCCCTGGCAGTGGCGGTGTGGACTCCATGGCTGTTCCTGGCTCCGTTGATGGGGCTGGTGCCAGCTGCTCCTTCTGTGCCACCTGTGTGGCTGCATCTTGCACAGCAGTGCCCCATGGGTGCAGACCTGCATGCATGGCCTGCAGCAGGGCAACCAGTGCATCTGCCTGCGGGTGATGGCACACATCTGTGCCTGTGCACAGGCCTGTGTAGCAGCCAATCATCTCCACAATACACTCCATGGCAGAACCAGTGGTCTGCACCCCAGTCTTCAGCAACCTTATGAATGTGCCCATCTGCTCCTTCAGTGCCGCATAATTGGCGTCCATGCTGAGCCTTATGCAGCCCAGCATCTCAGCCTGTTCCATGTGAGTGGTCACCAGAGTCTGGCAGAACCTTGTGTAGTCTATTGGGGTCCACAGCCTGTTCTCCTCCGGTGATAGTGTTGTCCCATCCAGAGCTTCCTCCAGCCTCCGGTAGGATGCAGGGCTCAGGTCCTGTGTAATGTCATCCCCCAGGCTGCCACAGCTGAGGTAGTCACTGAGGTCCAGTCCCATCTCCTCTTGCAGCTGTTCCCCACCGTGTCCTGCTCCCCCACCACTGGTGTCCTAGCCATGTCCTGCTGGGCCTGCTTTGCAGTGATGTGCGCACTGTCTACCACCACTGTGTCCACTGCTGCTGTGCCTGTGGGGAGACATCAGTGCATCAATGGTACGTCCCATGTCATGCCTGCTACCGTCCCACCCCTTCATAGCTCTCCCACACACTGGGGTTGGTGCAGGCCATATCTTTACTTGCCCCATTGTCCTCTGCTCCTGTGGGGAAATGTGAGGGCATCAGAGTTGCTGCACCATTACATGATGACCGTGCATGCCATGGGCCACACTCCTGCAGCACCGTCCCGCAGGGCATGGGCGCAGAAGGCCATTTGCTTACTATCCCCTGTGTCCTCTGGCTCAACACCTGTGAAGTTAATGATGGTGCTTCAGTGCTACCACATCATTACAAGCACACCATGCGTGCCACCATCCACACCCCTGTGTTGCTGTCCACCGCATGCCGGGCAGTGCTGGCCATCACCTTACCCTGTGCACACTGCATCTGCAACTGTGGGGAGAATGACAGTGCATCAGTGTTGTCTGCTCGTGTGGTGGCTGCACCACCTGCTGTTCACATGGCTGTGCCCCATGCCAGGCTACATTCCCACACAGTCCCTCCCATCTGTGCACTGTTCCACATTGTGTGGCTGTGCCCCACCCTCACAGTTCCAACTGTACTGTGGCACACTGCCTGTGCACCCAGCATGTCACACTCCCTCATAGAAACATAGAAACATAGATTTTGACGGCAGATAAGGACCGCTTGGCCCACCCAGTCTGCCCATTTCCCTACCTAATGGATAAGGTGCAGATTCTAGTTAACCAGCAGCCTACTTCTTCCTACCTCCACCCCCAAGAATTGCATTATGACTGTCCCATGCATGCTTGAATTCCACCACTGTTTTTGACTCCACAACCTCCTCTGGAAGGCCGTTCCATGCATCCACAACCTCTCTGTGAAAAATACTTCCTTAAATTACCTCTGAGCCGCCTCTTCTATCTTCAAATTATGCCCCTTGTTCTTGCACACCTTTTTTTGAAAGATGCTTCCTCTTGGACTTTGTTGATTCCCTGAGGTACTTGAAAGTTTCTATCATGTCCCCCCTCTCCCTCCTTTCCTTGAGGCTATACATATTCAGCTCAAGTCTCTCTTCATATGTTTTCCGGTGCAGACCCTGCACCATTTTAGTTGCCCTCCTCTGGACACCCTCCATCCTGTCTATGTCTTTCCGGAGATTGGGTCTCCAGAACTGCACGCAGTACTCCAGATGGGGTCTCACCAAGTGTCTGTACAGAGGGATAATAACTTCCTGTTTTCTACTGGTGATGCCTCTCCCTATGCATCCCAGTATCCCCCCAGCCCTCCTTGCTGCTCCCTCACATTGCTTGCCCACCTATAGGTCATCTGATATGACTACCCCCAGGTCCCTTTCAATTTTTGTTGTTGTTAGTGTCTCACCCCCCATTGTGTACTCTTCCCCTGGGTTTTTGTTTCCCAGGTGCATTACCTTGCACTTCTTAGCATTGAATCTAAGCTGCCATATGTTTGACCATTCCTCTAATCTTGCTAAGTCCCTTCTCATTCTTTCCACCCCACCTTGTGCATCAACTCTTTTGCAGATCTTTGTGTCATCTGCAAAGAGACATACTTTTCCTTCTAGTCCCTCTGCAATGTCGCTTATAAAGACATTGAAGAGGAACAGTCCTAATACTGAACCCTGCGGTACCCACTAGTAACCCCTTTTTCTCAGAGTGGACTCCATTTACTATTTACCTCTGTGTCCTATTCTCCAGTCAATTCTTTTACCCAGGCTGTCATCTTGGGACCCACTCCCAGGCTGGCTAACTTGTATATTAATCTTTTGTGTGGGACTGTGTCAAATGCCTTGCTAAATTCTAGGTAGGCCATGTCCACAGCCCCTCCCTGATCTACTACTTTGGTCACCCAGTCAAAGAAATCTATTAGATTCATCTGGCATGACCTTCCCGCTGAGAATCCATGCTGCCTTGGGTCCTGAGCCCCTCTGGCCTCTAGATACTCAATAATTCTTACCTTCAGAAGTGATTCCATCATTTTCCCTACCACTGAGGTTAAACTAACAGGTCTATAGTTTTCTGCTTCTGCCTTGCTTCCACTTTTGTGAAGGAGAATCACATCAGCCCTTATCCAGTCTCGGTACCACCCCATCCTCCCATGATTTGTTAAAGAGGTAGTCAGTGGTGTCACTAGTTCTACCCTTAGTTCTTTTAGAATTCTGGGATGAATCCCATCAGGCCCATTGCTTTGCCCACCTTCAGTTTTAAGAGTTCTTTCAGAACCCTTTTCTTCTGTAAATGGGCTGGTATCAACTTCTGTATCCAGAGTGTTTCTACTGTTTGTTTTAGGTACCTCCTCTCTTCCTTTGTAAATACTGAGCAAAAATATTTGTTTAGTATCTCTGCCTTTTCACAGTCACCCTCTGCCCACCCTCCCTCCTCTTTATTAAGCCTCACTAACCCTCCTTGGTCTTCCTTCGCTCCTGATGTACCTATAAAAGGTTTTATCCCCTTCTTAACTGAGTTGGCTATCTTTTCCTCGGTTTGGGCCTTTGCTGTTGTGACTGCCTTCCCAGCTTCCTTTTGCTTTAACTGATACAGTTCTCTGTCCTGCTCCTTCTGTGATTCCTTGTACTTCCTGAATGCTTTCTTTTTCTTGAATCTTCACTGCCACTTCCTTTGAGAACCATAGTGGTTTCTTACATCGTTTCGTTTTGTTTATTTGCTTCACACAAAGGCTTGTTACCTCTGTGATGGCAGTTTTATTATTCCCATTGTTCTTCCACCCCTCCTTCCTGCCCATTTGCTAGTGCATTCCTTAGGCACTCACCCATTTTGGCAAAATCAGCCCTCCTAAAGTCCAGTACTTTTGCCTTTGTATGGCTTGACTCTATCGCTGTGTTTATTGTGAACCACACTGTTCGATGGTCGCTAGTTCCCAGATGTCTACCCACTTCTACATCTGTGATCCTCTCTTCATCTCCATTTGAGAGAACTGGGTCTAAGATTGCTCCCTCTTGGGTGGGCTCCAGTACTAGTTGTCTAATGCATGCCCCCTGTAGGGCATCTAGAATAACCCCACTCTTTGAAGTGGCTGCTGCAACTGCACTCCAGTTAACATCTGGCATATTCAGATCACCCATCAGCAATATCTCCCCCTTTTTCTGCCATTCTAAGTTTCTTTCTATCATTTCCTTGTCCATTTCCTCCCCCTGAGAAGGGGGTCTGTATACAACCCCTGTGTGGATTGTGGTGCCATTGCCAGTCTCCAAATTTACCCACAGTGCTTCTTCTCCTCCCTGTTTTCCCTTTTGTTCTGTTGCTTTGATTCCTTCCCTTATGTAAAGAGCTACTCCTCCTCCTCTTTTACCCTCCCTGTCCCTCCTGTAGATAGTGTATGTTTATGTCCCAGTCATGAATTTGTGTGTACCATGTTTCTGTGACTGCCACGATATCCAGATGTTCCTCCTCCATCAAGGCCACTAATTCAGGAAGCTTGTTACTCAGACTACGGGCATTGGTACTCATTGCACTCCATTTTTTTTTATGGCAATACCTTCTTTTGCAGCATCACCCACTGACCTGTCTACCTCGGTCTTTTTCTCATTTAGTACCCTGTTTTGCCCATTTTAACATTCCGTCATCATATTCACTTTGCCATGCTTCACATTTCCACTTACCCATCCCTGTGTCCATCCTGAACATGTCCAGGTCCAAGTTCCCATAGACACTGTACTGGCTCATGAATGCCAGCACCCTTTCCTCATGTGTGCTTAGGGGTCACACCTCCTGTGGCCTGCCTCCTGTGGCCATCGCCTGCTGCTTGTTGTGGGCCTCCTTTGCCTTTGCATGGCACTTCAGGTCACTATACTGCTTCTGTAGGTCATACACAGTGCAACGTGCATGTGCCACAGCATTTACCCTCTGCGCAACTGCATCCCATGCCACCTTCCTCTGCAGTCATTGCTCTTGCTCACCTCCCTTTCCCAATAGCAGGTCTGGTTGTGCCTTCAGCTCTTCTAACAGCCCATCAGTCTCTCTTCAAATGTGAAGTTCCTCTTCCTCTTCTTGCTCCCGCTTGGTGCCTCTACCCGCTACCCGACTTCTCATAGCCCCTATGACATGTCTGCAACATGCGCACACCTTTATGGTCGTAGGGTTATGACATGCGTATTGCTCCGCTGCTATTGCGGGCTGTGACATTCACAGACAGTGTTAGTTGTGACATGTGTATTTCAGCAGTTTTTGTCATATCTGGCGGCTGTCTTGTAATCTGGCGCAGCTTGTATGTCATAGGAATTTTGGTGTATCTTCCGCCATGGCGTACTTTGTGCACTGCTCTATCGCTATCTTGAAATCAGGCCCCAGATCTTTACATAAGAATGCATTAAGACTCCAAAAAAGTGTTCTGTTGAAATTTATACAGGTCTATTAAAAATATGGGATGCACGTGAGATAAGTGCTTTATTTCCATCCAAACTAAGTGAATGTTACAAGCTCCTTAGGGACTGAAAAATAATATTTACCAGTTATGGTCTATAATCTATCGCTGGCAGAGCCCTACAAACTCCATAATTCACACTTGTGGATTACAGAGTTCAGTAAATCATGGCTCTCAGAACTAGCTGTCAGTCTCCTTGTCCACCTCTCTGAGAAGCTGTCCTCGTGCCAGCGGTCTGCTTGCGCTGCTGACAGAAAATCACCAGCATGAAATACAGCCTTCTCGGAGAACTACCAACTATCAACAAGTTGGCAGCATTGAGTTCAAATAAAAGTCTGACAGAAAACCATTTAAAAATGGCAACTGTATCATGTTTCATGCCCGAATGAATCAGAAAGGCAAAAATCATAAATGAGCAAGAAAACAAGAACATTGTAAAAACCGTAAACTGTAAACTACATGGTAAATTTTTCTCTGGAAACCAGTAAACATAAAATATAAAATATTGGAAAGTCTGGGAAATTTGGATTTTATGTAAACCATTGGTGTGTGATGCCCATATAAACCTTTAAGGGGCATCACACACCTCGGGTGTGCATTAAATCCTTATTAACCACACATCCCAATGCATTATTCTTTATCTCCAGTATGTCTGGTGGGTGGAGAATAATACATACAGTATGTTGCTGGCATGTTGTGGTACTGCCTGACAGACATCTGCATCCTCTCCTGTCAATGCCTTAATCAGAGCAGTAATGCTGTGTTCCCCACGGGAGAGGGGGCTTCAGATCTCCACAAACTACTATCATGCCTTACCACATTTCTACCCCCAAACTGAGGAAAGTGAAATAACATAGAAACATAGACTTTGATGGCAGATAAGGACCGCTTGGCCCATCTAGTCTGCCCATTTCCCTATCTACAGGATAGGCCGCAGATCCATAGTTAACCAACAGCCTATTTCTTCCTACCCCCCACAAGAATTGCCTTATGTCTGTCCCATGCATTCTTGAATTCTCCCACAGTTTTAGACCCCACAACATCCTCAGGAAGGCTGTTCCATGCATCCACTACCCTCTCTGTGAAATAATACTTCCTCACATTGCCCCTGAACTGCCCCCTTCTATCTTTAAATTGTGTCCCCTTGTACTTGCACATCTCTTTTTCTGAAAGATGCTACCCTCTTGGACTTTGTTGATTCTACTGAGGTAACTTGAAAGAAATAAGTATAATCAGAACCCAGAGGCGCATAAACTGAGTCAAGATAACAATATTATCTTGTCATTTAACTTTTAAGATACCATAGCTGCCTTCTGTATCTACAAGTGCTTCTAGAACATCTAAGAATAATTTGGGTTCAAAATACTCCTCTCCTCTTTCTAGCTTGAAACAAGAAGAACAAGTGATGAAACACAAACTTACCTAATTTATTACGCTCCTGACTAGAAAGATGAATTTCCAGTAATAAATAAAAATCAGCCTTCATTGTTTTAAGTTGTGAGATAATTTGACTCCATTTAATGAGTTTGCTTAACTAATTGACATTATAAAATATTTCATTTTATTTTATACTGGATAGGCATGTGAGAAAATGTGTCTATTTTCACAAGTGTCCAGTGGACAGGGTAAGAAGACAAGTACAAGGAGGGAAACAATACATTTACAGAAATCATACAAAAATTACTGGAGAATTACGTACAAAAATCTGAGGTAAAAACATAGAAATTTACAATAAATGATGTATAAATCAGAGGAATATGTACACATTGATTGGTATTACCATAATGAACTGACAGTAGTTAGTAGCACCAGAATTACAGAGCTTTTTGTAGGAAACCTAGGGGACTGAGAGAATGGCAGGGTGATTAGGGGAGAGTAAAAGGAGCTAAGAGAACAAGGAAGGTATAGATTGGAGCAGTTGCATACAGAATTCTTAAGCAGGAGGTTTGCTACAGTTCATCTGAAGACAGCGATGGATGGGCACTTAGAGAGAGACTGAGGCAGCGCATTGAAGAGTTTAGTGCCCCTGTACGCAAGTGAGCACTGACATGAGAGGCAGTATAGTGTGGTTGCAAAGATGTAACTCAAGATGTGTCTGGAGGTGTGACGATGAGTAGCCCTGGGGAAAAAGGGAGGTGGTGCTGCAGGAGTAGAACCTTGAAGGATCTGAAGAGGAAGGTACAGGTTTTTCTGTTGATTCGGTCCTCAGGGGGGAGCCAATTTGCCATTCTGTAAAGAGTGCAGTGATGGGTTGTCCTGGAGAGACCAGTGACAAACTGAAGGATGGTATTGTAGGGGTACCTCAGTCTGCTTAAGTATTTTAAAGCGGGGGGAATAGACTAGGGAACCATAGTCAAGAAGAGTGAACAGGAAGCTGCCAGCAAGTCAAGCTCTGGAGTTAGAGGTGAGGAACTGTTTAATACGCATAGCATTCCAAGTCTTTAGGTGCACTTTTTCGGTAAGAATGGTCATATGATTATGAAAGGTAAGGTGGCTGTCAAGGAAAATCCCAAGATATTTAAATTCAAAGTCTCTTTCGATCAGGTTGCTGCAATTGTCTATGAGGGGGAAGTCAAAGTAGGTGTTTTTCCTGATACCGGAGAAAACCACGGATTTGTTTTTTTGTTTGTTTGTTTGTTTTTTGGTGTTGAGGACAAAAGCCATGTGTGGTGAACCAGGAGTGGAGTCTACTGAAGTCCGGTAGGAGACTGTCGCGAAGTAGAGGGTTTTTGACAGTGCGGTAAAGGGCTGCATTGTCTGCATTAAGTATGAGCTTGGTGGAAGTGCATATGCCTGGGAGGGAACTGACAAGAGGGAGAACAGCATGGAGCCAAGATTTGAGCCTTGTGGGATGCTGTATTTAATGTGACAGACAACGGAGAGGTGACCCTCGATCAAGGTTCTGTGGGCCTATGACTGAGAGTGTGGATCCAGTTGACTACATTGTTGGAGAAGTTCAGTTGGGTAAGGGTTTTGAGGAGAATGCCACTATCGACAAGGTTGAACACTTTGGTGAGGTCTATGAAAATAGTAAAAATACTACCACACTATCTTGCATAGCCATCTTACACAAGTGTATCTCTAATACCTATGAAGTCTGATACGCAGCTGGTTAGTTACTGCAGCATGGATTAATGGATGCTTCCTTTTTTGGGTTCTAATGTATGATCTAGGACTGTCTCTCTCCCGCAACCAAAATCTATATAAGGAAAAGAAAACAATAAAAAGATATAATTACATGTAACAACCTAGCATAAACAAACTGAACCCACTGGTTAAACTGTTCAAGGGCCAACTGGCTACAACCAAAGCTTGATAGCTTTACCTTCAAGGTAGGGAACCAAAATGTTTATTTATTTTATTTTTGGTAACTGGGTAAGGCCCACTAGGCACAAGTACTTGTTTTCTGGGGTGGCCCAGGAGCACTGGGGAGGTTAAGTGACTTGCTTAGTCACACAGTAAACATGCAGAGACTGTGGAAAATAAACCCAAGTCTGCTGGATGTACCAAGCGCATTCACAGCTCATTACTCTAACCTGTAGGCTATATTACCAACCAGGTCCCTTGCTGACTAAGACAGTTCCCTCAGCTCCTGCAGTTTCTATCCAGATGGTGTGGTGGTGAGCTAGAACCTCCCACCCATGAGGTCTCAGTCCATTGACCCTGCCTTCTGTACATCCTGCTGCACAGGACATGCCATGCAGAAATGGAGGATGCCATGGATCCAAATGAACAGCCAGAGTGGTAAAGGAATTCCAAGCATGTGCACAGAAAAGACAGAAATGGTTAAAAATAAAAATATAATGCAAGAAAATCAACCCCCCCCCCGACTGAAAACAGAATCAGGACGTGAGTCAGGGACTCTCTCAGACAATGAGATTACGTGAATTCATTACCTATTTTATATTTCCAATTAATGCATATAGTAAATAATTTCTAATCTTATTAGAAAAACAGACTACACTGACAAAACAAGTGATAGAAACTGTAACAGTGGAGATATGAAAAAGTTTTGTAATGTTACAAAACAAAACATGTCTGTATTACTAGTTGTATTTAAATGAATGGTATATCTAGTTGTGAGCTGACTGAGTCTTGTTTTGTTTTTATTCTGACTGAATATTGAACAATGCTTAGTTTTTGGTTGTTTTTTTTTTAAATTCAAGTTTATTGTCAATAAACAGGTACATCATTATATACATTCTGTTAATATCCATATTTCTCAGGTTACACATACATTTTTATATGTTCCCTTTTTTCCCTCTTTTTTTTCCCCCCTTTAACTCAGAGGAGCAGGAACTTCCATCCATTTCATTTAACCTTCTCTAAGTAGCAGCATATATATTGCATTGGCGTCTCCTTCAACACAATGAATTCATTTATTCTTTAGAGGCTTTAGGGAGTTAGTCACCATCACTCCTTGACCCAGACCGGAGCACTGATCTTCCTTCTGTTTTTGCGTCTATTATGGTTTGTGCTTTTTTTATTATTATTAAATTTTAAGTTTTAAATGTCTGCCCTTTCAGGTCCTTCCTATAGTGGTGGGCCTCTCCTCTCCCCCCCCCACCAACCGGCAGCCCCGCATATGTAGGTTCATTTGCCGAGCACCAGTTCTCCCATCTAATCCAGCTTCTCAGGTAAATATGGGTTTGATTATTGATTTTAAAAGTAAGCTCTTCCAGTTCTGCTATTGTACCCACTATCTTCACCCATTCTTGCGTGGTTGGGGGGGTCAGGGATCTCCATCTCTTTGCAATGGCTTTATGTGCTGCTGTTATCAGTATGGACCAGAGATACATTGCATCCATACCTTTTATTTCTTCAGGGGAGAGCCCCAAGATCATTCTGGGTCCATCTAGCGGGGTCTGTATCTGAAATATAGTTTTAAGTGTCTCTCTTATTTCACCCAAAAATTCAACAAGCCAGGGCAAGACCAAAAAATGTGTGTATGGTTTGCTTCAGCCAACTCACATTTCCTCCAACATTGTGGCATGTAATTTGGATTTCTCTTATTTATCGTGTGGGGAGTCAGGAAATAGTGGACTTTTATTCGCCACAAAAATTCTTGCCAGTGTGGTGATTGGGATTTTTTTTAGTTAAAGCAAAAATTTGTTCCCATTTAAGTTCTTCTATCTCTGTTGATGTTTCATCACTCCACTTAGCTTTGATTTTAGTCAGTGAGTCTCCTTTCAATGTCGATAGGGCTTTATAGAGAAAAGATATTAACCCTCTTTGTTTATTAGCCTTACAGCTATCTCGGATAGCCTCGAGAATTTGTTGGGCCCTGTCCGCTTCCGAGTCTTTTTTCTTTAACCAGAGTATATAATTTCTAGCTTGCAGGTATCTAAAATGGTCTGCATTTTGCAGTCCAAATTTATTTTTGAGGGAGTTGAAGTCTAGGAAGATCTCTCCCTGCCAAAATTGTGCAAGGAATCTTAGGCCTTTCTCCTCCCATTTATGGAATCCTTTGTCTAGGCATCCTGGTTGAAACTCCAGGTCCCATGCTAGTTTTTTTAGAGGCCAGGTGGAGTTTCTAAGTTTATATTTCTGCCATATTCTGTGGACCAATTTTATTGTTTCTCTGACTGAGGTTAATTTGGGGTGGGGGCATTTGCTCATATTGAAGCAGTAATCTAGTTTCTAGGGTTGTACTCCAGTCACTCTCTCTTCTTCTTTTTCCATGAGCTGCCAGCCTATTGTGGATTGAGGTTGGACCACATTATGGCATTTTTTAATTGGGCGGCAAGGAAGTAATCTTCAAGGTCAGGGAGAGATAGTCCACCTTTCTCTTGGTGCGTTTGGAGAACTTTTGGGTTTATTTTGGGTTTTTTGGAGTTCCAGATGAATTTTAAGATCATCTTTTTCCATGTTTGGAATACTGATCTAGGTATGTTTAGGGGAATACTTTGAAACAGGTACAGAAGCCTCGAAGCACATTCATTCGTACTGCATTAACCTTAGCATACATTGGAAATTTCAGCAGGGACCATCTCACAAAATCCTTTTGCAGGGTATCCACTGGGGGAGTATAGTTCACTGCAAATAATTGAGTGTATTACTTTGTGATATAAGTGCCCAAATATTTCATTTTAGTAGCCTTCCAGTTCACTGAAAAGAGATTACACATTTCTGAGTTGGGTTTGTAGAAAAATGTGAGCACTTCTGTTTTATTTTTATTAAGTGAATATCCTGAGTGTTTGCCATATTCAGACAAGATTGTCCAGACTTGTTTTATAGACTGTTGTGGTTGCGAAAGGGACAAGAGTACATCATCTGCATAAAGCGATATTTTTTGTGTATATCTCCCACCATCACTCCCTTGACTACCTCCTCCCTGCGGATCGCCTCTGCAAGTGGCTCGATATATAGAGCAAAGAGCAGTGGGGATAAGGGACATCCTGACGTAGTCCCTACCTAAATTAAATCTTCTGATATGCCACCATTCATGCTAACATATGCCTGTGGGTTACAGTATAATTGTTGAATCACGTTGATAAATGGTTGCGGGAAGCCTCTATGTTCTAGTGTTGCAAACAGAAAGCTCCAGGATACTTTATCAAAGGCTTTCTCAGCATCTAGACTCATCAGGCATGTCGAAGCACCTGTCCTTTGAATGGTATCTATTAAGTTTATCACTGATCTGACGCTATCAGGGGCCTGTCGACCAGTAATGAAACCCGTCTGGTCTAGAGGTATTAGTCTAAGTAATATCGGGTTTAGTCTGGAGGCTATTATCGCTGTAAAGATTTTGTAATCTACATTCAGTAGTGAGATGGGGTGGTACAATTCACAGAATGTTGGGTCTTTTCCCCTCTTTATGAATGACTGATATGGTGGCATATCTCCAGGAGGGAGGTATGGGGTCACTCCCTGTCCACACCTCTGTAAAGACCTCTAAGAGGATGGGTGAGATCTCTATCTCAAAGGATTTATAAAATTCTGTGCTAAATCCATCTGGCCCTGGGCACTTTGTTGTTTTTAAGTTTTTTATAGCCGTCTTGATCTCTTGCTGGGTAATGGGTCTAATAAGGGCCTGTGCTTCAGGTCGTGATAGTGGTATGAGAGGGAGAGAGTCCAAGTATTTCTTTTTTTCCAGCGTAGAGGTCTGCTCTTGGCAGAAGTATAGATTAGAGTAGTAGGTCACAAAGGCCTTTGCTATTTGGGTGGTTTGAGTGACTTTCTGATTATTGACGGGAGAAGTTATCTTGGTAATTGTCGCCTTGGCCATATTTTGTCTAAGTCTATATGCTAGTAGTCTGGTTCCTCTAGGCCCTCCTTCATAATATCTTTGCTTTAGATAGAACACAGCCTTTTCTATTTCTATTTTTTGTAGTTTATTCCTAGCTTCAATTAGTTTCTTTTCTCTCTCTGTATCCCATTTATTTTTCTGATCTTTTTCCCAGTCTTTAATTTGGGTAGTTAGTTAGTTCTAGCTGCTTCTGAGTCACCAGCCTTTTTCTATGAGTAGCTATTTGAATTAATTTCCCTCTAGTTAGTGCCTTGAGTGTGTCTCAAAGAATTTGAGGTGTCGTACCCAGGGTATTGTTGTCTTCTATGGATCTCCTAATGAACTGTTTGCGTGTTTTAATTACCTCTTTATCTTGTAGTAATGATGTATTTAATCTCCAGAGTGTTTTTCCTTTAGGTATCCCTAGGTCTACTTCCAGGAAGATCGGATTATGGTCTGATAGGACACTGGTTCCCACCCACATTGAGGTGATAGAGGAGTATCCCTTGAGAAAGCGAAAAACATGTCACGCCTCGAGTAAATATGAAACCTCGGGGAGTGACATGTGAATTCCCTACTGGTGGGGTACTTTTCCCTCCAGATGTCAATCATGCCTAATTGTTGAATTAACATTTTAAATGCTTCAGCTTTATTGTGTTCCGGTCTTGGTATTTGAGAAGTGGTATCCATCTTCCTATCAAGTATTATGTTCTAATCTCCCCCCATTATGAGTGTGCCCTTCGCTTTCAACACCACCAACCTCAATATGGTCACATATACTGCAATTGGTGACCCTGGGGGAACATACACGTTGACCAGAGTAATCCACTGGTCCTGCACTGTTCCTATCACAAGTAGGTACCTTGCACTTGGGTCCTCTATCACTTCATGGGACTGGAAGAGGAAGTTAGCCGAGAGCAAGATGGTTACTCTCCTCCTGCCACCCTGTAGTGAGGAGTGGTAAAGCTGTGGCATTGCCCTGCTTTTCAGTTTTTGGACCTCTCCAGGTATGTTTCCTGTAGAAATACCCTATCACATCTTTGGGCATTCAAATATCTTTGCAACCTCTTTCTTTTAACAGGGCTTGTACATCCATTTATGTTAAAGGAACCACCCTTAACATTTGACTAGCCATTTATGCACATGTACATTTCAGCTACCACTCTCAAGTTCTTTACATTTCTGAGACAAAGATTTTGATGCAGGTTAGTACCTTGAAACATTATTAACCAAATAACTTTAACCTTTCAATTTTGTAATAACTGTAGTAGTAAATATATTAAACTAATAAACCAACTTTTTGGCCTCATCCAACATCGGACCTTAAAGAAAGTTGTTGATCTTTTATCAACAGCCAGGAAAACTCCTAGCCTTGAGCTCTCAGTCCTTTCTGGTTGACTTCCTAGGTGTGACTGAGTGTTGTAATGCAGTGGAGGAGGAAACGTCCCTAATGGACTTATCGGGGTGCTCCAGGGTGCAATGAGTTCCCCTTTTGGCCACAACAGAGAAGTTTTGTTGTGGTTGTCCTCCTTCGTATCACCTCTCTGGGATAGCATCCAGTTAGATCCTACCTCTCCCCCTAAAAGAACTATTCATCCCCGCTTCATCACTCCCATTTCCAACCTTTGGGCATGGAGGAGGAGGGGGGATGTATTTCTCATCACTCCCCAATTAAGTGTTTAGTGGTAGTCGTAGTGTATGTCCCATCATGGCTTTTCCTCTTGTTTCCTGAACCCCCTCTTTTTCAAGTTTAGTGAGCTTATCCTCTTGACCTGCATTACCATTTCCCGTATCTTTTCCCCAGTAGCCTTTCAGGTTTACCAGATCCATGCACCGCCCTCTATCATTCCACCCTATCAGTCGCCACCCGTCCTTCTCTGCAGTATCTCTAACCTCTTTCGATTACAGCCGATTATTTTATTTTAATCTTAGATGTCTCTGTTTAAGGGTCTCCTGGTCCCTAACTAAGTGCCCGTGTCCTTCTTTATCCACTTAGGTTGTGGGGTTCCTGTCTCCCCAGTCCACCCAGGCCACCCATCCATCCATCCAACCCATCCCAATTCCAATCCCGCTTCCCCCCCTTCCCACTCCAGCTCATTCACATGCTTTATGCTTAATCAGCCCGGGTTCGGCTACTATTCCCCCAACACAGTCGAGAGTCCAGTCTAGTGGCAACTTCTATCTCGGCTCCTTCATCAGGCCGGGTCCTCCAATTGTTCCTTCCGCAAGGTTTACCTTCCCCCCATCCACGATGAGGATCCATCAAGTGTCCTGCTCCCTGGGGGTGACACAATAGACCTTTATCCCACCCCTAAAAAAGCTGGCCCCCCCAAGTGTCCAGGAGCCCTCTAGCTCATCCAGAAGGTGCCGCCCCTGAGTCTAATTGTCTGGGGGAGTGTAGGGTCTGTAATCCTAGGTCTGTGGAACTAAAATTCCTTCTCTGAATTCCCAAGCCACGGAATCCTCTATCCCTGTTCAACCAACCCAAATTCCACCTTCCACATCATATGTTAGGGCAGTCGTTTCCCACAAAGAGTGGAGATCTCATCCGGGTCAGGCCGGGTCTATTGTCCCCCAGGTCCGAGGCGGCAGCTCAAAGATCTGCCCTCCCCTCACTCCCTCCTAAGTAGCTGTATCTCCAGGTCCGAAGTCCTACATTCCTTCCCTTCCCCCACACGGCTCAGGTGGTTCAGTCCCTTTCCCCCTCCCATTTCTCATCCCCCTGCTCCCTCTCCCTCCTCCTCAGCCCCCTATGGCCCCAGATGACATCATCCAGGCCCACAAGGGGTGCTTCAGTTAGGCCGAGCCCGACAATGATGCTCTGCAACCTCGAGTCATCTTCAACCCCAGCCATCACCGGGCCTCGGGGGAAACTAGTCAGGCCACCCAGCAATTGATTGTCAGTGGGCCGGGCCCAGTATCAAGCTGAAGAGGGAAAATGTGGGCCCACTCAAGAGTTCACAGGTCCAGCAAACAGTAGGTCTCTATTACAGTTCTCCGTTTCTACCTGGGTGTTGCAATTCTCCATCCACTTGCCCAGGTCCCTCTTTGTCCATCCGAGAGGGTGGCTCTTCTCTCTCCACAGCTCAGTGAATTTATACATGTGACGCGGGGGGACACAGTCTCGAGAGTCACCATCTCGGCTCGATCTGACCAGACCCCACCCCCAGCGCTCCTCGTTAGGTCACTGCAGCTCTGTCTTAAGCAGGGACCGCTTAGACTCAGCTCTTAAATCAGATTTCAGTTCCCCCCATCCCCTTCATTTTCCCAGGTCAATTACCCCAGCAGGCTCAGTGGACTCATCTTACAAGACACATGCATCAATTCAGTTCTCAAGCATAGAGGGGAGCAAAACTTACATTGTCTTATCAGTTTCTCTTCAAGCAGTTCGCCACAGACAAGGACCTCACATTATCAATTGCAACATTGTTCTGATCCAAAAGGAAGAAGAAGGCAGCTTAGCAACACGAATAGCGAAACCAAAAAAAAAGGGAAATTTTTTCTTTCCCTCTTTTTTCCCTTTCCCTTCCTTTCTGTCCTTTTTAAATGCCAAAGTCTAGAGAGCAAGGGCAGACCACAACTCCCCAGCCACCCAAGCTCAGCCCACCACAAAAGCACCCACGAGCATGAATACCCCTGTAATAAACCGAGCCCAAACAGCTGAAGAACCACGATGCGTCCCCACCTCCTGGATCCCCGCAGCATTGGTCCATACTTAAGATCGCCATCTACAGCTTCTTAAATGATTATTCTTGTCTCCCTCCTTCAATCCTCCTCCCCCCTTCACATGACTGGGATACATCTTACAGGGCCACTGAACAGCATTTCAGGCAGACTGTGGCAATCGAGAGTGCTCCTCAGTTTCCATCAATCTCAGTTTCCTCCTGCTCTGACATTTACCTACCGGGTAAATCAGCATTTCGTTGCCTCGAGATCAGACTTGGACTCAGGTTTAGGTGGTCGAGAGTCAAGGGTGAAAATTGAGCATCGCATCAGCAAAGGACAGCCCAGAGATCAGGCTAAGAATCAGGGATTCTCCAGCTTAACAGTTCGGGTATAATCCAGGTAACTTCAAGAGGGCTTCAAGGTCTGTAAGTGCACATGGCTCATTTGGGACTCTGTTGCTCCTCATCCGGTCATTGTTCTGCTTGCAGGGGATCCTCTGCCTCATCCAGTTGGTCCGCTTGAAGAAGGTGTCTCGCTGCTTTGTTCACAATTGCTGTGTCCCCCATACCTTCAGATCATCGAGGAGACATCTTCTCGGAGGGTTATGCTTGGATTTCTTTGTGTGGAACCTTTTCTCGCTGTCTCTCATCGGGCTATCATCCAGGCCGAGGACAGGAGATTGCTCTCCAGCTTTTCTTTGGCCATTTGTGGGGTGGTAATGCCCAGGCCCTCAAGGTATGGAGCTGCATCTCGAAGATCCTTATATATTTTGGTGCCTTGCTGGGTAGTGATTTTGAGTCTGGCAGTATGTAAGATTTGGGCTTTTAGGCCTTTGGCTCATAACTGTTTGATCACTGGCCAGATAGTCTTCCATGCCTCTTGTACCCCAGCCGTATGGTCATTATCTAGGGCTATTCTGTGACCTTTGTATAAGAGGATGCTTTCCTGCCAGACCTTTTTCAGAATTTCTTCTTTTTGTTTGTATGATGTTAATCGGATAATCAATGAACGAGGCCTCACATCCGCGTTTCTAGGGCGCGGGACCAGGGAGTGATGGGCTCTATCTATTTCGATTTCCAGGTCTTTGGGCAGCTTTAGTGACTCTCAAAGGAGGTCTTGTACAAAGGTGATCGTGTTCAGTTCTTTTCCCTCTAGCCCCTCTGGAACTCCATAAATTCAAATGTTTTGCCTCCTACTTCGGCCCTCTAAGTCGTCTAGCTTTATACTTAGCTCCCGGTCACGGGCCAGCAAATAGAGAATAAATCGATCTTGCCTGTCAGTTTGTTCCATGGTCTGTGTGAGTCCCACTTCCAACTGTTCTGTTTTGTGGTCTATCTGGTTCAGATCTGATTGGAGATCTGTGAGGGTATGATCTATCTTTGCAATCGTTTTAGCTGTCTATTTTATCATTTCCACTATGTCATCTGATGGCAGGTCTCGCTGCGGGGAGGCCTGCTGAGAGTCCGAGTGCTCTCCTCGAGATTCCGGTAATATATCTATTTCGGTCTGCAGCATCTCTCTCAGTTTCTGCATAGGGGTCGAGTGAGGTTTTCCAGGTTTGTTTCTCTTTTATTTCGCCAGAGATGCCATATTTTTGAAGCGATTAAAGTGGATTGGTATCATTGGGGTAGAGGAGCTCTTCTCTCAAGGCGCCATACCAGTCGGTGATGTCACCTGAAGTCCAGTTTTTGGTTGTTTGATGCTGTTAATCATTGGTCACTGGTATTTGTAATTTGGACACCCATGTAGAAGGTGACCCGTGAGCTTCTAAATCAAATACTTGAAATATAGCTAGTGAAACATTAACACACAGTTATCAAACTGTCAGCTCACTGTAATACAAAATTAGCCTACTACCTCACTATTTCAGTATTCAATATCACCATCCTGTGGTAGTAAGTGTTGCTGCACCATAAATGGAATTAAATCATAGATACATAGTTTAGGACTGAGTGGGTCCAAGAGTGGAATTTGATTTTGTGGTAGGTGTGCTAATCCCCCATTCTTTTATCTGGTTTTGTTTGCGAATCTGGATTTTGGGCTACATTCAATGAAATATTGGTTTAGCAAGTCAAAAACAAACAAGCACTTGTCGATGCCGAATGTTTGCTTGCTGGCATTATCATTGGAAGTGCAAGAGTTAGACAGATGCAGAATAGCAATGGCAGTGAAGTATTGAATGGAAGCCAACCCTACCCCCACCCTGCAGAGATGAACAGGCATTGGGGTGTGCCTTTGGTTCATCACCCATCACACTCATGCCATTTCACCCCACCCTACCATGCAGACCCTGACAAGTGTCAAGGAGTGCCTTTGGGTGTTTGGGCTTTACACTCACCCCATTCCATAAGGAAATACACTGAAATGGGTGCAGTATATGAGAATGGGGTGAACTTTGGGTCCAAAGAGTCCAAGGCACAACTCAGTGCCTGTCACTGGCTGCAGGGTAGGGGTGGAATGGCATGAGCATTACTGTCGACAATCCCAAGTCACACCCCTGACACCTATCAGTCCCTACAGGGTAGGGCATTATGGCCAGAAACCCTAATGCCCTGGGCATTTCTTGATATTTTTACTCCAAGTTTTCCACATCGACCTTTTGTGACCACACCACATGAACAGCGACACTTTCAGTTCATTAGCCGAAAGGTGATTTTTGAACAACAATTGTGCCATTTGATACCACAGGTGCAAAAACACATTTTGAACAGGATGTGAAAAATGACAGCTGTACTGTTCACGAGGAGGTGTAAAAAAATAGTAATGTTGAAAATCTGGAGTGAAAATATAAAAAAAAAGATTTTTGATAAAGTCACAAGCGTGCTTAGAAACTGCGCAATGCACACCTGTAATGCAATTATTTGGGGGATTTTTTAAACAAGATTTTCAACATAGACCTCCACTCATGAACAGTTGCACTGTGATTTTCTTAATCTGTCCCACACGTTGATTTTGCACAGCGACCATGCCCACTGTGTGCCACAGGTGCAAAAATATGTTTCAGGCAGGATGTGAAAAATGACAGCTGTACTGTTCATAAGATGGTGGAGAGGGAGGTAAGGTGCCTGCCTGGTGCCATGGCTTGCAGGGACAGGAACGAATCCTCAGGATTGCTGGAGCAGCTGCACAGGGAGGAGCTGGATGTCATTGTCCACCTAGGGACAAATGACCTGGCTAAGAAAAGGATTAGAGAAGTGCAGGAAGAGTTTGTGGAATTGGGGAGGGGCCTTAGTCAAGTAGCACGCATGGTAACCTTCTCGGAGATGCTACCCATGTATGGCATAGGAGAGGCTAGGGTGTTCTGCACCATGGGATTCAATCAGTGGTTGAAAAACTGGTGTGGAGCTCAGAGATTTGGCTTCATTGGGGACTGGGGGTCCACCTGGAGTGATGCAAGCCTATACTGGTATGATGGGCTGCATCTGTCTGGGAGGGGAACCAGGTTACTAGGTGATAGGTTTAAATGCTTCATTGGCAAGCTTTTAAACTAGCCAAGGGGGAGGCACTGGAAAGGAGCAGGAAAATCCTAGCCCCCCCAAATAATCATGGTAGTAAGTGTGGCAAACACCAACATAGAGGTGTCGATAGGGAGAAGGGCAGGGGTAAATGGAGAAAGTGACAAAGGCAAGAAGGACAGGGATGGGGCAAAAGGAGTAAGGCCATCAGGAAATGGAGGGTAATGAGTACCAATGCCCATAGTCTGGGCAACAAGCTCCCTGAGCTGATGGCCTTAATGGAAGAGGGATGCCTGGATATCGTAGCAGTCACAGAAACATGGTACACAGAGAACCATGACTGGGATGTTAACATACCAGGGTACATAACCTACAGGAGAGACAGGCAGGGGAGAAGAGGGGGAGGAGTAGCTCTCTATGTAAAGCAAGGGATAAAAGCAACTGAACAAAAGAGTAAGCAGGGAGGAGAGGAGGCACTGTGGGTCACCTTGGAGACTGGAAAGGGCACCACAATCCTCACAGGGGTTGTGTACAGACCCCCATGTCAGGGGGAGGGAATGGACAAGGATATGATAGAAGGCATTCTTAGAATGACAGAGAAAGTGGAGATACTGTTGATGGAAGACCTGAATATGCCAGATGTTAACTGGAGCACATTTGCTGCAGCCACATCCAAGAGCAGGGCCGTTCTTGATGCCCTACAGATGGCAGGCACTAGACAGCTAGTTTCGGAACTCACTCATGAGGAGCAATCTTAGACCTTGTACTCTCAAACGGGGGCAGTGAGAGGATCTCAGATCTAGAAGTGGGTTGCCATCTGGGGACAAGTGACCATCAAACAGTGTGGTTCATGTTAAACTCAGCTACAGAGTCAAGCCATACAAAAGTGAGGGTACTGAACTTTAGGAGGGCTGACTTTGGCAAAATGGGAGAGTGCCTCAGAAAAGCACTAGCAAACAGGCTAGAAGGAGGTGTGGAGCAACAATGGGGAATTATCAAAACTGCCATCACAGAGGCAACAAGCCTTTGTGTGAAGCAAATGAACAAATCAAAACAAAATAAAAAGCCACTATGGTTCTCAAAAGAGGTGGCTGTGAAAGTCAGGAAGAAAAAGATAGCATTCCGGAAGTATAAGGAAACACAGAAGGAGCAGGACAGAGAGCTGTACCAGTTAAGGCAGAAGGAAGTAGGGAGGGAAGTCAGAATGGCAAAGGCCCAAACTGAGGAAAAGATAGCCAACTCAGTTAAGAAGGGGGATAAAACCTTTTACAGGTACATCAGCGAGCGTAGAAAGACAAAGGGAGGGATAGTGAGGCTGAATAGAATGAACAGTGGGTGAGCAGAGGTGGACAGTGAAAAAGCAGGAATACTGAATGAATATTTCTGCTCAGTATTCACAAAAGAGGAGGGGGAAGTGCCTAATCCAATTAACAGAAGCACTCTTGATAGGGGGGTCGATCCCAGTCCTTTCACAGAAGAAAGGGTTCTGCAAGAACTCCTAAAACTGAAGGTGGACAAAGCAATGGGTCCTGATGGAATTCACCCCAGAATTCTAAAAGAATTAAGCGAGGAAATAGTGAAACCACTGGCTACTCTTTTTAATAAATCATGGGAGGATGGTGTGGTACCCGAGGACTGGAGAAGGTGGGTGTGATTCCCCTTCACAAAAGTGGGTCCAAGACACAGGTAGGAAACTACAGACCTGTCAGTCTGACCTCTGTGGTAGGGAAAGTGATGGAGTCACTTTTGAAGTAAAGAATAGTCGAGTACCTAGAGGCCAGTGAGCACAGGACCCAGGGCAGCATGGGTTCACAGTGGGAAGGTTATGTCAGATGAATCTAATAGATTTCTTTAACTGGGTGACCAAAGTAGTAGACCAGGGAGGGGCTGTGGACATGGCCTACATAGACTTTAGCAAGGCATTTGACACAGTCCCACACAAAAGATTAATAGTCAAATTAACCAGCCTGGGAGTGGGACCCAGGGTGGTAGCCTGGGTAAAACATTGGCTGGACAACAGGACACAGAAGGTAATTGTAAATGGAGTCCATTCTGAAGAAAGGGGTTACTAGTGGGGTACTGCAGGGTTCAGTATTGGGTCCAGTCCTTTTTAATGACTTCATCAGTGACATTGCAGAGGGACTAGAAAGAAAAGTATGCCTTTTTGCAGATGACTCAAAAATCTGCAACAGGGTTGATACACAAGGAGGCGTGGAAAGGATGAAAAGGGACTTGGCAAGGTTGGAGGAATGGTCAGAAGTATGGCAGCTAGGATTCAATGCAAAGAAGTGCAAAATAATGCACCTGGGAAATAAGAACCCAGGGAAGAATACACAATGGGTGGGGAGGTAGTAACAACAACAAAAAAGGAAAGGGACCTGGGGGTAATCATATCAGATGACCTTAAGGTTAGCAAGCAATGTGAGAAGGCAGTAGGGAGGACTGGGGGTATACTGGGATGTATAGGGAGAGGCATCAGCAGTAGAAAACAGGAATTTGTTTCCCTCTGTACAGACAGTTGGTGAGACTCCATCTGGAGTGCTGTGTCCAGTTCTGGAGACCCCATCTCCGCAAGGACATAGACAGGATAGAGGCAGTCCAGAGGAGGGCAACTAAAATGGTGCAGGGTCTACAAGAGAAGCCATATGAGGAGAGACTAAAGGAGCTTAAAATGTATACCCTTGAGGAAAGAAGGGAGAGGGGGACATGATATAAACTTTTATGTACCTCAGTGGAATCAACAAAGTCCAAGAGGGTAGCATTTTCAGAAAAGAGACTTGCAAGAACAAGGGACACAATTTAAAGATAGAAGGAGGGCAGTTCAGGGCAATGTGAGGAAGTATTATTTCACAGAGAGGGTAGTGGATGCATGGAGCAGCCTTCTTGAGGAGGTTGTGGGGTCTAAACTGTGGGACAATTCAAGAATGCATAGGACAGACATAAGGCAATTCTTGTGGGGGGTAGGAAGAAATAGGCTGTTGGTTAACTAGGATCTGCGGCCTATCCTTTAGGTAGGGAAATGGGCAGACTAGATGTGCCTAGCAGTCGTCCTTATCTGCCATCAAAGTCTATGTTTCTATGTGGTGTGCAGAAATGACAATGTTGAAAACTGGAGTACAAATATAAAAAATTGGTGAAGTTATGAAAGTGCATAGAAACTGCACAATGCACGCTGGTAATGCAAGCATTTTGTGGAATTTGTTCACCAAATTTGCAACATGGGCTTTCTTGGACCTCTCTTATGAACACTGTCACTGTGATTTTCTTTATCGGTCCTGAATCTTGATTTCACGGAGTGACCACACCATTGTCTGCCAGATGTGCAAAAACACATTTCGGGCAGGATGTGAAAAATGTAAAGGTAAAATCTTTATTTTTATACAGGAGTTGGAATACACACCATTAGATCCCGAAGGTCCTGTTTAGGCACAACATAGGAATGCAGGCTAATACAAATATACAAAATCCTTCTAAAATACATTTAATTATAACAAAAAACACACAACATATCCACAACTTATAAACAAATACAACAATATCAACATATTACCAGGGCTCAAATTTAATAAATACTTGAAAAACTAAGCTATTTGGCACATTGATAGAAGATGTTTATTCTTGTTTTATAATCAATTTAAAATTTCTTGGGAGGTTTACCCATTAACAGTTCCTGGGTGTCCAAAGTACATCGATGTTTATTTACCAAGCAGGAAAACGTAATTTCCCCAAATCTATTTATCACTTTGTAAAATATAAACTTACATTTGTTGCTATTCCTCGTCTCATATTTATGTTCATTCACATGACGTTTCTTTGCCAGATAACATGGGATACTTATACATATGGTTTTGTATATCTGACCGACCCACTTTATTTCCCTTTTTTTCTCCAAAGAATTCCAGCCCAACATTTTGTATAGGTCATAATGATGTGTGTAGTAATCGCATCTCAACACAAACGTAGCCAGGCTGTTATATAATTTGTTTACTTTAGTTAATGTCTTTTTGTTTGCCAATCCGTAAACATGATCACCATAGTCTAATATCAGAATAAGCAACTGGTTTACAGCCATAGATCTCATCCTATAATCCAAGCAAAATCTAGATTGTCTGAAAGCCCCTAGTCTAGAGTCAACCCTCTTAACCATTTCCTCAATATGGTATTCAGATTTTAGACTGGTGACAAACCAGATACCCAAATATTTATATCTGTCTACCTGTTCCAGATTATCACCTTTGTTTGTTTTTATACAGATATCCCTAGATTTTCTCAGAGTAGGCTGAGGACCGAACATCATTGTTTTAGATGTTTTTCTATTTAGGGCTAACTTAGAAACTGTAAACCGTCCACAAAGTACAGTAAAGTCATGTTGTAATTTTTTCTCCATTTCTTCTAAATCCATTCCAGTGGCAACCAAAACCATATCATCGGCAAAAAGTCTGATGTGAGTTTTCCTCATTTTTCCAGAAACTTGATTTACATAAATCAGGAATGATGTTGGTCATAAAATTGAACCCTGTGGGACTCCTCCAGAATGTATTGCTTTATTTGACAGTACCTTGCCTAACTGAACTTGCAGTGTTGTTATTTAAATATGAATTGAACCACCTACAGGTATCTTCCACTACCCCCAAGTCCAATAGCCTTTCTCTGATTATCTGATAATCTACTGTATCACAAGCTTTGAATAAATCCACGAACACTGCACCCACCTCCTGTCCTGTGTTTAAAGGTGTTGCAATAAAATCGACAATGTTAGTGAGTGCAGTGTCCGTGGAGTAACCCCTCCTAAAACCGGACTGATATATTGATAGTAATTTGTGTTGTTACAGGTATTCCCTTAATTGTTCTTGTACCAGGGCTTCTAAAATTTTGGAGACAACAGGGAGAAGGGCTATTGGACAATAGTTTGCTGGGTAATTTTTTGGAGCCCCCTTTATAGATTGGTACAATCCTGGCCTGCTTCCGATTAGTTGGGAAATGGTTTTCCATCAAACTCCAGTTGTAAAACCTGGTCAAGACTGGAGCTATTATTTCTATAGATGACAGCTACACTGTTCATAAGGAGGTTTGGAAAAATGGCAATGTTGAAAATCTGGAGTTAAAGTATTAAAAATTCTCGATGTTACAAGTGCGCGTGGGAACTGTGCAATGCACGCTCATAACACAGTCATTTTTTGGAATTTTTTCACCAAATTTGCAACATAGGCTTTTTGAGAGGCCACCTCATGAACAGTGACACTGTCATTTCATTAATCGGTCCCAGAAGGTGATTCTGCACAGTTCCCATGAAATCATCTTTCAGGACTGAATAATGACATGACAGTGACTGAGTTCATGAGGTGGGGTCCCAAGAGCCCCATGTTGAAAATGTGGTGCCAAAAGTTGCAAAAATTGTTGAGATATCCACTTAGGTTAAACCACCCCATGTATGCCATTATACAGCTTAAAAGCATTTCTTCAGTTCATGGTCAGCTTTGAAGAGCGCAGATGTGTTACCGCTCCACCAAAGATCGTCACGCTGGGCTCTGGAGGTAAGTATGGAGTTAGGGGAGTGTGTGGCGAGGTGGAGTACACAGAGGGTGGTGCAGGTTGAGGGAAGGGGCACAACAAACAATGAGGGACTGTTTTCTTGTTTACAGGTTAAAAAAAAAAAAGAAAAACTTTATGGGAAGGTTTTCTTTTTTACAGGTGCATTTGGCATGCTGGGGTAGGCTCCTAGTGTGCCACCTGGTTGTTTTTGGACTACTGGAGCCAACAGTGATTGGCACCCCTTTGGCAAAAAAAGATCTGTGTTTGATGGGGTATGATGCCAGGGGTGATTGGGCACCCCCTTGGCATACAAATTAAACTACAGGGACATCTTGCCGACAGGGATTGGGCTCCCCATCATCAAATGAACTGGGGGGAGCATGCCAACAGGAGGATTGGGCACCCCGACATCAGCTTTCAGGCAGGACTGTGAGAGGCAGATGACGACAGCTGTTACAATGTTTATTGAAATGTTACACCAAGCAAGGCACGCCCTGCAATGATGAGTCGCTCCTTCATTGCAGCAGTGAAAATGTTTCAAGTTGGTGGCACACTTTGAGCTGCTGTCATGGACAGCGTGCTCATTCATTGGTGTCACACAGGCAAGCCCTAAAAAGCAGTAGTGGCATTGGTCACAACATGGCCGCACCTCCACAACCTGCTACTCAGCAAGCTGTCACAACATGTTTCCTGCATACGCGCACAAGCAAACATAAAAATACAGAATTACATAATCAGCTCGGATAATTGTTTTCTTCACCTACTGTATTTGATTTTGTTCTTGGTGCAACAAAGAGGTTAATGGATGGGCATCAGTTAACAACAACACTGTATTCACGTCAAGAGGTTACCATGGCAACTGTTTAAACCTCGAGAGCAAAGCTCAATATGTTTACTGTTGCCATGGTAACCTCAAGAAGTGAATTCAATGATGTTGTTAACTGATGCCCATACATTGTCTTGTATAGTGTATGGGCATCAGTTTAATAGTTCTTCATCCTGTCAGTGATCACCTCATACTCATAGTGAGGATTGTGCTGTTTCATCACCCCCCAGCCGGCCTTGGCACCGCCGCCAACACAACAACAAGAAGCCCTGCTCACATCAAATTCTCTCACTGTCCAAGAATCAAGTTTGTAAAATAAAAAATGACGCTATCCATTGTATTTTTTTGACTGGATCTCACCGCTACAGGCCTTTTCCTCATGATCTGTCCTCCATGCGACTGTTAGCATGGCGTTGAGCGTCACTGACTGCACATGCGCAATAATCGACGCTGTTGTACCGTCATGGTGACGTCCTCAGGATGGTACAACACAATCGTGATGTCTCCATGATGGTACAACAGCTGTGTGTTTACACTGAATTTTGCCCACAATATCGTTCTACCATCCACTATTTGTCTGCTACAGTAGAACAGCTACTTCCTGAAGTTTTTCTTTTAATGTGACATGTTTTTGAGGGTACTCCATCTCCTCCTCCTCAGTATCTCCCCTGCCTCCTTTTTCCTTTGATTGATCTCCCATGGTAGATTGTTTCTGCCTGTACTAGGGCACTCTCACTTGTATTTCTTTATCTTGTAACTATTTGGGTTTAACCTCCCCCAACAAAAAAGAGGGAGACTCCGATCATCACTGTCTGGCAGAGTCTACTGTACCTATTGCCCACACCAGGGCAGTTATATATTCTGGGAAGCTATTATTTAGCACTGCTGGCAGTAACTGCATTGATAAAAAAATGCCTCTCTTCTCCTCTCATTGGCACAGTGCCTATGGCCATTGAAGAAGCGAACACACATGTCTATTTAACTTGTCACTGCTTGGGCTTTCAAGTCTTTACTGACTGGTAGACTTCTGCCAACATCAGGCATTTAGGTTGTTTCCACCACACTAAAATGTCTGTTCAAGCATTATTTGTTTTTACCTTTTTTAGCAACACTTCTTTCAGTTGAAGTTGCTTTCACTTCTCCTGCCACCCCTTCTGTTCTGTATCCCCCACACTGCAGATGCTTTTCTTTTCCAGTTCCCTACCCAGTCACTGCCTATGTAACTTTAACTGCATGTAATCCTTTTGCTGGCTAGGGCCTGGATATTCAGATTGCACCTGGCCATGGCGCAAGCAGGACCAGGTGATATTCAATGGTGATGCACCATGGCACAGCACCGTTGAATATGGCACAGAATGCACATGACACAGTGATAATGCACTGGCACATACCACAGATAGGGAGCACTGGGAATGCACCAGCGCAAAAGCACTTGCGCTGGGTGCAGCACACACAATATTCAAAAGAGGGCATGTAAATGGGGCCATAATAAATGCATGGCACAAATGGGGTCATTTGCATGTCATTATGGCACTATTTGCATGTGTTGCACAAGGCAGCCCAGTGGAATGTTCCTGGTACCCTGTGTAGCTGTATGCAGCAGGTAACGTGTCCCAGGTGGGCTAGTGCATCCCCCTCTTTCTGTCATGCCTGATCATGGGTGATCATACCCAGTACCATATCCAGTGGTCCAGTGGTTCCCTCCTCCCTCCCATATCACCCTATCAGGGGCTGTAGCATGGAATGCATACCCGGTGGTCCAGTGGATTCACCCCACCTTGCAGTGCCCAATTGCAGGCATGTGCCATACATATGCTACCTGGTGGTCTAGTGGACCCCTCCCAACCCACCCACCCACAGAGGATCCAACCACCCTGAATCCCCCCATCATCGCCGGCAGCTGCACCGCCACATACCACCCAGCCATCCATTGAATGACAGCGTACAGTATGTGCTGTATGCCTATTACTGTACAAGTACATAGAAACATTGAATTTGACAGCAGATAAGGGCCACTTGGCCCACCCAGTCTGCCCATTTCCCTACCTAATGGATAAGCTGCAGATCCTAGTTAACCAACAACTTACTTCCTCCTAACCCCAACCCCTAGAATTGCCTTATGTCTGTCCCATGCATTCTTGAATTCCCCCACTGTTTTTGACTCCACAACCTACTCAGAAAGGCTGTTCCATGCATCCACTACCCTCTCCATGAAAAAATACTTCCTCACATTACCTCTGAACCGTCCCCCTTCTATCTTCAAAATTGTGCCCCCTTGTTCTTGCACATCTGTTTTTCTGAAAGATGCTACCCTCTTGGACTTTATTGATTCCCTTGAGGTACTTAAAAGTTTCTATCATGTCCCCCCTCTCCCTCCTCTCCACGAGGCTATACATATTATGCTCCTTAAGTCTCTCTTCATATGTCTTCTGGTGCAGACCCTGCACCATTTTAGTTGTGCTCTTCTGGACTGCCTCTATCTGTCTATATCCTTGCGGAGATTTGGTCTCCAGAACTGCACACGGTACTCCAGATGAGGTCTCACCAGCTGTCTGTACAGAGGGATAACAACTTCCTGTTTTCTACTGGTGATACCTCTCCCTATGCATCCCAGTATCCCCCCAGCCTTCCTTACTGCCCTCTCATATTGCTTACCCACCTTTAGGTCATCTGATAAGACTACCCCCAGGACAATTTCCATTTTTGTTGTTGTATTTCACCCCCCATTCCCCCCATAGTGTACACGTCCCCTGGGTTTTTGTTTCCCAGGTGCATTACTTGCACTTCTTAGTAGATGCCTATTGGGTCATTGCTTGGGCCAATGGGCATGAACCATACTGTACTATATAGGTGACGATTATGAATGACCACTACCATTCACATAATCATGTCTGTGTAGTACAGTATGGTCTGCATGCCCATTGGCCCACCATGTGGACCAACAGGTGTACAGCACATACTGTACACTGTCATTCGGCGGGTGGCCAGGCAGTATGTGGGTGGAGTGCAGCCATCCACCAATGACAGGTGTGGTGCTGGGTAGCTGGGTCCTCTTTGGGTGGGTTGGGAGAGGGGGTTCACTGGGCCAACAGGTAGCATATGTATGGCACAAGCCCACAATCAGGCACTACGGGAGGGGGGTGTATCCATTGGACCACCAGGGTATGCATTCCATGCTGCAGCCACTGATCAGACAATACAGGAGGGGGGAACCACTGAACCACCAGGTATGGTACTGGCTACAATTACCCACGATCGGGCGTAGTGGGAGGGTGGGGGGTTGCAGTGGATCACCGGGGAGGGTGTGGAGACTTGTGAACTGGGTCCCTGCAGGGTGGGTGGCCACCCACGGCTGGCGAGTGCTGTGTTGTACCCTGCCATGCAGTGGCTCACTTAAGGGTGGCCTGGGTTTGTTCCCTACTTTCACAGGCTCAAACTTGTGCCCCGCTATGTGGTGCACATCAGGGTTGTGCCAGCATATGCGCTGCACATCCCGAGCTGAATATTGGGATGTGCCGCATATGCATGGGCACGCCTCCTGCATTTGCACTGCATGCATTACCATTGCACCCCAGCACAGTGGGACTTGCACTGCACCTGGCAGCCTTTTGAATATCTCGATGAGGCACATTGCAGGGTTGTGTGGGTGCAACACCTTTTAATATATCCTGGCCTATATATTTTAATTTGCTCTGACTTACTTTCAGTTCTCCTCTACTTCCTGCTTTTTTAACCCAGTTGAAGATACTTTTTAATCTTTCCCACTCCTCATCATTCCCTTGACTTCCTTATTTGTTTTAGGATAGTCTGTCTCTCATTTAGGGACCTGTTGCTTTCAGTTTTCCTCCCCCTTCATTTCTGCACTCCCTTGTCTACTCTTGCAGTTGCAGGAGCTGTTCCTTTTTCTAGCCCTCCCCCAACGTAGTATATATATATATATATTTTTGCAAAATGGCTTTTTTTTGTAAACTTGTTGTTCTTATTTTTTTAATATCTTTCTCATTTGATTCTTTTCATTACTGTCTTTTAGTTTGAGTCCTTTACTTCCATTTTCCTCCCTGTCCTTTTCTGCACTCCCCCTACCTCCTGTTACAGAAGTTTTTTTTCCTTTTGTTCCCCACCTCTGTCCCTTTGTAAAATGTATTTTTTGTTGCATTTTTTTAAAATCTTTCTTTGTTATTTTATTTGGCCTATTTGCAGATGATACAAATATCTGCAATATGGTAGACACCACAGGGGCTGTGGAGGCAATGAGGGAGGATCTAAAAATTCTGGAGGGGTTGCCAGAAACCTGGCAGCTGAAATACAATGCCAAAATGTACAGTATATAGTAATAATGCACATAGGGTATAATAACCCACACGGCATCTACACACTGGGGGGAAGGGGTGATTAATGCAACTGAGCAGGAGAGGGATCTGTGGATTATAATTTCAGATATCTACTGATATCCTGAGATATATGCTAAGAGTCCCCATTGTTGCTTACACCCTTTGGTTTACGAGCACATTCTTCACTCTCTCCACTGTGAAAGGACAGTGTTCACCTCTCACTCCAGTTTGTGTCTGATGTTTAGCTGTGGTCTATGACCTCCTACTCCACAGTTAATACTCAGCAGAAGTATTTGCTTTGTATTTTCTCAGATTCTTGAGCTCTAACTTTGCATTCCAATGCATCCCCTATGAGCCTTACAACCCATCCAACAATCTTTCCTTTGTTCAATAATGTCTGTTCCACTTTTTTGGCAGTCTACGGTAATCTGTCCTCAGGCTGTGCATTTTCTTCCCTTGCATCCTTTACTACTCCCCATTAAATCATTAGGAACTACTCCAGGTCTGCCTTCATTTTAGTCTCTGCATTTCATTGCAATCATCCTTTTCGCCCTTACCCTGTCTGCCACATCTTCTGTCATCATCTTCATTTCTTGCTTTTTGTGACCTTTCTTTCCACATTGATGGACTGTTTTGGCACCTCCAGTATGGTGCACTGTAGGTCTTCTCACCTTTCAATCACTCCCCCTAATGAAGCCCACACTGCCACAGCCACTTTGATAACCCCATCTAAACTAATCCACATCATCACCGCCTAAATATAGGACTTCTATCATAGGATGAGTAGACTTTGATTCTGTCCCCCCTTTGTTAACCAGACTATGTGGTGGTTGCTGGACCAACATTGACATTCCACATAGATGTCAGTGATACTGTAGCCATTGGTCAGAACCTGGTCCTGAACTGTCCCTTTCTCAAGTGTAATAGCCCACCAGCTATATGAGACCCACACCTGATAGTGAATCCAGGATCTCCCTGCTCCTGACTGACTGAGCTGCGAGAATGGTACAATCAACGTCATTTCTTCAACTACTTTCTTCAACTGCGAGCTGTGTGAGAAATTTTATATTACACTTGATATCTGCAACAAACGTGCACTTTTGCTTTAATTCTGTGGGAGGTGAAGCTAACCACCTTTGGTAATTGCTTTTTATTCACATTTATTTAGTGTTTAACCAAGAAGGGGCTTGTAAACTCTGTTTATCTTGTTAGTAACTTCAGAAGGATTTAAATACTGCATTTGGGTAGGTCCTTGGAGGTAGCTAGATTGCCTACTAGGATTTGCTGACAGTTAAACTATTTTTAAATTAATTACAGTTGGCTGAGGAGTTGAAAAGAAACTTGCAAACTCTGCTTATCTTGGAAGTAACCTCATAAGTGTTTGAATACTGCATTCTGGTTGTCCCTTGGGGTAGCTGGATTGACTACTAGGATTTTGGGACAGAAACTATTTTAAATAATTTACTGGTGCGTAGGAGTTTGTGATAATTAAACTCTTTTAACAGAGTTACTGGGGTTAAGGAGTGGTCACAGAAAACCTGCAGTGTGAAACAGGAAGAGACAGTCTTTCAAGCAACAGAGGGTGGTGGATCTAGGTTTACATTTGTTTGTTACAATTCTTAAGATTTTCAGTGCAGGAAGAGTTTAAAGCACAGCTGACTTATTTTGGGCTGACAGCTCTCTGAGCACAAACCACCAGGCCTGTTTTGGGGCTGGAAGGTTTACCTGTGTCTGACTTGGATGTGTGGATTTTTCTCTGTTTGATTAGCAGGGTATTTCTTTGTCAAATTGTTGTGTAGGGCATCTTGCTGACAGGAAGGCACTCATTGCAGCAGTGGGTCAGAGCTTTTAGCTGATTGTTTTGCGAGGGCACAGTTTAGGCTCAACCTCTTCCCACCCTCACCCACCCACCCCAGGAAATAGTTCCTTTATACCTTGGATTCTGACATCATTTCCTCAAGAGTGCAAGGTGCATGTCACTGTCATATCCTCTCTAGCACACTGCACTGACAATATAAGCATACACATTGTATATAATAATATATATTTCTATATTACAAACCAATCACGCAAAAAAAAAGTGGGGAGTAGTGCAATGTAATGGCGGTGGGGCAGCAGTCTTCTGGGAGTCTTTCTGGAGGCTGAGATGCTGCCCTATTTGCAGACAGCTCTCTGCCCTGAGGGAGGAAGTTGCCCATCTTCAGGCCACACTGGACAGTAGTACAGAGACCTTCCCCCAGGCCACACTGGACAGTAGGAAGGGAATCTCCCCCATCCAGGGAGCACCACAGCCACCACCACTACCTCAGAGATTGTGAAGAAAACACAGCAGTTGGACCACAGTGGGCTCAGGAAGGGTGAGGATGGTGGAACAGAGGCACACCCAGTCAGTTGTTCCACTCCACAATCCATACACCATTCTGGGGGAGCATAGCTCCCCTATGGATGCACCCACAGAGGAGACTAAGGAGGCTGAGGACAGCTGTCACAAGGGAGGCCCACAAGAAGGAGGCAGAGGATACCACAAGGAAAGGAAGCAGCTCCTGGTGGGGGACTCAATTATTAGATAGAACTGGGACGAGCTGGGAAAACTGAAGTAAGGTGCCAGCCTGGTGCCATGGCTTGGAGGGACAGGAAGTGCATCCTCAGGATCATGACAACAGCTGCAATGGATTCTGTGCTGGACATAATTGTCCACCTAGGGACAAATGACTTGGCTCATCATGAGGTTTGAGCAATGCAGGAGGACATTGCAGAGTTGGGGAGGGGCCTAAGACAAGTAGCACATACAGTATCCTTCTCAGAGGTGCTGCCTGTCAATGACATGGGTGAGGCGAGGGTAATTGGCACCATGCAGTTTAATGAATGGTTGAAAAAATGGTGCAGAGCACAGCGGTTTGGCTTCATTGGGGACTGGGGTTCCACCTGGAGGGACACCAGCCTATACTGGCAGGATGGTCTGCATCTGTCCAGGAAGGGAACAAGTCTTTTCAGCAATTGGTTTAAATGCTTAATTGGTAAGCTTTTAAACTAGTCAATGGGGAGGCACTGACAAGCAGCAGAAAAATCCCAGCCTCTCCCTAGGACATAGGGTACTAAATGAGAAAAAGACCAAGGTAGAACGGTCAGTGGGGGATGCTGCAACAGAAGGTAAAGCCATCAAAAAATGGAGAGCAATGAGCACCAATGCCCATAATCTAGGTAACAAGCTTCCTGAATTAGTGGCCTTGATGGAGAAGGAACATCTGGATATCGTGGCAGTCACAGAAACATGGTACACACAAAACCATGACTGGGACTTAAACATACCAGGATACACTATCTACAGGAGGGACAGGGAGGGTAAAAGAGGAGGAGAAGGAGTTCTTTACATAAGGGAAGGAATGAAAGCAACAGAACAAAAGAGTAAACAGGGAGGAGAAGAAGCACTGTGGGTAAATTTGGAGACAGGCAATGGCACCACAATCCGCACGGGGTTGTATACAGACCCCCTTCTCAGGGGGAGGAAATGGACAAGAAAATGATAGAAAGTATACTTAGAATGGCAGAAAAAGGGGAGATATTGCTGATGGGTGATCTGAATATGCCATATGTTAACTGGAGTGCAGTTGCAGCTGCCACTTCGAAGAGTGCAGTTATTCTAGATGCCCTACAGGGGGCGTGCCTTAGACAACTAGTACTGGAGCCCACTCGAGAGGGAGCAATATTATACTTGATACTCTCAAATGGAGATGGAGAGAGGATCACAGATGTAGAAGTGGGTAGCCATCTGGGAACTAGCGACCATCGAACATAATGGTTCACAATAAACACAGCAATAGAGTCAAGCCATACAAAGACAAAAGTACTGGACTTTAGGAGGGCTGACTTTGCCAAAATGGGTGAGTGCCTAAAGAATGCACTAGCAAATGGGCAGGAAGAAGTAGTGGAAGAACAATGGGGAATAATAAAAACTGCCATCACAGAGGTAACGAGCCTTTGTGTGAAACAAATAAACAAAACAAGACGATGTAAGAAACCACTATGGTTCTCAAAGGAAGTGGCAGTGAAGGTTCAAGAGAAAAAGAAAGCATTCAGGAAGTACAAGGAATCGCAGAAGGAGCAGGACAGAGAACTGTATCAGTTAAAGCAAAAGGAGGCTGGGAAGGCAGTCAGAACAGCAAATGCCCAAATCGAGAAAAAGATAGCCAACTCAGTTAAGGGATAAACCTTTATAGGTACTTCAGGGAGCAAGGAAGACCAAGGGAGGGATAGTGAGGCTTAATAAAGGGAGGGAGGGTGGGCAGAGGGAGACTGTGAAAAGCAGAGATACTAAACAAATATTTTGCTCAGTATTTAGAAAGGAAGAGGGGAGGTACATAAAACAAACAGTAGTAACACTCTGGATACAGAAGTTGATACCGCCCATTTACAGAAGAAAGGGTTCTGAAAGAACTCTTAAAACTGAAGGTGGACAAAGCAATGAGGCCTGGTGGATTCATCCTCAGAATTCTAAAAGAACTATGAGTAGAACTAGTGACACCACTGACTACCCTTTAACAAATCATGGGAGGATGGGGTGGTACCTGAGACTGGAGGAGGGCAGATGTGATTCCTTCACAAAAGTGGGAGCAAGGCAGAAGCAGGGAAACTATAGACCTGTTAGTTTAACCTCAGTGATAGGGAAAATGATGGAATCACTTCAAAGGAAAGAATTGTCAAGTATCTAGAGGCCAGAGGGGCACAGGACCCTAGGCAGCATGGATTCACAGCGGGAAGGTCATGCCAGACAAATCTGATAGATTTATTTGACTGGGTGACCAAAGTAGTAGATCAGGGAGGGGCTGTGGACATGGCCTACCTAGACTGTAGCAAGGCATTTGACACAGTCCCACACAAATGATTAATATACAAGTTAGCCAGCCTGGGAGTGGGTCCCAAGATGACAGCCTGGGTAAAGAATTGGCTGGAAAATAGGACACAGAGAGTAATAGTAAATGGAGTCCATTCAGAAGAAAGGAGGGTTACTAGTGGGCACCGTAGGTTCAGTATTAGGATCGGGTCCTCTTCAATGTCTTTTATGCTTGCCACGTAGAAGGACTGAAGGAAAGTATGTCTCTTTGCAGATGACACTAAGATCTGCAACAGAGTTGATGCACAGGGTGGGGTGGAAAGGATGAGAAGAAACTTGGCAAGGTTAGAGAATGGTCAAATGTATGGCAGCTTAGATTCAATACTAAGAAGTGCAAGGTAATGCACCTGGGAAACAAAAACCCAGGGGAACAGTACACAATGGGGTGAGATACTAACAACAACAAAAATGGAAAGAGACCTGGGGGTAGTCATATCAGATGACCTAAAGATGGGCAAGCAATGTGAGAGGCAGCAAGGAGGGGTGGGGAATACTGGGATGCATAGGGAGAGGCATCACCAGTAGAAAACAGGAAGTTATTATCCCTCTGTATAGACAGCTGGTGAGACCCCATCTGGAGTACTGTGTGCAGTTCTGGAGACCCAATCTCCACAAAGACATAGACAGAATGGAAGCTGTCCAGGGGAGGGCAACTAAAATGGTGCAGGGTCTGCACCAGAAGACATATGAAAGACTTAAGGAGCTTAATATGTATAGCGTCGAGGAAAGGAGGGAGAGGGGGGAACATGATAGAAACTTTCAAGTACCTCAAGGGAATCAATAAAGTCCAAGAGGGTAGCATCTTTCAAAAAAAGAGGTGTGCAAGAACAAGAGGGCACAATTTGAAGACAGAGGGGGGTGGCTCAAAGGTAATTTAAGGAAGTATTTTTTCACAGAGAGGTTAGTGGATGCATGGAACGGCCTTCCGGAGGAGGTTGTGGAGTCAAAATCAGTGGTGGAATTCAAGCATGCATGGGATAGTCATAAGGCAATTCTGGGGGGTGGGGGTAGGAAGAAGTAGGCTGCTGGTTAACTAGGATCTGCAGCTTATCCAGTAGGTAGGGAAATGGGCAGACTGGGTGGGCCAAGCGGTCCTTATCTGCCGTCAAATTCTATGTTTCTATGTTATGTTTCTATTGATCAAGAAATCCCCCAGAAGAAGTAGTAAACCTTTGGTTTGCCATCTCCTGATTATGTTCATCAAGACTGCTGTCCATCTCCTCCACCTGTGCTGGTGGACAGTAGATAAACATGGTGCAAATTGACATACCACTGCATGTTTCAACCATAATCCACTGTGCCTCTGCGTCCCTGTTGTCCACAGTGGAACAAAATCACATCCATGCTTCTCCATCATGTGGATGGGCATTCCTACCCATCCACCTCCACTTTATCCCCATCAATCTCTCCTGAATAGGGCACAAGTAGGAACAATTGAGTTCCAGTCATGCTTTCCTGTCAACCAGGTCTGTAGTATTCATGCTTTGAAGATCTTCCCATACTATCAGCAGCACCATGTGTGGGATCTTTTTCCCAGGCTGAGGCCATTTGTAACCATGGCATTTCATGGTTTGCTTGATGTCAACATTCTAGTCCTGTTTTGACCATCCTGTCTCTTCACCACCCCATTACTCCCTTACTGTAAAGATGAAGGCCCCTACCTCCATATAGGTCTTCATCCCTCAATCTGGGCCCAGCAATGCACAATGAAGTTGCTTTCTGCTCTCTTCACACACTGCATTATGTGAGACAACTTCATTGTCATTCTTTAAACTGTCACTGTGCTAACCGCAAATACCCACAAATGTCAGGAAAAAGTACTACCTTGGGTGGGCCTGTCGTTGGCATCGGCATGTCACCAACACAGTGTAGGAATTTGCTAGTTACACAGCCTGGTGGCTGTGCCTCTCACCCACCCAACCAACTTAACCCACCCATGTGCACTGTATTACAACCACTTTGCTGAACAGCAAATTGTTGTGGCAGCGGACATGATGGTGGGCTCTATGTGGGTGCAAAAGTATGCTGCATCCTATCCAAATCCTCTCGTAGACTTACTACATCACAATCAGCCCAGAGAAGTTCATGCGACAGAGGTAGCAATGCAGCCTTGAACATGGCATTTCACCACTCCAATCTGGTTTGTTGCTGACCTTTCACAACACTGATGATTCAAGTAGTCAACATTAAAAAAAAAATGTTTTTGTTCTAACTTTAAATTTCTCTTTCTTTCTCTGACACTCACACACACACACTCACACATTATTTTATAACTATAGCTTTCACTTATGTCAGCCTGTCTTTGTATATAATACCTGACGTACATGTGTTGCAGAACATAATGAACTCCTGATTAATTGCCCACATGACGCAAACATGAAGTGTGACAATTCCCCAACAACAAAGTGCAAAAGTCCCAAACTGCTGCTCACAGATGTTGTTGACACAGTGCTGAAGCCGACCTTTTCCATCATGACCCCTTGATTCTCACTACAGGGAGGGAAGTGAAAGGGACTGCATGTTTCAGTGGACCCAAGAGGCAATAGGGCCCAGCTGCCTTTAAGAAAGGACATTGTGTGAATTTTCTGAAAAGCAACCAGGGAAAGGGTGTATTGCTGGTTTGCTTCACATAATGGAAGATAGCTAGCACTTCAGTGGAAGTGCAGGCTATTTTGGTGTAACCCTGATAGAATGGTTAATAATGTTGGTTGGGGCAAAGGGTGAGAAGAACACATAGAATAATGTATAGCAACAGAAGATAACACAAAGAAGATTCAGACCAGGCACTGGGACTATTAAAGATGTGTGTGCTGGGGGGGCTTTACGAGGTAACGCCACTGAAATGGGTTCAGTGTGTCGGTACTTACACAGTAAATCTTATTTTTAGCAAAATCCACAAGGACTCACTACATTACTCTAAAATCTGGTCCTGCTTTGGCACTGTACTTACTATGGGAAGAAAGATAATGTAGACACTGCATAGAATGATTACAGTTATCATTGTCACAGAGTGGGAAAAATAACTGGCAGATACAGAAAGTAATCACAGGAAGGTGCATGCCAGATGGTGGTCTAGTGAATGATTCTGGAGTAAACAAGTGTCAAGACAACATCAGGGATTGTCATTCTGTGCACATGATGCACATACACGCAACAATCTGAAGATTCCTACTTTTCGTGGCTAGGTCGGGACACAGGAGAGTTACCAAGGGCCATACGGGTTGCCTCCTTGGACAAGGTTTGACTGTATTCCTATTAACTCATTAGCAGGAACCATACATGGCAATCTATACTGTAGCTGAGCCTTTGCCAGATGTATGTGGTGGAACAGTACATGGCAATCTATACTGTAGCTGAGCCTTTGCCAGATGTATGTAGTGGAACCGTACATGGGAATCTATACTGTAGCTCCGCCATTGCCAGATGTATGTGGTGGAACCGTACATGGCAATCTATACTGTATCTCCGCCATTGCAAGATGTATGTGGTGGAACTGTACATGGCAATCTATACTGTAGCTGAGCCATTGCCAAATGTATGTGGTGGAACCGTACATGGCAATCTATACCGTAGCTCCACTATTCCCAGATGTATGTGATAGAACAGTGCATGGCAATCTATACTGTATCTCCACTATTGCCAGATGTATGTGATGCTTGCTTTTCTCATTAGCACAAGGTATACAGCAGAGTGCAGAATTGCAATGTAAAGCCAGTAGGTAGTTTTCAGTGTCCACAGTAGACCTTCATATTGAGGAATTAAATACCTCTGCCTCACGTGGGTGTCACAGTGTCTTATTGACAATGACTGTGTTTTAATTATAAATAAAGTACTCACACACATTAAGTCTTGTTGCTGTAGTGGCACACTGTAACACATGTTTACAGCTGATGTGATAGTGCACATTAAAGATTTCATTGACGTGAAATGCCAGCAGTAGACTGGGCTGAAACAGGAATCGACTAACAGGCAACTTCTCAAGCCTCCTCAAAAAAACACAGATGTGATAGATTCACACCACCACCACCACCTCAACTCCACTGACAGGAGAGCCCCATTCAAACTGCCACATAAATTACCTTGCCATTTTGGCTGGATAAACCAGGTCACCCTCCGTCAGTAGCCATCCTGAAGACTGACTGAATATGGGAGCGAAAAAGGTGAGGAGCACTTGTCTATGATCCAGGATGTAACGGTAGCCAGCAAAACAATTTTGTGGCACTTGTAGGAGATTTGTTTTTATAGTTTTCATTTTCAGAGAAATGATCAAACTGTGTTCACTTGCTACAGAGGCAACTAATGCACTGAACTTTGTATTGCAGAGGTGTGGGTACATCCACTGTTTTATCGCTTGACTAGGAAAATAGGGCAGTAATTATATTGTAATCAAATAGGATTGGACTATAAGTTGTGCCGCGTATGTTTGCAGATGACAGGGAGTTCGATATAGCCAGTACAAGATGTGCAGGTAGGCTGGCTGAGTGCCTCAAGGTGCATAAACATGATGAGGGCTTGACTGCAATGTTGAACAGAAATGGGGATGCTGGCGATTACCATGGAAGCAGATATCCACTGCACAACGCAAGTCGGCATGTATAAGGCACCACAGAGAATGAATTAGATTACAGTATTGTTTTTTTTAAGGCATTGTGTAGCTGTCCATTTATGGTACGATCATAGTGCTATATTGAACTGTTATCCTAGTGAAGTACAGTGTCATCGGATCACATTGAGTGGTAATTCATGAATGAAATTAACAGTCTGTGTGAAGTAGGATGGGTTGCTTCACTATGACACTTTCAATATAGTGCTATGCCAGGACCACAAATGGAATAACACCATGCCTCAAAGAAAAACAACAGTGCACTATTATGAGTTCTGTGTACATTGTACATTGCAAACGTTGTGTGCAGACATAGTGACCAAACTGGATGACAGTGCGGAAAATAGCTCTGACAATTGTAAAATTGCAACATACAGTAGGTACAGTTTTGTTGGACTCGTGCTGCTTTGTTCTCGTCACAGACAATGATATTGCTTAGAAAATGGGCAAAGTGTATTCCTGTTCCTGACTGGCTGCAAGAGCCAGTTTTCCTGTTAGGGTATGAGACAACAGAGACTGGGAAATAACTAGCCCAGTCTCATTTGCCTCACATAGTTCTAAATATTAGTGGGCTAGTAGAATGTTCAAAAGGCAAGCACCGAGCCAGTGCAGCGAGGGACAGCCCCAGAGTGAGTCCGTCTTACTGTAATTTAAATAAATGAAATAAACAAGACACACAATAAAAAAGGAAGGTGGGGGGAAGGAAGCCGTCATTGCGATCGGTTACAGTTAACAATTAGTCGGCAGCGTGCCCCTTCACAGCTGCTAAACTTTGCTTGTTCAAAACAAGCAGCCACCACATTTTGCTCTCGCTAACCATCAACTGAACGATGACGACCCCTCCATGTGACAGAACTCACCGCCCTCACACCTCAAGAAACCAAACTTTGAAGATTAATAAAAAAAAACTTTTTTAAAATGAAGTGAAAGCTTAGAAGACAGCATACTTTTACAAAGGCATAGACAGTTGCGCTCCTAGCCTGTCAAAAGCTGGCCCAGATAGTACTGAAACAAATTGGCAACCACCGTACATATCTGAGGAGCCAAAGGTAACCTCTGAATTTTAAAACTAACTAACTGCCAGATTTTTGTTATTGCTCGCTAAGGCAGACTGAAGTCTAATTCATCCCCACCACACACACACACACACACACACACACAGCACAAACCAACCAGAGGCTCAGTTACATCTGCAGTGTTTAGATATCACACAGATAATGCAGTCAAATTCTGAGACAACCTTCGCGAGTGAACCGAAAACCATGCCTGAGATTGGCTTCACTGTAGCCCAGTACAGTACTGCACTAAAATCCCGTGTGGTGAACATCCCAAATGTCCGCATTTAATAAAAATGAAAAAAAGGTTGTACTGTTAAAGCTGTCAGATTGGCCTTCAATGTAATACTGCCACTGCCTCTGGCTCTCCACAGACTCCCTGCTTGAAAATGTAAAATAAAAGCCATCAGTACAATCAACTTCAAGGCAGTCTCTCCCAGTGCCCTCACACTCTCTGCTGACACAGTGACAATCTCTGCCTTCAGTCCCCAGTTTTGGACATTTCAAGGTCTACCCGCCAAATATAGCCACTGTAGCATGTGTGTGTGGGGGGGACTCCTCAACTCCCAGGTGCCACCGTGCCACAAGAACCACCGCAGTTGTTCCCATGTCAGTTAGCGAGGCACTCTCTCCCCCGTGTTGTTTGCTCAATCACTCACAAGCAAATTCTGCCACAGCCCCACTGCAATCCTTTGTTCCCCACCTGCTTTATAAAAACAGATTCAGCTAAAACTAGACAAATGAAAAAACAAAAGTGCCAGTTAATGTTGCACTAGTCTTGCGCAGCTCCTGCTATTCCTCCGCTGAGCACAGTTGTGATCCCCATCGTCAGCGACTTGCTACATTGATTGCTTCCAACAGAAAACAACTGCCACCAACAGACCCACAAGCAGATAAGACATGGACACCCTCCATGATAACAGGAACACTCTGGCACAGTTCTCAGAAAATGGTAAAAAAGTTTTCTTTCATTTTAAATGAGTAGCGCTAGTAGTGTGCTCAGCGCTACTCGTGACACAGCACTATGTAAATTCTGTCTCTGTACTTCACCTAACTCCACTTCAGCTCCATGAAAACATTTACATGTGTTTTTTTTTTTTTTAACAAAACAAAACTGATGGCACTACTGCTAACTTTTTCAGTCTGTTTCCCTGATCACGATCCTGCCAGCCGGGGGATGATGGGTCAAGAGGCAAGGAGGGACATATCCTACTCAGCAGTAAGAAAGCCACAAAAAATCTGCAGTGCCCTGTACTGGTAAGTATTGGTAAGTATATCAGTAGAGGGGCTATTTTACTAAAAAATTAACTTTAAGGTAATTTGTAGTAATTATATTATAATTTTTTTTGTAATTCTTAAATGTTAAAAAAAAAACCTTTACATTTAGCCCATTTTCTAGCGCAATAATACCCTCCAGGGGTGGTGGTATAGACAATACCGGACCTTCCAAGGGCTATAAGGCCCTCCGTCGGGCCTCATTATGCCCCTGGGCGGTTCGGTATTGCCCAATACCGCTCACCCTGTGTGGATTATTGCTTGCATATGTAATTTTGTAATTAGTTAGAAGGCTCTCTAGCAAGTTGAATAAGTTTATTTTTTTAAACATTTTGCCATACGCAAACCAGCATCTGAGCATAATGAGTCATGTCAGCAGATATGTTCCCTGTATTCAGTTGAGGATGCAATGTACACACCAAAGCAGACAGGAACTGCAGGAAACAGAACAAAATACCTAATATAGATAGGCAACAGAACATAATACGAGTTCACAACTACCACTAAATACTTTTGAAAGTTAGTGATGTAAAAACTGCACTACGCTCAAAACTGGCAGCTGTACAATGGCTTCAATGATAGGAACTCACTTCTTGAAAATCTCAACAGGAACCAAAGGGGAGTTGTAACTGCTTCTACACTGGCACAGTTACAGAGCTGGAAATGGTCAGGCACAGGTGAAAACTGAATATATGTGCCTGCAGCTACACAGTCATAATGAAAATATGATGAAAGTACTTGGGGGATGGAACAACAGAAAGGAGGTTTGCTGGCAGACTGAGGGAAATCCAAAAAAGGGATAAATAAAGAATATTAGAAAATAAACGGGAGGAAAACAGATAAAGGTTAGGGGTGAGCAGATTATTCTGAAAATTACACTTGTTAACAGACACAATAACATTACAAAAATGGTAGACAAACTCTGATGGAGCATGAGGAACCAATATAACAAGGTGGAGGGCAAACCGAATAAAATACTGGTGTGCATAGGGAGAGGTATAACAAGCAGAAGGAGGCGGTGCTGATGCACTTTCATGCATCACCTGGAGTTTGGGGCCAGTTCTGGAGACCTCACCTGTGCAAGGACATAGATGGGACTGAAAGGGTTCAGAAAAGGGCAACCAAGATGGTGCATGGGATGCCCTATGAAGAGAGGGGCAGGGAGTTGAATCTATACTCAATGGACACTAGAAGGGAGAGGGATGGACATGACAGAAACATTTAAGTACGTGAAGGGAATTAATAAGGTAAGGGGGGAGCTTAACTACAAGAAAAGTAAGTGCTAGAACTAGGGGTCATAGTCTAAGATTAGAAGAAGGAAGGTTTAGGAGCAATGTGAGGGGGCATTACTTCACAGAGAGGGTGTTGGAGTCGGTGGAGAACAAAATGGTGGCTGGATTCAAAAGAGCATGGGACAGACAAAAGGGGTTGTTCAGTGGACAGAGTGGAAGATCACTGGACAAAAGATACAGGTAGGGAGGGGAGGTAAGGGGCAGACTTGATGAGCCAATAGGGTCCTTTTCTGCCACCAGATTTCTATGATCCTATGATTCTATGAAACAGAGCACCCAGCAGCAGGCCCTCCATCACCACTGTACACCAAGAGACAGCTGCATGTGATGGTGAGAGACAGCTGAATGTGATGGTGAGAGAGCAGGAATTACCATGTAAGCATTGTTCTTCATGATACAGAAACATAGAAATGTAGAATTTGACGGCAGATAAGGACCACTTGGCCCACCTAGTCTGCCCATTTCCCTGCCTAATGGATATGCTGCAGATCCTAGTTAACCAACAGCCTACTTCCTCCTACCCCCACTAGAATTGCCTTATGTCTGTCCCATGCATTCCTGAATTCCCCCACTGTTTTTGACTTCACGACCTCCTCAGGAAGGCTGTTCCATGCATCCACAACCCTCTTTGTGAAAAAATGCTTCCTCACATTACCTCTGAGCCATCCTCCCTCTGTCTTTAAATTGTGCCCCCTTGTTCTTACACACTTTTTGAAAGATGCTACCCTCTTGGACTTTGTTGCTTCCTTGAGGCACTTGAAAGTTTCCATCATGTCCCCTTCTCCCTCCTTTCTTCAAGGGTATACATATTAAACTTCTTTAGTCTCTGCATATGTATTATGGTGCAGACCTGCACACATTTTGGTTCTCCCTCTCTGGACTGCCTCCACCTTGTCTATGTCTTTGCGGAGATGGGGTCTCCAGAACTGCCTGCAGTATTCCATATGGGATCTCACCAACTGTCTGTAAAGAGGGATAACAACTTCCTGTTTTCTACTGGTGATGCCTCTCCCTACACATTCCAGTATCCCCTCAGCCCTCCTTACTGCCTTCTCACACTGTTTGCCCACCTTTAGATCATCTGATATAACTCCTCCAGGTCCTTTTCCATTTTGTTGTCAGTATCTCACCCCCCATTGAGTACTCTTCCCCTAGGTTTTTGTTTCCCAGGTGCATTACTTTGTACATCTTTGCCTTGAATCTAAGTTGCCAAACATTTGACCATTCCTTTAACCTTGCCAAGTCCCTTCTCACCCTTTCCACCCCACCTTGTGCATCAACTCTGTTGCAGATCTTTGAACCGTCTACAAAGAGACATACTTTTCCTTCCAGTCCCTCTGCAATGTCACTTATAAAGACATTAAAAAAGACTGGACCCAGTACTGAACCCTGCTGTTCCCCACTTGTAACCCCCCTTTTTTACTGTAGACTCCGTTTACTATTACCCTCTGCATCCTGTTGTCCAGCCAATGTTTTACCCAGGCTACCACCCTGGGATCCACTCCCAGGCTTGCTAATTTGTTTATTAATCTTTTGTGCTGGACTGTGTCACATGCCTTGCTAAAGTCTAAGTAGGCCATGTCGACAGCCCCACCCTGGTCTACTACTTTGGTCACCCAGTCAAAGAAATCAATTAGATTCATCTAACTTGACTTTCCTGTTGTGAAACCATGCTGCCTTGGGTCCTGTGCCCCACTGGCCTCTATGTACTCAACCGTTCTTTCCTTCAGAAGTGATGCCATAATTTTCCCTACCACTGAGGTCAAACTGACAAGTCTGTAGTTTTCTGCTTCTGTCTTGCTCCCACTTTTGTGAAGGGGAATCACATCTGCCCTCATCCAGTTCTCAGGTATCACATCCTCCCATGATTTGTTAAAAAGGGTAGTCAATTGTGTTACTAGTTCTCCCTTAGTTCTTTTAGAATTCTAGGATGAATCCCATCAAGCCCCATTGCTTTGTCCACCTTCAATTTTAGGAGTTCTTTTCAGAACCCTTTCTTCTGTGAAAGAACTGATATTGGCCCCCTATCCAGAGTGCTTCTATTGACTGGATTAGGTACCTCCTGCGCCTCTCTTCCTTTGTGAATACTGAGCAGAAGTATTCATTCAGTATCCCTGCTTTTTCACTGTCCCTCTCTGCCCACCCACCCTCCTCTTTATTCAGCCTCAGTATCCCTCCCTTTGTCTTTATTTGCTCCCTAATGTACCTATAAAAGGTTTTAACAAACTCAAGGTGCTGTGTCGGCATGTGGTGTGAAAGCAAAACAAAATGGTTATATTTAATGCACGCTGAAAATAGAGTTAAAAATCTACGTTTCAACCTTTCTACTTCAGGATATAGCTAAAAGAGAAAAAAAACAAAGTTAGTGTAGGGGAGGTAAAATAAGGGATATATATGTGGGGAAAGAGAAAAGGGGAGGCTCAGGGAGAAGAAGTGATAAATGGCAAGATTAAGAGAGAATCTGAGAAACAAAAAGATGATGATGGGAAAGATAAAGCATAATAGGAGTGAAAGAGCTAGAGAAGTCCCCAGGTGAGGACTAATCAACAGGGCCTAGTAAGAAGGCTGAAAGGTGAAAAATGTGGGGGAAGGAGACAGAGATGGAAACTTACAGTGAAAATGAAAAAGAAATTAAATGTGAATAAATACAAACAGACTTAAGGGAAAACAAGGGGTGGCTGAAAGATGTTAGTAGAAAATAAGTCTATCATTTAAACTAGAGGGCTGCTGGGAGCCAAGGTGGATGATCAGCTTGGCTTCCATGTTTTTTCTATGGTCCGAATTCCAGAAGCCCTGTTGAAGGACACAAACAGAAAGTTCATTGACACTGTGGTCCCTGGAGATAAAGTGGGATACCATGAGTTTAGCAGCGTCTCCATTCCTGAGTGCTCTGTAATGTTCCCTGAAATGGTCAGCAAGGTGTCTACCAGTCTCTCCAATGTAAATAATTACACACTTCCTGCAAAGATTACAATACACCACATTAGTGGAGGTGCATGTGAACTCCTTGGGGATGTGAAAAACACCTGTAAGCCCCCAAATTTCAGTCACACTAGAAACAAATTTGCAGATGTAGCAGCGAGTTCTGTTGCAAGGTTTGGTATGTGGTAGGAGGAACTGTTAAGAGTAGGTAGGCTGCTTTTAACCAGGAAATTCTGCAGATTGGGTGGCTGCAGTGTAGGAGGCAATAGGTGGTTCTGTAAAGGAAGCACCAATGTTGGGGTCAGTTTGCAAAACAGAAAAGTTACTAGTGCTGATCCTGTGAAGGGAAGGTGTAGTCTGATGGAAAGGAAACACTAGTGGAATTTGCCATTGTTCTTGCATGACAGAATCCTTCCTGTGGGGGGTCAAGGTTATGGGACATGATACTGACCCGGGAGAGTGCTCTGTCCACTGTGCTTTTAGGGTATCCCCTGTTGATAAAAAAAACTATGCATTATTTGGGCCTGCTCAGCAAAATCATCCTCTTCGCTGCATAACCTGCGAAGTCTAAGAAACTGTGAATAAGGTAGGCCATTCTTGACATATTTAAGATGGAAGGAGTTGTGGAGGAGAAAACTGTGAGAGTCAATGGGTTTGTAATAAACTGATGTCTTCAGACCAGTGTTCTATACTGACTGTTGGATATCCAGAAAAGGCAGTGTAGATGAGGATACTTCGACAGTGTATTGAAGGGAAGGATGGACCATGGTAAACTTGTCGAGAAAGACTTGGAGGGTCTCCCTGGAGCAGGAGGTGACTCCCACACAGTCATCTATGCAATCTTTGTAGAGTTCAGGCACAGTGAATGAGATAAAAAAGTGTTCCTCCCAAAACCCGCAAACAGATTAGCAAAGCTGGTACCCATCTTGGTTCCCATGGAAACTCCACTGACCTTCTGGAAAAAACTATTATTAAAAGAAAAAGCACTGAGTTTAAGAACAAGTTCTGCCAGACGAGTTAGTGTATGTGTGTGTGGGTGGCTGCTGGACTTTCTGCTTATTCAGGAAATGCTGCAAAACTGTCAGACCATCATCATGAGGGATCACTGTGTAAAGAGATTTGAAGTCCATGGTGAAGATGACCTGATGAGAGCCATTGAATCTGAACCTGTCAAATAACCAGAGAGCATGGTTAGTGTCTTTAACATAGGAGGGCAGAGACTCAATGAGGGGTCTCATGAGGCTGTCCAGAGATGTGGGATGTGGGACAGGAGCAGGCAGACACAGCAGGATGACCAGGGTTACCTGTTTTGTGGATTTTGGGAAGGAGATAAAACCTAAATGTCCTGGGATGCTGAACTATGAGTCTCTTAGCAGAAGCAGGGAGCTCTTTGTTTTCAATAGCAGAGGTGATTGCGGTGGTGACCTCAGTCTGATAGTCAGCAGTGGAGTCCTGTGAAAGAAAAGAATAAAATCTGGTGTTGGAGAGTTGCTGTGTGGCTTCAGTGACGTATAGCTCCTTTTGCCAGACCACAACAGCACCTCCCTGCACCCCCCTTCTTAACCGAGTTGGCTATCTTTTCCTCAGTTTGAGCCTTTGCTATTCTGACCGCCTTCCCCGCTTCCTTCTGCTTTAACTGGTACAGTTCTCTATCCTGCTCCTTCTGTGTTTCTTTATACTTCCTGAATGCTATCTTTTTCTCCCTAACCTACCCACCACCTCTTTGAGAACCATAGAGGTTTTTTATTTCATTTTGATTTGTTTATTTGCATCGCACAAAGGCTTGTTGCCTCTGTGATGGCAGATTTGATGTTTCCTCATTGTTGTTCCACCCCTCCTTCTTGTCTGTTTGCTAGTGCTTTTCTGAGGCACTCTCCCATTTTGACAAAATCTACCTTCCTGAAATCCAGTACCTTCACTTTTGTATGGCTTGACTCTACAGCTGAGTTTATCGTGAACTACACTGTTTGGTGGCCACTTGTTCCCAGATGACTACCCACTTCTAGATCTGAGATCCTATCTCTGTCCCCATTTGAGAGTACCAGGTCTAAGATTGCTCCCTCCCGAGTGGGTTCCAACACTAGCTGTCTGAGGCATGCCCCCTGTAGAGCACTGAGAATGGCTCTGCTCTTGGATGTGGCTGCAGCAACAGTGCTCCAGTTAACATCTGACATATTCAGGTCCCCCATCAGCAATATCTCCCCTTTCTCTGCCATCCTAAGGTTGCTTTCTATCATTTCCTTGTCCATTTCTCCTGAGATGGGGTCTATATAAGCCTTGTGTGGATTATGGTGCCATTTCCAGTCTCCTGGGTGACCCACAGTGCCTCTCTCCTCCCTGTTATCCCTTTAGTTCCGTTGCTTTTATCTCTTCCCTTACATAGAGAGATACTCCTCCTCCTCCTTTTCTATCCTCCCTGTCCCTCCTATAGATTGTGTACCCTGGTGTATGTTCACATCCCAGTCATGGTTCTCTGTGTTCCATGTTAAAATAGAAACATAGAAACATAGAATTTGATGGCAGATAAGGACCGCTTGGCCCATTCAGTCTGCCCATTTCCCTACCTAATGGATTAGTTACAGATCCTAGTTAACCAGCAGCCTACTTCTTTCTACCCCCACTTCCTAGAATTGCCTTATGACTGTCGAATGCATGCTTGAATTCAACCACTGTTTTTGACTCCACAACCTCCTCCAGAAGGCCGTCCCATGCATCCACAACCCTCTCTGTGAAAAAATACTTCCTTACATTACCGCTGTGCTGCCCCCTATCTTCAAATTGTGCCCCCTTGTTCTTACACGCCTGTTTTTTTGAAAGATGTCTACCCTGTTGGACTTTGATGATTCCCTTGAGGTACTTGAAAGTTTCCATCATGTTCCCCTCCTCTCCCTCCTTTCCTCGAGGCTATACATATTAAGTTCCTTTAGTCTCTCTTCATATGTCTTCTGGTGCAGACCCTGCACCATTTTAGTTGCCCTCCTCCGGACAGCTTCCATCTTATCTATATTCTTGCGGAGACTGGGTCTCCAGAACTGCACACAGTACTCCAGATGGGGTCTCACCAGCTGTCTGTACAGACGGATAACAAATTCCTATTTTCTACTGGTGATGCCTCTCCCCTATGCATCCCAGTATCCCCCCAGCCCTCCTTACTGCCCTCTCACATTGCTTGCCCACCTTAAAATCATCTGATATGACTACCCCCAGGTCCCTTTACATTTTTGCTGTTGTTAGTATCTCACCCCCCATTGTGTACTGTTCCCCTGGGTTTTTGTTTCCCAGGTGCATTACATTACACTTCTTAGCATTAAATCTAAACTGCCATACATTTGACCATTCCTCTAACCTTGCCAAGTCCCTTCTCATCCTTTTCACCCCACCCTGTGCATCAACTCTGTTGCAGATCTTTGTGTCATCTGCAAAGAGACATACTTTTCCTTCCAGTCCCTCTGCAATGTCGCTTATAAAGACATTGAAGAGGAATGGTCCTAATACTGAACCCTGCAGTACCCCACTAGTAACCCCCCCCTTTCTTCAGAGTGGACTCCATTTACTATTACCCTTTGTGTCCTATTCTCCAGCTAATTCTTTACCCAGGCTATCATCTTGGGACCCACTCCCAGGCTGGCTAACTTGTATATTAATCTTTTGTGTGGGACTGAGTCAAATGCCTTGCTAAAGTCTAGGTAGGCCATGTTCACAGCCCCTCCCTGATCTACTACTTTGGTCACCCAGTCAAAAAAATCTATTTGATTCATCTGGCATGACCTTCCCACTGTGAATTCATGCTGCCTTGGGTCCTGTGCCCCTCTGGCCTCTAGGCACTCGACAATTCTTTCCTTCAGAAGTGATTCCATCATTTTCCCTATCACTGAGGTTAAACTAACAGGTATGTAGTTTCCTGCTTCTGCCCTGCTCCCACTTTTGTGAAGGGAATCCGTCTGCCCTCCTCCAGTCCTCAGGCACCATCCCATCCTCCCATGATTTGTTAAAGAGGGTAGTCAGTGGTGTCACTAGTTCTACTCTTAGTTATTTTAGAATTCTGGGATGAATCCAATCAGGCCCCATTGCTTTGTCCACCTTCAGTTTTAAGAGTTTTTTCAGAACCCTTTCTTCTGCAAATGGGCTGGTATCAACTTCTGTATCCAGAGTGTTTCTATTGTTTGTTTTAGGTACCTCCCCCCTCTTCATTTGTAAATACTGAGCAAAAATATTTGTTTAGTATCTCTGCCTTTTCATCGTCATGTTCTTACCCCTCCCTTTATTAAACCTCACTATCCCTCTCTTGGTCTTCCTTCACTCCCTGATGTACCTAAAAAAGGTTTTATTCCCTTTCTTAAATGAGGTGGCTATCTTTTCCTCAGTTCGGGCCTTTGCTGTTCTGACTGTCTTCCCAGCTTCCTTTTGCTTTAACTGATACAATCCTCTGTCCTGCTCCTTCTGTGATTCCTTGTACTTTCTGAATGCTTTCTTTTTCTCTTGAACCTTCACTGCCACCTCCTTTGAGAACCATAGTGGTTTCTTACATCATTTTATTTTGTTTATTTGCTTCACACAAAGACTTGTTTATTTATTTATTTATTTATTTATTTATTTATCAAGTCCAGGATTACAAATACCTTTGAGCCATGGCTCTTTTACAAAGGTTCCACATCTGAGAAATACAAATTATGGGGAACATCAAGACAGGCATTACAAAAATGTGGACTTTGCAAACCGAGTACAGATTAATACAGTTCAAGGGTAGCATTGTAACAAGGCAGCCAGCAGCATTTGTCAGAGAAAATAGACAACAGATAAGAAGTGCCAGAGTCATAGGGAGAGGGAAGAGGGTGGGGGGGAGAAGGAATGTAGGAAGGGTGGCGAGAGGGTGAAAAGTGCAGCACTGGGTATACCAAGATGTGAAGGTAGAATCCAGTGAGGATGGGAGGGGAGACAACTAGAGCAGAAAGAGAAGTGGAGAAACAAGGTTAAGTTGGGCAGTCACAGGAGCTGTTGGTAGTGAGATAGTCCCGGAGCCTAGTTTTAAACATACCAATAGTTGGGGCAGAGGAGATGGTTGGGCTGAGGCCACTGAACCAGAGTGGTGCTCAATAAGCAAAAGAGCGTTGTCCCTGTGAAGTGTGACAGTGGGGGACTTTCAGTAGCTGTAGCATGGATCTCCTAAGGCACCATTTGTTAATTCGGTGTTGTAACAGAGTTGAGACCCCAGAAGGTGCAAGACCAAGGTAGATTTTTTTGACCATGGAGCAGGTGAGAAACTTTATGTGGTTTGATAGTTGGAGCCAACCCGTCTGAGTGTACAGGTCACATGTGTGGGTGAGACGGTGAGCACCAGTGATGAGCCAACATGCTTTATTTAAGGCAGTTGAGAGGCGTCTAAGGGTTGTGGTTGTGGCCGAGCTATAAATGATGAGACCATAGTCCATTACAGAGATCACAGAGCTCAGGACTGCAACCTTCAAAGCTTCTGTGGAGGTGTGGTCTGTGTTTGTAGAGGAGACCAAGCCATGTATTAGCAGCTCTAGCTACATTATCTACATGAAGTCCATAGGAGAGATTAGAGTCAAGCTGTATCCCTAAGTATTTGAAGGACACCACCTGATCTAGAGTGTTCCCCTGGGTGGTGGAGATAGCCAAGTGGTGTAGCTTGTGTGGGTTACGAGAGCTGCAGAAGAGCATAGATTTGGTTTTCTTGTCATTGAGGACCAGTTTATGATTAAGAAACCATGTCTCTACAGAACTGAAACCAAGTTGAAGGTTGTGTTGAAGAGTTGCAGGATCTTTGTGAGTGGAGAATACAGCAGCATCATCGGCATATAGTATAATCTGCTCAAAGCAGTGGTAAGGGAGGGAGTTTAAGAAAAGGCTAAAAAGGAGGGGTCCCAGTATGGATCCCTGTGTGTTATCTCCATTTGAGAGAACCAGGTCTAACATTGCTCCCTCTCGAGTGGGTTCCAGTACTCTTCCATCAAGGCCACCAGTTCAGGGAGCTTGTTACCTAGACTACAGGCATTGGTACTCATTACCCTCCATTTTTTGATGGCCTCACCCCTTTTTGCCCCATCCCTGTCCTTACTGCATTTGTCTTTTTCTCAATTTACCGTGCCCCTCTCCCTATTGACTTCTCTATCTTGGTGTTTACCTCACTAACTACTCTTTTTTTGGGGGGGGCTAGGATTTCCCTTCTTCTTTTCAGTGCCTCCCCCCTTGGCTAGTTTAAGTGCTTGCCAATGAAGCATTTAAACCTTTTACCTAGAATCCTGGTTCCCCTCCTGGACAGATACAGACCATCATGCCTGTAGAGGCCTGCATCCCTCCAGGTGGACCCTCAGTTCCCAATGAAGCCAACATCCCGAGCTCTGCACCAGTTTTTCAACCACTGATTGAATCCCATGGTGCAGAGCACCCTAGCCTCATCCATACCATAGACAGTACCTCAAGAAGGTTACCATGCATGCTACTTGTCTAAGGCCCCTCCCCAACTCCACAACTCCTCCTGCACTGTTCTGATGCCTTTCCCAGCCAGGTCATTTGTTCCTAGGTGGACAATGGCATCCAGCTGTCTCCCCCCGTGCAGTTGTTCCCACAATCCTGAGGATTTGGTCCCTGTCCCTCCAAGCCATGGCACCAGGCAAGCACCTTACCTCCCTCTCCCCTTCCCCCAGCTCTACCCTCCTAACAATGGAGTCCCCCACCAGGACTTGTTTCCTTCCCCAGTGGGGTCCCATGCCACCCTCCTGTGGGTGTCCTTTGTGGAGGTTCCTAGCATTCTTCTTGTTCTCCACTGTGGGTGCCACCATAGAGGAACCACACACTTATTTATTTTTATATATATAATTTCTTTTTCTCCTGACTTTCCTACTGCCTCCATGCCCTTACAGCTCCTAATCTTCCTGTTCTGGGACAGTAAGTTCCTATATTCCTCAGTAGTCTTCTTCTTACTTGCTCAGAGTAAAACCTCCAGCAGCTTGGGGGGATGGAGAACTACCCTTTTCCTTCTAGGATGGTAAGTCTTTTGTGCCTCTGTGGTCACTCCCTTCCTGCTCCCAAACAGGAAGTTCCTGTTGTCAGTCAAATCCTGTGCCTATAAAAGTTGCACCAGCTAAAGGAAGGGTGGTGGAGGGGATGAATGGAGGGCAATATAGTCCCAGTAAAGTTCTAACAGCAGCTCCTTCCTCTTGCTGTTCTCTGCCACAAGCTATCTAGGTCAGTTTTTAAATGCAAACGCCTGGCTTCCTTCTCTCTAAGCTACTCCATAATCCAAGCCAAGCCGAGTCTTTCATGGCCAGATCGGTTTCTGCTCGGATCTTCTGAGCTACTGGATATTAGGGGTGGTTAGTATTACGGCAAATCCAAACTGAACCGCCCTAATATGGAGACATACATGGAGCCCTGCATTGCAGTGCAGTGTAGAGTAGGGCGACAGTTGTATCCAAAGTGTGTATAGGGGTATTATGGGAAAAGACACCCACCGCAACTTAGACCACCACAGAAGTTCTGGAGATGTTTACAGTGGCTCCTTTTCCTTAATACCAATGAGTGAAGTTCATGTCTAAAAAGAAATAAAATTCACAGTGCCTCTAACGAGAGAAAATTTGTAATGTGCTAGCTGAAAATTAAGTACAACCCCCAGGGTGCTATACCTCCCAAAAGTAGTCACAGCCAGACTAATCGCACTTCACAGATTTCAATTATGCCTTCCCCCTTCCCAGTTAATGGCATTGACAGCAGAATTTATTTATTTATTTAGATTTTGGTGACCAGATAAGCCCTCTGAGACCAGAGATCCCTTTTTCAGGGGCGACCCGTCGTTGAGTACACCAACCACTTTACTTTAGGTGAGGATTCTAGTGGAATACAATATCTCAGTTTCAGAGTACATACATTGTCAGAACAACAGAAGAACAGTCTATAACAATAAAATGTTTGAAAAAACAAAATGGGATTATTTTATACACTGACCCATGAGAGGGTGTGCCAGGAAAAGGGTTAGCATTCACACTGGGCTCCATTTACCTGCCCTAAATAGGTGAGGCAAGAGCTACCCTCGGAATCCCAGACTGTTCATTACTTAGGTCCTATGAGGACATGGCATAGTGGTTTGCACCTTGGTTGCTGTTAAGAAGACCAAGCAAGGCCCAGTCCATTCTCATCCCATTTTAGATATGCTGTTGTCAACACTGCTGTGTCTACCTTCCTATACTAGAGGTAGTTATGCCTTCCTACCTGGCAACAGAACTTTACTTGACTCAGCTAGGAGCTCCTGCCTGGCAGTCCGGGGGGCACAGTGTTAAAATGTTGCAGGCTGACTGTAGCTGCTAGGGTTGGTTGCCGCCATTGCATTAAACAAACTAACATCCCTCCAGAGGCCTTGCTGTTTCTTGAATCATAGAATCATAGAAGGCTGTCGGCAGATAAGGACCTCTAGATCCATCTATTCTGCCCGTAACCCCTCCCCCAGAATATTTATTCCATCCCTTTGTGGCTTGCACTCTGCCTGCTAGTCCTATGTGCATGTCCCAGGTCCTTCAGAAGTTCTCCACTGTATCCAACCCCACCACCCACTCCAGCAGCCTATTCCATGGCTGTACCACCCTCTTGGTGAAGAACCTGCCCCGATGTCCCCTCGGAACCTGCCCCTCCTCCATTTTGTGGGTATGTCCCCCTTCTACTACAGAGTTTCATGTTGTCCACGAAAAGACACACCTTCCCGTGCAGACCCTCTGTGATGTCCCCTCTGTATATGTTGAAGTGTATAGATCCCAACACAGACCCCTGTGTAACCCTACTTGTCACTCTTTCCTCCTTTGAGTACATCCCATTAACTTTGACCCTCTGAGTCCTCCCCACCAACTGATGTCCCACCCAACTAGTGAGCTTGCTTCCCATGCCCAAGCTTTTCACCTTGCCTACGAGTATCCCATGGGGGACAGTGTCAAACACCTTTCTGAAGTCCAGGTAGGCCACATCCACCGCCCTCCTTGGTCCCATATCTCTGTCACCCTGTTGAAGAATTCATTCAGGATAGCCTGGCATGACCTGCCACCCATGAATCCATGCTGCTGGTCATTCAGTAGGCCTCCTCCTCAAGATGCTTAACCAGTCTTTCCCTAATCAGTGCCTCCATCAGCTTGCTGACCACTGAGGTCAGGCTTATTGGGTGGTAGTTCTCTGGCTTTTCCCTTCTGTCCCCCTTATGCAGTGGTACCACCTCAGCCTTTTTCTAGTCCTCTGGAACTCTTCCCTCTTGCAGTGACAGGTTAGCAGTGTCAGTGGCTCAGTAGGTAGCACACTCGCCTCTGAGGCTGAGAGATCAGAGGGCTGTGGGTTCAGTTCCCACATCTGGCACTTGGGTTAATATCCAGTACTGACACTGTAGTGCAGCATGAGGGTGCTGCACTCTGAGGTGCCGCTTCAGATGAGATGTTAAACCAAGGTCCCATCTGCCTGGATTGGTGGTAGTTCAGGTGGATGTTAAAGATCCCATGGCACTTATCGAAAAGAGTAGGGGAATTTTATTGAGAAATTTGGAATTCATTACAGAAAAAAGAATCAAACAATACAACAAACAGAAAAGATCAGAGAAGAAAAACAATACCAATCAAAACATACAGATACAGAAGTTACAAAATAAAAGGGAGAATCCCCTCAAATGACCGTAAAAAGATCACAGTTAGACCATAAATGAAAAAACTGAGGTCCTGCAAAATGGTTAAAATCTTGTAATTTAACGATACGAATAGCAGTTCTAATATTATCAATTACTTCAGATACTGGAATCAATTTTTGATGCAAAACCAGCATACATCTGGCCTGCCATAAGTAATAACTAATTAAAGAAAAAACAATAAATAAAGTATCTTCATGATACTTTTGACATAACGCACCCCACATTACAAAACATAATTTGAGCATAAGATAAATGTAATAGCATTGGTTCAGACCATTAGCCAGCTAACATAGTCCAAAAGGAAACAGCAAAGGACACTCTAAAAAAGGTGTTGTTGGGTTTCAAGAGTAACAGAACAACCCATCCTGGGCAGTATCGTATGCCTAAAGGTTTGTGCTTATGATTGCCTTTAACACTCAGACGCCCATAATTACCTAACCAAACTACATCCCACACATAGGAGGGTAGACGGGATTACAGAGTTGTTGAAGAATCCAATCAACCCGATGTGAGGGACAAAACAGTAGAACCACCCTATCCTGTGCATCTTTCCTCCAAATGGTGTCATAGAGAAGTATTCTAGATAAAATACAAAAATCCTGGGACGAATCCCAAGATAGAGCCACCTTAATAGCTTCTTTCCCATATAGTGGAACATCAGAAAATTGAAAAACCAACCCTTTTTTTTCCCAAATCCCAACTGGGAAGGCAAGGCACTAAGTAGTGCAACAACAAGGGTTTCCATATCACCATCCCTGGTTTTAAAGCTTTCCCAAAATTAGCGTTAAAAAATATACTGTAAAAAAAAAGCCACGGGGTTGATCATCCCAACCCCTCCCTCCTTATATGGTCTATAGGTTATACTCCTTTTCACCAGGTTCAATCTAGACCCCCACAACCCATGAAAAAAAATCCTATACAATCTAGAAAAGCAACCCATGGGAGGAGGAAATACGTAACAAAGATATAAAAAAATGGGGAGCACCAAAGTTTTAAGCAACATAACACGTTTTTTCTTACCAATCAGATACTGTTTCCATCCAGAAATCAAACCCTCCGCCTTTCCTAAGGCTAATTGCCAATTATAATTATGTACATTATCAGTCCCCAAAAAAAAACCCAAGTACTTAAACGGGCAATTATCAATCAATATCCCAGCATACTGACCCGATTGTGGAAAATTTGGGTGTCCAATAGGAACCCCAATACTTTTACCAAAATTAATTTGGGATCCTGAAACCAAGGAGTAAGTATTGAGAACTTGTAACACAACCGTTTCCACAGTATCAATATCCACGGTCAAAACCAAATCATCTGCATAAGCTAAGATTTTAACCGGATCCAATGAAGGGGCAACCCCCAACCCCAAAATATGAGGACAAATGGAAATTGCCCAAATCAATGTATCTATACAAACGTTATAAAGGAGGGGGCTTAATGGGCAGCCTTGTTGAACCCCTCTAACCATAGTGACTGGATTACCCAACCAACCATTCACATTTGGAATGAGGTAGCCTCAGTATACAGAGCTTTAATCCACAAGAGAAACTGACAAGGAATCCCAAAAGCACATAACACCAAAATAAGAAATCATGAGACCCTATCAAAAGCCTCTCTTGATCTAACCCCAACACCCAACCAGAGACCCTACCTTTCTCTCCCAGAGCAAATAATTTATGTAACAGAATTAAATTATCATTTTGGCTCCTCCCGGGGATACCACAAGTCTGAGCGGACTAAGAAATGGTGCAATTTTTAAAAGCTTGGCCAACAAAATTTTTGCCAAGATTTTATAATCAACATTTAATTAACTCAAAGGCCTTCAATTTTGTAATTCAGCACGATCACCCATTTTTTTTAAAAATGAGAACTAAAATGGCTTCCTTCATGGACTTAGTTACTGAAGCAGTGGTCAGCATATTATTAAATAATAAAGTCAGGGCAGGAACCAAATCCTCTTTAAACGTTTGAAAAAAACAAGCAGTAAGGCCATCTGATCCCGGTGTGGAATTAACATTGAGACTGTCAACGGCAGCCACCTCTGTGGCTAAAATATCACCAGACAACATATCCTGCCCTCTAAAGTAAGTGGTGGAAGGTGTAGGGAGTCTAAGAAGGGTTTAGCTGAGTCACAACTCAGAGAATTACCCAACATGGAAAGGACATGTTGTTCCACCACCTGAACCATTGCCCTGGATCTGATACCAGAACACCACTGGGTGACCTGAGTTCCTGAACAAACTTAGAGTCCACCGCCCTTATAGTCTTTGAACGATTAAGCCCACTTTTGGTCACCTGCATACCAATTCGTGCCTCCTGCCCCAATGAACTAGCCCTATCATATTGCAGGGATTTCATTTGAACAAATCACTGCAATCTGAGCACTATAATCATAATCTGTAGTATCTGATAAGGAAATTAGATGCTGCAATTGTTGCCGTAGTACTAAATATGATAAGTAAGTTGCAGTATGTTTTGCAGCAGCTTGTCCCTGAAAAATCTGCCACCATCTGTTTTTAGAGTCATCCCACCACTCACAAGGGACTTCATAAATGTCTGCCACCAAAAGTCTGGCTGCCCATTCCCTCCTCCATAGTTTTTGTAGGCTATGATCCTCTAACAAGGAATCATTAAGCCACCACCTATTTTTTTTACACCTTGGAGTATTCTACCAAGAGCACGTCACCTTGACTGCTGCATGATCTGAGAACTCCACCCCCAGAGTATTACATGATAAAATCCATAATACTTTAGATAAAAAAAATGAAATCAATACGAGTCCACAATGGCCCTTTAAAAAAAGTAAATCCCCCAGACACATGACATGATCTATAGGCATCTACCAACTGAGCAGTTGTAATCACCTCTTTTAAAGCGACCGAATCGCAAAATAATTTTGTGGTCTGTAACCCTCTATCCTTCTGATGCAACCCACAATTAAAGTCACCAACCCACAAAATTAATCTAGAGGAATGCAAGTAAGGCCAAATTAAATGAAAAAGCGAAACCCTCTGTGCTGTAGATTGAGGGGCATAAACACCAATAATCCGAAATCTTTCACCACAATAGGAAAAATCTAACAATAAAGCACGACTGGGCTGAATATCAACCAACCGTGACACCCGGAAATCAGAGTTGGAGAATAAAATCCTCACACTGTCACATTTGTCAGTACCTGAAGACCAAAAAGATGGACCTGAAGTCCATGCCCGGGATGCTTGTTGAAGCTCACGGTTAGATTTTAATCTGGTATCCACAAAACAGATTATATCACAGGTGAAATCTTGTAAGGTTAAAAAAAAAAACCAAGCTTTCTAGGTCCTTTAATACTGTTAACATTTAATGTACACACAGATAAAGTTTCCATCATTAGGTACCTATGGGTGACTTACTTCTCTGACTTTGTCCTTTTTGTAATGGGGTCCAAATCCCCCCCTCCCTCAGTGTCCGTACAAGATCGGATAGAAGAACTATGTGTATCCTCCCCCCCGGATTCTCTATCGGAGACGTCTGTAGCTAAGACAGCAAATTTATTTCCAGACCTCCATGTATTTCCTCTCACATTTTGACCTCGACCCAACACAGCCAAACCTTTTCTTGTTCTTTTATGGGGTATTTGAACAAAGCCAGCCACCTCTGTACCAGACACCATGTTTACTGGGGGTGGGGCATGGTGATAACGACCACTACTGTATCTTCCGAACCAAGCACCTCAGGGACGGAAATGTCTTTAACACCCTTAGTCTGATCTATCTCCACAGGTGGAGGATAGACCCTTGTTTCCTCAACACTAGTGTCCTTAGACTTTTCAGGGAGTTCCCCAGATCCAGAGGTAGATGTTTTTTGAGTCTTAACCCGAGCTGCAATAATTTTATCCTGTGCCTGTTGAGCCAAGAAAATCAAGCCACATGTGATGGGCAATCGTCCCTTATTATGGGATGCCCAAGGGCAGTGTCCATATGCATGCCCAGTTCGCTCACACAAATTACACTTAAAAAGGTTAAGACGGGCACTAGAAGCATGTCCAAAATCAAACAATGACTACATTTTGTAGTGTCACAAGTTGAGCTAAAATGAGCTCTGGAGCCACATTTAAAACAAGATTTGGGCTGTCCCATAAAAATGAGACCTTTGTCTTTTTCCCAGATAAAAAAAACTCGGTAGGTGACTAGGCCCATTATTAGTGGAATACAATTTGACACGAATCCTCCATCCCCCATCCCATATTTGTTCACTATCTAATGTAGGTGTAGGTTTATTAAGCACCTCACAGCGTTGTCTTAACCAAAATAAAATCTCTTCAATGTGAACTCCTTCATTTTTAAACATTACAGTGATATTTTTAACAGCAGGCTTTGTTAAAGGAATTGCATGAAAGGGAGGCCACGTAGGAGAGGCCTGACAAGCAGCATATTGTGCCCCAAATCGATTTAAACTGAAAACTTGTTTGAAACTAACATCAAAATTATGATTCCCCAAACTAATAAGGGCAAATATCTCAGAAGAAAGGAATTTCATGGATCCTTTAAGTAGTGTTTTCACCACATAGAGCCGAGTAGGAGGATCCACCAACCCACCTTTATATAATAGGTAAACTGCATTCCTTCTCGGAGCTGGTTCTCCTTTAGATGAAAACAAATCAGCCAGCTTAAAGCCAACCGGTCTATCAGGATCCTCATCCTGAGATTCTAGTAACTGAGGGGCAGGTCCCATCCTAAGTGGACCCTCTGTTTCTAAGGGCACAGAAAGGGCAGTGACAGGGGGACCAAGCACATTAGGAGTGACCTGTAAATAAGTAGAAACATTCTCAACCTGAGCAGGCTCAACAAATGTTGATGCAGAATCATCAATACCTGACACTTGCTTAACACAATCAGTAATATCCCCTTGAGGATCATTAGAGCTCATAACTTTAGAATTTGCCACAGACTCTCCAGCATTGTGTAGCATATTTAGGTAAGTGGGGTCTTGAGAATCAGGAGTCCAAACCCCTCCATCATCCAGTTCCCAACCAGCCCCCTTCAGAGCTTTTTCCTTAGACCAAGAAGCCCCCTGTCCAAAAAAAAGAGTCAAGGTATCCTTAGAAGCCTTAGAGATGCACCCTTTGAAAGTTCCACAGTACCTTGTTTACTCCATCCAGGAGTTTGTGAAGTTGGGGAGAAAAAAACCTCTGGACCCTCAGTCCTAGTCGAAAATGCAGCTTTTGTTGTTCCAGGCAGCATACCCCAAGCAGAAGAAGCATCGCAGCCACTAGAAGACTGTGGTTGTAAAGTAGAAACAGGTAAATCCTGCTGGGGCTGTGGGCCTTAGGAACCTCTCAGTAAACTGCCAGCCCCAGCTCAGCTTCCGGATCGGTTGCGTAAGCTTGCAAGTGATGCCGACCTAACTGCATCATGCTGGGTCTTACCAGACCAGTGTGAAGATTATCTTTAGGAGGCCCGAGAACTGCCTTCGGAATTGCAGCAATCTCAACATCCACCACAGCGAGTTCTTGTAGCAAAGCCGTCGCTTTGCATTCAATCTGGTTTGCAAAGTATACTCTTCTTTAGGACCAACCTCCGTTGGCCCACGGCCTGAATCACCTCCATACACTCCTCAGCTTCGTGATAGTCGCCATTATGACGTCTCACAAAACAACACACTCTTCCTCCACAGCCCTGAGAATAGAAGCACAGGGGAGGTCTGCTCCTCTGCACTCACGACATCCAACTCTGGCTCTGACTCCTCCATACTGACAGCAGCCAGTAGGGGAATTTCTCCAGTGTCCTGGCCAAATTTCCCTCATTCACTAAAAATACCACCAACAGCTTAATCTGGTTCAAGGTCAGTTGGCATTCATCTGTATCCCACTCCCCTGGGTTGTGCCTGAAAATAGGCAGGATTTGTCTAGCGCACTTACCTGGTCAACAAAAACTAAATAAATAAATAGCCTCGTGACTGATGCTGCCAATTCTTGTTTCAGTTCTTTAAGTACCCTTGGGCGAATCCCGTCTGGCCCCATCGCCTTGTCGGTCCGCAGCTTGCTCAGTTCCTCCAGCACTCTAGTTTCAGTGAAGGGACTGGAGTCCATCTCCCTACCCGTCCTACCCCTACTTTCTAATTTAGGCTCCCCCCTCCCTCCTCCACTGTAAAGACTGATGCAAAGTATCTGTTTAAGACATAGGCTTTTTCTAAGTCTTCCTCCACCAGTGCCCCTCTTCCTTTGAGCCTCACTATCCTCTTCCCTTTTGCCTATCACTTACATATCTAAAGAACCTCTTGTCCCATCTCTTAACCCCCTTGCTTTACATTCCTCTATTTCAACCTTAGCCTCTTTATCACCTTCCTTGCTTCCCTCAGTTTATCCCTGTACACCCCGTCTACCTCCCTTTGTGTCACCTTATAGCTCCTGAATACCTTCCTCTTCTAACTGACTGTTTTCCTCACTTCAGTAGTGAAACAAAGTAGTTTTCTACCCTCTTTCTCAACATCCTAAAGCAAAGCCCTGTCACTTTCTGTAGTCCTCTTTTAATATCCCCCAAAGCTCCTTCACGCCTTTGGGACTTCCCCTCCAGTTCCTCCTGTACCATTGCTCCCATCTTCTCAAAGTCTGCCTTGCTAAAGTCAAGCACCCTAATGTTTGAGTTGTCTTTGCCTGACCCTTGTTGATCCTAAATTTCACCACCCTATGGTCACTGTCACCCAAATTTTCCCTGAACCCCACCCCGCTACACTGTGCCCATTTGTCAGAATCAGGTCCAGTATGGCTCTCCCTCTAGTAGGTTCCATCACCAGTTGGCTGATGAATGCTTCCTGCAAGGCTTTCAGCACCCCCTCGCTCCTAACTGTGGCTGCTGCCGGTGTGACCCAGTCTATGTCAGGTAGATTTAGGTCTCCCAGTGCCACGATTTCCCCTCTGTTGGTCATGTTCTGTATCTCATTAAACATCTGTTTGTCAAACTCCTCCTCTTGATTTGGTGGTCTGTAGACCACACCTACCTTCAATGATTTCTCCCCTGCTCTGCTTAAGGACACCCATAGGGTCTCCACAAATCCATCCCCCCTTCTGGACAACAATGCCTTTTATACCTTCTTTTTCATAAAGGGATACCCCCCCTTTTTCTATCCTGTCTCTCCTGTACAGAATGTACCCTGGCATGTCCACTTCCCAGCTGTGGTTCTCAGTCCACCAGGTCTCCATGACTGCAACCAGGTCCAAGTCATCCTCCGCCACTATCACCTGCAGTTCTCCCATTTTATTACCCAGACTCCTGCCATTGGTCAGCACACCCCTCCACAAGCCCCTCCCTTTCCCATTTTGAATGGTCAGATCAATGTATTTCTAATCCAGCCCAATGGACAACTTGAGAAAACTCTGTAATCCCTTACTGTTCCTTGAAAATGTTGCAAACCCCACTTGTACTCATGGTTTCCATTACAGTGGCTCCACAGGGGCTGCAGGCTTCTGTAACACAAGCCTTTAAGTCATGCCTCAGAGACCTGCTGTGCTGCATCATCAGGCTCTTGGGCCTCTGAGGAAAATGTCTGGTTCAGTCCGTCTGTAGCATTTCAACCAGGTTAATAGAAGGGATTGAAGTTAGTTTCCCACTAGCTACCACTGAATCTACAGCTGTCATCTGTCATTTCTCATGCAAGGTAGCATGCAGTTATCACTTGGTCTCCTTCGGTAATCTAGACATAAGGTATGGGATGATATACTCTGTGCAGACAGCCACAGAACCTGTCTGCTCACTTCAGGATCCCCCATAGATCTAACTCCTGCTCAGCAGCTCAGGTTATATCAGGGAATGATTGCACAGCACCGACTGGACAGTCACATGTCTTCTGAGCCCCTGACTCTTAATCGGGATTTTAAAAAGTGCCATTACACTGTCCCACCTTTTCCCAGAACACCAGCAGCATATGTAGACTGGGAGCTCCATAGATTGGCCATCCCAGGGTCAGCAGGTCCCAAGATGGCAGCCCCCATGGAATTCAACATTTTTCCCCTGATAGCCAGGCATGTCCACAGATTTCTCCAGCTGTCAATCCCCCTTTTCAATCCTGAAGTCCTGGGGGCTGGCACACTTCCTCAGCGATCCCAACTCTGGAAAGTGTGGGTGCACGTGGGCTTGCCAGAGTGGTGTGCAGTCAGGAAGATGATGGGAGCAGAGCTTTCAGGAAATGGATTGAGTGATACAAATCCCAACAGATGCTCTTATTCACATTGATCATTCGCCAGTGATATAGCAACCTCTTAGTAAGCACTCCCTCCCCAGTAGTAACATTCAATAAAAGCTGGGAATCACTCATTATCAGTGTACAGGAAATACTGCATCTGATGGGGGATATCTGAATACATTGACTGTAAAGTGAATGTGAAGCTTGTATTTCAACAAATAACTAACATTAGTTAAAAATCTAATAATTAGTTTTACTGAAACCATGACACTGTTACAGATACAGTGCAGTATACAGTAGCAGTTGGTAGTAGCTTCCCTGTGAGCTTTCTTGTACAAACTCAGATACGCTATCACAGTAATGGGCATGGAGCCATAATGTCGCAGATGAAACTGCGCACATCAAGACCATGTGGCATGATATAGCGTGTGGAAACACCCGACTGTTTTTCTTGTGTTTTGCGAGGGGCTTCACCCCTGCACCCTCCCATGCCACAGAACTATAATAATCAACTCTGAGGGGGTGTGGACACAAGGTCAAGAAATTTAATTGAAAAAAAAAGATTCCCTTGAAGGGAATCAAACCACTCCCCCCTACCCCATCCACTGCTGGGGTCAGATGCTCTAGCCACTCCACCATGTGAGTAGCTCTCTGAGTGCCCAACAAGCAGTGAATACATCCACTTCCTTGTTGCTGGAGAGTGTCAGGGGTAGCAATAGCTATATCACTGTAATCTGTCGCTGTAAACATAACCTCAGTACTAGCAGCGTGGTCTTGCTGTGCGCAGTTTCCTCCACGATATTATGAACCGTAGATGTAATGCACGGCCATGTCTTCAGTTTTCAGCCTGTTCCTTTGTGATTCAATTTCCCTTTTGGAATCATCCCTGGAAATCATAACCTAACCACAGAGTGATGAAGAGTATGCAACAATCAGATCATCGACCGTGGTCCTGATTCTCTCGAGTCTGACAGTTCCAAAAGTTGTTACGGTGAACCTCTCGGTACAGGGTCAGTGCCTTATCGAGGGTGACCATCCCCAAACATATGACAGTTCCAAGGAATACAGCACTAGTAGGCAAAAAAAAACCCACACGGAATCAAGTAATCTGACATGACAGTGCTAACGCGATTTATTGAAACAGCAAGCTCGAACCACAAGCCAATTTCAATGAATTGCATTAGCACTGTTATGGTATTACGGATTCCATACCTTCGACTGGGTGACAAGGGAGGCTGATCAGAGGAGGGCAGTGGATGTGGGCTATCTGGTATTCAGCAAGGTGTTTGACACTGTGCCACATTGAAGGCTATTAAACCAACTGGGAAATATGGGAGGGCAGGACAGTAGTGCAGTGGGTGGGTAATTGGTTGGGTGGCAGGACACAGAGGGTGGTGGTAAATGGCTGTCACTCCACAGAGGGAAGAACGTCCAGTGGGGTTCCACAGGTATCAGTGATGGTACTGGTCCTATTCAACATCTTCATCAGTGACATTGGGCAGGACCTAGAAGGCAGAATTTCCCTGTTCACTGATGACATGAAGCTCTGTAACAGAGTGGACACACCAGAGGGTGTAGACAGAATGAGGAGGGACCTGCAGAAGCTTGAAGAATAGTCAAGGGTTTGGCAGTTGAAATTCAATGCAAAGAAGTGCAAGATAATGCATATGGGGCACAAAAACCCTGAAACCTCATATCAGTTGGGGCGCTGAAGATATAGCATTTACCAAGCAGGAAAGGAACCTTGGGGTTATCATCTCTATGACCTCAAGGTAGGGAAACAGTGTGACAAGTCAGCAGGTAAAGCAAATAGGTTGTTGGGATGCATAGCTAGGGGCATCACCAGCAGGAAAAGTAGGTCATAATTCCACTATACAAGACACTAGTGAGGCCCCACCTGGAGTACAGTGTACAGTTCTGAAAATCTTACCATGTAAGGACATAGACAGGGTAGAGAAGGTTCAGAGGAGGGCAACAAAGATGGTGCATGGATTGCATCACAAGTCATATGCAGACAGGCTGAAGGACTTGAATATGTACTCCCTGGAGGACAGGAGGGAGAGAGGGGATATGATAGAGACATACAAATACCTTAAAGGGAGGTACAGGGTGCAGGATAAACTATTTTCCAGCAAAAAAAGATGTTCCAGGACTAGAGGGCATGGGATGAAGTTGGAGGGAGGGCGATTCAAAGGAAACGTGAGGAAGAATTTCTTCACAGAAAGGGTGGTGGGCAAGTGGAACACCCTGCCAGAGGAAATGGTGGGGGCTGAAACAATCACATGATTTAAGAATTCATGGGATAGACATAAGGAAATTCTGGAGGTCAGGGATAAGGGGCAACAGACTTCTAGAAAAATGCAAAGAGAACGTACAAGCTCAAATGGGCAGACTGGGTGACCCATAGGCCCTTATCTGCTGAGTATATATGTATCTATGTACATTTTTTGCCTACCGGTGTTCCTTGGAACTGTTCTCCTCAGTCTGTCTGACTTGTTCTGTCAGCACATCGTATGGTGCAGCATTATATCAGTCCCTCTTGAAATCTGTTGCATCTGCTGTCATTGGCCATGCGCACTGGCTCTGTGGGTCTGTCAGGCATGGGTGAATGGTGTCATTTGCATGAGTGCATACATGTGTTTCTACACACACTGAGCCAAATAGTGCATAGGGTCCAGTTTGTGCATGTTGGTTTTTCTTTTGCTGGATTACACCTACAGTACGCTTGATGATGATCGATGATGCGGTACTGTGTTTGTTGTGTCTTTTTTGTTGAATCAGCATACCTTTCTAAAATACTGAGTATTTGTACAGTCTGTCCCACAGTTTATCTCACTGTGCACAGCACAGTAGTGCTTTCCAGTATCATCTGCCTGCAGGTTCCTCATTTGTAAATACACTTCACTTTTGGATATGTCTCTGGAAATTGTAAATCTGTTCCTGATAGAACTTGAATAAGCTGTGTTGCCATCATACCATATCAAAGAAACGCACCACAGCCCATTCCAAGGAGCTTCATGGATCCAGTTCACAGCATGGGTGCTGTTGAGGGAAACCCCCATGGCTTTACATGTCAGCTGGAGGGATGCTCCAGGAGGTCGACTGTCACCTCCCGACTCTGTCACAAGGACACTGCACTGAACCCCTGCAAACAGAAATAAATATTAAAATATGTTCAACTGAATTCAAATAACCACTGAGGGGCTACCAAAATTTTATCAGTTAGTTTAAAAATAAAGAAAAACAGGGTCAAGCAAGTGTTTAAAATGCTTACATTAATTATTAAACAAAAATTAACCCTAAAGCATACTGAAAAGGAAGGTTCCATATTAAGACTGTGCACGAGCTGATATCACATTTCTGAAGTGCAAATACAAGGTAATCTGCATATAATATTAGTATAGGTACTGTTTTATACAATGTGAACGTTGTCTCCAACCTTCATTTCTGCTGAGCAGCTCGTACTTAAAAAGGGATGTTGACAGTTGATTTGCATGTGCTGTTTCATCAGGGTAAACTTCATCATGATACAGACTGGACAGTAGGGTGGGGACTGTGCTGAAAATGTATCAGATGAGCAGTTATCTCTCGGTGTCTCTAATTTGATGCTTGCTGACCCAATGGCACTAAGGGTTGAGGCACTAGATGCCACACCTCGCGCCATGCCAGCCATCCTAGTTTGGGACCACTCTTGGGTCATCGGGGGTCGGCAGGGGAAGGAGAGAACTGAGCAACTGGAGGACTGCTTTCCTCTCCTCTCCTGGGGAGGGTGGGATTGTGTCTCCCACTGCTACTGTGGCTCCCAGTGGACACTGGAAGCATTGCAACTTGCAGGAGACACACCCAGGAGTATGTCAGTGATGGCGGACGTCCTGTGGATGGTTGTGGGAGCGCACACGTCACGCCCTAGAAATCATTGCACATCTGCACCTCCAGGACTAGATAACAGAAATACCCTGGCACCTGGGAAGGTGAAGGCAGGTTCAGTGTACAGCCCACCATACTCAGTGACAGACCCACCTAACCAGCCTCTGGTTCTCCTCTGCATTCTGACCACACTCTAGATTCTAGTTAGAGCACCAGTCAGGAGTTGGCAGCCCTACCTCGGAGAGTTCAGAGCCCAGAGGATGGTATAATGAGTCAGAGATGCAGTAGGGGAGTACCCCGGTACAAAGGCATGGTATGGGAGGTCTCAAGTGAGCAGTAATGGGTCAGTACACCATGTCCTGCCAAAGAGAAGTCACATGGGGCCAGTGCAGGAGTATAAAGAAAGTTGAGAAAAAACACCATGCTCAGTCAGCACATGCACAATGTGATTGGCAGTTTGATTGGCTGTTCATATGCAGCTGTCCTTCCCGGTATCCTGTGACACTGGTGACTGTGACTGGCCACATACCGAAAGGGTGACTCAGTCGTGGCACCTGTCATTGGGGTGACTGGGGAACGCGGGCAACCGGATGGGGTGGCGAAATAGCAACATCCTGTCACTACATGCCCACAAGATAGTGGGGAGCGAGCACACCAAGTGTGGGATGGAAGAGGACGAGGGGTTTCAGGGGTGATGCTGTGGCAAGCTGCTGAGCTGCTTCCATAGCATGGTGGGGTGGGTGGGTTCTGGTCCAGGCACAGGTACTTTTCGTTGCACCCAGACATTTCTTTTTTCTGCATTTACACCCCCTGACATGTACCCCATCTGGCATTGAGAATCCTTAAGTATTGGGGTGTGGAGGTGCATCCCTCCACATAAAGTGAAAGATCCCAACTCTCTGGTGCTGATTTGCAGTGAGCCGGGAACTACATCGCCAAAATATTTTTTAGTGATGTCCCTTCACCCTTATCACATAAATCCATTGCTTACAGAGAAGAAATGTAATTCTTACCCAATGCTAACCGAGTTTAATGCTGGCATTGGGGATTCCGGGTGCATGTATATTGTGAACAGGAACAGATAATTCCAATTCAGTTTTTGTGAATAACATGGGGGGGGGGGCTCTGGGTGCCTGCCACCACCAATCATGTTTTAAATGCATTAGGGAAATGTATTCTGGAGGTGGTGGCAATAAAAGGCTATTTCTTTATATGCCCCCCTAATAAAATGTATCCTGCCTGTACCACTCATTGAGAATGTGTAATGCTGAGATTAGCAAGTTTCACATTTGCAGCAAAACAAATTAAACATATAAGAGTTTCAACAAATTATGAGTCTTGATATTTTTCCCTTTAGTTCTGACTTGTAGAAATAGGAATCTTTAATTACCTTACTTATCTCGACAATGGAATTGTAATCACTCTGCCCATAAAGATGTGAAAGCAGTGCCATAGGAAGGGTGGGGCGGGTGGTGCTCCCGGCCTGGGCGCAAGCCTCTGAGGGGCTCAGTTTTCAAGTCTAGAGCTCACTTTTTAATTCACTTGTGCTGTCGCTTTAAGGTTTCTCTTTTTTATATATATATTTTGGTTTTGTATTTACAACTGGCTCTCAGCAGGGGCACATCTGTGGACGAAAGATCAGCAAATCAGGGAGGGGTTGCATGGTTTCGCCGTCTGCTGCAGACAATATAATCATGTGGTGGTGGTACAGAGAAAGAGAAACTGTGGTGGCCTGCTGCCCAACCCATTAGTATAAAAGGTACTGGGTGGAGCCGTGGAGCACGTGCAACTGAGAGGCAGTTAAATAGAGGCTGGATATACAGTAGTTTGTTGAGATGAGACAGAAAGAGACTAGCAGCAAAAAGCAGCAATAAACTATAGAGTGTAGAGAGGAGAGACAAGACCAAGAGACAGAGAGATATTGGATTTGTGTAAGGAATGCTCTACTGTCTTCTGTGATGTCTATAATGTAGTAGTCTGACTGGACTGCATTAAGTAAAAGCAACAGCAAGCATTTTTCATTTCCATCCATGTCCGTCCTGTGTGTGACCCAAAATGATTTTTTTAAATTGAGAACTTGTGTCATATTGTGTGTCAGTGAGATGAACTATGGTGTATGTGGCAGCAGTGGCACCAGGTGGGGGGCACTAGACTGGAAAAAATGCAAACTCAGGAAATCTGCTTTGAATTTGATTACTGGGCTGGCTCAGCTGACTGGCTGGTGGCTGCTGTGTATTATTTTATGATCAAGGAGTGCGTTCAGTTCACTTTTGTGACCGTCCGTGTGAAAGAAGTTTCAACTTGTACTGTCCACAGTGAATTTTTTTGCTCAGCATGTTGTTAAGCTAAGTTTTATAATCACACTCCTATACAGTGCTTACTTGTGAGTTTATTTTGGGAGCGACTGGGAGTGAAGAACAGAGGTTGTTGCCTTCCTAAATTGGGTGACTTCCATGGCGTACAGGGCACCATACTCCCACCCACATGTTATACGTTTTAATTTTTCTTCTCCTCTTGACCCATCCCTTGCACTCCCATTCCATTGCCATTGTTTTTTTTCATGTCTTCTGTTATCCCCACCCTACCCACACCAGTCTTGCTGTAGAAAATGAAGCATTGCCTTGCCTTGGATGGAAGTTGTTAGTTGGCCTGCTGGCAGGCCTGGCACCGGCTGCTCCAGATACAGGGCAGACAGGCTCCTGCACTGCTTTCCTAATACTACAGGTGGGTGGCTGTTGGCAGTCACTGGGCAGACAGAGCCTCCAGACCTGAGACAGTTCTTCATTCTGACTCCACTGCCCTGACTCCTCCTCAACCAGGGACCCCTACTACTACCGTAGTACTCAGTACCTGCTAGGCTGATACTGAATGAAGAATCAACTGCAGTAGGCCAGGCAGCCAGCACTGGGAAGTAGCACTTATAGGTACTGCAGTCAGTTGTATTTAAGACGAGCGTAGATATACAATACCTAATACATACAATACAATTGAATCAATCAAGATTTGTTTCTTCTTATTCAGTTAGCCTCCCTCTGCCACTTTAGCTGGCATCAGGCAAGTGTAGACTAGTACATTTTATTTGGTGGTTGATCAGCAAAAGAGAACTTCATTTTACAGCTCATACTCTGATGTCAGCCAGCCAGAGTCTCACACACCTCAGATTCCATGGGAGCAACATTTTCCCTGAAATCAGGGGTAGGGAACATATATCAAAACTATGTTTTTACCTCATGAAAAGCCCCAAAACTCACCACAGAGCATGTAAACCCCACAGGACTTCTGGGGGCCCTTGCGGCCCCAGACCGCGGCTGTTTTCTGGATGAGGGGCACTAAATTAGTCTCTTGCCCAGGGCACCGAAATGCCTTCCTACGGCTCTGTGTGAAAGGCTCATGCAGAATAATGGAGAGAGAAAGAGAGAGAGAGTGAGAGACAGATACAGAAAGAAAGAGAGAGAGAAGGAAAGAGAGTAAAACAGAAAGAGATGGACAGAGAGGGAGAGAGAGAGAGAGAGAGAGACAGACAGACACAGAGACACGGAGAGGGGGAAAAGAGAGAGAAACGGAGAGAGATTAATATAGAGGGAGAGAGATAGCGAGACACACATACACACACACACACACACAGAGGGGGAAGAGACAGAGAGAAACGGGAGGAAGAGACGGGGGGGAGAGAGAGAGAATAAGTAATTTCTAATATAATTTGAAACACAAACCACATTAACTAAATGTGATAGAAACTGTAACCATGGAGAAATGAAACAGTTTTGTAATGTTACAAAAATAAAACATGTTGTTTGTATTGTAGCTGCTGTTGTATTTAAAGGAATGTTATGCCTAGTTGTGAGAGTGCGTCTTTTTACGTTCGATTGCGCGCATGCGCAAGGAACGTGTTGGGAGAGTAGCACACTTTGGAGGTGTACCTCTCCCTTTCAATCCACTGCTCCATTGAGCAGGCGTGGCAGTCCTGCACCAGTGGGTGCAGGAGCTGTGTATGACAGTGGTGGTCTTCGCTTCAGAGAAAACCACTGCTGTCATACAGAGCACCAGGTCACACCGTCCCCTGCATCACACCACCCCCCACGTCACACCGCCCCATGTCACGCTGCCCCCCCAAAATCTTTCCTGCCACGATGTGAGCCCACCCCAGCATGGCAAATGTCCCATGTTGTCTGCCGACGGGGGTGCCCAATCTCCCGTTGGCTCCACGGCCCCCCCCAAGCCATCCTTCTGCCACGCTGGGAGCCCACCCCAGCGTGGCAAACGTCCCACGTAGTCATTTTTTTTTTTCACCTGTAAAGCAAAAACGGTCCCACGGCACTTCTCCCAGTACCCCTCCCACAACCCGCACCAACCCACTGCACACCTAGCCTCCCCACACCCCCCTCACCCCATACTTACCTCTGGAGCTCGTCGCAACGATCTTCGGTGGACCGGGAACACATCTGCACTCTTCAAAGCCTACCGCGAACTGAGGAAATGCTGGTAAGCTGTACAATGGGCTAGATGGGGAGGGGGTTCAACTTTATTGCATATCTCAGGCATTTTTTGGAATTTTTGCAGCAAATTTTCAACATGGGGTTTTTGGGACCCCTTCTCATGAATGATGTCACTGTCATGGCGTTATTCAGGCCCGAAGGGTGATTTCGCAGTCACTGTGCAAAATCACCCTTCAGGCCTGAACAATGCCATGACAATGTTTAGAAAAAGGATCCCAAAACCCCGTTGAATTAACTCAATCTCAAAATGACTTTTGGAGTGCATTACGCAGTTCCTATGCAGGCTCGTAAGTTTGCGAATTTTCAATATTTTCACTCCAGATTTTCAACATTGCCATTTTACCACACCTCCTTATGAGCAGTACAGCTGTCATTTTTCACATGTCACCCAAAACATGTTTCCGCCCATATAGCGCACAATGGCGCAGTCGGTGTACAAACTCAATGTATGGGACACATTAAGAAAATCACAGTGACACTGTTCATGAGCAGAGGCAACAAAATGCCTATGTTGAAAATTTTGATGAAAAAATTCCTAAAAATTACTGTTTTACGAGTGTGCGTTGCACAGTTCCTACATACGCTCATAAGTTTGCGAATTTTCAATATTTTCACTCCACATTTTCAACATTGCCATTTTACCACATCTCCTTATGAGCAGTGCAGCTGTCATTTTTCACATCTTGCCCAAAACGTGTTTCCGCCCATGTAGCGCACAATGGCACAGTCGATGTGCGAACTCAGTGTATGTGACACATTAAGAAAATCACAGTGTCACTGTTCATGAGCAGAGATCTTAAAATGGCAATGTTGAAAATTTGGTGAAAAAATTCCTAAAGATAACTGTTTACGAGTGTGCGTTGCACAGTTCCCACGCACGCTCGTACATTTGCGAATTTTCAATATTTCCACTCCAGGTTTTCAACATTGCCATTTTACCACACCTCCTCATGAGCAGTACAGCTGTCATTTTTCACATCCTGCCCAAAACGTGTTTCCACCCATGTAGAGCACAATGGCGCAGTCGGTGTGCGAAATCAATGTATGGGACACAGTAAGAAAATCACAGTGACACTGTTCATTAGTAGAGGTTTTAAAATGCCAATGTTGAAAATTTGGTGACAAAATTCCCAACAATGACTGTTTTACAAGTGTGCATTGCACACTTCCCCATGCACGCTCGTAGGTTTGCAAATTTTCAATATTTCCACTCCAGATTTTCAACATTGCCGTTTTACCACACCTCCATATAAGCAGTACAGCTGTCATTTTTCACATTCTGCACAAAACGTGTTTCCGCCTATGTAGCGCACAATGGGGGTAACAAAAAGGTCATGCTGGAAGATTTATTGTGCAAATACAAGCAATCGCACAGGGCATTAGGGTAAAGCACCATACATGCCAAACACCACTGCAAATACCTTCAAGCGAACGTTCGGCATTGACAAATGGTTGTTTGTTTTATCCTCACTGTGAATGTTGAACAATGGTTAATTTTGGGGTGTTTGGTGTTGTTAAATGTTGGTCACTGGTGTTTGCCAGGACACCCATGTAAAAGGTCATATGTCACCTTCTAAATCGAATTCTGTGAATATAGCTAGTCAAAAATTAACACACAGATATCAAACTGTCAGCCTGCTGTAATACAAAATTAGCCTTCTCCCTCACTCTTTTAGTATTCAATATCGCCATCCTGTGGCAGTAAGTGTTTCTGCACCATAAATGGAATCAAGTCACAGCTACATACAGTACAGTATATAGATACATAGTTTAGGGCTGAGTGGGTCCGAGGATGGAATTTGATTTGGTGTTGGATTTGCAAACCCACCATATGTTTATTTGATGGTCTGGGATTTGGGCTATATTCAATGAAATATTAATTTAGGAAGTCAAAAACAGAAAATGCAGAATTACAAGATCAGCTCGAATTGTTTTCTTCACCTGTGTATTTGATTTTGCTCTTGTTGCAACATGCCTGCTACAGTAGAATAGCTACTTGCTGAAGTTTTTTTTAATGTGAAATGTTTTTGAGGGTTCTCCTCATCATCTCCCCTGTCTACTTTTTCCCCTTTATCCTTTCATTGATCCCCTATGGCAGATTGTTTCTGCCTGTACTAGAGTACACTCACTTGTATTCCTTTAACTTTTTGACTTCAACATTAATTGGGTCTCCAGCCAAGCCAGCTCAACTAAATCCTGCATTACTGGGCATGGCTTACATCAGCTTATTTCTACCCCCACCAGGTCAAATTGTAGGACCAGGACCCAAACACTTATAGACTGGATTACAGTCTCCAACCCATCCCATATCACTGACTGAGGAGTTCTGCCAGACTGTATAAGTGATCACTGTGCTACATTCTGCCACTGGTCAGCACAATACCCTGACCCCCCCCAACCCATTTCATCTTTGCTAGATGCCTCACCAAAGACAGTACCAATGACAGTGCATGTCCTACAATGGGTCAACTCGTCATTCACCACTGTCCCAGGTGACCCCAAAGCTATCTTTTTTTTTGTTTATTTTTTACTTTCCCCCATTCCCTGCCCCGAGGAATCCATTCCTCGGGTCTCTTCTGCTGGGTCCCGAAATAGTGAGGACCCAGCGTCATTCTCAGAGCAGGGATTTTTGCCTTGGTTTCTCCCAATCCCATCCCTCTGGGGCGCGATGCAGAGTACTGATGTCCAGATAGGCGTGCTTATGCAAATCACTGTCAAGCATCCACAGTGCCCTCCCACCCCAGCTCCCATTTAGAGCCATTTACACCCACTGCCCGTGCTTCCACGGTGATAGTGCTTATGGGCATTGCTGCCCTGGAGCCTGCCTCCCTGGAGGAGGAAGCATCCATGGATACACTTAGTCCTACCCGGCCCCAGTGACCCAAGTTCATTACCGAACCTGGGTCACCGGTGTAGCGTGAGGTGTGGTGTCCAGTGCCTCAGCCCTCAGCTTCACTGGGCCTGTGCCAACATTATTTTAGAACAATTCTCGACTACTTTCAACAACGTCTGCAACAACCTTGCCCCGCTTAAAAAAAAATCAGGGTAAGGGGTTTCATCAATGATTGGGTCTCACCTGCCATTGTGAAATTGATGAGGACTAGGGACGAGGCTTGAGCCTGTTACTCCAAGCACAGGGACCCTGCCCAGCTTTCTCTTTACAAAGCATTCAGAAATTAGTACAAATCTGCCATTAGGAAGCCAAAAATCAATTTCTTCCAAAATAAACATCTTGGTGAATCAGCCAATCGTCGACAACTGTGGGGGATCCTCAACTCCCTACTCGGGAAGAACAAGAACACAGAATCCATCACACTTATACAAGGGAACAGGAAAACCAATGACCCCAATGAAGTAGCTAACATCTTCAATTCCTTTTTGGTGACTTTGATAAGTATAAACCATCTCCTCCCACTTCCTCTTCATCTTCTTCCCTCCCCCTTCCCCAGTCTCCAACTCAGTTACAGAGCCCTGCCCCAAATTGTACTTTTGGGCCCTTAAGCCTGCAGACCCAGTCAAGCTTATCTGAAGTAGCAACCCAAAACCCAGTAGAAAGGCTGATGGAATTGATTTCAAATTTCTTAAAAACTCAACATCAGTCCTCTACAGTCCCCATCACTAACATAATCAGCCTCTCTCTCTCTCTTCTCCAGCTACTTCCCAAGCATCTGGAAAACTGCCACTGTCAAACCTCTCTTCAAATCCGGGTCAAGGAATGATGTTGGGAACTGCCGACCCATCTCACTCCTTGCCCTCCTTTCCAAAATCATTGAACAAATTGTACACACTCAGCTCTGCGCATTCCTAGACTGCCTTAACCTTCTCTCAAAAAGCCTAACATGGATTAAGATTCAGCCACAGCACCAAAAGTGCCCCAGTTAAGTTCACTAGTGGCATCCACAAGATCAACGACATTGGCCATGTCACAGGCTCTGTCTTCGTGGATGTAGCCAAGGCTTTCAGCCTGGTCAACTATTGCCTTTTCTGGACCCTGCCCAAAGAACATGCAAATCTCTGAGAATGTTGTTAGATGGATTGGTAGCTGCCTCTTCCATAGATCCCAGAAAACAACTACAAATGGTAATTTTTCCTCAGATTGCCCTATAAAATACGGAGTCCCACAGGGTTCCATCATGGGCCCGCTCCTGTTCTTCCTTTTTATAAATAACCTCCCTGATGTATGCCTCACCACCAAGATTGTCCTTAATGCCAACCTTGCATCCTTATGCTGCAGTAACAAAAACTTGGATACAACATTTTCAAATCTGCAAGCTGACTTCAGCAAATTACATACCTGGTTTACCAACAAAGGCGTGGTCCTCAGCTTCAAGAAGACCAAGTTTATGATTTTCTCTTGTCCCAGAAAAACCCAAATGCCTTGCCTAACCCTGACTGACAATCTGGGAATTAGCATTGAATGAGTGGAGGAATTCGGATAGCTGGGGCTGTACCTAGACACACACCTCACCTTCCATAGTCATATTTCCAACCTCATCAAGAAGATCCATTCGAGATCGAGGTCTTCTATACAGAATCAGGAAGTTCCTAATCCCTGTTATCGGACTTCGCCTTACTAACTCTCTGCTCGTACCACTCCTCAAATATGGTTCCAGTATCTACTCAAATCAAAATCAAATCAAAAATCTTTATTTCACCAAGTGAACACCGTTGAGCAATGCTCATTTTCATGATGGACCTGGACAGTATACATAGTCATAATTTATAGTAACACAATGTTTACAATAGTAAGAGAAAAAAAAGTTTAAAACCATAGCAGTTACAATGAGAAAATAATAACAACAGTGAGGCCTAAACAAAAAAAAATGTCTACAGAATACAGTATATAAAAGTTTAATTGATTGATGTATAAAGGTATAACCCAACACAATTGCCTAAAGAGTACCAGGGAGGGAAGAAATAGAGATCCAGAGAAAAGTAAAATTGATTAAAAATGGAAGTCGGATAGTGATAGAAGTAAGAGGGAGGAAGGAAGGAGGAAGGAAGGAAGGAAGGAAGGAAGAGAAGAGAGAGAAGAAGAGAATGGAAGGAAGGAGGGAACTGTTGGCCAACTAAACTGAGATAACAGAATACAGGAGCCAGAATGAGAGCATGAGGGGGTCTGTATCCACTAGCAGGTATAACCGTAGGATGCGGTTACAATATCCTGTAATAAGACAGAAATGTGGTGGGAGTAGGGGAAGTATCAGAATAAGGTTGGAGGAAATATAAGCTGTTGGTTATGGTTGCAAACACAATCACAGGAAGAACCAAGATATTGGAAATAAAGGAACAAGGGAAAAGTGAATGGGGTTGGGGGAGGATGAGGAGGGGGGCAGGGAACAGCCTGAACAAGCATGAGTCCTTGTTAAAAGATAAGCCAGGATTAAGAGAAGCAATTGCAATGTTCTACAAAGGAACAGGCATACAGTGATTTGAAAACTGCCAACGTAATAGGGAGGATCACTTTCAATGTTTTTTGCAGCTTATTCCACAATAGAGGTAGCTTAAAACTTATTGAGGCCCTACCAAAACGTGATTTGACCTTGGGTACAGACAATGTAATATAGGAATCACTTTTCAATACGTGCTTGCTTATCATGCATAGTGGCATGCGATCAGAAATGTATTGGGGCAGCTTCTTAGTGATGGCTCTAACTGTCCAAAGTGCCACATTTCTCTGATGCCTATGCATAAGAGACGACCATTCTACTGCTGAGTGTAAAGAGCAGTGATGCGTCGAGTAGGGGAGACCTGTAATAAACCTTAGGGCTCTATGGTAGAGCGTGTCCAGCTTTGAAAGTGCAGTGGCTGGACCCTGACTATAGAGAAAGTCTGCATAGTCTGGTACAGACAGGAAGGTGGATTGGACCTGCCTCATCTTGGCCTCCCTTGAGAGGAAGTGGTTGATTCTATAGAACAGACCAAGTCTCTACCTAAGCCTTTTATCAGCTCATCTATGTGGTCTTTAAAGGACAGTCTATGGTTGATTCAGACCCCAGATATTTGAACTTTACTACAAATTCCAAGGGTTCGCCCAAAAGTGTAACAATCGGAGGTGCCGTTATGTGATCCGCCACATGAACATGAGGAGAAAATACCATTGCCTTAGTTTTTTGGCATTTAAAAGTAGTTTCTGGTTTAGGAGCAGATGCTGGAGCTGGTTGAAGTCATGTTGAAGGTCACTACATGCAGATTCAAGGGAGGGTCTGCAGGCATAGAGCACCATGTCATCAGCGAAAAGATGAATGTTAGCTGTTTCGATACTGACGTCAATACTATTAATCTAGATCGCAATGAGTGATGGTCCTAAAATAGAGCCCTGCAGTACGCCTCTCACTAAGGGTTTTAATGGTGAATATTCCCCTTCTGCCTTAACCTGCTGGATCCGACCCGCAAGATAATTAGAGAACCATCTCAAAGATGATGAGTTTAGACCAATGTTCCGGAGGGATGTAAGAAGCAGGTCATGGTCAACAGTATTGAAAGCCTTGCTCAGGTCTAAAAATACTGTCCAAACAAAATTCTTATCATCCAATTCATGCTGCCAATCATTAGTCACTTTAGCGAAAGCCGAGATGGTACTATGTCAAGATCTAAAGCCAGATTGTAGGGGATTAAGCAGGTTCTCAGCTTCTAGGTAGTTTCTGAGCTGATTGCTTACAATTTTTTTCCAACAGTTTGGATAGAATAGGTAGTAGCGAGATTAGCCTATAGTTATTAAGGTCAGTAGGGTCTCCAGATTTGAACAGGGGAACTACATGGGTGGTTTTCCATAAAGGAGGGAGGACACCCTGTGTGAGAGATATGTTAAAAAGGTCCCATCGCCTCCCTCCTCTCCAACACAAAAGATTAATAGTCAAATTAACCAGCCTTGGAGTGGGTTCCAGGGTGGTAGCCTGGGTAAAACATTGGCAGGACAACAGGATACAGAAGGTAATTGTAAATGGAGTCCACTCTGAAGAAAGAGGGGTTACTAGTGGGGTACCGCAGGGTTCAGTACTGGGTCCAGTCCTTTTTAATGTCTTTATAAGTGACATTGCAGAGGGACTGGAAGGAAAAGTATGCCTCTTTTCAGATGACACAAAGATCTGCAACAGGGTTGATACACAAGGAGGCATGGAAAGAATGAGAAGGGACTTGGCAAGGTTGGAGGAATGGTCAGACGTATGGCAGCTAGCATTCAATGCAAAGAAGTGAAAAATAATGCACCTGGGAAACAAGAACCCAGGGGAAGAATACACAATGGGGGGGAGGTAGTAACAACAACAAAAAAGGAAAGGGACCAGGGGGTAATCATATCAGATGACCTTATGGTTAGCAAGCAATGTGAGAAGGCAATGGGGAGGGCTGGGGGTATACTAGGATGCATAGGCAGAGGCATCACCAGCAGAAAACAGGAAGTTGTTATCCCTCTGTACAGACAGCTGGTGAGACCCCATCTGGAGTACTGCATCCAGTTCTGGAGGCCCCATCTCTGCAAGGACATAGACAGGATAGAGGCAGTCCAGAGGAGGGCAACTAAAATGGTGCAGGGTCTGCAAGAGAAGCCAGAGGAGACTAAAGGAGCTTAATATGTATACCCTTGAGGAAAGAAGGGAGAGGGGGGACATGATAGAAACTTTTAAGTACCTCAGTTGAATCAACAAAGTCCAAGAGGGTAGCATCTTTCAGAAAAAGAACAAGGGGACACAATTTAAAGATGAGGGGGCAGTTCTGGGGCAATGTGAGGAAGTATTTTTTCACAGAGAGGGTGATGGATGCATGGAACAGCCTTCCTGAGGAGGCTGTGGGGTCTAAAACTGTGGGAGAATTCAAGAATGTGTGGGACAGACATAAGGCAATTCTTGTGGGGGGTAGGAAGAAATAGGCTGTTGGTTAACTAGGATCAGCAGCTTATCCTGTAGGTAGGGAAATGGGCAGACTAGGTGGGCCAAGAGGTCCTTATCTGCTGTCAAAGTCTATGTTTCTATGTTTTCTCCAACCTCAGGTCCACATATAATAATATTGCATGCTTTGTCACCGGCCTCCCCTGGAATACCCACCACTGTACCCTATATGACCCCCTCAACTGACTCATCCTGTATGGCAGATGCCATCTCAAAATGCTCTCCTTTTTACACAATGCAAAACTAAATCTTCTACCTACAATCATCTCCTCCTTTTTCGTTAAATTGGTCCACAAGCACAGTACCAGAGGGGCCTCTAATTGCACCACTGATATCCCCTTCTTCCAAACCACCCATGCACAGTACTCCATCACATTCATGGACCCCAAGCTCTAGAATGATCTGCCCCCTGAAATTCCTGCTTGCAGCTCCGCCATTGCCTTCAAATGCACACTCAAGGACTGCCTCCTCAGATCTTTCACTTGTGAATGCCCTGGAGAACCACTCCTCATTTGCTCTAAAGCTCTATAGTGCCAAGTTTCTGTTCTTCCCAAATCAAACTTCCCACACCTCTTCCCCTATGACTTGGGTTTTATGTGATAAGGGTGGTTCCCTTATCTCATGGAACACACAAAGGGAATGAAAAACTGCCTGACATCAAAAGGGCAACCAAAATTAACATCAACGACTGCAAACAACAATGGTTGCTACCCTTCTCACTGGAATACATAAAAAAATATTTTTTTTTATGGGGGGGCTACGCATCCTATACACCCCATTGTAGGGTGCAAGCCCCCTGCACCCCCAAACTAAATTATTATCAACTCGGGGGGGGGCAGACTTAGAAGCAATAGAAAAAAAATGAAATAATAAAAATGCTCCTGTACCAGGACCCAGGTCCACCAGCTTTGGGAAGTGGTGACTCTAGCCACTTCACCAAATGGCTAGCTTGGCAGGTTTGGCCAAAAACCTTCCTTTATCCTCCTATAGTGAGTGTCGCTCCCTGCTACACTCACTGAACAGGATCCCTTGTGCCCCTCACTGAAAGTAGAAGCAGTATTATTGAGTTACTCATTTTGAGACGCCTAATAATGCTCGCTCATTTCACGTTACCCATGACTTGTGCCCATGCTACATTATTCCTGTTTCATGTGCATTCTAGGTACATGTGTTTCCCTGTATTTAAATTGCTACTGTCATGAACATGTTTTTCTGTTGATTGTCCTGATGTACACTGTGTTCTACTGACTGTATGTATTGTCCTGATGTGCATTGTGTTCTACTGACTGTATATATTGTCCTGATGTACTCTGTATTCTACTGGCAGTATATATTGTCCTGATATGCACTGTGTTCTACTGGCTGTGTATATTGTCCCGATGTACACTGTGTTCTACTGGCTGTATCTATTGTCTTGATGTACACTGTGTTCTACTGGCTGTATACATTGTCCTGATGTACACTGTGTTCTACTGGCTGTATCTATTGTCCTGATGTACACTGTGTTCTACTGGCTGTATACATTGTCCTGATGTACACTGTGTTCTACTGGCTGTATATTTTGTCCTGATGTACACTGTGTTCTACTGGCTGTATATATTGTCCTGATGTACACTGCATTCTACTGGCTGTATCTATTGTCCTGATATGCACTGTGTTCTACTGGCTGTATATATTTTTCTGATGTACACTGTGTTCTACTGGCTGTATGTATTGTCCTGATGTACACTGCGTTCTACAGGCTGTATATATTGTCCTGATGTACACTGTGTTCTACTGGCTATATGTATTGTCCTGATGTACACTGTGTTCTACCCGGCTGTATCTATTGTCCTGATGTGCACTGTGTTCTACTGGCTGTATATATTGCCCTGATATACACTGCGTTCTACTGGCTGTATATATTGTCCTGATGTACACTGTGTTCTACTAGCTATATACATTGTCCTGATGTACACTGCATTCTACTGGCTGTATATATTGTCCTGATGTACATTCTGTTCTACTGGCTGTATCTATTGTCCTGATGTGCATTGTATTCTACTGGCTGTATATATTGTCCTGATGTACACTGTGTTCTACTGGCTGCATCTTTGTCCTAATGTACACTGTGTTCTACTGGCTGTATACATTGTCCTGATGTACACTGTGTTCTACTGGCTGTATCTATTGTCCTGATGTACTTCGTTCTAATGGCTATTTATATATTGTCCGATGTACACTCGTTCTACTGGCTGTATATATTGTCCTGATGTACACTGCGTTCTAATGGCTATTTATATATTGTCCGATGTACACTGTGTTCTACTGGCTGTATATATTGTCCTGATGTACACTGTGTTCTACTGGCTGTATACATTGTACTGATATACACTGTGTTCTAATAGCTATATATATTGTCCTGATGTACACTGTGTTCTACTGGCTGAATACATTGTACTGATATACACTGTGTTCTACTGGCTGTATATATTGTTCTGATGTACACTGTGTTCTGCTGGCTGTATATATTGTCCTGATGTACACTGCATTCTACAGGCTGTATATATTGTCCTGATGTACACTGTGTTCTACTGGCTGTATACATTGTCCTGATGTACACTGTGTTCTACTGGCTGTATATTTTGTCCTGATGTACACTGTGTTCTACTGGCTGTATATATTGTCCTGATGTACACTGCATTCTACTGGCTGTATCTATTGTCCTGATATGCACTGTGTTCTACTGGCTGTATATATTTTTCTGATGTACACTGTGTTCTACTGGCTGTATGTATTGTCCTGATGTACACTGCGTTCTACAGGCTGTATATATTGTCCTGATGTACACTGTGTTCTACTGGCTATATGTATTGTCCTGATGTACACTGTGTTCTACCGGCTGTATCTATTGTCCTGATGTGCACTGTGTTCTACTGGCTGTATATATTGCCCTGATATACACTGCGTTCTACTGGCTGTATATATTGTCCTGATGTACACTGTGTTCTACTGGCTCTATATATTGTCCTGATGTACACTGTGTTCTACTGGCTGTATATGTTTTCCTGAAGTACACTGTATTCTGCTAGCTGCATACATTGTCCTGATGTGCACTATGTCGTACTGACTGTATATATTGTCCTTATGTACACTGTGTTCTATTGGTTGAAGCTATTGTCTTGCTGTACACTGTGTTCTACTGGCTGTATACATTGTCCTGATGTACACTGTGTCCTACTGGCTATATACATTGTCCTGATGTACACTGTGTGCTACTGGCTATATATATTGTCCTGATGTACACTGCATTCTACTGGCTGTATCTATTGTCCTGATGTACACTGTGTTCTACTGGCTGTATGCATTGTCTTGATATACACTGCGTTCTACTGGCTGTATATATTGTCCTGATGTACACTGTGTTCTACTAGCTATATACATTGTCCTGATGTACACTGCATTCTACTGGCTGTATATATTGTCCTGATGTACACTCTGTTCTACTGGCTGTATCTATTGTCCTGATGTGCATTGTATTCTACTGGCTGTATATATTGTCCTGATGTACACTGTGTTCTACTGGCTGCATCTTTTGTCCTAATGTACACTGTGTTCTACTGGCTGTATACATTGTCCTGATGTACACTGTGTTCTACTGGCTGTATCTATTGTCCTGATGTACACTGCGTTCTAATGGCTATTTATATATTGTCCGATGTACACTGCGTTCTACTGGCTGTATATATTGTCCTGATGTACACTGCGTTCTAATGGCTATTTATATATTGTCCGATGTACACTGTGTTCTACTGGCTGTATATATTGTCCTGATGTACACTGTGTTCTACTGGCTGTATACATTGTACTGATATACACTGTGTTCTAATAGCTATATATATTGTCCTGATGTACACTGTGTTCTACTGGCTGAATACATTGTACTGATATACACTGTGTTCTACTGGCTGTATATATTGTTCTGATGTACACTGTGTTCTGCTGGCTGTATATATTGTCCTGATGTACACTGCATTCTACAGGCTGTATATATTGTCCTGATGTACACTGTGTTCTACTGGCTATAAATATTGTCCTGATGTACACTGCGTTCTACTGGCTATATGTATTGTCCTGATGTACACTGTGTTCTACTGGCTGTATATATTGCCCTGATATACACTGCGTTCTACTGGCTGTATATATTGTCCTGATGTACACTGTGTTCTACTGTCTCTATATACTGTCCTGATGTACACTGTGTTCTACTGGCTGTATATGTTTTCCTGATGTCCACTGTATTCTGCTGGCTGTATACATTGTCCTGATGTGCACTATGTTGTACCGACTGTATATATTGTCCTGATGTACACTGTGTTCTACTGGCTGTGTCTATTGTCTTGATGTACACTGTGTTCTACTGGTTGTATATATTGTCCTGATGTACACTGTGTTCTACTGGCTGTATATATTGTCCTGATGTGCACAGTGTTCTACTGGCTGTATATATTGTCCTGATGTACACTGCATTCTACTGGCTGTATATATATTGTCCTGATGTACACTGTGGTCTACTGGCTGTATATATTGTCCTGATTTGCACTGCGTTCTACTGGCTATATATATTGTCCTGATATGCACTGTGTTCTACTAGCTGTATATTTTGTCCTGATGTACACTGTGGTCTGCTGGCTGTATATATTGTCCTGATGTACACTGTGGTCTACTGGCTGTATATATTGTCCTGATGTACACTGTGTTCTACTGGCAGTATATATATTGTCCTGATGTGCACTGTGTTCTACTGGCTGTATATATTGTCCTGATATACACTGTGTTCTACTGGCTGTATATATTGTCCTGATGTGCACTGTGTTCTACTGGCTGTATACATTGTCCTGTTATCCACTGCGTTCTACTGGCTGTATCTATTGTCCTGATGTACACTGCGTTCTACTGGCTGTATATATTGTCCTGATATACACCGTGTTCTGCTGGCTGTATATATTGTCCTGATGTACACTGCATTCTACTGGCTGTATACATTGTCCTGATGTGCACTGTGTTCTACTGGCTGTATATATTGTTCTGATGTACACTGCATTCTACTGGCTGTATATATTGTCCTGAAGTGCACTGTGTTCTACTGGCTGTATATATTGTCCTGATTTACATTACATTCTACTGGCTATATATATTTCCAGCTATTTATTTCCTCTTTTCCTTGTATTTTATGCAAATCAGATTCTGTTGTGCAATTTATTTTGCCATTGTTATTCTTTTATTAACTGGATATTTATGAAAATGTGCATTTTTGCTCCCATACTGTTCCAGTATAAAATAAAATTGAAAAAAACTGACTGATTGAACTTGTAACTATGTGCCCCAGAGGGAGATTCCTAATCATCACAGACTGACGGAAATTACTGTACAGTACCTACTGCCCACACCAGACCACTTACATATTCTCAGAAGGTATCACATTTAGTGCTGCCAGCAGTAATTAAACTGACAAAATGTGCCTCCATTGTTCTCTCACTGGCACAATGCCTATGGCCACTGGATGAGGGCACTCTCACTTGTATTCTTTAACTTGTGAGTGTGTGGGCTTAAAAATAGTCATCACTGACTGGCAGAGATTACTGCCCACCTCAGGGCACTCAGTTTGCTTCCACCCCATAAATGCCTGTTCAGGTAATTGTTTTAAACTTTTTAGTAACACATCTTTCTGTTGAAATTGCTTTCATTTCTCATCCTCACCTCTACTTTTCTTCATCCCCCACTGCAGATGTTTTACCTTTTTATGTTGATTGCGCATGCACAAGAAACATGTTGCATCAGCTTTCTGCACAAACGGGTTATGGGCGTGGCACTGTTGTGCCCAATGCCCCCACAGCCTGCAAGGGCTTTCCCCATCCCCCAATGCTGTGGCATGCTGCTGCTGACACTAGTTCAGCCAGCATATCACAACCTTCTAAAAAAGTAGCCACTGCAATCAGGGGCCACCTCGTCATTGCAGCGTCAGCCATCCGCTGCAATGGGGGAGCGACCCGTCATTGCAGGGTGGGATGTGAAACCCCTGATATTGTTTGTGAACATAGCGGTGGGTTGCCACTGTGTTCACAAACAATATAACACCCCCACCATGTTTACTTGCCGATGGGGTAGTCCACTCCCTGTTGGCATTCTGTAATCCCCCACCCGGTGTTGTTCCTGCCAACGGGGTGCCAAATACCATCAGCATAATGATACCCCCCTTTGTTTCTGCTGAAGGGGTGCCCAATCCCCATCGACATAATGATACCCCCCTTCCATTTCTATATGGCAGTGTCCCAATCCCTCGGCTCCTTAACTCCTCCATCCTTGTTTGCCGAAGGGGTGCTCAATCCCCGATTGGCTAATATACCCACCCACCCACACAGGTGGCATGCTGGGAGCCCACCCCAGTGTGCGAAAATACCTGTTAAACAGGAAAACGGTTCCTCAATGTCTTATTTTTTTTCAATCTGTAAAGAAGGAAACAGTCCCTCAGAGCTCTCCCAGGCCCCCCTGCCACAACCCGCATCCTCCCACTGTGCACCCTGCCTCTCCACAACCCCCCCACCCCATACTTACCTCCGGAGTCCGGCGCGACAATCTTCGGTGGACCAGGAACACGTCTGCACTCTTCAAAGCCGACCGAGAACTGAAGAAATGCCAGTAAGCTATATAATGTAATAAATAGGGGTTTTCCAACTTTAGTGCATATCTCAGTCATTTTTGGGACTTTTTTCACCAAAATTTCAACATGGGGTTTTTGGGATCCCTCCTCATGAATTCTTGAACTGTCATGGTGTTAATTTGCTCCAAAAGGTGGTTTCGCGGTTACTGTGCAGAATCACCCTTCAGGGCTTATTAACAAAGTGACAGTGCAAGTGTTCATGAGGTGGGCTCTCAAAAAACCTATGTTGCAAATTTGGTGGGAAAAATCCAAAAAATGACTGTTTTACGAGGGTGCATTGCGCAGTTGCTGTGTATGCTTGTAACTTCGTGAATTTACAATATTTTCATGCCAGATTTTCAACACTGGCATTTTCTCACACCTCCTTGTGAGCAGTATAGCTGTCATTGTTCACATCCTGGCCAAAATGTGTTTCGCAGTTCTAGCGCGAATAGCGGTCGGCTGTGGGAAATCAGTGTTCAGGACAGATTAAGAAAATGACAGTAACACTGTTCATGAGCAGAGATCCTAAAATGCCTATGTTGAAAATTTGGTAATGATACTCCATAAAATGACTGTGTTACAAGCATGCGTTGAGCAGTTGGCACGCACACTCGTAACTTCGTGAATTTATAATATTTTCACTCCAGATTTTCAACATTGCCATTTCCCCAGACCTACTTATGAACAGTGCAGCCATCACTTTTCCCATCCTGGCTGAAATGTTTTTTCGCACATCCGGCGCAGAATAGTAGCCACAGTAGCCTCAGTAACCACAATTTTTAATATGTCCTTATGATGTGGTATAGTACCAACTATATGGAAAATTGCTAAAATCACTCCTATTCCAAAGAAAGGAGACCAAAAGGAAATAAAGAACTATCATCCCATCGCTATACTCTCTATCTTAAGCAAAATTTTGGAAAAACTAGTCGCCACACAAACAATTGAATACCTTCAAAAATATAACCTCCTCTCCAGTTCCCAACACGGTTTTCGTAAAGGCCATAGTACCACCTCTGCCCTGCTAAAGCTGACTAGTGACATTAACTCAGCCATGGACCTAGGCCTTTTGACTGGAGCAGTTTTTATTGACCTAACTAAAGCTTTTGATCTGGTAAACCACTCGCTCCTTCTGTCAAAACTACGGTCCTTTGGTTTCTCCCCAGATACCATAACCTAGTTTGAGAGCTACCTGACCGACAGGCAACAGACCGTGGTCTTTAACTCTGCAATTTCGGATCCTGCACCTATCCACGTTGGAGTGCCACAGGGCTCTATTCTTGGTCCTCTACTCTTCATAATCTTCATTGATGACATCCCTTCAGTCGTACCGAATTGTTCATAGATACATAGATACATAGACAGTGTCAGCAGATAAGGGCCTATGGCCCACCCAGTCTGCCCATTTGAGCTTGTAAGTTCAGTTTGTTTTCCTAGAAGTCTGTTGCCCCTTACCCCTGACCTCCAGAATTCCTTTATGTTTATCCCATGCATTCTTAAATCCCATGATTGTTTCAGCCCCCACCACTTCCTCTGGCAGGGTGTTCCACTTGTCCACCACCCGTTCTATGAAGAAATTCTTTCTCATGTTTCCTCTGAATCATCCTCCCTCCAACTTCATCCCATGCCCTCTAGTCCTGGAACATCTTTTTCGCTTAAAAATAGTGTTTTCCTGCACCTTGTTCCTCCCTGTAAGATATGTAATTCATCTCTGCTCTACGTGGATGATCTGGTTATCTATCATAGTGCGAAAACTTCAATCTCCCTACACTATCCCCTTGCATCGGATTTTGCAAGTATCCAAACCTGGCTTACTTATAATAAACTTGTCCTAAATTCTAGTAAATCTTACTCAATGGTGTTTGGCTCCCAGGCCGGAGTCAAAACTAATCCTTATCCCCTTATCATCTCCTGTGCGGACAGCTCTCCTCTACCCTCTACCAAATCTTTCAAATATCTTGGTGTCACCCTGGACGAATCACTTGACCTTGACCTTCATATCTCTACTATCTGTAAGTCAGTAAATGCTAAGCTAGGAAGTGCTTATCATACCAGCTACGCAATTACCCCTCAAGCCAGACTAGCAGTGGCCCAAGGTTTCCTTCTACCGGCTCTAGTATATGGCTCACTGATCTTCCTATCTGCATCTAAATCTGCCCTTCATAAATGGGACATCACGTACAATAACATTTGTCGCTATGCCACATTTCAAGCACCACTGCCACCTTTATCGGGACCTAAAATGGCTCAGCCCATCCGCCTATCATCTTCAGACCTTTGGATCATTAATTGACTCTGTCATCAGAACAGGTCTCCCCTATCCCTTTCTTCTGCACTGGAAACTCAACCTCCTATTCATGAATTACGATCTACTTATAAAGCCCTTCTGCGTGTGCCAAGATGTAGAACAAAAATGGGCACTCGCGCATTTTCCTATACTGCTCCGAAATACTGGAACTCTTTACCCCTTTCCATCCAGTCAAACAAACACCCATGCTATCTTCAAGAAACTACATTGTGAATACCTTTACACCCTACATCCCTGCACTTGTTTTAACCCACCTTGAACCCTTACTAATGCTTGCTCTCTCCCTTATCTTCATCCTATCTACCCCCTTTTTTACCCTTCCTCTACTTATGATCTTTACCTGCCATGCTCTTTCATCCCCTCTTTCCTCCTTCTCTCTCCCTCTCTACCTTTCACGGCACTTACTGCACTGTAACTTACTACCTTCCATGTTTTCTTCTTTTGATACCAATCCTGTTTTCTCTTTCTGTATTCAGGGTATCTTATCCTTCACCATTCAGTATGTCAATGTACTTACTATACACTGCTTTTACCTATTTGTACTGTTTCATGTGCTGTGTCACATGTTTATTGTTCTGTCTGTAAACTGTTTTCTCCCGAGTCGTGCATGAAAATAGGAATTGTTTGCCTAGTGCACTTACCCGTCACCAAAAGCAAATAAATAAATAAATAGAGTGGTAGCTGTGGGAAATCACTGTCCGGGACAGATCAAGAAGATGACAATGATACTGTTCATGAGCAGAGGTCCTAAAATGCTTGTGTTGAAAATTTGGTGATGATAGCCCATCAATTGACTGTGTTACAAGTGTGCATTGCGTACTTTCCACGCACGCTTGTAACTTTGCAGCTTTGTAATATTGTCACACCAGATTTTCAACAGTGCCATTTTTTCCACACCTCCTTATAAGCAGTACAGCTGTCATTTTTCACATCCTGACCAAAATGTGTTTTCACATTTCCAGCGCAGAATAATGTGGTCACTGTGGGAAGTCAGTGTTCAGACAGATTAAGAAAATGACAGTGGCACTGTTCATGAGCAGAGGTCCTAAAATTCCTATGTTGAAAATTTGGTGACGAAACTCCATAACATGACTGTGTTACAAACATGTGTTGAACTGTTTCCACGCACCCTTGTAACTTCGCAAATATGTAATACTGTCATGCCACATTTTCAACAGTGGCATTTTTTCACAACTCCTTATGAACACTACAGCTGTCATTTTCACATCCTGGCTAAAACATGTTTTTGCACTCCTGCTGGACAATAGCATGGTCACTCTGGGAAATCAGTGTTTGGGACAGATTAAGATCAACCAAGTGAGAGGGGGGAGTGACCAAGCTCAACTGAGCTCTGTCGGGACTGCTGCAGATTTGTTTGTGGGCAGAAAAAGGCCCAACAGAAGAGCCCACTACAAAAGGGCAGCCTGCAGCACTGGGAGAAACAGAATGAGAGAGCAAGTGAGGGAGGGGGATTGAGCGAACTCACCGAAGCGCTGTCAGGACTGCTGTGGATTTCTTTGTGGGCAAAAAAAGGCATCAATATAGGCAGGGGCCCAGTACAAAAGGCCAGCCTACAGCGCTGGGAGAAACAGTACGAGCGAGTGAGACAAGGGGACTTAGTGAGCTCAATGGAGCTCTATCAGGACTGATGGGATTTCTTTGTGGGCAGAAAAAGGTGCCAATGCAGGCAGGAGCCCCATACAAAAGGGCAACTTGCAGTGCCATGACAAACAAAATGAGCAATGAGAGAGGGAGACTGAGCAACCTCAACGGAGCTCTGTTGGGACAGCTGCAGATTTCTTTGTGGACAGACAAAGGTGCAAATGCAGCCAGGAGCCCCATAAAAAAGAACAGTCTGCGGCACCAAGAGAAACAGAATGAGCGAGTGACAGAGCGGTACTGAGGCGGAGCTCAGCGAAGCTCTGGTGTGACTGCTGCAGATTTCTTTGTGGGCATAAAATGCGGCAACGCAGGGAGGATCCTAGTACAAGAGGCCAGCTTGGAGCACCGGCAGAAACGGAATGCGAGAGTGACAGAGGGGGAGTGAGCGAGCTCAGTGGAGCTGTGTGGGACCGCTTCAGATTTATTTCTGGCTAGAAAAAGCCACCAATGCAGGCAGGAACCCAGTACAAAAGGACAGTCTGCAGCGCCAGGAGACACAGAATGATTGACTGAGGGAGGAGGAGTCAGTGAGCTCAACGGGGCTCTGTTGGGACCACTTCAAATTTGTTTTTGGGCAGAAAAAGGCAGCAATGCATGCAGGGGCCCAGTACAAAAGGGCAGCCTGCAGTGCAGGAAAATCAGAATGAGCGAGTGAGTGAGCTCAACAGAGCTGTATTGTAACTGTTGCAAATTTCTTTATGGGCATAAGAAGGCAGCAATGCAGGCAGGAGCCCAGTAGAAAAGGGCAGCCTGCAGCACTGGCAGAAAAGAATGAGTGAGTGAGAGAAGGGGAGTGAGCAAGCTCAACGCAGCTTTGTTGGGACTGCTGCAGATTTCTCTGTGGGCAGAAAAAAGCGCCAACAGAGGCAGTAGCCCAGTAAAAAAGGGCAGCCTGCAGCACCAGGAGAAACAGATTCGGCAAGTGAGAGAGAGGGAGTGAGCCACCTCAATGGAGCTCTGTCGGGACAGCTGCAGATTTCTTCCTCAGTAGAACAAGATGCCAATGCAGGCAGCAGCCCAGTACAAAAGAGCAGCCTGCAGCACCGGGACAAACAGACTGACCCACTGACAGGGCCACTGAGCGAGCTCAACAGACCAATGCAATCAACATTCGGCATTGGCAAATGCTTGTTCTAGTTCCCTACCCACTCACTCCCTATATAACCTTAACTTCTTTAATCTTTTGGGTGTCCTTGTTTTTAGGGCTCTTGGTGGAGCCTATACCCCTATTGAGATCGTATTGTAGCTCTAAAAACGGCTGATCATGGAACTCCCTTTTTGGACTTTTGGAAGTATTCCTCCATAGCTGCAAAATAGTGCACTTCCCCTCTGATTTTTGCTATTTGCTGCTCTATGTTAAAGGCATCTGAAGGGAGTGGGGATGCTACATTGTTGTACACCTGAACTTCTCCGGATATTACAGGATTCTCACTAAATTATTAGTATAAACAATAGCGGGATTTAAGAATGCATGGGATAGACATAAGGGAATTCTGGAGGTCAGGGTGAAAGCAACAGACATCCAGGAAAACATAAAGTGAATTTACAAGCTCAAATGGGCAGACTGGTGGGCGATGCCCTTATCTGTCAACAGTGTCTATGTATCTATGCATCTATGTATTAACAAAGAAAACATTTTAAACTGCTGTTTTAACCCCTCAATTGAACCTTTGCAGGGCTGCAGATTAATGAAGGGTTAACTCATTATCTGTTGTACTGGAATTTATTGAAGCTGTGAAACAGTCAGGCAGACTACAGTGTCTGATTACAGACAGTCCAGTAGGAGCTTTGTTAGATCATGGCTTGTAAGAAATGTGCCTCTGCAATCACTGCAAAAGAATCTACTGGAAGTAATGAGTTAACTCATTCACTCCACAGCAGCTCTTTGAGAGTTCCACCCCTTCTGCCATGTATACTCTTACTGCATCCTGACCTTTTCCAAGAAAATGAAGTCATAATCACCATAGCATAAACATAAACAGGTAATCCCACACAAAAGATTAATATACAAGTCAGCCAGCCTTGAAGTGGGTCCCAAGGTGGTAGTCTGGGTAAAAAAGTTGGCTGGACAACAGGATGCAGAGGGTAACAGTAAACAGAGTCCACTCTGAAGAAAGGGTGGTTACTAGTGGAGTACCGCAGGGTTCAGTACTGTGACCAGTCCTTTTTAATGTCTTTATAAGTGACATTGCAGAGGGACTGGAAGGAAAAGTATGTCTTTTTGCAGATGACACAAACATCTGTAACAGGGTCGATACAGAAGGTGGGGTGGAAAGGATGAGAAGGGACTTGGCAAGGTTGGAGGAATGGTCAAATGTGTGGCAGCTTAGATTCAATGCAAAGAAGTGCAAAGTAATGCACATGGGGAACAAAAACCCAGGGGAAGATTACACAATGGGGGTTGAGAGACTAACAATAATAAAAATGGAAAGGGACCAGGGGGTAATCATATCAGATGACCTAAAGGTGGGCCAGCAATGTGAGAAGGCATTAAGGAGGACCAGGGGATACTGGCATGCATAGGCAGAGGCATCACCAGTAGACAACAGGAAGTTGTTATCCCTCTGTATACACAGTTGGTGAGACCCCATATGGAGTACTGCGTGCAGTTCTGGAGACTCCATCTCCACAAGGACATAGACAGGATGGAGGCTGTCCAGAGGAGGACAACTAAAATGGTGCAGCGTCTGCACCAGAAGCCATACAAAGAGAGACATTAAAAGTGCTTAATATGTATACCCTCGAGGAAAAGAGGGAGAGGGGGAACATGATAGAAACTTTCAAGTACCTCAAGGGAATCAACAAAGTCCAAGATGGTAACATCTTTCAGAAAAAGAGATGTGCATGAACAAGGGGGCACAATTTGAAGATAGAGGGATGGCTCAGAGGTAATGTGAGAAGTATTTTTCACAGAGAGGGTTGTGGATACATGGAATGGCCATCCTGAGGAGGTAGTGGAGTCTAAATCAGTGGGAGAATTCAAGAATGCATGGGACAGACATAAGGCAATTCTAATGGGAGGTAGGAGGAAGTAGGCTGTTGGTTAACTAGGATCTGCAGCTTATCCTGTAGGTGAGAAATGGGCAGACTAGGTGGGCCAAGTGATCCTTATCTGCCATCAAATTCTATGTTTCTGTTTCTATACCTGTGTATAAAAGCACCAGGGCTATGTATGCCTTTTCACAATGTGCACTTGTTTATAAATTACAGAGGGTGGGATATTCAGAAATGTGCCAGATGCCAGTACAAGGCCGGTGCAGTGCAAATCCAATGCACCATGGCGCAATGGGTGCGATATTCAACTGAATATTGCAAGAATGCTCCAGAGCGCAGTCAGAGGTGCACCAGGGAGCAACCCAACATGCCCAGAAGTGCAACCAGGGATGCGCATGGGGGCAGAGGAAGATGCGCCAAGGCACAAAAGGACCAGCCACAGGCACAGCAGGGAGCAAGGCACTGGGGAAGGGGGGGTGGCCACTGGGGAGGTGGTGGAACCAGGCCAGGAGGCACAGCTGGCCCACAGAACACCACCCACCGAGTGCGGACATGTAGCCAGGCCCTGTCACCCACTAGCACCGGGGCAATGGATGTATGAAACAGGTGGCACCAATGTGCAAGGGTCAGGTGCCACCAGCCACCTTCTGCTGGATGGCACGCCTCCACCCACTCGGTCCACAGCAAGCCACACCCTGGCACACGGCACCCAACACACATGCCACACATCCTGCACAGCCAGCCCATGGCCACCCCAAGGCACAGCCACTGACCAAGGGGCTAGCACCACCATGCATGGCCCACACAACAACACAGGTGCCTCACACAGCCACCCACCACACCACTGCAGCATGGCTCCACTCACCAGTCGCAAAGCAGACACGGACACAGACGGGTAAGCAATGAAAACTGTATAAAACAACTATGTACAATACATAACAGGGAACAAGGCAGAGGAACTATGTACAAAGCAGGGATAGGGTATGGGAGAGTGGGACCGGAACAGAAGACAGGGCTATACAATGGGACAGGGGAAGGCAGGGGATGGGAAGTCGTGGCAGGAAAGGTAATGAATGTCAGCCTCAATGGGCAGCAATGACCCACCACTGCCTGGTGCCGTCCTCTGCACTGCCCCCACAGCAGGATCTGTTGAGTCTGTCTCACAATCTCCATGATGGTGGAGGTTATTAGTATGAGTTGCCAGAGGAGGCGGCAGTAGAGCAGCAGGCAACCTTCCCATGGACACCTATGGCAAAAGAAGGAACAGGTGATCAGAGCAAGTCCAGGGCACCTAAGCCCTCCCAGTGTGTGCATCGGACAGTGGGGACTCAAGCCCCGGGTGGCACCTAGCCACCCGCAGTGGGTGGGCCTATGACAGCCACCTACATGGCATGCCACAGCTGCGCACAGCACTGAACACCGACGCCCAAGGGCCACCTGCCAGCACAGTGGCAGGAAGGTGGCATGGTGCTGCAGTGGAGCAACATCAGCACTGGTGGCAGCTGGATGCACACACAGCCCACCACCAGCTGCCACACAAGTGCAATGGCTGTCCCACAGTGCCACGCACACTGCGTGCTGAACACAGCTGCCACGGCACAGGGCTCAGGAGGCCGAGACTGTACCCACACCCCCGCTGACCACCCTGCACATCAATGTTGGAATGCACAGTGCCTACCTGCCCGCTGTGGTGCTGTGCACACCAGCCCAGCTGCTCATCCCCTCGAGTCTGCACCTCCCTGCCACCCTGGCTCTCCTCCAGTCTTCAGGTCCTAGGACAGGAACACAGACAGGTACACATCAGAACACAGTCACAGCAAGATCCCACTGCCCACACCCCCCATGAATAGAGTGCACCTCGGGCTAGCAAGGCCACAGGGCACTGGTGCAGCACACCCAGTGACTGGCACTGCCAAGCCACAGGGCACACAATGACAAGCCCCCCCAGCATGGTATGCAGCCCTGCCAGCCCCATGGAACATTGGACTTGCACAGATGCAGTCGGAGCCCACCTACCTGGCCGTGGCATGGCCCCCCTCTGGATGTGCGCCTGCAGCACCCTGAGCCTCTCTGGGTCTCTCCTCAACAGGTCCCCATACCTGTGGCAACACTGCTCCCTGTTGCGCTGCACACCAGTGGCCTGGACAAGCCCACTGGCAATGGCCTGCCACACCTCGGTCCTGGGTCTGGTGAGGGACTGCTAGCCAAACAGGCTGGCAGCATGGGGCTCCACCTGAGCCACCAGGTTCACAAGCTCTACCTGGATCCAGTTACAGGAATGGGGCACTGTGCAACATTGCATGGTTCCACAGCAATGGAGATGGCAATATGGTGCCCAGTAGCACATGCACAACATGCTCGGGAGTGCGCCTCGCAGTGGAGATGTGCCACCTACGGCAATCATGCATCTCTGGGGATGCGCAGCATGGGTGTGGCTGCACCGGCACGGGGGCAGCAGTCCCTAGGGGGCATAGGGTGGGGTCAGGGTCAGCATGCACAATGTGCACGTGAACGCTTATTGGGCCCAGGATGGCCAGCAGTAATTTAACCCTGAAGGCACCACACGCCCCATGGGCTCAATAGTGCCCGAGCACCACAGGCCCAATAGCGCCCGAGCCATAGGCCAAATGGCACCGAAAGCACCATAAGGGCCATGGCAATATAGGGTACACTGGAAGCCAATAGTGCTCTTAGCACACGCTGCACAATTAGCGGTAGTACATGGCATGGCACATGCGTGATAATGGGAGCACTATGCTGTCACAGCATTGCACCACGACTTGTGCCAGAGCAAGTCCATTGCTCAAGGCCCAAGAATGCGATATTCAGCTGGCAAATGCAGATTAGCTAATCAGCCTATCCATGGCGCAATGGGGAAATTAGCATGTCTTTACCATTGCACAACAGTCCATTTGCATTCAATGTGCTATAAAGGCGCTGCACGACAGCACAGGCCATGGACTGGTATAGCAACCATCAGAGGAAAGTTGCGCCTGCCAAGCGGATTGACAGCACAGCGGGATGGATGGCCAGGGTGGGCCACTGCAGCCACTAACCACATGTCCCTGTCCACAGGTAGCAACATGTCCGTGCATGAGGAGGTTGAGGAGCTTGGGCCTGCCCGCAAGCACAGGCCTAACTTTACTAAGGTGGAGGTGGATGTCCTGTTCGAGGCATACCTTGATAGGGAGCCTTTGCTGAGTGGCACCAATGGCACACCCCAGGCCAGGACAGCAGCCTGGGAGGAGGTTGTGGAGGCTGTAAACCAGCAGGGCAGCCACTAGCATTCTGCACAGGAGTGCTTGGAGAAGGTGGGCACTGACAAACATCAGATCAAGGAGAAGGTGGCAGCCATACAGGCTGCCAGGTCGGCCACAGGTGGGGGCCAGGCCGATGTGCCACATCTCACTGGCGCAGGAGGACCTGGTGGCAGCCACCATGTGGTGCTGCACTGTCAAGGGTGTGCTGGGAGGTGACTCCCAGACCAGAGGAAGCCCATCACTGCATGGTAGGTACGGCAGCCCGGTGGGGGGTGCCATTGCATCGGCGGCACTAACACATCTATGTTCCCTTACAGCACCAGAACACCAGCATGCAGTAGCAGGGTCACCTGCATCTGCTGTGGGGGCATGCCCAGCCCCGTAGGACCAGACATGCACCTCCACTGGCATCTGGGGGCCTGATCAGCTGTAGTACACCACCGCCATCCAGCTGGATGACATGGTGGCGGATGAGGCCCTGGCTGTGTTCCAGCAGGACACCAGTCATGGCATGCTCTGTGCGGAGACACAGATCAGGGCAGGGTCTGGCACTGATGATGTTGTGACCATTGTCCTGGACAGCGGGGAATGTGTCATGGGGGAGACACCCAGACCATCCACCATCACTGGCAGTGTGGTCAGTGGCCTGTTGGAGGAGGGACAGATGCCCACCACCGCCCCTGGTACAGCTCTGTGCGCAAGCACTGTGGTGCTGGGGGGTGGTGATGGCACTGGTGCAACTGCACTGACATTGGCCAGTGCACAGGGTCCAGAGTGGCAGCAGCAGGTGGCTGTGGATGGTGGGCGGCCGGGTGGAGCGTCTGCCACTAGATGCGACTGTCATAGATCAACCCCATGGGGACCCCGCTGTGCAGCACCCACCTGAGTGGGCGGCCATGCATTGTGGTCGTACACCACCATTGGGTCGACGCCATGCCCATGCACCCCTGGGCACTGACCCCTTGCACGAGCACATCCGATTGCTGCGGGCCACCATGGACCAACAGGTGCAGCTCGTGGCTGGGGTGCATTCACTCCATGCAGAGGTGTGCCAAGCAGCCAAGCAGCACAACAGGGGCCTCGCACAGGTCCATGAGCCCATACATCACCGGCAGGAGGACACGACCACAGCACTGGACCACACAGCCACTGCGATTTCTGTCAGCCTTGCCCCACTGGCTGTCACAGGGCATGGCCAGCCACCGCAGACACTGCGGAGTGCATTGTCCATCCCATGGCCCCAGCGTCAAGCGACCCCCTCGGCTTCGATGCCAGGCTCCGCTGTGGGCATGCCAGGCATACCTGGCGCAGGCCTGTTCATAGATACATAGATACATAGACAGTGTCAGCAGATAAGGGCCTATGGCCCACCCAGTCTGCCCATTTGAGCTTGTAAGTTCAGTTTGTTTTCCTAGAAGTCTGTTGCCCTTACCCCTGACCTCTAGAATTCCTTTATGTCTATCCCATGCATTCTTAAATCCCATGATTGTTTCAGCCCCCACCACTTCCTCTGGCAGGGTGTTCCACTTGTCCACCACCCGTTCTGTGAAGAAATTCTTTCTCATGTTTCCTCTGAATCGTCCTCCTCCAACTTCATCCCATGCCCTCTAGTCCTGGAACATCTTTTTCACTTAAAAATAGTGTTTTCCTGCACCTTGTTCCTCCCTGTAAGATACTTGTATGTCTCTATCATATCCCCTCTCCCTCCCTCCTCTCCTCCAGGGAGTACATGTTCAGTTCCTTCAACCTGTCTTCATAGGACTTGTGATGCAATCCATGCACCATCTTTGTTGCCCTCCTCTGAACCTTCTCTACCCTGTCTATGTCCTTACGTAGGTATGGTCTCCAGAACTGTACACTGTACTCCAGGTGGGGCCTCACTAGTGTCTTGTATAGTGGAATTATGACCTCCCTTTTCCTGCTGGTGATGCCTCTGCCTATACATCCCAGCATCCTATTTGCTTTACCTGCTGCCTTGTCACACTGTTTCCCTTCGGGGACCTGTGAACCCCTGCGAGGACACGGTCGTGTTCCTGCAGTCCCACCATTGGGAGGTGGTCACAGACCCCCTCTGTGGCCGTTGCACAGCATGGGTCTGCTGGGTGGCCATGTTGCAGCTGTCCTAGTGTCTGTGGTGGCCATGTGATCACCTGGTGGAACTGATGTGCATGCCACCCTGTCCACTGTCTGTTGCCACCGCTCTGTGTGCACATGGGCATTTTGTGTGTGCATGCCATGGTAATGGAAGACGTGGCTTGCACCACACACTGCCTGTGCGCGCACCTGCCCAGCTGCTGGCCCATATGGCGTGTGCGTGATGATGCCACCACAGCACTGGTTGCACATGTGTAGCCATGCACTACGTCTGATCCACGCCAGGTGCTAGCGCCTGGGTGTGTGCCTGCAAGTGCCAGTGAATGTGCGTGTGTGTTTGGGTGTGTGTATTGGCTGTTGTGCAGTGCTGCATTGTGTTGCGTGTGGATGTGTGGCACACATCCCCACCCCCAACCCTGCCCCCCACCTGTCTGTTCATGCAGCAGGCCATGCCCATGCATGCCTGTGTGCCTTGCCACTGTGTCCATTCTGTGCATGGGTGTCTGTCAACCTACCTGCATATGCCGTAGTGCTCCTCTGCTATGGTGTCCAGATGCTGGTACACCATCCTCATCAGCCGGGGATCCCTCCACCCGGGGGGGGCTGCTGACTACCACCCAGCCCCACACCAACGTTGTCCCCACAGCTGTCCCCCTCTTTGACCTCGACAGCTATCCCACAGTCAGTGGCCATGTTGTGCAGCATGCAGCAAGCAGGAATAGGCTGAAGTGAAGGTCTTCGAGAGGCTATACCATAGGGCACCACCAGACCTGTGCAGGCAATGGAACCATACCTTCATCAGTCTGAAAACACACGCTCAATGATGTTACACTTGCTGGCATATGCCTCATTGTACAGCTCCTCTGCTGGGGATGATGGGCGCCGGCAGAGGGTGAGCAGCCAGGACCTGAGTGGGTATCCACTGTCACCTGTTTGGATGGAGATATGGTTAGCCTGGTGTCCTCTATCACTGTGCCCCATGACCTTCCCCGCTGCACTCAGTGGCGCCCCTGCCCTGGCCACCCCCTCCCATGCCCTGCTGTACCCAGTTGCCTGCGGTCTCAGCATACTCACCCAATAGGTGTCCAGTGGAGATGTCCCTGCTCTCAAACCGGTGGCATGGTGCTGAGCTGTGCCAGATGAATACATCATGTGCTCCCCCAGGGTGTGGGCACAGACATTGGTTATGCATCCCCTGGCATCGCACACCACCTGGCAGTTGATACTGGGGTAGCCCTTTCTGTTGATGTAGGCTATCCCCTCCAGGCCAGGTGGCTTGCAGATGCCCACATGGGTGCAGTCGATGGCCCCTAGCACGCCAGGCATACATGCTACCCTGTGGAAGTCCAGCAAGGTTGCTGTATGCTCTGCCTGTGTGCTGGGGAAGTGGATGTATTCTGCAGCATGTGGCAGCAGGGCATTGAGGAACTGTGTAAGGAGCCATGATGCGGCTGACTGGGTTATGCCTGTGGTGTACCCTGTTGGTCTCTGGAAGGTGCCCATGGCAAGTAGGCACATGACAGCTGTAACCTTTGTCTCCAATGTCAGGGCATGACTCTGTCTAGTGGGTGCCTGCATCTCCTGACTGCACAGCTCACAGAGCTGCCTCAGAATTGTCCAGTTCAGATGATACCGGCCCACGATCTCTGTGTCAGCGTAGGTCTTGTAGCTGATGCGGGGTTGGTAATGCCTGTTGTGGGTGTACTGCTGACAAGCCCTTCCACAGCCATATCACTCTGCCTCATACCTCCCCACACCCCTAATTACAGCTTCCATCTGGAATGTTGCACTGGCCATCACCCCTGTTGTCCTGACTCCCCCTAGGTGTCTGGCTCCATTGGCCCCCCCAGCTGTCTATTACAGTGTGTGTCGCTCAGGAGGGCCCCCTCCTGCATGCACTGCCCCAGGCTGGCTGGCTGGCAATTGCCTGTGGACTCTGTCACCCCTGTGGATGCCTGTGTCACTCCCCTTGGGCCTGGTGTTTCTGTCGCACTCACACACTCTCACACCTACCATCGACCTCCCTGTCAGTCACACTCTCACTCACACTCTCTCTCTCCCCCCTCTCTGTCTCTTTATCTCTCCCTGTCTCCTCCTTCATGGCTGACAGCCTGTCTCTGTCCTGCTCCCCTCTGGTGCAAGTGCCCTCCTCCGACTTGCTCCCTGTTTTTATAGGCTCAAGTCTGGTCAGCGCAACTGGCAGTTGCTCCTCGCTTGCACCATTGGTTGGGGGCTGAATATCGCACTACACCGCATATTCATGGGTATGCCCCTGCCCTTAACATGCATACATTACTGTTGCACATTGGTGCTGCTACTTGTGCTGTGCCGGTTGCTCCCGTGTGAATATCGCTCTTTGGCACATCTCCGCAGTTGCGTATGTGCAACCCTGTTGCGCTATGCGCAGCTGTTTTGGATATCCCAACCACAATAAATATACACAAATATAAACATACACAAAAAAATAACTTCATAAGGAAACATTGTAAAACACATATAGACAGACATAATTTTAACAGTAACTTCTCCATTAAACAATGGACGCTTATTACTGCAAAAGAATCTATTGGAAGTAATGAGTCTATGCACATTTGTAAATTTGGTCATTTGGCAGCTCCTCACTGCCCTGTCGACTAGAGCTTGTTTACTTTGCCAGGACTATCTTTCAGTTCTCCACTATTTCCAGTCTTTACAACCCAGTTGAAGAAGCTTTGTATTTTTTTCCTCCTGCCCAACAGTCCCTTGACTTCCTTCTTTTAAAATACAAGTAATCATTTTGTTTTAAAATAGTCCATGTCTTGTATTTAAGGGCCTGCTACTTTCAGTTTTCCTCCCCTTTCATTTCTGCTCTCCCTCCTCTACTCTTGCAGTCCTCCACCCCACTGTGCAAGGATGGCATTTAGCATAGAAACATAGAATGTGATGGCAGATAAGGACCGCTTGTTCCGCACAGTCTGCCCATTTCCCTACCTATTGGACTAGCTGCAGATCCTAGTTAACCAACAGCCTACTTTCTCCTACCCCCCACTGGAATTGCCTTATGTCTGTCCCATTAATTCTTGAATTCCCCTACTGTTTTTGACTCCATGACCTCCTCAGGGAGGCTGTTCCATGCATCCACAACCCTCTCTGTGAAAAAATTCTTCCTCACATTACCTCTGATCCATCCCCCTTCTATCTTCAAATTGTGCCCCCTTGTTCTTGCACATATCTTTTCTGAAAGATGCTCCCTCTTGGACTTGTTGATTCCCTTGAGGTACTTGAGAGTTTCTATCATGCCCCCTCCCCTCCTTTCCTCGAGGGTTTCAGTACATATTAAGCTCCTTTAGTCTCTCTTCATATGTCTTCTGGTGCAGACCCTGCACCATTTTCGTTGCCCTCCTCTGGACAGCCTCCACCCTGTCTATGTCTTTGCAGAGATGGGATCTCCAGAACTGCACACAGTACTCTAGGTGGGATCTCACCAACTGCCTGTACAGAGGGATAACAACCTCCTGTTTTCTACTGGTGATGCCTCTCCCTATGCATCCCAGTATCCCCCCAGCCCTCCTTACTGCCCTCTCACATTGCTTGCCCACCTTTAGATCATCTGCTGTAACTACCCCAGGTCCCTTTCCATTTTTGTTGTTGTCAGTATCTCACCCTCATTGTGTGCTCTTCCCCTAAGTTTTTGTTTCCCAGGTGCATTACTTCACACTTCTTTGCATTGAATCTAAGCTGCCATACATTTGACTATTCCTCCAACCTTGCCAAGTCCCTTCTCATCCTTTCTACCCCACCTTGTGTATCAACCCTGTTGCAGATCTTTGTGTCGTCTGCAAAGAGACATACTTTTCTTTCCAGTCCCTCTGCAATGTCTCTTATAAAGACATTAAAAAGGACCAGACCCAGTGCTGAACCCTGCAGTACCCCGTAACCCCTCTTTTTTCACTGTGGACTCTGTTTACTATTACCCTCAGCATCCTGTTGCCCAGACAATGTTTTACCCAGGCTACCACCCTGAGACCCACTCCCAGGCAGGCTAATTTGTTTATTAATCTTTTGGGCTGGACTTTGTCAAATGTCTTGATAAGTCTAAGTAGGCCATGTCCACAGCCCCTTCCTGGTCTACTACTCTGGTCAACCAGTCGAAGAAATCAATTAGATTCGTCTGAGATGAACTTCCCACTGTAAATCCATGCTGCCTTGGGTCCTGTGCCCCAGTGGCCTCTAGGTACTCAACTTTCTTCAGAAGTGATTCCATCATTTTCCCTAACACTGAGGTCAAACTGACAAGTCTGTAGTTTCCTGCCTCTGAATTGCTCCCACTTTTGTGAAGGGGAATCACATCTGCCCTCCTTCAGTCCTCAGGTACCACACCATCCTCCCATGATTTGTTAAAAAGGGTAGTCAGTGGTGTTACTAGTTCTCCCCTTAGTTCTTTTAGAATTCTGGGGTGAATCCCATCAGGCCCCATTGCTTTGTCCACCTTCAGTTTTAGGAGTTTTTTCCAAACCCTTTCTTCTGTGAAAGGACTGATATCGACCCCCCTCTACAGATTGCTTCTATTGACTGGATTAGGTACCTCCCCCTCCTCTTCCTTTGTGAATACTGAGCAGAAGTATTCATTCAGTATCCCTGCTTTTTCACTGTCCCTCTCTGCCACCCACCCTCCTCTTTATTCAGCCTCACTATCCCTCCCTTTGTCTTTCTGTGTTCCCTAGTAGTTTTAAATCTCTGTCAAAAACATATGTATTTTCATTGGCCATCCCAGACTGATTTTATTTTTAAATTTATATTGTTGTCTACCTTCATGTTTATGTTTTTATATTCTGTACAGTGCCTTGATATTGAAAGGCGCTATATAAATAAAGATTTACTTACCTAATGTACTTATAAAAGGTTTTATCCCCCTTCTTAACCGAGTTGATTATCTTTTCCTCAGTTTGGGCGTTTGCTATTCTGACTGTCTTCCCTGCTTTCTTCTGCTTTAACTGGAACAGCTCTCTGTCCTGCTCCTTCTATGTTTCCTTATGCTTCCTGAATGCTATCTTTTTCTCCCTAACCTTTTTTGCCACCTCTTTTTAAGAACCATTGTGGGTTTTTTCATTTTGATTTGCTTATTTGCATCACACAAATGCTTGTTGCGTCTGTGATGGCAGTTTTGATGTTTTCCCATTGTTACTCCACCCCTCCTTCTTGCCTGTTTGCTAGTGTTTTTCTGAGGAGCTCTCCCATTTTGACAAAATCAGCCCTCCTGAAGTTCAGTACCTGTGCTTTTGTATGGCTTGACTCTAAAGCTGAGTTTATTGTGAACCGCACTGTTTCTAAACTCTAAACATGGCTGTCAGAGTTTTTATTAATGTTAGACAGGCATGGATACCTTGGTGCACTCTGTCCTGGTTGACATGAAGTACCTGATCTACTGGATGGAACCCCATCAGGACATGAGCCAGGAACCCTTTTGGACAACTGGGTTGCAGTGAATTCATTACATATTTTATATTTCCAATTAATGGTATTTAAGTAAGTAATTTCTAATCTAATGAGAAACACACTAACAGTGGAGACATGAAACAGTTTTGTAATGTTACAAAAATAAAACATGGTGTTTGTATTATACAGTAGATGTTGTATTTAAATGAAGGGTTTGCCTAGTTGTGAGATGAGTGTGTCTTGCTTTGTTTTTATCCTGACAGTAAATATTGAACAATGCTTAATTTTGGGGTGTTTGATGCTGTTAAATGTTGGTCTGTCACCCTCTCAATTAAATACTGTGAATATAGCTAGTGAAAAATTAACACACGTATATCAAACTGTCAGTTTGCTGTAATACATTAGCCTACTCCTTCACTCTTTCAGTATTCAATATCGCCATCTAGTGATAGATAGTAATGGAATCAAATCATAGATACATATATAGATAGGTACATAGTTTAGGGCTGAGTGGGTCCTAGGGTGGAATTTGATTTTGTGGTGGGTTTACTAATCCCCCATTCTTTTATTTGGATTTGTTTGAGTATCTGGATTTTGGGCTATAGTCCATGAAATATTGGTTTAGCAAGTCAAAAACAAAAAATACAGAATTACAGGATTAGATCAGAAAATATTTTTCTTCACCTGCAGTATTTGATTTTGTTCTTGCTGCAACATGTCTGCCACTGTAGAAGAGCTACTTTCTGACTTTTTTTTATGCAACATGTTTTAGAGGGTTCCACTTCTCATCTCCCCTACTTCCTTTTTCCATTTACCCTTTCACTGATCCCCCATGGTAAATTGTTTCTGCCTGTAGTAGGGCACTCTCACTTGTATTTCTTCAACTTGTAACTATTTGGGCTTAATAAACTCACCCCAAAGGGGGAGGCTCCAATTGTCACTGACTAGCAGAGACTGCTGTACCTACTACCTGCACAAGGGGACTTATATATTCTGAGAAACTATTTAGTGCTGCTGCAGAATTTACATTGATTTAAAAAATGCCTCTCTTGTCCTCTCACTGGTACAGTGACTATGGCCAGTGGACAAGGACATGCTCACTTGTGTCTCTTTAACTTGTCACTTCTTGGGGTTAAAGAGCAGCTGATGCCTTCAGGAGAACTTTAAGAAAACTTAACTTAAAACTTAATTAGACACAGTACAACTCATATTTCACATTGATTCTGTAGTTCCCCTCACCATTACTTATTAAGGTTATCTGCATGAAAACAGGATCTTTTCTCCTGAAGAGTTTATCTGTTCCTGTAGCTTATTCCCTACCTGAGGTCATAATGCATGCCTTGTGACATCAGTTACTCTCATGACAACAGCCTGTAATGTCACAATACAGGATTATGACTTCAAGTAGGGAGTCAGGTACAGAGGCAGATGAACTCTAAGGGATACAGATTGTGTATTCATGAACATTTCCTCAGTAATAAATAATGGGGAGGAGAAATCTATAGAATGTATACTGAATGCAAGCTGAAGTGTACCTAAATATTATGTTTTTTCTAAGTTTTCTTTAAGGCGTCAGCAGCTCTCTAAAAATGTCATCACTGACTGGCAGAGACTACTGCCCATGTAGGTTGCTTCCAGCCCCATAAAACGTCTGTTCAAGTAATTTTTGTAACTTTTTTTAGCTATACATCTTTCAGTTGAAATTGTTTTTCCTTCTCCTCCTGACCTCTTCCTTACTGCATCACCCCCCACTGCAGATGCTTTTCTTTTCTAGTTCCCTACCCAGTCATTGCCTATATAGCTTTAACTGAAAGTAATCCTTTTGTTGGCCTAGTTTTTACGTTCACTTGCTCACATGTACAAGGAACGTTTTGGGAAAGTAGCACACTTTGGAGGTGTGCCTCTCCCCTGCAATCTAGTGCTGCATTGAGCAGGCGTGGTGGTCCTGCACCAATAGGTGTGGGGAGCTGAGTATGACAGCAGTGGTCTTCGCTTCAAAGAAAACCACCACTGCCATACCAGCACCGCATCACGCTGCCCCCCAGCATCCGCTGCTCCCCCCGTGTCCGCCCGCCCCCAAAGCTTTGGTGCCATGCTGGGGCCCACCCCAGGTGGCAAGCGTTTTTGCTGACGGGGTGCCCAAACCTCAGTCGAGCTCCATGCTCCCCAAAAGCCATCCTGCTGTCACACTGGGCCCACCCCAGCATGGCAAATGTCTTGTTTGTTTTGCCGGCCAGAGGTGCCCAATCCCCGTCAGCTCCTCTGCCCCCACAGCCATCTTCTGCCATGCTGGGAGCCCACCCCAGCATGGCAAGTGTCCCACGTAGTCCATTTTTGTTTACACCTGTAAAGAAAAAACGGTCCCACATAGTCTCCCACTCCCCCCTCCCACAACCCGCACCCACCAACTGTGCACCCAGCCTCCCCACACCCCCCCTCACCCCATACTTACCTCCGGAGCTTGGCACAATGCTCTTCGGTGGACCGAGAACCTGTCTGCACACTTCAAAGCCGACCACGAACTGAGGAAATGCCGGTAAGCTGTATAATGGGCTAGAGGGGGGTTTCAACTTTATTGCATATCTCAGGCATTTTTGGGAATGTTTGCACCAAATTTTCAACATGGGGTTTTTGGGACCCCTTCTCATGAAAGATGTCACTGTCATGGTATTATTCAGGCCCTGAAGGGTGATTTCGCAGTCACTGCACAGTTACTGCATGAAATCACCCTTCGAACACCATGACAGTGATGTATTCTGAAAAGGGGTCCCAAAACTCTATGTTAAAATTTGGTGCAAAATTCCAAAATGACTGTTTATTAGCATGCATTACGCAGTTCCACGCAGGCTCGTAAGTTCACGAATTTTCAATATTTTCACTCCAGATTTTCAACATTGCCATTTTACCACACCTCCTTATGAGCAGAATAGCTGTAATTTTTCACATCCTGCCCAAAATGTGTTTCCGCCCATGTAGCGCACAATGGCGCAGTCGGTGTGCGAAATCACTGTATGGGATGCATTAAGAAAATCATGGTGACACTGTTCCTTAGCAGAGGTCTTCAAATGGCTGTGTTGAAAATTTGGTGAAAAAATTCCTAGAAATTACTGTTTTATGAGCGTGCGTTGTGCACTTCTTAAGCACGCTCGTAGGTTTGCAAATTTTCAATATTTCTACTCCAGATTTTCAACATTGCCATTTTACCACACCGTCTTATGAGTAGTACAGCTGTCATTTTTCACATCTCACCCAAAACATGTTTCCGCCCAAGTAGAGCACAATGGCGCAGTCGGTGTGCGAACTCAGTGTATGTGACACATTAAGAAAATCACAGTGACACCGATCATGAGCAGAGGTTTTAAAATGGCTGTGCTGAAAATTTGGAGAAAAAATTCCTAAAAATTACTGTTTTATGAGTCTGCATTGTGCAGTTCCTACGCACACACGTAAGTTTGTGAATTTTCAATATTTTCACTCCAGATTTTCAACATTGCCATTTTACCACACCTCCTCATGAGCAGTACAGCTGTCATTTTTCACATACTGCCCAAAATGTGTTTCCGCCCATGTAGCGCACAATGGCGCAGTCGGTGTCGCGAACTCAATGTATGGGACACATTAAGAAAATCACAGTGACACTGATCATGAGCAGAGGTCTTAAAATGGCTGTGTTGAAAATTTGATGAAAATTCCTACAAATAACTGTTTCTGGCGTGCATTGTGCGAGTTCCTATGCGCTCGTAGGTTTGAATTTTCAATATTTCCACTCCAGATTTTCAACATTGGCATTTTACCACACCTCCTTATGAGAAGTACAGCTGTCATTTTTCACATCCTGCCCAAAACGTGTTTCCGCCCATGTAGTGCACAATGGCACAGTTGGTGTGCAAAAACCAATGTATGGGATACATTAAGAAAATCATAGTGACACTGATCATGAGCAGAGGTCTTAAAATGGCTGTGTTGAAAATTTGGTGAAAAAATTCCTAAAAATGACTGTTTTACGAGTGTGCGTTTGCGCAGTTCCTACGCATGCTCGTAAGTTTGCGAATTTTCAATATTTTCAATCCAGATTTTCAACATTGCCATTTTACCACACCTCCTCATGAGCAGTACAGCTGTCATTATTCACATCCTGCCCAAAACGTGTTTCCGCCCATGTTGCGCACAATGGCACAGTCACTGTGTGAACTCAGTGTATGGGACACATTAAGAAAATCACAGTGTCACTGTTCATAAGCAGAGATCTTAAAATGGCTATGTTGAAAATTTGGTGAACAAATTCCTAAAAATAACTGTTTTACAAGCGTGCATTGTGCACTTCCTTCATGCACGCTCGTAAGTTTGCGAATTTTCAATATTTTCACTACAGATTTTCAACATTGCCATTTTACCACACCTCCTTATGAGCAGTACAGCTGTCATTTTCACATTCCTTCAAAGTAAGTTTCCGCCCATGTGAGTGCACAATGGCTTGGTCGATTGTCTTGAGGGCACGGTGTATGTGACACTTAAAGAAAATCACAGTGACACCGATCATGAGCAGAGGTTTTAAAATGGCTGTGCTGAAAATTTGGAGAAAAAATTCCTAAAAATTACTGTTTTATGAGTCTGCATTGTGCAGTTCCTACGCACACACGTAAGTTTGCGAATTTTCAATATTTCCACTCCAGATTTTCAACATTGGCATTTTACCACACCTCCTTATGAGCAGTACAGCTGTCATTATTCACATCCTGCCCAAAACGTGTTTCCGCCCATGTTGCGCACAATGGCACAGTCACTGTGTGAACTCAGTGTATGGGACACATTAAGAAAATCACAGTGTCACTGTTCATAAGCAGAGATCTTAAAATGGCTATGTTGAAAATTTGGTGAACAAATTCCTAAAAATAACTGTTTTACAAGCGTGCGTTGTGCACTTCTTAAGCACGCTCGTAGGTTTGCAAATTTTCAATATTTCTACTCCAGATTTTCAACATTGCCATTTTACCACACCGTCTTATGAGTAGTACAGCTGTCATTTTTCACATCTCACCCAAAACATGTTTCCGCCCAAGTAGAGCACAATGGCGCAGTCGGTGTGCGAACTCAGTGTATGTGACACATGAAGAAAATCACAGTGACACCGATCATGAGCAGAGGTTTTAAAATGGCTGTGCTGAAAATTTGGAGAAAAAATTCCTAAAAATTACTGTTTTATGAGTCTGCATTGTGCAGTTCCTACGCACACACGTAAGTTTGCGAATTTTCAATATTTCCACTCCAGATTTTCAACATTGGCATTTTACCACACCTCCTTATGAGAAGTACAGCTGTCATTTTTCACATCCTGCCCAAAACGTGTTTCCGCCCATGTAGTGCACAATGGCACAGTTGGTGTGCAAAAACCAATGTATGGGATACATTAAGAAAATCATAGTGACACTGATCATGAGCAGAGGTCTTAAAATGGCTGTGTTGAAAATTTGGTGAAAAAATTCCTAAAAATGACTGTTTTACGAGTGTGCGTTTACAAAAGAAGTTCCTACGCAAAGATGCTCGTAAGTTTGCTAATTTTCAATATTTTCAATCCAGATTTTCAACATTGCCATTTTACCACACCTCCTCATGAGCAGTACAGCTGTCATTATTCACATCCTGCCCAAAACGTGTTTCCGCCCATGTTGCGCACAATGGCACAGTCACTGTGTGAACTCAGTGTATGGGACACATTAAGAAAATCACAGTGTCACTGTTCATGAGCAGAGATCTTAAAATGGCTATGTTGAAAATTTGGTGAACAAATTCCTAAAAATAACTGTTTTACAAGCGTGCATTGTGCACTTCCTACGCACGCTCGTAAGTTTGCGAATTTTCAATATTTTCACTACAGATTTTCAACATTGCCATTTTACCACACCTCCTTATGAGCAGTACAGCTGTCATTTTTCACATCCTGCCCAAAACATGTTTCCGCCCATGTAGTGCACAATGGCGCAGTCGGTGTGCAAAATCAATGTATGGCACACAGTAAGACAATCACAGTGACACTGTTCATTAGCAGAGGTTTTAAAATGCCATTGTTGACAATTTGGTGAAATAATTCCTAACAATGACTGTTTTACAAGTGTGCATTGCACACTTCCCATGCACGCTCGTAGGTTTGCGAATTTTCAATATTTCCACTCCAGATTTTCAACAGTGCCATTTTACCACACTTCCTTATGAGCAGTACAGCTGTCATTTTTCACATCCTGCCCAAAGCGTGTTTCCGCCTATGTAGCACACAATGGGGGTAACTAAAAGGTCATGCTGAAAATTTATTGTGCAAATACCAGCAATCGCACAGGGCATTAGGGTAAAGCACCATATGTGCCAAACACCACTGCAAATACCTGCAAGCGAACGTTCGGCATTGACAAATGCTTGTTTCATTTGCTCTGACTTACTTTCAGTTCTCCTCTACTTGTCTTTTTAACCCAGCTGAAGAAGATTTTTATTGTTTCCTGCTCCTCATCAGTCCCTTGACTTCCTTATTTGTTTTATAATAGTCTATGTCTCTCATTTAGGGGCCTGCCCTGGTACTTTCACTTTTCCTCCCCCTTCATTTCTGCACTCCCTTCTCTACCCCTCACATTTCCAGGAGTTATTCCTTGTTCTAGTTCCCCACTCTTAATGTAGTATTCCTTTTTTTGTTGTTGTAAAATGTCTTTGTTTTGTAAACTAGTTGTTTTATTTTTTTAAAATATCTTCATCCTTTGTTTTTTTTCATTACTGCCTTTTAGTTCAAGCCCTTTACTTTCACTTTTTATCCCTCTTCTTTTCTGCACTCCCCCATCCCCAGTTACAGAAGCTTTTTCTTTAGTTCCCCAACCCTGTCCCATTGTAAAATGTGTCTTTTTTTGGCTTTTTTTTTTTTTTACAATTGTTAATGTTTTTCTCCCCTGGTTTTCTCCCCATCCTGGACCTCGGCAGACACGCGTGTGCATGCACGAGGAGGTGGGCACACATGCCGGGTACTGGCTTGAAACATAGAAGTTGACAACAGATGAGGACCCCAAGGCCCATCCAGTCTGCCCATTCATTTTTCTACCTTAGGAATGTGCCATCAGCCATTGCTCTGTCAATGGTGTATCTGTTCATACTCATCTGTATTGCTCCCTTATGCCTATCCCATGCCTGTCTGAAGCCCTGCACTGTATTCATATCCACCACTTCCTGAGGTAGGCCATTCCATGCATCCACCACCCTTTCTGTGAAAAAACTTTCTCACATTACCCCTCAATTGGTCTTCCTCTAATCTCATGCTGTGTGCTCTTGTCCTGCTATTTTTTATGTTGATTGCACGCATGCGCAAGAAACATGTTGCGACAGGTTTGTATAGAAGCAGGTTGTGAAGGCGTGGCACTGTTGTGGCCAACGCCCCCACAGCCTGCAGAGGCTTGCTCCACTTCCCCCAATGCCGTGGCACACTGCTGCTGACACTAGTTTAGCCAGTGTGCCACAACTTTCTAAAAATACAGTCGCTGCAATCAGGGGCCACCTCGTCATTGCAGCGTCAGTCATCCGCTGCAAAGAGGGAGTGACCCGTCATTGCAGGGTGGGATGTAAACCCCTGAGATTGTTTGTGAACATGGCGGTGGCTTGCTGCCATGTTCACAAACAATACAACCATCCCCCCACCATGTTTAGTTGCCGACAGGGGCCCCAATCCTCGTCGGCATTCTGTGCCCTCCGTTTTGTTCCTGCTGACGGGGTGCCCAATCCCCATCGGCTGTAGTGCCCCTGTTTGTTTTGTTGCTGATGGGGGAGACCACTCCCCATCGGCATTCTGTCACCACCCTTTTTGTTCCAGCCGATGGGGTTCCCAATCCCCGTCAGCATAACGATACCCCCGCCCCTTTGTCGACAGGGGTGCCCAATCCCCCATCAGCTACTGCTGCTCCCTAATAAGAAAGCCACTGCTGGCAGATTGGGAGCCCAACCCAGTGTGCCAGAGGCCCCTGCAAAGTGAAAAATGGTCCTGCGATGTCCGTTTTTTTTTCCCCCTGGAAAGCAGGAAACCGTCCCTCGGCGTTCGCCCTGCCTCCCACCTGCACCCACCCACTGCACGCCCTGCCTCCCCACACACACACCCTCACCCCATACTTACCTTAGGAGCTTGGTGCGATGATCTTCGGTGGACCGGGAACATGTCTGCACTCTTCAAAGCCGACCGCGAACTGACGAAATGCCGGTAAGCTGTATAATGTAATACATAGGGTTTTTTCAACTTTACTTCATATCTTGGGCATTTTTGGGAATTTTTTCACCAAATTTTTAACATGGGGTTTTTGGGACCCCTCCTCATGAATTCTTGAACTGTCATGGTGTTAATCATCCTGGAAAGGTGATTTTGTGGTCACTGCGCGGAATCACCTATCGGGACTGGTTAACGAAATGACAGTGGCAGTGTTCATGAGGTGGGCTATCAAAAAGCCGTCGCAAATTTGGTGGAAAAAAATCCAAAAAATGATTGTTTTATGAGCGTGCACTGCGCAGTTGCTACGCATGCTCATAACTTCGTTTATTTGCAATATTTTCACGCCAGATTTGCAACATTGGCATTTTGTCACACCTCCTTGTGAACAGTACAGCTGTCATTGTTCACATCCTGGCATGGTCACTGTGGGAAATCAGTGTTCAGGACAGATTAAAAAATGACAGTGACATTGTTCATGAGTAGAGGTCTTGAAATGCCTATGTTAAAAATTTGATAACGATACTCCATAAAATGACTGTGGTACGAGCATGCGTTGCACAGTTTACACGCACGCGCGTAAGTTCACAAATTTATAATATTTTCACTCCAGGTTTCCAACATTGCCATTTTCCCACACCTACTTATGAACAGTAAAGCTGTCATTTTTCCCATCCTGGCCGAAATGTGTTTTCACACTTCCAACGCAGAATAGAGTGGCCGCTATGGGAAATCACTGTCCGGGACAGATTAAGAAAATGACAGTGATACTGCTCATGAGCAGAGGTCCTAAAATGCCTATGTTGAAAATTTGGTGATAATATCCCATCGAATGACTGTGTTACAAGTGTGCATTGCACACTTTCCACGCATCCTTGTAACTTCACAGATTTGTAATATTGTCATGCCAGATTTTCAACACTGGAATTTTTCCACACCTCCTTATGAACAGCACAGCTGTCATTTTCCACATCCTGACTGAAATGTGTTTTTACAGTTCCGGCGCAGAATAATGCAGTCACTGTGGGAAATCTCTGATCGGGATAGATTAAGAAAATGACAGTGGCACTGTTCATGAGCAGAGGTCCTTAAATGCCTATGTTGAAAATCGGGGCAGAAAAAGGCATCAATGCAGGCAGGGGCCCAGCACAAAAGGCCAGCCTGCGGTGGTCAGAGAAACAGTACGAGCGAGTGAGACACAGGGACTGAGCGAGCTCAACGGAGCTCCGTCAGGACTGCTGCAGATTTCTTTGTGTGCAGAAAAATGCGTCAATGTAGGCAGGAGTCCTGTACAAAAAGGCCGCTTGCAGTGCCAGGACAAACAGACTGAGTGTGTGAGAGAGGAAGACTGAGCAACCTCAACATAGCTCTGTCGGGACAGCTGTGGATTTGTTTGTGGGCAGAGAAAGGGCGCAACATAAGAGCCCAGTACAAAAGGGCAGCCTGCAGCACTGGGAGAAGCAGAACGAGACAGCAAGTGATGGAGGGGGAGTCAGCGAATTCACCCGGAGCTCTGTCAGGACTGCTGTGGATTTCCTTGTGGGCAGAAGTAGGCATCAATGCAGGCAGGGGACAGTACAAAAGGCCAGCCTGCAGCAGTGGGAGAAACAGTACGAGTGACTGAGACAGAAGGACTGAGTGAGCTCAACAGAGCTCTGTCAGGACTGCTGCAGATTTCTTTATTGGCAGGAAAAGGTGACAATGAAGGCAGAAGCCCAGTACAAAAGACCACCCTACAGCGCTGACAGAAATGGAGTGAGTGAGTAAGAGAGGAGAAGTCAGCAGGCTCAATAGACCTGTGTCAGGACTGCTGCAGATTTCTTTGTGGGCACACAAAGGCACCAACAGAGGCAGGAGGCCAGTACAAAAAGGCAGCCTGCAGCGCCAGGACAGACAGAATGAGTGAGTGACACAGGGGGAGTGAGCGACCTTAATGGAGCTCTGTCATGACTGCTGTGGATTTCTTTGTTGGCAGGAAAAGGTGCCAACGCAGGCAGGAGCCCAGTACAAAAGGCCACTCTGCAGCGCTGGCAGAAATGGAACGAGTGAGTGAGAGAGGGGGAGTCAGCAGGCTCAACAGACCTGTGTCAGGACTGCTGCAGATTTCTTTGTGGGCAGAAAAAGGCCCGAAAGGAGGCAGGAGCCCAGTACAAAAGGGCAGCCTGCAGCACCAAGAGAAACAGAATGCACGAGTGAGAGAGGGGGAGTGAGCCACCTCAACGGAGTTCTGTCAGGACAGCTGCAGAACTCTTAATGGCCAGAACAAGGTGCCAATGCAGGCAGAAGCCCAGTACAAAACAGCAGTCTGCAGCACCGGATGAAACAGACTAAGTGACTGACAGAGGCCCGGTAAGTGTGGTCAACACACCAACGCAATCAGCATTCACCATTCGGCGTTGACAAATGCTTCTCTTATATTGAAACATGCTAGACTCTTTCACCTTGTTAATGCCCTTAAGGTGTTTGAATGTTTTTATCATATCACCTCTCTCCCTCCTTTGCTCTAGGGTATACATATTGAGCTCAGTTAATCTGTCCTCATATGTTTTCTGATGCAGTCCCTGCACTATTTTGGTTGCCCTTCTCTGGACTACCTCAATTTGGTTAATGTCCTTGTGAAGGTGTGGCCTCCAGTACTGCACATAGTACTCCAGTTGGGGCCTAACCAGTGTCTTGTAAAGAAGGATTATTACCTCCATCTTCTGACTTGTGATACCTCTACTAATGCACCCCAACATCCCTCTAGCCTTACCTACTGCTTTAGTGGTCTGCTTGGATGATTTCAGGTCATCGGTGATGACAAAGCCCAAGTCTCTTTCTTCTCTTGTGACTGCCAGCAACTAGAGATGGGCGAAGTGGCCCCAATTTGCTCCGTGAAGTGAATTGCGAAGGGAAAGTGAATTTGCGAAGTGCTCCGCAACGCGAAGCAGAGTACTTCATGTTATAATGGGTAACGCGAAGTCCATTGAAAACAATGACTTCGTGTTACTCCTCCTTCCCAAACCACTACTCCACCAATTCTTAAGGTGAAGTAACATAGAAACATAGAAACATAGACTTTGACGGCAGATGAGGACCACTTGGCCCACCCAGTCTGCCCATTTCCCTACCTACTGGATAAGCTGCAGATTCTAGTTAACCAACAGCCTACTTCCTGCAACCCCCTACTATAATTGCCTTATGTCTGTCCCATGCATGTTTGAATTCCCCTACTGTTTTAGATCAAACTGCCTCACCAGGAAGGCGGTTCCATGTATCCACCACTCTCTCCATGAAAAAAAATTTCCTCACATTACCCCTCTATCTTTAAATCGTGTCCCCTTGTTCTTACACATCTTTTTTTCTGAAAGATGCTACCCTCCTGGACTTTGTTGAGTCCCTTGAGGTACTTGAAAGTTTCTATCATGTTCCCCCATCCCGCCTTTCATCAACGGTATACGTATTAAGCTCTCTCAGTCTCTCTTCATATGGTTTCTGATGCAGACCCTGCACCATTTTAGTTGCCCTCCTCTGAACTGCTTCCATCCAGTCTATGTCCTTGCACAGATGAGGTCTCCAAACTGCACACAGTACTCCAGATGGGGTCTCACCAATTGCCTGTATAGAGGGATAACCACTTCCCTTTTTCTACTTGTGATGCCCCACCCTATGCATCCCAGTATCCCCCTGGCTCTCCTTACCGCCTTCTCACATTGCTTACCCACCTTTAGGTCATCTGATATGACTACCCTCAGGTCCCTTTCCGTTTTTGTTGTTGTTAGTACCTCCCCTGCTATTGTGTACTCTTCTCCTGGGTTTTTGTTTCCCATGTGTATTACTATGCACTTCTTTGCATTGAATCTAAGTTGCCATATGTCTGACCATTCCTCCAACCTTGCCAAGTCCCTTCTCATCCTTTCTAATTGAGTATTAACTCTGTTACAGATCTTTGTGTCATCTGCAAAGAGGCATACCTTTCCCTCCAGACCCTCTGCAATGTCACCTATAAAGATGTTAAACAATGTGCTTCGCTTTCACTTTGCCTTGTTTTAAGCTTCAAAGGCAAATTTTGCAGTGATTCATGGGTTCTAGATTGTTCTGTACAGCCTCAGTTCAGGGTAGTGTGTGTAGGAAGCTGTAGACGATTCAAACCATCTAAAAGCTGTTAAAAAAGCCTCTGGTTATTTTCTTTGCTGAAACGATAGCTCATTGATTATAGGAAACCCTTCTGTGCTCATATCATCAAGCATTTATTGTTTGTGTATGGATTTTGAATGTTAATGTACAACATTCAGTCTGTGTACTGAGAGATAGTGGAAGTGTGCTTTGGGGGAAGGGCGTTTCTGTGGTGTAGGTAGATTAACTTGGAGAAAAAGACAGTTCTTTCTGTTTTGGTGATATTTTTCTTGTATAACTGTGTTAATGTACACACAGTAATATTTTCAATAATTCTTGCCATTTTTTTGCTGACTGTTGTGGTGCAGTGGTGCATAATTTTAGTTTGTTTAAAATATGTGGTTATATTACTGAAGTTTTCAATTTGCTATGCATTACTTAGTGTGTGTGTGAGTATGTGTGTGACGCGTGTCATCAAATCAGACACCTTTTATTGTGCCACATAACAATTTCAGCAATGTGAACCTGCTATCCACTGCAGCTGTGTGATTTTTGTACTTCTTTGTGGTATCTTTACTGGTAGCGACTGTTACTGCAGCAGTGCAGAACACTGCCCCCCCCCCACGGCCGTGGCCCACCCCAGCCGGCAAAGGTATTCTTTTCCAGATTTGATTTTCTGATGGTGAGCACTGGTTAGGTGTTATGCCTTTGCATCTGCATCTCTTCAGTGCACAGCGCAATATTAATCTGTGTGCATCTGCATCTCTTTACCCAATCTCCATCTGTAACTTAAGTCACAGTTGTTTCTTTGGCTTCCCTTCAGAGTACTGGACTGGTGTGGTGCATAATTCTGCATGAACACTGTACTCATTGATATGCATTTTTAAGTCAGGACCATCATCACGAGTCACTCGTGGTACAAATCACGTTCTTCATCATCACGGTCTCTCTGCAGGCTTCACCATCCCCACCACTGTACTCATTAATATGTGTTTTCAAGTCAGGGAGTTTTGTGCTACAGCTGATCGGGGAAGTACAGCTGTAGGCATTCGCGTTCCCAATACAGTTCCATGTTGGTTATCTCACACCATCGACACCGAATCACATTCTTCATCATCACGGTCACAAATGCAGTCACAAATCACAATTCATGATCATGTCACGAATCACAACATTAATTTTTTTACTAGTTACTTGGATGTATTGTAAGCCTGTTTTGTAGTATCTCTCCAGGCTTCACCACCCCACCACTGTACTCATTAATAAGAGTTTTTAAATTGGGAAGTTTTATGATATAGGCTCAGCTCATCAGGGATGTACAGCCATAGGCATTCGCGTTCCTTCCTGTATAGCATGTGAGTTACAGTACTGTAAGTAGTGGTGAGCAAAGTGGCCCCAATTCGCTCCGCAAAGTGATCCATGGAGTACCACGGAATCTCCGGAGTACTCCACAATGTGAAATGGAGTACTTCACTTCATAATGAGGAACACGAAGTCCATTGAGTCCAATGACTTTGCGTCATTCTGCCTTCTCCAAACCACTACTCCACCAATTTAAAGGCAAAGTACATTGAAATCAATGTAATTCACCTCATTTTGCCTTGTAATTGAGCTCCAAATGAAATTTTATAGTGATTCATGGTATTGTAGGTCACATGGGCTCTAGATTGTTCTGCAAAGCCTCAGTTCTGGCCTGGGTAGTGTGTGTGTAGTGGTAGCTGGAGACAGTTTGCTGTCAGAGCACTGCAATTCAAAACCTCTAAAAGCTGTTTAAAATGCCTTTTTGAGTCAATTCTTTTGCTCAAAATTTAGCACATTGATTGTAGAAAACCCTTCTGTGCTCATATCATCGAGTGTTTATTGTTGTGTGTGGATTTTAAATGTTAATTTAGAACAGTCAGTCTGTGTACTATGAAGTGTGCTTTGGGGGAAGGGTGTATTTGTGGTGTAGGTACATTAACTGGGAGAAAAAGGCAGTCATTCTGTTTGGGTTATATTTTTCTTGTATAACTGTGTTAATGTACACATAGTAATATTTTCAGTAATTCTTGACTTGTTTTGTTGATTGTTGTGGTGCAGCAATGTATAATTTGTTTAAAACATTTGCTCATATTACTAAAGGTTTTCAATTTGCTACGCATTACATGTAGTGTGTGTGTGTGAGTGCGTGTGCAGTGCATACCATTAAATCAGACACCTTTTATTGTACCACAGAGTAATTGCAGCAGTGTGAACCTGCTAGCCGCCATACCTGCATGAATTTTTTATACTGCTTTGCGGTATCTTTACTGGTAGTGGATTGTTACTGCCATGAACTAATCCCCAACTGGCAAAATGTACTCCTTTCCAGATTTGGATTTGTGACTTGTGAGCGCTGGTTAGGTGTTGTTGTGCCTTTTCATATGCATCCCTTGAGTGCACAGTGCAATCTTAATCTGTCTGTGCATTTGCAGTACACCATTAATTCTGGGAGACTGCATTTCTTGTTCTGCTCTCATTTCACTTCGTCAGCCCTGGGGAATTTTCTGGACTCAAGACAGTAGCATTTTGGGGTTACACATTAATTCTGGTGACTCTGTGTGTGATCACTGCACGCATGACCGAGTGTGCCATTAATTCTGAAAGACTTTGCATTTCTTGTTATGCTCTCATTTCACTTCATCAGCACTGGGGAGTTTTCTGGACACAAGACAGTAGCACTTTGGGGATGCACATTAATTCTTGTGACTGTGTAGCTGGGATGATGTCAGTATTGTTGTCACTCCACCTTACTTCGCGTTTAATGTGGAATGACAACGCAAAGTAATAACAAGGCGAAGTGAGCCTTTCCTATGGGGCACTCTGCGTAGCGAAGTGCCAACGCGAAGTGGTCATGTCGCATTCACTTCACCAGCGGATTTTAAATTAGCTGTATCTCTACCAGCAACTCCCCTCTCAGCCTATCGGTGGCTTCAGGGTTTCTCTTCCCTATGTGCATGATCTTGCACTTCTTTGCGTTAAACCCCAGTTGCCACTCTTCTGACCATTTTGCTAGTTTATCCAGATCTCTTCTCATTCTGCCCACCCCATCTGGATCATCTGCTCTGTTGCAAATCTTGGTGTCATCTGCAAACAGACAAACCTTACCCTCCAGTCCATCTGCAATGTCACTGATGAAGATATTGAAGAGGACTGGCCACAGGACTGATCCCTGAGGTACCCACTTGTGACTTGCATCTCTTTTGACCATATACCATTTACCACAACTCTCTGTTTTCTGCCTGCCAATCAGTTTGCCACCCAGTTGATCAACTTCTGACACACTCCAAGCTTATCCAGCTTATTAATCAATATTCTATGTGGAACAGTATCAAAAGCTTTGCTGAAGTCAAGGTAGGTGACATCAACTGTTCCCCTTTGGTCCACCACTCTAGTTACCCAGTCAAAGAAATCTATGAGATTAGTTTGACAGGACCTTCCTTTTGTAAACCCATGCTGTCTTGGATCCTGTGCTCCTATGGACTCCAGGTGTTGCACTATCCTTTCCTTAAGGAATGCCTCCATAATCTTGCCCACTACTGAGGTAAGACTGACTGGTCTGTAGTTCCCTGCCTCCTTCCTGCTATCACTCTTGTGGAGCGGGATCACATGAGCCCTTCTTCAGTCTTCTGGGACCTCTTCTGTGCTCAAAGACTCACTAAACAGTTCTGACAATGGCTCTTCTAGTTCCATCCTTAGCTCCTTTAGTACCCTGGGATGTATGCCATCAGGTCACATTGTCTTGTCCACCCTGAGCATAGTGAGCTCATGTAGGACCCTTTCTTTTGTGAGGTGACTAGTGCACAAATCCCTCCCCCGTGTCCACTGTGCTGAGCTGTGGGTCCTGCCCTACCTTCTCTTCAGTAAATACTTAGCAGAAGTATCTATTTAGGATAGATGCTTTTACATGGTCCTCCTCCTCACATGCCCCTTATCCCCTTTGATCTTAGCAATACCCCCTCTGGACTTTCTCCTTCCATCAATGTATCTATAGAAAGTCTTATTACCTTCTTTTACTGTTTGTGCTAGTGTTTTCTCGGTTTGGGCCTTTGCCTGCCTTATTGTCTTCCCTGCTTTCCTTAGGGAAGTTTGGCATGCCTCCCTATCTTCATCCTGCTGTGTTCCCTTATAGTTCCTGAAGGCCAGCCTTTTGGCTCTGACCTTTTCTGCTACTGTTTTTGAGAACCAAAGTGGTTTCCTTCTTCTTTTGCACTTCCTTTTTGCTCTAACACAATGGGATGTTGCTTCGAGTATTGCATCTTTAATGCTTGCCCACTTTGCCTGTACCCCCTCACCTGTATTTCTTTTTGCCAGGACTAGCTTAACTCTGTTGGCCATCTTATCAAAGTCAGCTCCTCTGAAATCCTATATTTTTGCCTTAGAATGGGATGATTTAGTTCTAGTGACCAAATTGAACCATACCATGTGATGGTCACTGGTCCCCAGGTGACCTTCTACCTGGAGATCTGTGATCCTTTCCCTGTTAGTGAGCACTAGATCTAGGATAGCCCTGTCTCTTGTGGGTTGTTATACCAGTTGTTTGAGGCCCTCCCCCTGCAGGGAATCTACCATGTGTCTAGTTCTGGCAGATGTTCCTGCTGGTATTGACCTATCTGTATCTGGCATATTGAAGTCTCCCATTATCAGAACCTCCCCTTTAGCTGTCATGTTTTGTATATCATCTAACAGTAATGTGTCTATGTCCTCCCCTTCTACCCCACCCCTGGCAATTGCCTGCTGTCCCCTCTGCCTACACTTCGCATTGGACCTCCACCCGATGGGAGTGGAACTACAGGGAGGCATGAGCACTCATCCCACCCCTGGGAGAGGACAGCAGCCTCACAGCAGCTCAATCCCACTCTTCGCTTTCCCACCCCACCAACCCCTGACAACCTGGGCTCATTTCCTAACCCAGGTTGCAGGTGTGGTGTAAGGTGTTGTGTCCAGCACCTCAACCCTCAGCGTCACTGGGCCAGCTTGGCATTTTTTGAATCATTCTTTGTTGTTTTATTTTGCAAATAAAGCACCCGGCAGCATGCCCTCCCTCTGTCACCGCTGTACGCCGAGTGACGGCTGCAGGTGATGGTGAGAGGGCAGGAATTACCATGTAAACATTGCTCTTCATGGTACTTCCCATAATCCAAGCCCAGCAGAGCCTGTGATGGCCAGCTCAGTTTCTGCTCAGATCCTCTGAGCTGCTGGATATCAGAGGTGGCTTGTACTGCAGCAAATCCAACCGAACAGCCCTAATATGGAGACATACAGAGTCCTTAATTGCAGTGCAGTCTAGAGTAGGGTGGCAGTTGTGTTTCAAGTGTGTATAGGAGTATTATGGAAAAAGGCACCCACCACACCTTAGAACACCACAGAGCTGCTGGAGATGTTTATCGTTGACTCCTGAGTCCTTTCCTTAAAGCTGCAGTGCAATGAAAAGTTGTATTTTTTGCATTTCTGATTTTAATTTAATAACATGCTGCTTGATTTCCATTTTAAGTTATTCTAAGGGTTTCCTGCAGTTCTATATTTAGGTAATTAATTTACCCCACATGTTTGTTCTCTTCTTGTGACCTGCCGCGCAATACATTAAAGGGACACTGTCAACCCCTTTAGGTTTTAAAGTGTTGCTAGTTTGAAAAACACATTTTATAATTGCAAATATTCTGTAAAGAATGCTGATGTAGCTGATAGTTTGATTCTGATTATTTTTTCTTTTAAAAAAGTGAAAACTAGACTGCCCAACATCCTGGTGTTACTACACCAAAATAGGTTTGTTTACATTCCTTGACAAACTCCAAATACATCTTTCCTGGACTTGGGAATGCCCACAACACAGTCTAGCCACTCATGTTGTAGTGGGAGTTTAGGAGGCTACTGCCCCACGAGTGACTGCACTGTGTGGGGATGTTTATAATGCTCAAGAGGTATGCAGTAAGAACAGATCCAGGATTGTAAACAAAACAAGACTGTTTATAAATATATATTAGCATGCATTTCAGTTCTACTAAACAAGGAGACAGACAAAACAAACAGCAACATCAATAAATTTTAGAGAAGGTAAGCAATGATAAAATGTAGGTTTTTAACTAGAAATAATATGATGAAAAACAGGTTGACAGTGTCCCTTTAATTCATGTGAATTAATAACAGTTTTTATTGATGTGATAAAAAATAATGAAGAACTGAGGGAAACCCTTAGAATAACTTAAAACAGACATCAAGTGGCATGTTACTAAGCTAAAATCACAGGTGACTGCAAAATAACAACTTTGCAATGTACTGCTGCTTTAATACCAATGAGGGAAGTTCATATCCAAAGAGAAATAAAATGCTCAGTGCCTCCACCAAGAGAAAATTTGTAATAGGCTAGCTGAAAATCTAGTACAACCCCTAGAATGCTGTACCACCTCAAAGTAGCCACAGCCAGACTGATCTCATTTCACAGATTGCAATTATGTCCCCTCTCTATGTTGACAGCAGAAGGACCATTTCCCAATAACTACCACTGAACCCGCCGCTGTTGTTTCTCAGGATCCCTCATACAGCTACCCCCCCCCCAGCTCAGATTATATCAGGGCATGATTGTACAGCACAAATTGGGCCAGTCACATGTCTTCTGAGCCCCACCCTGGCCCCTGATCAGGATTTTTAAAAAGTGCCAGTACATTGGTCCACCATTCCCCAGAACACTGACAGCATATGTAGACTGGGAATTCCATTGATTGGCCATCTCAGGGTCAGCAGGTCCCAAGAAGGCAGCCTGCATGGATTTCAACATTTTTCCCCCCTGATAGCTAAACATTTCCACAGATGTCTCCAGCTATCAAGACCCCTTTCAATCCTGATGTCTTGGGGGCTGACACACTTCCTCAGCCATCCCAACTCTGGAAGAGTGTTGGTACATGTGTGCTTGCCAGAACGGTGTACAGTCAGGAATGATGATTGGAGCAGAGCTTTCAGAAAATGGACAAAGTGATAAAAATCTTAACTGATGCTTTTATTCACATGGATCATTGGCCAGTGATATAGCAACCTCTTAGTAAGTACTCCCCTCCCCCCGGCAGTAACATTCAATAAAAGCTGGCCATCGCTCATTATCAGTGTATAGGAAATACTGCATCTGCACTGTGTGCATCATCTGCCTGGTGCCATGGCTTGGAGGGACAGGAAGCGCATCCTCAGGATCACGAGAACAGCTGCAAGGGATTCCGAGCTGGATGTAATTGTCCACCTAGGGATAAATGACTTGGTTCATCATGAGATTAGAGCAGTGCAGGAGGACATTGCAGAGTTGGGGAGGGACCTAAGACAAGTAGCACACACAGTATCCTTCTCAGAGGTGCTGCCTATCAAAAACATGGGGGAGGCGAGGGCAATTGGCACCATGCAGTTTAATGAATGGTTGAAAAAATGGTGCGGAGCACAGGGGTTTGGCTTCATTGGGGACTGGGGTTCCACCTGGAGGGACACCAGCCTATACTGGCAGGATGGTCTGCATCTGTCCAGGAAGGGAACAAGTCTTTTGAGCAATCAGTTTAAACGCTTCATTGGCAAGCTTTTAAACTAGTCAAAGGGGGAGGCACTGACAAGCAGCAGGAAAATCCCAGCCTCTCCCTACAAAACAGGGAACTAAATGAGAAAAAGACTGAGGTAGAAAGGTCAGTGGGGGATGCTGCAACAGAAGGTAAAGCCATCAAAAAATGGAAAGCAATGAGTACTAATGCCCATAGTCTGGGTAACAAGCTTCCTGAATTAGTGGCCTTGATGGAGGAGGAACATCTGGATATCGTGGCAGTCACAGAAACATGGTACACAAACCATGACTAGGACATAAACATACCAGGATACACTGTCTACAGGAGGGACAGGGAGGGTAAAGAGGAGGAGGAGGAGTAGTTCTTTACATAAGGGAAGGAATAAAAGCAACAGAACAAAAGGGTAAACAGGGAGGAGAAGAAGCACTGTGGGTAAATTTGGAGACAGGCAATGGCACCACAATACGCACAGGGGTTGTATACAGACCCCCTTCTCAGGGGGAGGAAATGGACAGGAAAATGATAGAAAGTATACTTAGAATGGCAGAAAAAGGGGAGATATTGCTGATGGGTGATCTGAATATGCCAGATGTTAACTGGAGTGCAGTTACAGTATGGTTCTCAATAAACACAGCAATAGAGTCAAGCCATACAAAGACAAAAGTACTGGACTTTAGGAGGGCTGACTTTGCCAAAATGGGTGAGTGCCTAAGGAATGCACTAGCAAATGGGCAGGAAGGAGGGGTGGAAGAACAATGGGGAATAATAAAAACTGCCATCACAGAGGTAACGAGCCTTTGTGTGAAGCAAATAAACAAAACGAAACAATGTAAGAAACCACTATGGTTCTCAAAGGAAGTGGCAGTGAAGGTTCAAGAGAAAAAGAAAACATTCAGGAAGTACAAGGAATCACAGAAGGAGCAGGACAGAGAACTGTATCAGTTAAAGCAAAAGGAGGCTGGGAAGGCAGTCAGAACAGCAAAGGCCCAAACCGAGGAAAAGATAGCCAACTCAGTTAAGAAGGGGGATAAAACCTTTTATAGGTACATCAGGGAGTGAAGGAAGACCAAGGGAGGGATAGTGAGGCTTAATAAAGGGAGGGAGGGTGGGCAGAGGAGACTGTGAAAGGCAGAGATACTAAACAAACATCTTTGCTCAGTATTTACAAAGGAAGAGGGGAGGTACATAAAACAAACAGTAACACGCTGGATACAGAAGTTGATACCGGCCCATTTACAGAAGAAAGGGTTCTGAAAGAACTCTTAAAACTGAAGGTGGACAAAGGAAGGGGCCTGATGGGTTCATCCCAGAATTCTAAAAGAACTAAGGTAGAACTAGTGACACCACTGACTACCCTTTTAACAAATCATGGGAGGATGGGGTGGTACCGAGGACTGGAGGAGGGCAGATGTGATTCCCTTCACAAAAGTGGGAGCAAGGCAGAAGCAGGAAACTATAGACCTGTTAGTTTAACCTCAGTGATAGGAAAATGATGGAATCACTTCTAAAGGAAAGAATTGTTGAGTATCTAGAGGCCAGAGGGGCACAGGACCCTAGGCAGCATGGATTCAAAGTGGGAAGGTCATGCCAGATTAATCTGATAGATTTCTTTGACTGGGTGACCAAAGTAGTAGATCAGGGAGGGGCTGTGGACAGGGCCTACCTAGACTTTAGCAAGGCATTTGACACAGTCCCACACAAAAGATTAATATACAAGTTAGCCAGCCTGGGAGTGGGTCCCAAGATGACAGCCTGGGTAAAGAATTGGCTGGAGAATAGGACACAGAGAGTAATAGTAAATGGAGTCCACTCAGAAGAAAGGAGGGTTACTAGTGGGGTACACATGAGTTCAGTATTAGGACCGGTCCTCTTCAATGTCTTTATAAGCGACATTGCAGAAGGACTGGAAGGAAAAGTATGTCTCTTTGCAGATGACACTAAGATCTGCAACAGAGTTGATGCACAGGGTGGGGTGGAAAGGATGAGAAGAAACTTGGCAAGGTTAGAGGAATGGTCAAATGTATGGCAGCTTAGATTCAATGCTAAGAAGTGCAAGGTAATGCACCTTGGAAACAAAAACCCAGGGGAAGAGTACACAATGGGGGGTGAGATACTAACAACAACAAAAATGGAGAGGGACCTGGGGGTAGTCATATCAGATGACCTAAAGATGGGCAAGCAATGTGAGAGGGCAGCAAGGAGGGCTGGGGGGATACTGGGATGCATAGGGAGAGGCATCACCAGTAGAAAACAGGAAGTTATTATCCCTCTGTACAGACAGTTGGTGAGATGCCATCTGGAGTACTGTGTGCAGTTCTGGAGACCCAATCTCCACAAAGACATAGACAGGATGGAAGCTGTCCAGAGGAGGGCAACTAAAATGGTGCAGGGTCTGCACTGGAAGGCATATGAAGAGAGACTTAAGGAGCTTAATATGTATAGCCTCGAGGAAAGGAGGTGGGGGGACATGATAGAAACTTTCAAGTACCTCAAGGGAATCAACAAAGTCCAAGAGGGTAGCATCTTTCAAAAAAAGAGGTGTGCAAGGACAAGAGGGCACAATTTGAAGATGGGGGGGGCGGCTCTGAGGTAATTTAAGGAAGTATTTTTTCACAGAGAGGGTTGTGGATGCATGGAACGGCCTTCCGGAGGAGGTTGTGGAGTCAAAATCAGTGGTGGAATTCAAGCATGCATGGGATAGTCATAAGGCAGTTCTGGGGGGTTGGGGTAGGAAGAAGTAGGCTGCTGGTTAACTAGGATCTGCAGCTTATCCAGTAGGTAGTGAAATGGGCAGACTGGGTGGGCCAAGCGGTCCTTATCTGCCGTCAAATTCTATGTTTCTATAATGGGGGATATCTGAATACATTGAATGGAAAGTAAATATGAAAATAGCTGTGAATCTTGTATTTCAACAATAACTAACAATAGTTACAAATCTAATGATCAGTTTTACTAAAGCAACAACACTGTCCTGAGAGACTAGTTCTCAAGGTCATACAATAGGACAACATACAGATACAGTACAGCATACAGTAACAGTTGTTAGTAGCTCCCTGTGAACATTCTTGTACGATTTCATATACGCTATCACAGTAATGCATGGCCGTATCTTCCATTTCCAACCTGTTCCTTTGTGAATCGTTCCTGGAAATCTTAACCCTACCATGGAGTGAGGAAGAGTATGCAGCAATCAAATTGGACGGCCACCATGGTGCTTCTGATTCTTCCGAGTCTGACGGTTCCAAATGTTGTTGGCACCAACCTCCCAGTGCCATATAGAGGGTGGCCATCCACTAATATACAACTGTTCCAAGAAATAGAGCACTCGTAGTCAGAAAATGCCCAGAGCCAAGTCATATCACATAACAGTGCTAATGCAATTTATTGAAACAGTGAAAGCTCGAGCCACAAGCCAATTTCAATAAATTGTATTAGCACTGTTATGTGATATGACTTGGTTCTGTGTGTTTCTTTGCCTACCAGTGCTGCATTCCTTGGAACTGTTCTTCTCAGTCTGACTTGTTCCAGCCAGCACATTGTATGGTGCAGCATCATATCTGTCCCTCTTGAAATCTGTCACATCTGCAGTCATTGCCCATGTGTACTGGCTCTGTGGGTCTGTCATGATGGGTGCACAGAGTTCATTTGAGTGGATGTGTACGTGCGTTTTCTGCACAAACTGAGCCAAATAATGCACAGGGTCCAGTATGTGCAGGTTGATTTTCCTTCTGCTGGATTGCACCTAGGTACGCTTGATGATGAACAATGATGCAGTACTGTGTGTGTTGTGTCTTTTTGTTGAATCAGCAAACCTTTGTAAAATAGTGGGTTTCTGAGTATTTATAGAGTCCTCCCTTAGTTTCTCTCACTGTGCCAGCTTTCCACAGCACGGTAATACTTTCTGCTATTATCTGCCTGCAGGTTCCTTATTTGTAAATACACTTCACTCTTGGATAGCCCTCTGGAAATTGTAAATCTGTTACTGACAGAATTTAAATAAGCTGTGTTGACATCATGCCATATCAGAGAAACCCACCGCAGCCCATTTCAAGGGGCTTCATGGATCCAGTTCACAGGATGGGTGCTGTTGAGGGAAACCCCCATGACTTTACATGTCAGCTGGAGGGATGCTCCAGGAAGACTACTGTCACCTCCCAACTCTGTCACAAGGACACTGCACTGAACCCCTGCAAACAGAATGAAATATAAAAGTGTGTTCAACAGAATACCAATAACCACTGAGGGGATACTGAAGCTTTATCAGTTAGTTTAAGCATAAAGAAAAATAGGATCGAGCAAGTGTTTAAAATGCATACATTAATTATTAAACAAAAATTAACTCCTAAAGCATACCCAAAAGGAAGGTTCCCCATATTAAGACAGTACTACGAAGATGATATTGCATTTCTGAAGTGCAAATACAAATTAATCTGCAATATATAATATTAGTATAGGTACTGTTTTATACAATGTGAACATTGTCTCCAACCTTCATTTCTGCTGAGCAGCTCGTACTTAAAAAGGGATGTTGACAGTTGATTTGCATGTGCTGTTTCCTCACGGTAAACTAGATCATGAATCAGATTGGGCAGTAGGGTGGGGACCATGCTGAAAATGTATCACATGAACAGTTAGCTCTCAGTATCTTTAACATGATGTCACTGGCCTTGTGGTGCTGAGGGTTGAGGTGCTGGATGCCACACTGACAATCCGGGTTCGGGAATGCACTCGGATCATCAGTGATCAGCAGGAGGAAGAGATTCCTGAGCATCCAGAGGACTGTTCTCCTCTTCTGAGGAGGGTGGGATTGTACCTCCCATGGCTACTATGGCTCCTAGTGGAGACTGGAAGCATTACAACTTGTGGGAGACATAGGGAGGGGTATGGCGGTGATGGCGGATGTCCTGTGGACTGTTGGGGGGAAGAGCTCCCATGACGCGTTGGACATCATTGTACATCCGTGTCTCCAGGACCAGATAACAGAATTACCCTGGCACCCTGGAAGGTGAAGGCAGGGCCAGTGGATGGCCTATCATGTTCAGTGCCGGACCCACCCAACCAGCCTCTGATTCTCCTCTGCATTCTGACTGCACTCTAGATTCTAGGTAGAGCGCTGGTCAGGAGTTGATGGCCGCACCTCGGGGGAGGTTCAGAGCCGGGAGGATGGCACGTCAGAGATGCAGTAGGGGAACACCCTGGGACAGAGGCATGGTAAGGGAGGTCTCAGGTGAGCAGTAATGGGTCAGTACACCATGTCCTGCCAAAGAGAAGTCATATGGGGCCAGTGCAGGAGTATAAAGAAAGTTGAGAAAAAAACCATGATGCCCTGTCAGCGCATGCACAATGCGACTGGCAGTTTGATTGGCTGTTTATGTGCAGCTGTTGCTTGCAGGGAAGTGGTGTAATTCTTACCAATGCTAAGTGAGTTTAGTACTGAGATAGGGGATTCAGGGTGCATGTATGTTGTGAACAGGAACAGATAATTCCAATTCTGCTTTTGTGAACAGCGTGGGGTGGGCTCTGGGTGCTTGCCCCCTCCAATTGTGTTTTAAATGTATTGAGGAGATGCATTCTGGAGGTGGTGGCAATGAAAGGGTCTTTCTTTATTTGCCCCCCCCCCAATAAAATGTTTCCTGCCTGTACTGCTCTTTGAGAATATCTAATGCTCAGATTTGCAGGTTTCACATTTGCAGCAAAACAAATTTAACATGTATAAACTTGAACAAATTACGAGTCTTGATATTTTTTCTTCAGTTCTGACTTGTAGAAATATGAATGTTTAATCACCTTACTTAACTCAACAATGAAATTGTAATCACTCTGCCCATCAAGATGTGAAAGAAAGGCACATGCAGAATAATAGAGTGAGAGAGTGAGACAGTAAGAGACAGATACAGAGAGAGAAAGAAAGAGAAGGAAATAGAGTAAGACAAAGAGAGAGATGGACAGAGAGAGGGAGAGACAGACAGAGAGAGAGAGAGAGAGAGAGAGACTGAAACAGAGAGGGGGGAGAGAGAGAACTAGAGAGAGAGAGATAATACATGTTGGGGGGCCAAGGTTGGAAATTACCCTGTTCATACAGGAAGAGGTAAGGGATATCAGACCATTCCCCCAGCCTGGTTACTTTTCACTAGGCATTTGATGAATATTTCATGAGCAGAGTCTTGAGGTGGGAGGTGGAAAGAGATATTTACAAGAGAAGACAAATTGATGATAGGCACTAGTGCACATTCACCATTTCCACAAACAACAGTGGAGGTGATCTGTTTTGCTGAATGTAGCAGAGGGTCTACTTTACCTCAAATGCTATGAGATAATCCCATGGTCAAGGGAGTTTCTGTAAGTCCAGACGGTTTACCTTGCTACATGGAAACATAGAAAGTGTCAAAGCACATTTTGAAATTTACAGTAGTACAATACTGACTCTTGAAGAATTTTATTTTCACTCAGCCCTGCCCCCCCCAGACCCTTGATGGTACTGTGACAGAGGATGCCTCCACCTGTGGAATACCTCAGGGTATGGCTGGGTTGTATCTTGACTTCTCTACTCCCCCCCAGACCCTTGATGGTGTTGTGACTGAGGATGTCTCCTGCTCCTCTGAATACCTCAGGGTATGGCTGGGTTGTATCTTGACTTCTCTACTCCCCCCAGACCCCCAGACCATTGATGGTATTGTGTCTGAGGATGTCTCCTGCTCCTCTAAATATGTCAGGGTATGGCTGGGTTGTATCTTGACTTATCTACTCCCCTCCCCCCAGACCCTTGATGGTGTTGTGACTGAGGACATCTCCTGCTCCTCCGAATACCTCAGGGTATGGCTGGATTGTGTCTTGACTTCTCTACTCCCCCCCCAGACCCTTGATGGTATTGTGACTGAGGACGTCTCCTGCTCCTCTGAACACCTCAGGGTATGGCTGGGTTGTATCTTGACTTCTCTACTGTCATGGATGCCATCCACAAGAAGTTGTACCCTGAACTTGGGGAACATTACAGGAACAAAGCAAGCATCCCACTTCCTGCCCAGAGATAGAGTGCCACTAAAATGATTCCTATCTGTAATTAGGCTCATTGTATATAGTGTTGCTTCCAAGTCCACCCCTGCCAGGCTGGATCCCTTCTTTTAATCATTCTGCATCTTTGCCCTGGATTTCCTCCACAGAACCCACCACTGCACCCTGTTTTCCTCCCTCTTCTTTCCATCCCTTGATGCCAGGCAACTTACTCACTGTACCCATCATCTCCAAATTCTGTCTGCCCCACACCTTTCCTTTTTCTTCCCTGTATACTATTTGCAGCTCTGATACATGCTGCCCCCCCCCCATAAAATCCTCTGCTGGTCCAGTTTCTTTTTCTTTCTGCTTCACCAAATGATGGGGCACCCTTCCCATTGCTTTTTGCAATACTCTCTCTTCGTTATCACTAAAATCCCTCCTCGGTGACTTCACTATTCCCTCCTGCAGTTGACGCTGATCCTAGCCTAGTCACTCTGCTCCACCTTCTGTACTACTCCCTTCCACTACTGCTCTGCTTTACTGATCTACTATTCCCCTTGACTTGCCCCCATTAAACTCACAATTTCCCTCCCTCTCTTCCTTTTGCTGCCAGTTGCTCTTTGTTTTACTGCTGCTATTGATATGCCATGTTTTGCACTACTTGTTCATTGTGCTTCCTCTTATTGTGTACTGGATACTTTTTACTTTTTATTAATGATATTATTGTTATTATAACATTACTGTTGTAATTTATTACTCATCCTCTTCCACCCAGGACAAATCTGGAAACAAGCTATTTAATTCAGTATGTGTTTTGGTTTGATGAAACTCGATAGATGGATGGATAGATGTCTAATATGTTTGTAATGACAGGAAAACTCAAAGGGTGCATCACTCCAGTAATGATACATACGAACATATGAACTTGCCAGCAGATAAAGGTCTATGGTCTGCCGAGTCTGCTCAATTGTGCAGCTAGACTGAGCATGCTAAACTGTTGTCTGCGATCCCACATCTTGGTGGCCAATGGAACAACATCATAGATCCTTTGTCTAAGAGATTTTAGGTGCTGTTCTGTTTTATGATCTAGAAGGCTACAGTAGATTATTTCTTCAGTTTGTCTAATTCTTTTCATTTTAGCTTGCAGCTGAACTTCAAGCTGACATATCTGCATTCACATTCCCTCTATGTTGCTTCACTCTGTAGTTTCTTGTAGGAGTAGTTTAAAAACAGTTTCCCTCTCAATGTAGCTTTTAGGGTGTCCCATAAAATACTGTACCTGGAGTAGCTTCTGAATTTGAATTATTCTTATTATTCTTTCAATTTGCATCAGTGTCAATTCTGTCAACTCCAGGGGCCAGATATTCAAAGGCTTGCGCCAGGCGCAAACAGTTTGCACTGCAATTGCACCGCAGTTGTGCCCAGCTGCAAAGTTCTATAGATGAATTAGGACTGGTGCAACATGATAGTGCTGGCAGTACAAAATAATGTGTGCAGGGGAGGGAAGGAGGGGCATGAACATGAATGCACATGCACCGGGATATTCAAAAGAATAGCCCACGCTACAGCCAGTAGCACGACTGTAGTTTGGTGCCAAATACCACTACTGAAAAGCATGTGGTAATGCCAGGAAATCATGGAGAAGCAACCCCTCCTCCTGGCGGTATACCCTACACATTCTCTTGTGGTCTAGTGGCCCCATCACAGATCCCCGGCACACTCAGTAGTTAGATCTGTTCACTTACTCTGGTAGTCTAGAGGCCCCCCACCCCCAGCACCAATCTCCACACAAATATGTCCATGGAAGGAACACACTGTCCCAGTAGTCAAGCGCCCTCTATGCCCCGATCTCCCGTGTGAAAAGTGTACATAGCCCTGGTGGTTCAGTGGATTATAACAGCCTTAATTCCCCGTATTGTGCAAGCCACAAATACCTGGTGGTCTAGTGCCCTCCTGCAGTGCCTACCATCCCATATCCCACTCCACCCCCCCATTCCGTACCTGAGCGGCGACTGGCTCAACCCAATGCTCACCTCCATGGCCAGTCACCGACTGAGCTCTGAATGTGTGCATACATGTGTAATTGTGCATGCGCTCAACCAGAGATCTGTCAGTGGCTGGCCATGGAGGTGAGCGGTGGGTTGAGTCATTCACCACTCAGGTACAGGATGGAGGGGAGTGGGGTGGTAGGCACTGTAGGTTTACACTAGAGTACCAGGAATTTGTAGCTTGCACAATGCAGGGGATCGGGGCTGTCACGGTCCACTGGACCACAAGGGATAATGGCACCTGTCACATGGGAGATCAGGCAGAAGGGGCACAGACATAGCTATGTAAAATCCAAAAAAGAACATATCTGGTCAATCCTACCATTTTCCTCTGGTCTCACTGAAGGAGTTTCCATTCACATGTCTTACACGTGTAGCGCGACCGAGCGCTGTCGACACATTACATTTAGGACCTGGCAGACAATCAATAAGAAGGCACTCTCCCTCTAACCTCTTTGAAATCCACTGCTGTTTTGTTAATCTTGCTGGGCTTTCTTGAATGGGAGTGCAAGCGAGTGTTGCTATGGCAACACCTGCATGCATTCACTTCTCTGAAGCTGTTGATTTGCTCTCTGTCTAAATTCTACTGTCTGCAGCTTGTTTCTAAGACAGCCCAGCACAATTATTATAAAGGCAGTGGATTTATATGGCTGCAGAGTGAGAGTTCCTTATTAGTAATGTCTGTCAGATCTGCAGTGTAATGTATTGCAAGTGCTCGGTCACGCTACACATTTAGGACATGAGCATTGAAAATCCAGTGAGATGAGAGGGAAATGGCAGGATCAACCAGATATGTTTGTGTCAAGTACTACTGATTTGGTAATGATGGCAGGATCAGACAGATGTAAGAGTCACACTGGTGGTGGGGAGGGGGTGCAGATCATGGAGAGGCAGAGCCTTGGAACAGTTTGTTTTCACAGGCGTTTAGAGGATAACAGAATGACATATAGGTGTATTGCAGATATGCTGACTATATCAGTGTTATCCCCACTGGCTGCTTCAGATATCACTCTTCATATCAGCAGTAGAGCATGCAGCCTGGAGCAGGTCACTCAGTCATCCAAAGCCTCTCAGTGTAGAACCCACACATCTTCCAGGGACCCTCCACAGCTCTCAGTGTAGAACCCACACATCTTCCAGACACCCTCCACGGCCTCTCAGTGTAGAACCCACACATCTTCCAGGGACCCTCCATGGCCTCTCAGTGTAGAACCCACACATTTTCCAGGTACCCTCAATGGCCTCTCAGTGTAGAACCCACACATCTTCCAGGGACCCTCAGCAGCCTCTCAGTGTAGAATCCACACATCTTCCAGGGACCCTCCACGGCCTCTCAGTGTAGAACCCACACATCTTCCAGGGACCCTCCACGGCCTCTCAGTGTAGAACCCACACATCTTCCAGGGACCCTCCACGGCCTCTCAGTGTAGAACCCACACATCTTCCAGGGACCCTCCACAGCCTCTCAGTGTAGAACCCACACATCTTCAAGGGACCCTCCACGACCTCTCAGTGTAAAACACACACATCATCCAGGGACCCTCCACGACCTCACAGTGTAGAACCCACACATCTTCCAGGGGACCCTCCACGGCTTCTCAGTGTAGAATCCACACATCTTCCAGGGACCCTCCACGGCCTCTCAGTGTAGAATCCACACATCTTCCAGGGACCCTCCACGACCTCTCAGTGTAAAACACACACATCGACCTCACACTATGGCATCTGTGGAGGGGAATACAGTTCTGCAGGTACAGCAGGCTCTGTTTGTGTTTGTTTCCCTGGCCTGGGGTTCATGTTGCCCCTACCTTATCCTTCAAAATAGCCCTGTCCCTCATTTAGTGTGTCTGTGTCCCTCAGTTCAGTGATGCAAGGTTGAGAGGTCTGCACTGAGTAAGGGCTAATCTGTCACTTGCACAGCACAGTTCTGCTGTGTGTGGCCTACACTGACTGTTGCTGTTGTTTTGCAACACTCCATTACTATCACTCACATTGGCCGGCTGCTGCAGCTCTGCCTTCCTTCACCTCTGTGTCCACTGAGCTGCCGTTACATTTTGGCCTTCCCTTTTGCTTTATTTAGAGCTGTCTTATTTCCTGGGCCATTTTTGCACTGTACTCCCAGCCCTGTTTGCACTGCTTCCTTTGCACGCTATATTCAGCAGGTTTAGCCCTGGGGCTATTCTTTTGAATAAGGCGTGCTAATGGTTCAGGGCTAATTTAGCACACTATGCAGTGCTAACTTTGCTCTGGGGCTAAGTGTTAAATATCTGGCCCCAGATCTTTCCATAAGGATACATTAAGACTCAAAAAACAGTATTCTGTTAAAATGTATACAGGTCTATTTAAAAATTGCGATTCACATCAGATAAGTGCATATTTTCCATCCAAACTGAGTGAATGTTATGAACTCCTTAGGTACTAAGAAATAATCCAGCCCAGAGTAAGTTTGGTGGGGGCGAATAATACATACAATACTGGCATGTTGTGGTACTGCCTGACAGACATCTACATCCTCTCCCATCAGCAGCTTAATCAGAGTAGTAATGCTGTGTTCCCTGGGGGGGGGGGGATGGCTTCAAATCTCCACAAACTGTTATCACGCCTTACCACATTTCTACCACCAAACTGAGGAAAACTAAAGTATAATCAGAGCCTAGTGGCGCGTAAACTGAGATACGGTAACAATCTTATCTTGACACTTAACCACATCTGACTTCTCTATCTACCAGCACTTCTAGAATGTCTAAGTATAGTTTGGGGTCAGAATACTCACTCATCTCCTCTTTCTAGCTCAAAACAAGGAGGAGAACAAGTGATGAAACCCAAACTTACCAAATGTATTATGCTCCTGACTAGAAAGGTGAGTTGCCAGTAATAAATAAAAATTAGCATCCATTGTTTTAAGTTGTGGAATAATTTGACGCCATTTCATGAGGTTGCTTAACCAATTGAAATTATAGAATATTTCATTTCCACTTCATTTTAATTTATACTGGATAGGCATGTGAGCAAAATTGCCTAATTGTCCAGTGCACAGGGCAAGGAAAAAGATGGTTACAGGGAGGGAAAAAATTAATTGACAGAAATCCTACAAAAAAGCTGGAGAACTATGTACAAACATTTGAGGTAAAAACATAGAAATTGACAATAAATTATGTACAAATCAGAGGAATATGTTCAAATTGACTGTGGTATTAATATAAGGAATTGACAGAAATTACAGTAGCACCATAATTACAAAGCATTGCCAGGGAAAATTATGGGACTGAGGGAATGGCAGGGTGATTAGGGGAGAGTATAAGGAGTTGGAGAAAAAGGAAAGTATAGGTTAGGGGCAGCTGCATGCAGAATTGTTAAGGAGGAGGTTTGCTAGAGTGATTTTGAAGACAGCGACTAAAGGTATCTATGCTTGTGGTGGTTGGTGCAACGATGTCCCCCACTCTAATGATTCCTCTACTTTCCCAGTCTTTCCAGTATATGGGTCACCAGTCTATATGAATGTTTGCATTCCCCCACAGATGGGTCAATTTAATGGGATCAAGTTGGTGTCCAGTCTCTGCTCCACTTTATTCCAGCACTGCAAAGAGGGCCCTATGATCGGGTGGACCTTCATCTGTATAGTTGGTTGGTTATAGAGTAGCAGGTGTAGACTGTTTTTGGACTGATTCACCTCTATATCCACCCATTGGGACTGCCAATCCCCAGCTGGCTTGAACCATTGAAGGATTTGTGCAGTTTGAAATGCCCATCTGTAACCTTCAAATCACAGGGTGTTCCACCCCCACCTAGTGGGATCTCAGTTTAGTATGGCTGTACCGGGGGGATTTCCCCTCCCAGAGAAATCTGCTGCAGATTCTAGTTAATCAACAACTTACTTCCTCCTACCCCCCCACTAGAATTGCCTTATGCCTGTCCCATGCATTCTTGAATTCTCCCACTGTTAATGACTCCACAACCACCTCAGGAAGGCTGTTCCATGCATCCATAACTCTCTCTGTGAAAAAATACTTTCTAACATTACCTCTGAGCCATCCCCCCTCTATTTTCAAATTGTGCCCTCTTGTTCTTGCACATCTCTTCTTCTGAAAGATACTACCCTCTTGTACTTTGTTAATTCCCTTGAGATACTTGAAAGTTTCTATCATGTCCCCCATTCATCAAGGGTATACATATTAAGCTGCTTTAGTCTCTCCTCGTATGTCTTCTGGTGCAGACACTGCACCATTTTGGTTGCCCTCCTCTGAACAGCATCCACTTTGTCTATGTGTTTGCAGAGATGGGGTCTCCAGAATTGCACGCAGTACTCCACATGGGGTCTCACTAACTGTCTGTAGAGAGGGATAACAACTTCCTTTTTTCTACTGTTGATGCCTCTCCCTATGCATCCCAGTATTCCCCCAGCCCTCCTTACTGCCTTCTCACATTGCTTGCCCACCTTTAGGTCATCTGATATAATTACTCCTAAGTCTCTTTCAATTTTTGTTGTTGTTAACTCACCCACCCCCCCCATTGTGTACTCTTCCCCTGGCTTTTTGTTTCCGAGATGCATTACCTTGCACTTCTTTGCATTGAATCTGAGCTGCCACATATTTGACCATTCCTCCAACCTTGCCAAGTCCCTTTTCATTCTTTCCACCCCACCTTGTGTATCAGTCCTGTTGCAGATCTTTGCGTCATCTGCAAAGATATATACCTTTCCTTCCAGGTGCTCTCCAATGTCACTTATAAAGATATTAAACAGGACCGGTCCCAGTAGCGAACCCTGCGGTACCCCACTAGTTACCCTCTTTTCTTCACTGTGGACTCCATTTACTATTACCCTTTGTGACCTGTTGTCCAGCCAGTTCTTTATCCAGGCTACTACCTTGGGACCCACTCCAAGGCTGGCTAACTTGCATATTAATCTGTTGTGTGAGACTGTGGATGTGAAACCATGCTGTCTTGGGTCCTGTGCCCCACTGGCCTCTAGGTACTCAACAGTTCTTTCCTTCAGAAGTGATTTCATAATGTCCTCTACCACTGAAGTCAAACTAACTGGTCTGTAGTTTCCTGCCTTTGCCCTGCTCCCACTTTTGTGAAGTGGAACCACATTTGCCCTCCTCCAGTCCTCAGGTACCACCCTATCCTCCAATGATTTGTAAAAGATAGTAGTCAGTGGTGTTACTAGTTCTACCCTTAGTTCTTTTAGTATTCTTGGGTGAATCCCATCAGGCCCCCTTGCTTTGTCCACCTTCAGTTTCAAGGGTTCTTTAAAAACTCTTTCTTCTGTGAAGGGACTGGTATCGACCCCCCTATTCAGAGTTTCTCCCTTGTTTGGTTTAAGTACCTCCCCCTCCTCATCCGTTGTGAATACTGAGCAGAAATATTCGTTCAGTATCCCTGCTTTTTCGCTGTCACCCTCTGCCCACATTCCCTCCCCTTTATTAAGTCTCTGTATCCCTCCCATGATCTTTGTTCATTCCCTAATGTACCTATAAAAGGTTTTATCCCCCCTTCTTAAAAGAGTTGGCTATCTTTTCCTCAGTTTGTGCCTTTGCTATTCCGACTGCCTTCCCTGCCTCCTTCTGCTTTAACTGATAAAGTTCTCTGTCCTGCTCCTTCTGTGTTTCCTTATATTTCCTGAATGCTATCCTTTTCTCCTTAACTGTCCCTGCCACCTCTTTTGAGAACAGTAGCAGTTTTTTTCCTTCATTTTATTTTATTGATTTGATTCACACAAAGGCTTGTTGCCTCTGCGATGGCTGTTCTGATTATTCCCCATTGTTCCTCCACCTCTGTTCTTGCCCATTTGCTAGTGCTTTTCTGAGGCACTCTCTCATTTTCCCAAAGTCAGCCTTCCTAAAGTCCAATACTCTTGTTTTTGTATGGCTTGACTCTATGGCTGTGTTTATTGTGAACCACACTGTTTGATGGTCACTTGTTCCCAGAAGGCTACCCACTTCTAAATCTCCTTCCCCATTTGAGAGTACCAGGTCTAAGACAGCTCCCTCCCAAATGTATTCCAACACTAGCAGTCTGAGGCATGCATGCCCCCTGTAGGGCATCAAAAAATGACCCTGCTCTTGGATGTGCCTGCAGCAAAGGTACTCCAGTTAACGTCTGGCATATTCAGGTCCCCTATCAAAAATATCTCCCCTTTTTCTGCCATTTTAAGGATACCTTCTACCATTTCCTTATCCATTTCCTCCCCCTGAGATGGGGGTCTATACACAACCCCCATGCGGATTGCGGTGCCATTTCCTGACTCCAGGTGACCCATAGTGACTCATCAACTTCCTGTTTACTCTTTAGTTCTGTTGCTTTAATCCCTTCCCTTATATAGAGAGCTACTCCTCCTCATCTTTTACCCACCCAGTCCCTCTTGTAGACAGTGCATCCTGGTATGTTGACATCCCACTCATGGTTCTCTGTGTACCATGTTTGAGTGACTGCCACAATATCCAGGCATCCCTCTTCAATCAAGCCCACTAGTTCAGGAAGCTTGTTGCACAGACTGTGGGCATTGGTACTCATCATCTTCCATTTATTTTTTTATGGCCTTACCACTTTTAACCCCATCACTGTCCTTACTGCCTTTTTCTGCATTTACCCTTGTCCTGCTCCCTACTGACTTCTCTGACTTCTCTACCTTGGTGTTTACCACTCTAACTACTGCGCTTTGTGGAGGAAGGCTGGGATTTCACTGCTCCTTTTCAGTGCCTCCCCCTTTGGCTAGTTTAAATGCTTGCCAATGACACATTTAAACCTGTCACCTAGGATCCTGGTTCCCCTCCAGGACAGATACAGACCATCACACCAGTATAAGTCTGCATCCCTCCAGGTGAATCCCCAGTCCTTAATGAAGCCAAAACCCTGAACTCCACACCAGTTTTTCAACCATTCATTGAATCCAATGGTGCAGAATACCCTAGCATCATACTTGCCAAAGACACCCAGCACCTCCGAGAAGGTTACCGTACATGCTACTTGTCTAAGGCCCCTGCCCAACTCCACAAACTCCTCTTGCACTGCTCTGATCCCATTCACAGCCAGGTCATTTGTCCCTAGGTGGACAATGACATCCAGCTCTCTCCCTTGTGCAGCTGCTCCCACGATCCTGAGGATTCGCTTCCTGTCCCTCCAAGCCATGGCGCCAGGCAGGCACCTTACCTCCCTATCCCCTTCCTTCCCCAGTTCTACCCCCCTAATGATAGAGTCCCCCAACAGGAGTTGTTTCCTTCCCCTGTGGGGCCTCATGCCACCCTCCTGTGGGTCTCCTTTGTGGAGGTTCCCAGTATCCTCCCTGGTCTCCACTGCAGGCGCCTCCATAGAGGAACCACTCTTTGCCAGAACAGCATATGAATTGTGGAGAGGTACAACTGGGGGGATGCATCTCTATTCCACCACCCTCTCCCTCCCTGAGTCCACCTTGGTCCAACCGCTCCTCTTTTTTGGCAACCTCTGAGGTAACAGTGGTAGCCCTGGTGGTCCCTGGGTGGGGGAAGATGTTTCACGAACCCTAGCCAGGTCAGCCTGGGGACAGGCAACCTCCTCCCTGAGACCAGAGAGGTGCCTGCAAACAGGGCAGCATCACAGCCTCCAGAATGTCTCCCGGAATACTGCTGCCCCACAGCCATTGCACTGCACCACTCCCATCTTGACTTATTTTGTGTCCCCTCTCCTGTTGCTTTGTATGCTTACTGTCTCATCACTCTATGTATTTTTGCACTTACTTTCCTACTGCCTATGTGCCCTTACATCTCTCACCCTTCCTGTTCTGGGACAGGAACTTCCTGTAGTAGTCTTCAGTAGTCTCCTTCTTCCGTGCTTGGATTCAGACCTCCAGCAACCAGGGGGGGATAAAGAATTATATTTTTTTTAGGTTCCTTCAATGTTACTGAAACTAATGTGTTTCAGTGATCCTTCCCTTCCTACTGCCAAACAGGAAGTTCCTGCTGTCAGTCAAATTCAGTTGCTATAAAAGTAGAACTAGCTTTGGGTGGGAGGGAGAGCAATTAGTAAAAAATCTGTAGTTCTAGACTGCTGAATCTTGTTCTTAAACCAAGGTTCTCCTCTGTCAGAAACAGCAGAAATCTTTAACTGGAGACAGCTGCTTTTGTACTGCTAAGCTGCCAAGCCACACCTCCAATTAGATTCACCCTCAGCTCTGACTATGTAAATTATGCTGATACAGCTCCCTTCCTCAGAGAAACACACAATGACTTTCTTATTTTTTTTTTACTTAAATGAGACCCCCTTCTTCTAATAGAGTATCTGTTTGCTAATCCAAACAGCTACTAACTCCTGTTGTGATAGAAATGATTTATCAGTAAACTCTGTAGTTCTACACTGTTGATTCTTGTTCTCAAACCAAGGTTCTCCTCTGTCAGAAACAGCAGGACAACAATCACTTTTATCTTGTTTTCATAGACAGATCTTATTAAAGTTCAGGTTGGCTCTTCCTTCCTTACCTTACTAGTAACTATAATATAATGTGCAGGGTAGTGAATATTTTGCTTTCCACATTGATCAGGGATATGAAACGGTAGCTGCCAAATGCCGTGGGGTCTTTGCCCTTCTTGAGTAGGACCGTAATCATTGCCTCCTGTAGCATGGGTGGGAAGATACCCCTGATTCTGCCTCTTGATATACTTGTCGTATTACTGGAACTATTATGTCCGCCAAGGCTTGCTAGATTTCCACAATGCACCCATCCCCTACTGGTGCTTTCCGCTGGCTTCATGGAGAGTAAGGACTCCCTCACTTCCTCAGTGGTGAGCAGTGCATCCAGGGCCTCTGCTTGGGAAGTGGAAATGGTTGGGAGGAGTGTAGCCCTTAGGAAAGCCTGGGTACCTTGGGGATCAGCAGCCCTAAGGTGCACTTCAGGGACATGTACAAGTTCTCCATCACCTTATTCACTTCTGCATTGGAAGTGTGTACTGTACCTGTTCTGTCCCTGAGGTCTGCAATGTGCCTCTCCATTTGCTGCTTTCACAGCCTATATGCCAGTACGTTCCCCTCTTCCCAGTATTTCTGTTTTAGCCTGAGGATAGAGACCTCTGCTTTCCCTAGTTAGGAGAGAATTTATCTCCAGATGGATTCCCCGGGCCTTCCTTCCTAGGGTGGAATGCAGGTCAGAGGAGACAGTCTGTTTATGTTCTTCTTCTACCCTTTGGAGTTCCGTTTCTAGCCCCCCCCAGCTTTAATTCTCGCTGCCTTCTTCTTGCCACCACATACCCTATTATGCAGACCCCAGCCCAAGGTGGCTTCAAATGCCTCCCATGAATTCCCTGCTGTGGTGTGCAATATGATTTTCTTGAAAGAAGAGCACAGTCACTTCCTTTACCCACTTTATGAACTCTGGACCCTTCAGTAATAGCAGATCTAGCCTCCATGATGTGGTGGTAGGGGGTAGGCACTCCATAGGAGGGATAGCATGAGTGGGGTGTGATCCGAAATTATCGGAAAAATTACTGAGGATATAGCTGCTTCTGCAACCCGGGGGGAGGTGAGCCACATGTCAATCCTGCTGTGTGTCCCATGAACTTCAGAGTAAAATGTGTAATCCCAGGCCGGGGGATGCAATGCCCTCTAAATATCAGCCAACCACTGGTCCCCCATCATGTTTCTCAAGGCTAAGGCTAACAAAGTCCAAGAGGGTAGCATCTTTCAGAAAAAGAGATGTGCAAGAACAAGGGGACACAATTTGAAGATAGAAGGGGGACGGCTCAGGGGCAATGTGAGGAAGTATTTTTTCACAGAGAGGGTGGTGGACACATGGAACCACCTTCCCGAGGAGGTTGTGGGGTCTAAAACTGTGGGAGAATTCAAGAATGCATGGGACAGACATAAGGCAATTCTTGTGGGGGATAGGAAGAAATAGGCTGTTGGTTAACTAGGATTTGCAGCTTATTCTGTAGGTAGGGAAATGGGCAGACTGAGTGGGCCAAGCGGTCCTTATGTGCCGTCAAAGTCTATGTTTCTATCCACCCCTTAGGATGTGTGTCCCCTGCCCCTAAGATTTTGTCCATTGCATGATCAAGGACTAGGTTGAAATCTCCTCCCAGTAAGGTAGGGGTACCCACCTCTGTTAAGTTAAGTTAATTTGGGGCACTTCATGAAAGAAGGCCTGGTCATCCTCTTTGGAGGCATACTTGTTGCCAGTAAGGATGGGGCCTGTGGGGGTTTGATACTTGATGAGAACCCATCTACCTTGAGGATCTGCTTTTGCAGTGATGAGGGACCAGTGCAACTGTTTGTGTATGATTATAGCCACGCTCCATTTTCAGGTGGGCACACCTGTCCCACCCAGTCCCTTTTGAGGAGCTTGTGATTTTTCTTGTTCAGCTTCATCTCCTGCACAGGGCCACCTGCACTTTCAGGTTCTTGAAACAGGACAGTACCTTTTTCCTTTTTAACCGCGTGTTCTGACCTCTCACATTCCATGAGATACAAGTTAAATTAGCCATATGAAGAGTTAGAGAGGTCTGTGTTTTCCAGATTCTTAATGATAAATTGAGAGTGGAAAAAGGCACTGTCCTTCAGCTTGGCCCTCTGCAAGGGATTCTGCTCAGCCTGGTCTGGAGCTGGGTACCACGGCTCATCTCTCCTGTACAGCCCCCTTGCCCAGTCCCCTGGTGTATTTTCCCTGCCCCATCTATAGGTACCATCCCCAGCAACAACAGCAATGCAATGAACCATCCCAATATATCCCATCTGTCTTCCTGCCCCGTTGATAGTAATCCAGTATTTCAATGATCCAACAAACCAGTAATCCCTGAGAAACTATACATTCAGCACTCTTTAATCCCTGAGAAACTATACATTCAGCACTCTTTAATCCCTGAGAAACTATACATTCAGCACTCTTTAATCCCTGAGAAACTATACATTCAGCACTCTTTAATCCCTGAGAAACTATACATTGAGCACTCTTTAATCCCTGAGAAACTTTACATTCAGCAGTCTTGTACAACCTTGGAGATCCCAGGTGTCCACAGTCGACTGCCTCTTTGTATGGTACAAGACTCACCTTGTGTCACCTGAAGGGGTGGGGTGTTTATTTCTTGTTAGTGCATCCACTCACTGTCCCACATGCATTTCCAGAGCTCAATGGGGTTATCCCTGTTGCCAAACCTCATGGGGTTTTGGCCTGTTAGTGTGCTGTACTGCATTTTAGAGCTAGCCATTCATGTCATCCCTGGATTCTGAATGTCTGTTCCATCGGGTGACCTATCTACTCCCACACCTGAGGGGGGGAGTGAAGGTCCAGTTATGGAATTCTGAGGGGGGACTGCCCTCATCTGTATCTCCCTTCTCATTTCCCCTGCCCATCTGACGTGTCCCTCTTTCTGGTGGGTATCTTCTTAATGGGGGGTTGGAGGGCCATCCCCTACCAAGGGGTCTGGGTTATGAGGCTTCCAGAGGGGGTTAAGCAGAATCTAGTGCAGGGTGCCTGGTTATTAAGGGGAGGTAGCAGGGGTCAGTATGTAGCAACCTACTAGATTATATTTACATGGGTGGGAGGTGAGTTGGAGGGATGGGTGGGGCGGATAATGGCACAACAGATAATGAGGGATGGTTTTACAATAACCTGTGGGGTACTCGCTGTGTATGGATCATACTTCTTAACCTCTCATCCTGAATAAGTTGAATAGTTTGTATGCCCAGATACAGCTCTAACCTTATAAGGAACATTGGTAAATCTTCACAGTGCAAGGATATAACAAGGTGTCACATACATTGCACTATGTGAAATGCATAGCAGTTGAGAGCCAGGTTACCAGCCTGGACCACAGAGTTAGATTCATACTGAGATGAAGTTAGCCACATACAGAGCTAGTGGATGACGAATTTAAAAAAAAGTGAACATTGGGTTCCTATCAGTGTTTTCCCAGATGTGTATAGTGTGGATAGTGACACGATCCCTTAAGTGCCACTGGCTCTCAAAGAAAATGCATTGCACTACTGAGATGCAACTTATTTGACTAAGGCACAGAATCAAAATAGAAAGGTTAGACTTCCATGCCCACTAGTAACCACCTAGATGCTAAGAATAGTGATACCTCTGTGGTCTGAACCACTGGTGTAGGCACAAAGGCTGAGGGAGAGGGGCATTGAAAAGTGAGAGCACTAATACAAGGGGTCATTACTCATCTTTTTATATGCCCTAGCCCTGATAGGAGGCAGGCATTGCGATGTGCAAGCTTCACTCTTTTCATGCAAATGGCATTAATTCATTGTTTTAAATACCAGGGAACCAGGTCCTAATGTGTTGCAGAGACAGCATGGGGGTATTAAACATCCTGTATAGGGGTCCCTGCAGAAACCATAGTGCTCCAACATTGATTTAGCATTTTCACTGTAACGCCAGTGCAATGTCTCTATTGTCATTTGCTGTGACTACATTATTTTTCACGGAAGCTGAATTGTTATATTAGACACTTCTCATTAGGAAAAAAATCCCACAAAGCTTGGAGAGCTCAGTCAGCTCTACCCACTAGCCCCAGACAGTCAGCACCTCTACTTTGGATGCCAGTGTGGTGGGATTTACACAAGCTCCATCACGTTTATTTTTAGTATCATCACAATAAAAATGCTTATTGAAATCATGCTGTTTTTTTTTTTGTGTAATTTCACCACAGCAGCATTGGTGTCCGCTTCTAGTCTGGTATAAGCTGTCTATAGCATGAGGATTTTCATCCTTATCGCACGTGCGGGTGCACTAGCTGGACGTGGATATCATGAACATGCATTTGCTACTGTGCACATGCACTGTCAGTTTGCCGCCTGGCATGGTATCGTCCTCCTCTGTATACTTTATAATCCCTTCATCTGAGGTAAATCTACAATTAATTTGTAAAATAAAAAATATTTTTAGGATTACATTTGGCAGAAAGTTGTGCAAATTTAATTCATATTGTTGCTGCCAATGACATTCACTGTCAGATTTTTATTTCTTGAAAACAGTAATTAAATTCTGTATCACATCATGGTTCTTAAAATAATCACTGTTTCACAAATGATTATCTAATTAGAAAAAAAAAGAAGACATGTTCACAGACATTATAAAAATGTGTCTGTCAGTTGAACATATTGGCCCAGATATTCAAAAGAGTTGTGCCATGCGCAATAGGGTTGCACCAGCGCAAGTCCGAAAATGCACCATTCTGCAATATTCAGCAGCAGGCAGTTGCACCCCCCAAATCACACTGAGCAACAGTGCAATGATAATGAATGTATGTGCAACTGAAGGGGGAGGAACCATGCATAAATGGCACAGTGCAATATTCAACAACATGCACCATGCGCAATAGGGGAGCCAGTGGAAGTTCGCCATAGCGGAAATGAGCCAAAATAAAAAGGAGCAAGGGAGAGGTGCAAGAACAGTACAGGGAAGCCTCAAGTTGCTGAACTATAGCCAGCCACACAGGCAACACGCACACACACACACACACACACACGGCAGGACAGTGAAAGGGCACCTGGAACCCACAAGCTCAGAGGAAGGTGTGGGGAGCCACAGTGCAGAAGGGGGAAGTGCCACACAGCAGTGAGGCCAGCACAGTCAGGTGTTCCGGGTGCAGGGGAAGTAGTAGTCAGGACAGTGGGGGAAACACAGAAACAGCTGCCTGGGGGGTGAACACAAGCCAGGGACATGGCCAGTGCCACCATCCAGATGGAGGCAGTAATTAGGGGGGTGAGAAGGTGGGCAGCAGGGGGCACGGCCGTGGAAGGGCCCGTCGGTGGTATGCCCCCAACAGGCAGTACCGAGCCCGCACCAGCTTTGAGCTGTATAGTGATATGGAGATCATGGGCTGGTACCACCTGAATCAGGCAATTCTGAGGAGGCCCTGTGAGCTGTGCAGTGATGTGATGCAGGCACGCACACGACGGAGCCATGCTCAGTCAGTGGAGACTAAAGTGACAGCTTGCATGTGCTTGCTCACCATGGGTACCTTCCAGAGACCAACTGGGACATCACAGGCATAACTCAGTTGGCCGCGTCACGCCACCTCACCCAATTCCTCAGCTCACTGCTGCCACATGCTGCGGAGTACATCCATTTCCCCAGCACACTGGCAGAGCGCACAGCAAACATACAGGAGTTCCACAGGGTAGCACATATGCCTGGCATGCTAGGGGCAATAGACTGCACCCTTGTGGCCATCCGCACACCACCTGGCCCCGAGGGGGCCACATACATGAATTGCAAGGGCTATGCTAGCATCAACTGACAGATGGTGTGTGATGCCAGGGGGCGCATAATCAATGTCTGTGCCATGCACCCTGGGGGAGCACATGATGCCTTCATCTGGCACCAGTCAGCACTGTGCCACAGATTCAAGAGTGGGGATATCCCCACTGGCCACCTAGTGGGTGAGTATGCAAACCACCAAGAAAAACATAGGGCCTGGGGGGGCATGGTCAGAGGTGACATGGGTAGTGGCCTACATGGCCCGGGACAGGGCGATGCTGATCACCAAACTAACCTCCACCCTCTACACACAGGTGACAGTGGATACCCACTCCGTCCCTGGCTGCTCACACCATACCAGTGGCCCGCGACCCCATCGCAGCAATGCTACAAAATGAGGCACACACCACCACACGTAATATCATCGAGGGGTGTTCGGGATGCTGAAGGCACATTTTCATTGCCTGGACACCTCCGGCAGTGCCCTGCAGTACAGCCCCTCAAGGGCCTGTGGGCTATTCCTGGCCTGTTGCATCCTGCACAAAATGGGCAATGAATGTGGGATAGCCATACAGGTCAAAGAGGGGGACAGCGATGGAGACAATGAGGTCACTGGTGACAATGGTGATGGGTAGCCCCCCCCTTGGGCGATGGGACTCCCAACTGCTCCAGCTGGCACAGCTGCACTGGGACACCATCACAGAGGAGCACTTCAGCCAACCCAGGTAAGTCATGGGGCCATGTGCAACCACCAGTGGCTAAGGCACAACCCACAAACACGCATGGACACACACCAGGGGTGCATGCCATCAAGGGGAAGTGGTAGGGCATGGAACCACACACACACCATCAAGGATGGGTGAGGTCTAAGATGGCATGCAGACAGACACACACACACACACTATACACCAGACATGCACAAAGGATAGGAGGCACACCAACCCAGAATGCGACCCCTAGCCACACACATGTCCACAGACCATCACGCCCAGTGCCTGTCATTGTGCGTGTGTCAGATGCTGGGGCACCATTGCACATTGGTGTACAGCGCAATGCAGGCATCATTATGCACATGCAACTGCAGACAGCAGCTGGGAGGGTGTGCAGATGGACTGTGTGTCTGCTTGCAGGGCCAGGTACTCACCCATGCATTGCCCACTGAATGACACAGTGCACACAGGTCAGCATCAGACAGTAGCCGCGTTGGGAGTCAGTCACGCACCACAGTGCCCCCGGCCACCACAGATGTGTGGGCAGCCCCACCGAGACCCATCAGCACTGACAGGCTGACCACTGGCCTCATGGGGTGGCAACAATGATCCCCCAGGGGTTCCACTGTGTGAATGCGACCGTGCTCTCGCAGGGGTCTGCAGCACACCGAACATGTCTGCACCAGGTGTGCTCGGGATGCCCACAGCTGAGCCCGGTGTTGACAAGGATGGTGTCTCACGATTCTGGGAATGGGGGGTGGACATTGCACTGTGCAGTGTCTGCTATGCATGGGCAAATAACTGTGTGCCCCCCTGTGGCCATGGCAGCTGTGATTGTATGTGTCAGCCTGTCAATGGCAGCGGTCACATCCTCCCACATCTGGTCCATCCCAGCCAGGAGCAGAGCAGTTTCTCTGCTGCGAAGCTCCTCTGCCCACTCCAGAGCTGCACTCAGTGCATCCACCACCGTCACAAGCCACATCTGCTGATTGACTGATGCTTGCAGTATGCGGGTGTGCTCATCCAAGAGGTCATCTGCCTGATTGGCATTCTGTCCCTCAGGGTGTGCATGGCCCTGATGCTCAGCACCCCTTGAGGGTGGGCGCTGCACACCAGAGCCAGGCCTGGGCATGCCCACAGGCAGTGCCACCCCCTGACACTGTACCCCCAAGCCCATTGGCTGACTGCTGATGCTGCCCCTCCAGTTGCCACTCCCCAGGGCACACTAGTGCTGCCGCAGTGGCTGCAACAGTCCCACTGTCCTGTACATAGAAACATACATAGAAACATAGAATTTGATGGCAGATAAGGACTGCTTGGCCCACCCAGTCTGCCCATTTCCCTGCCTACTGGATAAGCTGCAGATCCTAGTTAACCAGCAGCCTACTTTTTCCTACCCCCATCCCCTAGAATTGCCTTATGACTGTCCCATGCATGCTTGAATTCCACCACTGTTTCTGACTCCACGACCTCCTCCAGAAGGCCGTTCCATGCATCCACAACCCTCTCTGTGAAAAATACTTCCTTAAATTACCTCTGAGCCGCCCCCTATTATCTTCAAATTGTGCCTTGTTCTTGCACACCTCTTTTTGAAAGATGCTACCCTCTTGGACTTTGTTGATTCCTTGAGGTACTTGAAAGTTTCTATCATGTCCCCTCTCCTCCTTTCCTCGAGGCTATACATATTAAGCTTCTTTAGTCTCTTCATATGTCTTCCGGTGCAGACCCCGCACCATTTTAGTTGCCCTCCTCTGGACAGCTTCCATCCTGTCTATGTCTTTGCGAAGACTGGGTCTCCAGAACTGCACACAGTACTCCAGATGGGGTCTGACCAGCTGTCTGTACAGAGGGATAATAACTTCCTGTTTTCTACTGGTGATGCCTCTCCCTATGCATCCCAGTATCCCCCAGCCCTCCTTGCTGCCCTCTCACATTGCTTGCCCACCTTTAGGTCATCTGATATGACTACCCCAGGTCCCTTTCCATTTTGTTGTTGTTAGTATCTCACCCCCATTGTGTACTCTTCCCTGGGTTTTTGTTTCCCAGGTGCATTACTGCACTTCTTAGCATTGAATCTAAGCTGCCATACATTTGACCATTCTTCTAACCTTGCCAAGTCCCTTTTCATCCTTTCCACCCCACCTTGTGCATCAACTCTGTTGCAGATCTTTGTGTCATCTGCAAAGAGACATACTTTTCCTTCCAGTCCCTCTGCAATGTCACTAACACACACCACTGTTGCCCCACCAGTGCTGACAGGCACAGGCTGGGACTGTAATGACACGCAGGCCTCCATGGCTGCACCACCCACTGCCATGGCCATGATGTTACCTGATGTGTGGCCATCCTGTGGCACACATGTGTCACTGCCAATGATGTTGGCGACATCATCATCAGTGATTGACCCGGCACCAGCCCGAGTCACAGCATGCCGGAATCTGTAGATGCTGGCACACTGAGACACAGGCAGGGCCTCCTCTGCACCTGTTCCAACAACATCAGTCTGGACATCCAGGTGGGCCCACTGTCGCACTGAGCCACATATTCCTGTGGAGGTGGATGGGCCCTCTTCCATCTCCATCTGTTTGGTCTCAGTGGAGAGACCCACCACCGCTAACCCATGTTGATGCTCAGGAGCTGTAAGGGAAAACAAAGTCATGTTACTGCATGTGACCTACCCTGCCCCCCCAAATAGACAGACCATGACCTACCATGCAGTGATGGGCTACCACCCATTTGGAATCCACCACCTGGAACACCCTCAATGGCACAACGCTGCATGCTGCCAGCATCCCTCTCCTCCTGTGGGGTCAGGCATAGCACCTCAGGCTGTCCCCCACCTGTCACAGATTGTGCTGCCCTGATGGCAGTCACCTTCTCTTTAATCCTCCTCCTGTCTGTGCCCATCTTCTTCTTGCACTCCTGCATGGAGTGCTGGTGGCTGCCATGCAGGTTCACAGCATGCACCACTTCCTCCCATGCAGCAGCATGGACCTGTGGTGTTCCCTGGCATCTGCTGAGAAGTGGCTCCTGGTCCAGGTAGGCCTCAAACAGGGCATCCATCTCAGCCTTTGTGAAATTTGGCCTCCTCCCACAACTCTGTTCCTCTTCTCCCACAACTCACTCGGTCATGATTCAGCCTGTAAGAATGACAGTTGTTACTTGTGACTGTGCAGTCCCATGCATGTCCCAAAATCCACAGTCCACACTCCCAAACAGCATGCAACTCACCAATAGACTGCAGTAACCGACTATGGCCAGTGCAGCCCAATGTCGCACTTTTATAGCGCAACAGGATCAATGGCCACTGTACTCCTTGTTCAGTCCCAGATACCACCTCTTGCTCATATAAATGTGTCAGTTGTCCTGCTTGCACTTGATGTAAATGTGACTGTATTGATTTCTGTATGTTTGACTTCTTTGTCCTGTCCTATTCACTACATCTTGCTCACTGAAATGTGTTGAATGACCCAGTTGCACTTGCTGAAAATTTGATTGTATCCTGCACCATTTTGCTTCCTACTGGCTATAAATCTCTTCCCTGTCCCATTATGTAGACACTGTGTCATAATGTACTTTGTACTTATTGTCTTTGTCATATCTTGTTGTACTCTCCCGGGTTGTTCCTGAAAATAGGCATAATACTTGTCTAGTGTACTTACCTGGTTAACAAAAGCTAAATAAATAAATAAATAAACCCATGCAAATGAAGTGAGACGCAACTTTAAGTGGATGCAAATTGCAGTGCTGCACCATTGAATGGCTGATTAGCTGATTTGCATATAACGGCTGAATATCATGCTTTGCACAATTGTGTTGAACGTGCTGAGCCAAGGGTGCAGTTCTGTGACATGCACAGTACACACCTAACTGCACATGCCCGGGTTGATGACGCAGGCACCTGCTGCACTGCTGACGTGCTGTGCATGGGAGGCAATGCAGGGCACGGCCACCATTGTGCCAGTGGCACTACAGTGATGTTCACCTATATGGCGCTGTGGCACTGAGACATTGTAGGCACACTGGGGCAACAGCACAGTAGGCCACTACTGGAGGTGGCACACAGGCACCCAATCACACTGTGGCTGTCCGTGCACCAGAGACCCTTGACCCTGTGCCTGACCTTTGCCCCCTAGTTGCCATGCATCAGGGTGGGTGCACCACTATCGTGCTGTTTGGTGACAGCACGATAGGGAATGGCAGTGCTGTACCGTGCAGCATCTGCACCTGGTGGAACCGCACTGCAGAGCACCATTTTGACCCTAATGAGCAAGAGAGATGGCACAGAGGAGAGCTGCCAGTGGAGCCAGATAGAAATGGCAAACTTGGTTGCCATTGTGGAGCCACTTGTTGGCCCACTGTTTGGTGAGGCAACCCTGGACAGGTCCAGGAGTCAGGTGTGATAGGAGGTGGCCAACACCCTGGAGGAGGCCACAGGAATGGGATGGATGGTAGAGCAGTGCCGCCACAGATATGGGGACCTGAGGCGGAGGGACCCGGACCTGCTTGCCTGCCTGCGGGCACGTGCCAGGAGGGACACGATATCACGGCCAAGTAGGTGAAACATCCATACACTTTTAGCTTCCATATGGGTATTATGGTTGCATGTGTCCAGAACATGGGGCAGGAACCATCCAGTGTTGGCTGTGGTGGTGTTATTAGGGTGTGGGGTGGGTGGGTCTGGCTGTGTGGGATTGCACGCACATGGGGGCAGGGGGACTTTGCTACAGGATTGTACTGATGTTCCTCTCTTCATGTTTGCACCTTAGGCCTAGAAGAGCAACTGCTGGTGAGGGAGAGGAGGTGCCAGCTGGAAGACCATCACACCAGGAGGGGCGAAGGTCCACAGAGGCAGAGGGACCAGCCTGATGATGGTGAGTGCCTTACATCCATGATTACTATTGCATGCTGTGTAACAGGGTGGGAAGCGGGGCATGGCCACCATCCATTGACACCACTGCCATGCATGCAACTTGTTACAGTCAGCACTGTCCAGTGGCACTACATGTCTGGGAGTGCATCAGTGGTGGTCCATGCATGCACCAGGTACAAGGCTGTGCCACTGCCTTCGCACCACATAGCCATGTCACTAAACAGCCATGGTGGTGCTGTGCAGGACTTGGCCAGTGGGTGTGTGCAGCAGTCCGCATACCTGTGTGTGCCTGGGTGGGCAGGTCTTGTGGACATGATCACTGTGGGTGGTCACACACCATCACAGAGGCATGTCCCATGGCTGTATGCCATGCACAGTGGGTGGGCTGTATGGGGCTGTGCATTCACACCTATTGACTCTGCTCCCTTGTCCTAGGTGGATGGCAGCTGCACATGATCTGGGAGGCACTGCAGGAGATACTGACTGTTGCCAGGGCATCGCTGGAAATCCTGCAATGGATCGAGAGGCTGCATCATGGCAGGAGGAGCAGCCAGAGTGGGAAGTGGGGCTCCCACTGAGTGTCACACTGCCCCTGATTTCCCCTACCCCCTGAACCCACCCTCACACCCCTCCTTCCCTGTACCATTTGTTCACCTCTGCCCCTTACCCACCCCCCTGTTGTTTGTGGCCCTCCCCCCACACATTTGTAAATACTTGTACATAGTTTTGTTTGATGTTTCTAAATACATTTCTTTTGATATGAGTACTGTGGTGGTCTCTGATTTGCAGCGGGCTATAGGTGCTCAGCTGCAGTGGTGTGTATGGCATCAGGGGTGGTGCAGTCATGGGCATGTATGTGTGTCCGTGGGGAAGTGACTATGGTGTGGGAGTAGCTATCAGTAACTGTCTGTGGTGTGTGTGTGTATGTGTGTGTGTGTGTGTGTGTGTGTGTGGTTCCCTGTGCACTGGATGACTGTGTGCAGTGGTCCATGATGCATGCTCTGTGTCCATGGTGCACCTGTCAGCCCATCCATGGCCTGTGCAGCTGACACCCTTGCATGTCTGTGACCTGCACAGTCCACTGGCATGTCAGTGGTGGCTGTCCATGCAGGACAGCCACTGTACCTGTCACAATGTTAGGTTGCCTCCTGTCACTGGTGTGGTGCATGTCTGCCTCGAGTGACACTGTAGCCTCCACTGTTGTTGTCCCACCTCCATGCTGTGGCTTGTGTGTGTTGCAGGGGATGTGCACCACTGTCTGTGACTTGTGCTCCAGGCAAATGCTGGTGGCGTACAGCTCCACAGTGCCTGCGCAGGGTGGCTGGCACTCCTGTGCCATGGAGGACTGCTGGCCTTGTGTACACTGTTTCCATGGCCCATGCTGGGGGCTTGGTTGCCCTGCTACTGCATCCCTGTGTTGGTGTGCCCTTGGATATGAGTGGGTGTTTGTCCATGCACTGTGTTGCATCTGGTGTGGTGCATGCTTCCTTGCACCACTGTGGGTGTCTGTGCTGGCTGTTGTGGCCAGTGCTAGGTCAGGGTGTGTCCTTGGGAGGGTGTGCAGGGTGCAGTACCACTGGTGGTGGGGTCTGGGGCATGCCCTGTCACATGTGGGGTACCCCGTGTGCCGACGCATGGTTGGTCTCTCAGCCATACCTGGGGGGGCTGCGCATGGTGGCACTGTGTATGCCATTGTTACATCACTGTGTGCTGCCACCCACTGATGGGTGTTCATGGTGGGGCTGCCTTGCATGGTTCTGTGGTACACAGGGTTGCATTGTCACAGTGGGGGGTGGTGGCATGCATGGGGTATCCTGCACTGGTGGATGCTGCTCCTGGGCAGGGTGTCTGGGGGTCACAGTGCAGGGTGTGCTCTGCATTGGTGGGATGGTGTGGCACGGGTTAGTCGGCACTCCTTGTGTGCCGGTCACAGGTTGCCAGGGGGTGTGATGGGGCACCATGGCCCAGCTGTGGGTTGGTTGCTGGTCTCCATGGGCCAGTGGTTATTCCAGCCCTCCTCCAGTTGTGCAGTGCATGGGGTGTGAGGGGACGATGTCTGTTCTGCTGTGTGTTCCTCTGCCCATCTGTGGCATGGGTGGTGGGCCCCTGCATCCCTGGTTGTGCTGTTGCATTGCTGCCCTGCTGCTGGGGGGCATCCCTGGTTGCGCTATGGTGCATCTGGACTGCTCAGCTGAACATCCCTTGTTGCGCTATGGTGTATCAGCTATGCACAGCTTCCCCTCCCTAGTTGTGCTATGGTGCAGGTGGTGCGATATTCAGTCATCAGCCATAGGCGCATCTTGGCCTGCGCAGTTTTTGAATATCGCGCCTCTTGCTCATGGGCGCAATAGACTTAGATACATACATAGATACATAGACAGTGTCTGCAGATAAGGGCCTATGGCCCACCCAGTCTGCCCATTTGAGCTTGTAAGTTCAGTTTGTTTTCCTAGAAGTCTGTTTCCCCTTACCCCTGACCTCTAGAATTCCTTTATGTCTATCCCATGCATTCTTAAATCCAGTGATTATTTCAGCCCCCACCACTTCCTCTTGCAGGGTGTTCCACTTGTCCACCACCCATTCTGTGAAGAAATTATTTCTCATGTTTCCTCTGAATCGTCCTCCCTCCAACTTCATCCCATGCCCTCTAGTCCTGGAACATCTTTTTCACTTAAAAATAGTGTTTTCCTGCACCCTGTTCCTCCCTGTAAGATACTTGTATGTCTCTATCATATCCCCTCTCTCCCTCCCTCCTCTCCTCCAGGGAGTACATGTTCAGTTCCTTCAACCTGTCTTCATAGGACTTGTGATACAATCCATGCACCATCTTTGTTGCCCTCCTCTGAACCTTCACTACCCTGTCTATGTCCTTACGTAGGTATGGTCTCCAGAACTGTACACTGTACTCCAGGTGGGGTCTTACTAGTGTCTTGTATAGCGGAATTATGACCTCCCCTTTCCTGCTGGTGATGCCCCTGCCTATACATCCCAACATCCTATTTGCTTTACCTGCTGCCTTGTCACACTGTTTCCCTACCTTGAGGTCATCAGAGATGGCAACCCCAAGATCCCTTTCCTGCTTGGTGCATGCTATATCCTCACCCCCCCAACTGATATATTGTGCCAGGGTTTTTGTGCCCCATATGCATTATCTTGCACTTCTTTGCATTGAATTTCAACTGCCAAACCCCTGACCATTCTTCAAGTTTCTGCAGGTCGCTTCTCATTCTGTCTTCACCCTCTGGTGTGTCTACTCTGTTACAGAGCTTTGTGTCATCATGCACTTGCACTTGCTCCTGCTGTTGCGCACTTTTTGGGCGCAGTTTGAATATCTGGACCATTGAGTTTATTTTATAAATATGTACATTGCATGAAACTGGCAAGACCCACCAGTGTGCACTTTACAATAACATATTTTCTGACCTATTGATTGGGCTTGAAATAAAGCATCTAGTTTCTGTCATGCAATATAACAAATACTGTTGTAGAATCTATAGTTATTTCTCTGGAAATCTGTTTAGTATGAAGGGAACTAAGGCACAGAGTCTCTAGTAGTTCATTTGCATGTCCCACTCTGTCCCTGCCAGCTCTTCTTGCATCTGACTTATTCAGTTTGACAGCAACACTTAGCAGAAATCATACTTTGCTGCACAACACTGAGCTGTACTACTGTGTTAATAGTGCTCACATAGATGTTCAATGTCCTGCGCAGCCAGTATAGTGTTACACTTATGCAACTGTGTTACTTTGGTTTTGGCCATTCGCACTCTCTATTTCAGAGGAATTACCACCCTGTAAGGGTATGAAAGGCAAAGAACCCTCGGAGAGGGTTCCTCCCCTAGAGGTGCCACGGGACAATTCCCGTGGCTAAGGGTACCTTAGGAATCCCACTAAGGAAAGACTGCTACTGGAGGAGGAGGGGAGGATGGTGGGGCAAAGAAAAAGTGCATAACAATGAGGCTGAGAGGAACTGCTTATATAGCTCAGGAAGTGGGAGTGGCTGGCTGCTTGGCCATTGAATTCCAGGCATAGCTTTTCCAATGCAATGCCCTGCACAGCCAGTATAGTGTTATGCTTGTGCAACTGTGTTAGTTTGGTTTTGGCCATGCACACTCTCTATTCCAGAGGAATTACTACCCTGTAGGGGCATGAAAGGCAAGGAACCCTCAGCAAGTGTTCCACCCCTAGAGATGCCACAGGACAATTCCTGTGGCTAAAGGTACCTCAGGACTCCCCAAAAGCAATGTAGTACAATCATATCCCAAAGAAGGAGGGGACACAAAGCTTCTGCGAAAGCAGTAACTGTGATGGAGGAACAATAACTGTAACAAAGTAGAGAAGCATAGACAGTTTGATAATGTAATGAGATGCTCAGTTTGATAATGTAATGAAATGCCCAGGTTTGCGTAGCATGAAACTAATGGTGTGCATTGAGAATGATGGGATCCTCTAAGGAGAGAGGGAACAGCAGGACATCCTCCACCTCCATCCAACAGCGGAACCTACCTAAAGAAACTAGGGGACACTACTATGCTAACAGTTATGACTGGAGGCAACAGAAGAGAGAAAAAAAAAACCTATGCGGAGGAGATCTCTGGGAATCCAAAGTCTAGGTCTCCTTCCCTCCAGGCTTGGGATAGTTTATTTAGTGACGGCTCTGCAGCTGCAATGTGGAAAACCCAATTAAGGGGAGTTGGAAAATATTCCAATTTGGAAGAAGGCTCTCACTCAAACCCTCTAGCAGGAACACCATGGAAGGTTGCGAGAAAACTCTGCAACAATATGTGCAACTAAGGCGGAGGAGGAGAGCAACGACTGCTGAGACATTCACCTGGCCTACCTGCCCTAAACTCAAACCAGGTGAACCAGAGGCAGTTGTAGAGAGAATGCAGTGAAGATGCCTTGCTAGGAAAACCACTCAAGTCAATGGCCAACCATTATAGTGGAACATTAGAGCCAAAGGAGATTGTCGCAATCACCCTTCACTGCTAGTCTTAAATTCTACACCAGGAGCTGCTGTCGCATAGCAGGCAGCTAAAGCCAAGCCCAGGCTGTGGACATTTCCAGCTATAGGCCAGGTGAGAAGGATTCCACCCCAAGTTGGACACACTCAAGATGCAGACTAAATGCAGAGTGAGACCATCGGCTGCAGGGACCCTGCACCAGAATAGAATGGCTGGCATGCCCCAGAATTAAATCGAGAGCTGAGAAGCTGGAGAGCTGATTGAGCAGGGTGTGCTGATCATAATGTGCAGTGAGTGCTGAGACCCTGCAAGGTCAAAAGCAGACTGAGTGCAGCAGACATCCCAGAAGCTGAAGTCGAGAAGATGCAGTAGGCATGAGCAATCGATTGTGTAAGGAAGTGTGGACCTGTACTTAGGTCAGTAAACAGAGTAGTAAGTGGACCTGCACATGTGTCTGCATAATGTAATAGTAATGAAACAGCACTGAATAGCAGGGTTCGACAAATCCAATAGCCCGACGTCCCGGGCTATCAATGCAGAGTCGAGGACAAGTATTTTTCATGGAGCCGGTAGTCCATGGACAAGTACTGCGGCTTACAACAAAAAATACACTTTTTGCCTGTTATTCTCTATGTGTCCAGCTGGGTGCTAACAAATCCGACCATCCGTATCCCTGTGGTCTGTGACCGACCAGTACGCCGGGTAGTTCTGTGTGAAGGATCATACCAATGCAACAAGATGTTGCTGCGGGGCGGAGAGTGAGCGTGGGAGAGAGAGAGAGAGAGAGCGTGAGCGAGAGAAGCCTGCGACGCCAAAGAGTCAGGAGCCAGCCATCGGATTGTTAGGGAAGAGCAGAAAAGCATGATTGGCAGCATTAGATATGATCAGGTACACAGGGGAAGGGAACCTAGTGGCTACGGTGGTGATTTGTGAGAGTGGTCAAACTTGTGTCAGTATTATCGAAGGGAAAAGGACCGACAGAATGGCACAGCTCTTTTTTTGGTTTTGCAACCTGTCAGCATTTACCATTTTCGAGCTCTGCAGTTCGAGGCACCAAAAATAATAACATGAAAAGCGAAAGGTGAGAGAGGGTGAGGGTGACTGACTGGTCCTTACGGCACGCAGGGTGTCAAATGCGGGTTTTGCCGCCCCCTCCCCGAGGTCTGCCCACAAAAAAAGGTATTGGCGACATTGCCAGTTGCACCCTAATTGCTCGGTGCTGAAACACTGGTGTGTTCCGAGGGTGGAACTGCTGGCTGGTGATGAGCAAGGGGGAAGGTCGGAAGCCACACTCAACGAGTGGTCAGGTCCATCAAGACACCTGCCCACACTTATCAAAAAGTCAGGACTGGGGAAAAAAAGAACTCTGTGTGTGATTTGGGAGGCAGAGTCTGGTACTAGTAGGGACTTGGAGAAATAGAGTTCCATCCATCGAGGGGAGAGGAAGTAGTACTGAGCAAGAAACAAAATAAATAGCCAGAACTGCCTGAGGAGATAAAAGGGATGGAAAGGGAAGGAAAGGAACTAAACAACCAGTACAGAATGGAGGAGAGAGGGTCATGGTTGGACTTTTTTCTATTATATCTAATATATCCCTTGCTCTGATACTTGACAGACTTCAACCTGTATTGGTTTAAGAGAAAAACATAGAAATATATTATTTTTCCTGTTTTCTGACGGCCTGTATCTCCATAGTACTAATAATGCAACACCCACACCATGTATTTTGTTCCTACATAACTTTTGAAAAGTTTCCATTGAAATATAGCCTTCTGACCATGGACTACTATTCAAAACACGAGGACTACCATTTTTGGGTAGACCACTTGTCCTGGACTAGCACATAATTTTAGAATTTGTCGATCCCTGCTGAATAGTGGGGCAAGCCAGCTAGACATTTAAAAGCCAAATCAAGGTGACAAATACCCTGAGGATTTTTGGCAGCGAAGGCAGGATTTAGAACAGAAATAATGAGCCACATGGGGCCACGACTCCCCAAACACTTCCCAGTCCCCACCGTAGGACAAACAAAGGGATGGATGGGCTGAGAACCACATGAAGATATAAAGCTAATTTAACAGCCTCAGCAGGAGCTTTCTAGCTGACCTCAGAGTGTTACAGAGTGAAAATATGAAAGCAACATCCATATAGAGTACACTGAGTTGTAACTGCAATAAATTTAAATAAGGAGACACAATGCCCTGAAAGCAGGTGTAGCCAGGCAGTGCAATGAAGCTGTCACAATGAGGTAAGTAGAATGAGAGAGCATGATTGAGTTACATAGCTAGTTTCAGTGTAAGCCTTAGTCAGGTGAAATCAATTGAGTATGCAACATGGAGCAGCTATGGTCGAGCTGCAACATACAAATAATGATTGCAGTAGTTTGAGAGTGACTGAAAGCAAGTAGTAGGAGCTCTGGAACAATATGCTAGGAGTTTAGAAACAGAGCCCCCCCCCAAAAAAAAGACACACAAACACAGAACAGGAAACAAAGAAAGAAGAAGCACACATGCAGCTGAAGGCAAAATACAAACCAGAATGAGGAAAATAAACACAGAAATCCAGCAAAGACAAGCAAGAGCAGCAAGGGGGGGCCCGGGGGCTCAGCCAGCCCTGCAGGCCCCAACCAGCTCAGAGGACAGAGCCTCTGACTGCAAAAAAGAAAAAAAAAGTGCTTCACAATGAGGCTGAGAGGAACTGCTTATATAGCTCAGGAAGTGGGATTGGCTGGCTGCTTGGCCATTGAACTCCAGGCATAGCCTTTCTAATTAGTATGCAGGCACTAACCATGCACTTCCATGTTCATGGCCAATCAGGGTGCTTTTGTTACCAGATAAAATCCAGCTTTGATTTTTTGCTCTCAGACTGCTACTGCATACTTTGCTCATTTCATAAAGAAATTGTTTCTGCCAGATATGTAGTGTTTTATGTTTTACTGAAAAAATGAATGCCTGATAGGGATCTGCTCCACAAGACCTTTTAAATATTCATTCTGTACCTCCCGTTCAGACTGTGCACTGCTGGTTAGCTGTCAGATTACTTGATAATCACAAGGCAGTCATCTGTCAACGTGTAAAGTTCACTGAAACTGTGCTTGCACTGTGCATCAATTTGTTTTTTCCAGATATCTTACAGTATCTCTGCATTGCCAGGCTTGAGTCCTACCAGGGGGTCCAGTGTAAGCAATGGAGTTCAGGCTGGAAGGGTTTGCTTAACACATGAGTTGGCATGGTTCATGCCCTGCATAGAATATTTAATTCTGTAGAATAAGCAAATAAATTTATTTAAATTATAAAGATGAATGCTAGAGACTGGGTCCCTAACCAACTGTCCAAAATTCATTCTACATTTCCCACCTAGATCACAAACAGCTGCATACTGTAGTTTTGATACTGGTAAGAAATTCACACAATGTTGTTTTACACCGTCAGATGGAATGAAGCAGTGAATACACACTGAATCCTTTTTGTGTGCAATCAGGAAGGTGGGGAGGAGGTGTTTTTTTTATTACGTGCTTCCTCCAGCTCCCGCTGGCTCATGCCTTTCCCTCTCTCCCACCCGTGTGGAGAAGGCCACAGCCTAAGCTCCATACAGGCTGAGAGTTCTAGAGCACCAGCAGGCACTCTCACTATAGTGGGATTGGGCTATCAGCAGGTTGCCCAGCAATCCAACTTGCTCCTCTGCTGCCGCCAGAAATAAATCCATCACTGCCACAGCATAACTACGGCTCAGGGAAGCCCCTCTTAGACCCAGGAAGGTTTTAACATTTATGTTAGCAGAAATGCTGGCTTCAGAACATCAGGGCTAGCACACTAGGCCACCAGGACTATCTTTATGTTGTACCCCCCTCTTACTGAGAATTTGCAAGCCCCACTGATCACCAACAGTACTTTCATTTCTACAGAAGGGCTAATAGCCTCCAGTAGCCCACTTGGGCTACTAAATAAATTACTGGCCACTCGGCCACCACTATTGGCAAAGGATCCCAGCCGAGCCCCCCCCTTTCCCTAACCTCACTCCCTTTTCTCTCTACTTTTTCATCTTACTAACCTATTTCTCTTCTATTTTTGCAGGTCTGACTGAATGAGAGCTTCTACCTTAATCAAATAAGTATTAGTTTTATTACTATCCTATCCCTTCTGTCCTGCTGATCTCCCTAAGAGGTGTGGATCCTTTGAGACCCTTTTTATGTTTTATTTTACAGGTACCTTGACATCACTGCTTTGCACATCTACCCAGGCACCCTGCAGCAGGTAAGTCCCTTTATTTAACCTTACTTTGGATGTGTTGACTACAATGGGTTTCCATTTCCATTACAGACACCTCTGTTGTTGTTTCTCTGTCCTGGTATCTGCTTTCTGCTTGTGGCTGGTGAGGACTTCAGGAAGGCTTGGCAGAGCAGTAAGTTCACTAACCCTTCTAGTTCTGTAATTGCTTGAGTCATGCAAAGTTAACAGGACAATGTAACCATGTCCACACACATTCTGTTCTTACATTCAGTTGTTCTGCCCAGGTAGATATCCATGGAAACATAAACACAGACAGCAGGTGTTATGACCCCAAATTTTTAGCACAGCCATTTCTTCACAGCAACTCATGAATATGACAGCTGTCATTTTTCAAAGGTGTTCTCGCAGCATCCTGAATGGTGATTTCACAGTTGCTGCACTAAACCACCTTTCCGGCAGGAGTTGAACATTTTCTCCACCACTGCTCATGAGGCGGAGTCATAAGAAAGTTATGTTGAACATGTGGCAAAAAAAAAATAACGTTATCATGCTATGTTGCATTTTGCTAATAGAGGTTCATAACTTTAATACACCCCGACACATACACCATGCAAGCAAACATTTGGCATTGACAAATGCTTGTTTAGACTGTTGTCAGTGTCACAAATGCCCTCAGCAGGTCAGACCCTCTGCTCCCACAGTGCCAACCTCCGAGCGCAATACTGAGAACAGGTAACAGAAAAGGGTAACCCTCCTATCTGCCTGTGGGTCCAAATCACCTTTAGTCTCAAGCTCTGGGGGGATTCAAACTGTGAACCTTATGCTAGCGTACCCCAAGTGTACAGGCTCAGATAATCTGCTCTTCGGAGGGATGCCAGATATCTTTTGCCTAAGGGCACCTAACCAGGTATTGAAAATGAACCCTTAAAACTCTATAAAAGACCTTAGGTATATTCTTACCTTTTCACAGTTTAGTAACACCAACAAGCTCTGAACAGTTTTTGTCAGTCTTAATCCTTTATATGTCACATGCAAAAAGAACTTAGAAGACACACCCAGGTAGTCTTTCAAAATAATATTTTTACTAAAATGGATAAAAATATGTAAAATGTAAACACAGAACACTATATCAAAAAGCATACAATCACTTAAAAGAAAACAAGGAAAAGTACAAACAAAAACTCCTACCACAATACAATTAGACTTTTTCTATCTAATGTATTACCTCTATATTGCTTGTAGTTAGATCTTGTTTCTTAAGAGCCCAAAAAGAAATGTCTCTCAGTTGAAACACAGAATACAGTTTAAATGCTGTGTTTCCACCCCTTCTATGATGTCTTCTAGCTCCTCCTTTTAGAATATAAAAAAATTATACAAACAATGATCCTCCTGTCAGGAGATATTTTAAATACTGTGACTTCAGCAAAAACTAATTTCTCAATATGACTTCTTAATTAACATCCTCTCTTTGATCTCGAGCAGTTCCTCTTCCCAGGGCACATCAAAGGATGTTTAGGACTTTTCACACCATGGTATAAAAATGTTTTTTCCTCTAAAATGCCATAAAAGTTTGCGATCCCTATATCCTGGCAGCTGGGTCAGTTCTAATTATAGGATACACTTAATTAAGTCTCTCTAATCTTTTAATTACCTCCTGGTTTCAGGTCACTTGACTGTAACTAAAACCTGGGGGGGGCACTCATGGAAGCACTGACAATCACACACTGTATTTTTATATTTCAAATATCATGGAACAAACATAACCAGCTTGCCAAGCGTCACATTCCTCCCCACCTAGACTGAATTTGGGGGCTCTATCCCCTGCATGGGATGAGCTTCCCAAATCAGTTCACTTCTCATAAACATGTGACAGGCCATCAGCGTTATGATTGGTCACTCCAGCCCTATGTAAGATCATCATGTCATACCCCTTGCAAGGCAAGACTCCATCTTAATAGTCTACCATTAGTTTTTTCCAATTTGGGTCAGCCAAACCAGGGAGTTGTGGTCCATTTGTACCTCAAAATGCTGCCCATATAAGTATGGCTCTAATTTCTTTAGGGCCCACACTATGGCAAGACACTCTTTTTCCACAGTAGAGTAAGCCTGTTCCCTGGGAAGTAACTTTTTACTCAGGTACACTACAGGGTGATCTTTCCCTCGGTTGGATGTCTGACTTAGTACTGCCCCAATACCCACGTCTGAGGTGTCAGTCTGAACTATAAAGGGTCTGCTATAGTCAGGACTTGTCAATACAGGAGCATTGCACAGTGCCTCCTTCAGTCTGGTAAAGGCTTTTTTCACAGGCTGGTTCCCTGGTAATTTTCTTAGGCATCCTTTTCTTTACCAGGTCAGATAGGGGGAGCAGCCAGGGCTCTGTAATTGGGTATACATTTCCTATAGTACCCTGCTGTCCCTAGAAAACTCCTGACCTGCTTCTCTGTTTCTGATCTGGGCCATGCCTTGATCACCTCTATTTTTACTTGGTTAAGACAGAGCTGTCCCCAGCCTATAACATGCCCAATGTATTCCACTTCAGCCATGGCAACCTGGCACTTCTCAGCTTTGACAGTGAGCCAAGCCCTCTGTATCCTGCCCAACACTTGCCTAAGGTGGTGCAGGTGTTCCTCACAGCTGGCACTAAAGATGGCAATATCATCCAGGTATGCCACAGAGTACTCCTCAGCACCATTTAATACCTTGTTCACCAACCTTTGGAAAGTGGCCAGGGCATTCTTCATTCCGGAAGGCATTACTTTAAATTCAAATAAGCCTATCAGAGTGATGAAGGTTGACCTCTCACTAGCTCTGTCAGTTAACTCTACCTGCCAATACCCCTTGGTCAGGTCTATAGTCATAAGGTATGTCACCCCTCCCAACTTGTCCAGGATTTTGTCTGTCTGGGGCATCGGGTGGGCATCTGACTTCATGACTGCATTCAGTCCACAATAGTCCACACAGAAATGAGTACAGCCATCTGGCTTGGACACAAGGACTACGGGTGAGGCCCAGGGGCTGTGGGATCTCTGAATTACCCCAAAATCCAGCATTTCCTCCGCCTCCCTCCTAATGTCCTTTTGGACAGCCTCTGACGCCTGATATGCTGTCCGCCATATGGGCATCTGTGTCCCTGCCTTCACATTGTGAGTCACTAAGGGGGTCAGTCCAGGCTTGGTGCTAAACAGGGGGGCAAAGTCTGCTAAAACCTCCCTTACTTCCTGGATCTTGTCCGGGGCCAGCTGGTGTGACAATTTAACTGGTTCCATAGAGGATTCCTGCTTGCTTTCTTCCAGCAAATCCAGAAGGGGGTCTCCTTTGTCCGTCCCCTCCCCAGGACTACATACTGCAAACACCATGTCAGCCCTATTAGCATATGGCTTCATCATGCTGACATGGTACATTCTTTCTGTCTGTCTTCTGTCAGGTAACTCTATGATATAGTTCACATCATTTACCTTTCTAACTACTTTGTACGGTCCTTCACACTCAGCCTGCAGCTTGTCTTTCCGAACCAGAATAAGGACCATTATTCCTGACCCACCGTGTACAAGCAAGCGCTGGCTCTGCAGTTGTACCACACTTTTTGTTTCTGTTGCATAGCTGCCAGGTTGCTCTGGGCTGTCTCCATAAACTCCTTCAGCCTTTCCCTAAACCTAAGGACATAATCCACTATGGCAGTTCTCTGAGTGGCATGCTTGCCTTCCCAGTCCTCCCAGATCAAGTCTAGGGGCCCACGTACTCGGCGTCCATATAAAAGTTTGAAGGGGGAAAATCCTGTTGACTCTTGGAGCACCTCCCTGTATGCAAACAACAAGTGGGGAAGGTATTTCTCCCAGTCCCTCCCATGCTGTTCAACAAATGACTGGCACATTGACTTCAGGGTACCATTAAATCTTTCCACAAGCCCATTGGCTTGTGGGTGATATAGTGTTGTGCATCTCTGCACCACCACACACTTCTCCCACAAACATTTCATCAGGTCTGACATGAAGGAACCCCCTCGATTGGTGATAACCTCCAGCGGAAACTCAACACTGGAGAAAATCCCAAGCAAGGTATCTGCCACTTTGTCTGTCCTCAGTGAGGATAGGGTGACTGCTTCAGGGTACTGGGTGGCATAATCCATCACAATCAGGATGGACTTCTTCCCAGAGGAGCTGGGGGTATTTAAAGGCCCCACAATAACCATTCCCACCCACTGGAATGGCTCCTCCACTATGGGCAATGGAATTAGGATGGCTTGGGTTTTCTTACCCACCTTCTCTCTTTCTTGGCACTGGTGACAAGGTCAGTAATACTCCTTCAACTGCTGGGTGAAGTTAGGTCAATAGAAATTCTGGGTCAACCACTGCATAGTGCACGTGATTCCCAGATAACCAGACAAGGGAATATCATGTGCAATCTTGAGCAACTGCTCATGATACCCCTGGGGAATGACAAGCTGCCTGGCTATCACCCCTCCCTCCCTCTGTCTGCTCAGCCTGCGTATATATCAGTCCATTTTCTCAATAAACCTTATATTTACCGTCCCCTCCCTGTGCTCCATCAGAGTCTGCCCAAGCCCTCAGCTTCTCTGCACTAAGATCACTTTTCTGAGCAGCTGCAAACTCCTTACACTTTCCCAAGGCATGGGACAGGTCCCCTTCAGTCTCTAAACTAGAATCCCTAGCACTAGCATCAAGGCACTCAGGATCACTGTCATCCCTAACCCTCTGATAATGGAACCTTCTTCGGAGTAACATTCCGTAGCTGTGTGGTTAACTGCTACTGGGGAAATATCTACACCCTTTTCATTAGTCTCCCTATCAGGAGACACAGGCTGGGGAACCAGCCTCCCAGTGGTTTCCACAATGGCTTCTGTGGGGTCCAGGGAGCTACAATTTTCCCTTGCCGCTCAGCTACGGGTAACTGCATACACCATCCCATTTGAGATTTCTGCCAAGGATGACATCCACTGCTAAAGTTTTGGCTACAGCCACCTGTTGCACAGTTCCCCCTGTTTCACCCCAGTCTAGGAGAACACTAGCGAGGGGCAATGTTTTCTCCTCACCAGTAAAGTTTTGTACAGTTACAAATTCATTGGGTATAAGCTGACCATGCCCTACCAGATCCCCCTTTACCAATGTCAGGGATGCCCCTGTGTCCCTTAACCCTTGTGTCTGTACACCATTCACTGTGACTGGGTGCATGTGTTCCCTCATGTTCATAGGCATGCTTCCAGGGACACATATACAACCCACTTCTTTCCTAGCCCCATGTTGTGTATTGCTCACCCTTTTGGGACACTGTCTGGCAATATGCCCTGTTTCTTTATAGACCCAACATTCATTTCTTTTCTCAGATAAAACTTTTCTCTGAAACCTGGGGGTAACTGGTTTTGGTGGAGGCAGTGAGGGTTTGAGCTGCCCTGAAGGTGCACTTTTCCATTTCTGTGCTGCCATGCCTGCCCCATTCACTCTCAGAGCAGGTCTGCTCTTGGCATAGCAGTCTGAGAGTTCTGCAGCCTCTTGCACTGTTTTGGGATCTCGGTCCTCAAGACAGGTTTTCATCTCTGCTGGGCATGCCCAAAAAACTGTTCTAACAAACTAGCATTTTCAATTTTATCTACAGAGTTTGCTTCAATTCCTTCCCACTGACATTTTAAAAACTGTCATTGTTTCATGGCTAGCTCCTCGTAGCTCATATCACAGCTTCTCCTGAGCTTACGGAATTTAGCTTTGTATGCTTCTGCAGTTAAATCAAACTTTTTAAAAAGTGCAGCTTTAAGTTTGCTGTAATCATTACTGTCCTCATTGTACATTTGACCCAATGCATCCTGAGCTTTCCCGGTAAGTAGCAGGGATAGCTGGAAGCTCCAGGACCCTCTAAGAATTTTAGCCTGAATACAAACTTTTTCAAAGGAATTTAAAAAGGCATCCATACCCCCCCTTTAAATTCAGCTGTCAATTTGGAATTCAATTTGTAACCCAGTTCTGTAGTTGCAGTTAAACTCAACCCACTTATCTGCTCTGGTGCTGGTGACTGGAGTCATACCTTCTCCAGTTCTTGTCACCTGTGGCACTCATGCTCCTCACGGTCCACCTCTCACTGTTCATGGTCCACCTCTTGCTGTTCACGCTCCGTATTTTCCTCTGCAGCTCGTCTCTCTCGCTCTGCTTCTCTCTGTTCTTGCTGCCTCTTCTCCTCTGCAGCTCTCTGGCTTTCATGCTCTTCACAGTCAGTCTCTTGCTGTTCTCGCTCCCTCTTCTCCTGGAACTCCAGATCCATTCTGCGCAACTCAAGCTGCAGCCTGATTGCTTCTGGCTTCAGAATGCTGGTGACATTCCCCCTGCTGCTGTGGCCCTTCGCTGGCACTGGCTCTGCTGTCATCCTCACTAGATCTGGACACTGCACTGGCCACTGGCCCCTCCATGCTCAAGGTTTGGTCTTTTACAGTCACAGTCTGTGACGTGATGCTCTGGGCATCTGCTACCATCAGGGCATCCATGAGGTTCTGCTTGATGTCGCTCCCCTCATATAGGACTCCTCTGTCCTGGCACAACTGCCTCAAGTAGTCTGCAGTGTGCCCACTGTAGTAGGAAGCCATCTTCTTCCCTAACTACGGCTACTCTAACTTGCACTTTAGAAAAAAAATAAAACAGGTAATAACTTAACTGTAAGCAAAATTATAAAGTTCTGTTTCCTTTTTTAAAAATAAATGACTGCCTTTTTTTTCAAGTGCGCTGTACAGTATTAAGCTGACACACTGAACAGTTAAAGCTTGTGTTACCCAATTTATCTGCACCACTGTCAACCAATCTGTCACAAATTCACTCAGCAGATCAGGCCCTCTGCTCCCACAGTGCCAACCTCCAAGCACAATATTGTGAATAGGTAACAGACTGGATAACCCTCCTGTCTGCTTGTGGGTCTGAATCACCTTTAGTCTCAAGTTCGGAGGGGATTCAAACTGTGAACCTTATGCTAGTGTACCCCAAATGTACAGGCTCAGATAATCTGCTCTACTGGGGGATGCCAGATATCTTTCACCTAAGGCCACCTAACCAGTTATCCAAAACAGCCAGGGGGCCTACCATTTCCCGAAGCTTTGGAATGACCTGTCGGTTCAAATCCACCACTCCTCCTATAGGCGTTCGCTATACTTTTCCCTCACAAACTACTACATGGTAAACTGTTCATGCACCTGACCTCCTCTAGCCAACCCCCCTTTCCTACTACTATCCCCCCAATCACTTCCCTACATCCTATGCGGCCTGACCAGCAGCTTTGGCTAATGGCTACAAATGCTGACATATATTCTCCAATCTCTGCACTTACCCCATACTGCACTTCTGCTTTGTCTCCCTGTCAAATGTATTCCCTTAGTTTATTTATTTATTTAGCTTTTGTTGACCGGGTAAGTGCACTATAGACAATTCCTGCCTATTTTCAGGCATGACCCAGGGGGAGAGGGATACAGATGAATGCCAACTGACTTTGAACCAGATTAAGCTGTTGGTGGTATTTTTAGTGAATGTGGGACATTTGGCCAGGACACCAGGGAAATTCCCCTACTCTTTTTCAATAAGTGCCATGGGATCTTTAACATCCATCTGAACTACCACCAATCTAGGCAGATGGGACCTCGGTTTAGCATCTCATCTGAAAGACAGCACCTCAGAAGTGCAGCACCCCTCTCATGCTGCACTACAGTGTCAGTACTGGGATATTAACCCAAGTGCTAGATGTGGTGACTGAGCCCACAGCCCTCTGATCTCCCAGCCTCAGAGGTGAGTGTGCTACCTACTGAGCCACTGACACAGTTAGTTAGTGGCTGTCACCCATGTATTGTGTACACATAATCCAGGTCTTAACCTTACTCCTTGTTCTCCTTTGGCTGACAACCTAGTATTGTTTTAAACCTTCCCTATGCTTTTTCCCTACTCGTTGTACCCCCCCTGCATACAATGCTGTTGCACAGCCCTGTTCACTGTTACTCCCACTCTTTTGTACCAGTGTGTACCTCTAATCCAATTCAATGTAAGTAATGTATGTTATGTAAGTAATATAAGTAATGATACTCTCAGTTCATGACTCCAATGTGTAACTCAATGCTATGTACCACGTACTCACCTGCTCTCCTCTGTACCCCCCCAGGTAGCACCATGAGACGAGCATCTTGTTGCTCAGTGTGCTTTTCCTGGTGAAACATTTCAATAAATAAATAATAAAAAAATGAACCCTTAAAACTCTATAAAAGACATGGGCCCAGATATTCAAAAGGGTTGCGCCATGCGCAACAGGGTTGCGCGTGCGCAACTCCAAAAATGCGCCATTCTGCGATATTCAGAAGGGGCCAGTTGCACCACCGAAAACATGCTGAGCAACAGCACAATGGAAATAAAGGCATGTGCAACCGACGGGGGCGGATCCATGCATAAAGTGTGCAATGCGATATTCGAACACTTGCTCTATGCGCAAGAGTGGCTCAGCCGGAAGTTGCACAGTAGCGGAATTGAGCCAAAATAAAAAGGCTCAAGGAAGCCATGCAAGAACCCTAGCAGGCCACAAACTGGGGGAGAGAGACAGAGAGAGAGAGAGAGAGAGAGACAGAAGCTGGAAGGGCAGACAGGGACAGTGGGTCCAGGAGAACAGAGAGGCCAGCGGGGGGTGCCTGGTGCAGTGGAAGCAGCAGTGGGGGCAGCGGGGGTAACACAGGAACAGCAGCCAGGGGGGCAGAAGCCAGGGAGATGGACAGTGCCAGCTTCCACATGGAAGCTGTAATGAGGGGGTGAGACACCATGCTGCAGGGGACGTGGCTACGGAGGGCCCGTCAGCGGTATGCCCCCGACAGGTGGTATCATGCCTGCCTCAGCTTCGAGCTGTACACAGACGTTGAGATTGTGGCCCGGTACCGCCTGAACAGGGCAATACTGAGATGGCTCTGTGAGCTGTGCAGTGATGTGATGCAGGCACCCTCATGACGAAGTCACGCTCTGTCTGTGGAGACCAAGGTGACAGCCTGCATGTGCCTGCTCACCACGGGCACCTTCCAGAGGCTGACAGGGGACACCACAGGCATTACACAGTCAGCCATGTCACGCATCCTCACCCAATTTCTCAGCGCACTGCTGCCTCATGCTGCGGAGTACATCCATTTCCCCAGCACCGCGGCAGAGCGTACAGCAAACATGCAGGAGTTCCACAGGGTAGCACGTATGCCTGGCATGCTAGGGGCCATAGACTGCACCCATGTGGCCATTCGCATGCCATCTGGCCCCGACGGCCAGGCATATCAGAACCGAAAGGGGTTTTCCAGTGTCAACTGCCAGGTGGTGTGTGATGCCACTGGGCGATTATCAATGTCTGTGCCACACACCTGGTGGAGCACATGATGCCTTCATATGGCACCAGTCTGCACTGTGCCATTGATTCGAGAGTGGGGACATCCCCACGGGTCATCTAGTGGGTGAGTACACATGTATGGAATGCAAACTCTGGGCAAGGGTGGGAATGACACAGGTGCCATGGTAGTGGCACACAAGGATATGGGCAATATGGACCTGACATGACACTGCTCTCCACTATCTCCACACAGGTGACTGCAGATACCCACTCCGTCCCTGGCTGCTCACACCATACCGGCGCCCCATGACCCCAGCGCAGCTATGCTTCAATGAGGCACATGCCGCAACACGTAACATCATAGAGCGGGTGTTTGGGATGCTCAAGGCACGCTTCCGATGCCTAGACACCTCCGGCGGTGCCCTACAGTACAGCCCCCAAAAGGCCTGTGGGATATTCCTGGCCTGTTGCATCCTGCACAACATGGCCAAAGACCATGGGATAGCCTGACAGGTCGAAGAGGGACAGCGATGGGGATGCCAGTGGTGCGGTGATGTTGGTGATGAGCAGCCCCCTAGGACGGAGGGACCCCGACTGACCGGCAGGCCCAGCTGCACCTGGACACCATTGCAGAAGAGCACTACACCCAACACAGGTAAGTCAAGGGGACATGTGCAGGCAACACTGTCCATGCGCAAACCACAGGCACACAGGGGAACACACCGTGCATGAAGGTCAGGGGAGTTGAAGGTTCCAGGCATACCAACACACCATCAGGGAGGGGTGAGCACTCATATGGACACACACACACACCAGGCAGCATACACGGGCAGAAGCACAGCACTGCAGAAATGACATTGCCAACACACAGCACCACCGACCACCCCCACCACCTGTACTGTCCAAGTACGTGTGTCAGGACCTGGGCACCCTTGCACCTTGTACAGTGCAATGCAGGCATCATCATGCACATGCACCTGTGGACAGCAGTTGGGAGAGTGTGCAGGTGGACCATGTGTCAGCGTGGTGAGCAGAGCACCCAGCAGTGCACTGCCCACCATGACACACATTGCACACAGGGCAGCACCAGACAGGGCCCGCACTGGGAGACAGCTCAGTCATGTAGCACTGTCCCACGGCCACCACGGATGCGTCGGCAGCCCCGCCGTGGCCCAGCAGCACTGGCAGGCTGAGCAGGGGCCACATGGGGTGGCGCTGTTGCACCACCAAGGGTCCCACTGCATGAACGTGACCTTGCCCACACAGGGGTCTGCATCATGCCGAACAAACATGCACCAGGGGTGCTCGGGATGCCCACAGCAGAACCCGGCATTGACAGGCCTGGTGTCGCATGATGCCGGGAATGGGGAGTGGAGAGCGCACTGTGTGGGGTGTGCGGTACAGGGGCACCTGACAGTGTGCCCAATGCATCAGCGACAGAGACCACTGCCTGGGTCAGCCTGTCAATGGCGGCGGTCACATCCGTCCGCATAAGGACCAGCTCAGCTCGGTCCCGAGCACACTCCCTGTTGTGCCACTCCACGGACACAGACAGTGCCTCCACGGACCTTGCAACCCACCCCTGCAGCTGTACTGATTCCTGCAGCAGGCGGGTGTGCATGTCCAATGGGTACTGTGCCCCAATGGCATCGTGACCCCCAGGGTGTGGATGGTCTGGGTGCACAGCACCCCTTGAGGGTGGGTGCTGTTCGCCAGCACCAGGTATGGGCGGATCAAAGGGCGGTGGACATGTGTCACTTCTTGACACTGTACCCCCAGACCTGGTGTTCGACTGCTGCTGCCGGCCCTCCAACTGCTGAGCCCCCAGGTCCACCTGTTCCACCTCCATGCTGGCAACAGTGCCGGACACCTGCACAGCCACCAGTGCTGCCCCACCTGTCCTGACAGGTACAGCCTGGGACTGTGTCAGCATGCTGGTACACAGGTGTGAACCAGGAAGCCCAGGGGCACGCATTGGCCTGCCATGTGTCCGTCATGGGACACACACCTATCACTGCCCATTGCAGGCCTGCTATCATCAATGGTGCAGGCACGTCCACTGCCATAGGCACAGCATGCTGGCATACCTGCATGCCGGACTGCTGAGACACAGGCTGTGCACCCCCACACCCGTATCACTGACACCAGAGTTGTTGGCCCAGCATGCATGCTGCTGCAGTGCCTGCTGGCTGGTGGCGGAGGTGATGGTCCCTCCCACGTCCAGCAGGTCTGCATCACTGTCTGGACCCACCACCACCACTGCCTCCTGAAGACGAACAGGATCTGTAACAGAAAGAGAGTACATGTGAGTGCATGTGAACAACAGCCCCCCCAACACCACCACCATGTCATACCGCGCAGTGATGGGCTTCAACCTGTCTGGAATCCTCCGCCTGGTACGCCCGCAATGGCACTCAGCTGCATGACCGCGACCAGTGTCTCCTCCATTGGGGTCAGCTGCAACACCACTGGCGGGCCCCCACCAGTGCCAGCACGTGCCGCCCTGAAGGCTGCTACCTTCTCCTTCAGCCTCCTGCGGTCAGTCCCCATCTTCTTCTTGCATTCCTGCATGGAGCGCTGGTGGCTTCCATGCAGGTTGACGGCCCGAGCTACCCCCTCCCATGCAGCTGCACATTCCTGAGGGGTGCCCCTCTGTCCACTCAATAGTGGCTCATCCTCCAGGTAGGCCTGGAAGAGGGCCTCCGTCTCTGCCGCTGTGAAGTTTGGCCTCCTCCTACCCCCACCGTCCTCACCCTCAGCTTGGCTCTGGTCAGTCATGGTGATCTGTATGGGTGGAAGTGGACACCTGTCACTGTGCAGTTGACAGCATTTCCCCATGAGCATAGGTGCTGGCCCGGGGGGGTGGAAGCCCCCCACGTTTCTTCTCCATATGGCAGATACTGATAGAAAGGGTGCCCTTTGTCCCTTTCTAAGTGCCCTTTTCATTCTCAGCCCCCTCAGCCTTTATCATCCTCCGGCACCCTTGCCCATGAGCATTGTCCTGAGCATCACACAGCATGTAACTCACCTCTCACCTGCAGTAACTGAATCTGGCCAGCACAACCCACTGTCGCGTTTTTATAGCGCAACACATGCAAATGAGGAGTGGCGCAACTTTAATGACATGCTAATCGCGCCACTGCGCCTTTGAATGGCTGATCGAATGATTTGCATATGTCGGCTGAATATCGTGGATTTGCGCTTTGTGCAATATGGAAGGGCCGGCTGAGCCAATGGCCTGCATGCTACACTGCATTGCGCATGCTCAGACAGCTTACGCATGCGTCTATCATGCTGCAGACCTGCTGAGCGTGATAGGCAATTCAGGCCATGGCCACCATTGTGCCAGTGGCGCTACAGCACTGGGCACTATATGGCGCTGTGGCACTACTGCGCAATAGTCCACTGTGGCACTGGTACGCAGCTTGGCAGTCGTGCAGGATGCCTATACATCCAACGGCGCTGTGCATAGCCTTGCATCATTGCCGTGACCTTGTTTATGCCCTTTGCCCCCTGGCGCTGTTCGCATGCCATGTGTACATCCCTATTGCGCTGTCTGGTGACAGCGCTATGTGAAGTGACGGCGCTGGTCGAACAGCGTGATTGGAGCCTGTGGTGGTCTATTGCGCAACATCTCCACATGGGGTTACAGTGCAACGGAGCGCCATATTGCCTGCTGTAAACTGGCTGAGATGGCTAGGAGGAGGGCAGTGACTTGGAGCCCACTGGAGGTGGCCAACCTGGTGGCCCTGGTGGAGCCCCACTGTGAGGCACTCTATGGTGAGGCCCCCCTCACCAAGCCTAGGACACACGTGTGGCAGCAAGTGGCCACTGACCTGGTGGAGGTCACTGGATGGGGCCGGTCTGCTGAGCAGTGCCGGCACCGGTACGGTGACCTCCGCCGGAGGGAGACAGACTTGTTGGCCAGGCTGCGGGGGCGTGCCAGGTGGGGCATGGTGCCTAGGCCAGGTGAGTGTACCATCTATGCACCTATATTCTCTGTAGGGGTGTGTGTGCTTGTGTGGCTGTGCATAGGTGACAGCTTGAACACGGTTGGCTGTGCGATGGATGGGTATGGCTGTGTGGGCAGGCACTCTCACTGGGGCAGGGGGCACTCTGCTTTTGAGTCACACTGATGTTTGTCTCAACATATGTCTCCTACAGGCCGGGATCTGAGGATGCAGGGCCAGGATGAGGAGGGCCGTTCCAGGGCCCCGGTGGCAGCAGGAGTCGGCACCCAGAGAGAGCAGCAGCCACAGCAACAGCAGCAGGGGCAACAGCGGCAGACAGAGCTGGTTGAGCAATGTGAGTATCATGACTTCATGGATGCTATTGCTTGCTGGGGGGGGGAAGTCCACTAGCCCTGCACAATACAACCATGCAGGAAAGAGGAGGTCATAATTCCACTATACAAGACACTAGTGAGGCCCCACCTGAAGTACAGTGTACATTCCCAGAGACCATACCTACGTAAGGACGTAGAGTGGCCAGGGAAGGTTCAGAGGAGGGCAACAAAGATGGTGCATGGCTTGCATCACGGGTCCTATGATGACAGGTTGAAGGAACTGAACATGTACTCCCTGGAGGGAGGGGGAGAGAGGATATGATAGAGACATACAAGTATCTTACAGGGAGGATCAGGTGCAGGACACACTTTTTGAAGTGAAAAAGATGTTCCAGGACTAGAGTGCATGGGATGACGTTGGAGGGAGGACGATTCAGAGGACACATGGTGATGGACTGTCTTCACAGAGCGGGTGGTGGACAAGTGGAACACCCTGCCAGAGGATGTGGTGGGGGCTGACACAATCACGGGATTTCAGACTGCAGGGGACAGACATGAAGGAATTCTGGAGATCAGGGGTAAGGGGCAACAGACTTCTATTGAAACAACGTGAACTTACAAGCTCATATGTACAGACTGGGTTTGCCATAGGCCCTTATCCGACGACACTGTCTATGTATCTATGTATGTAGGCACGACACAGGTGACATGCATCACTGTGCAATATTACAGCACGTCTGTGTATGCGTCACTGGTGGTCCAGGCATGCACTGGGCACATAGCTGTGTAACTGGCATCGCACCACGTTGCCACATCACTTGCCAGCCTTGTTTGTACTGTGATGGACGTGGGCAGTGTGTGTGGCCAGTGGTGCACATAGCTGGTGCCACCAGTTTGTGATGGCCATGTGCATGTTCACTGTGGGTGGGTGTATGCCATCACAGGTGCGGGACATTGGGCTATATGGCTTGCAGGTTGGGTGGTGTTCAGGGTTGTGGTCAGTCTCAGCCATTGACTGTGTTCCCATTTTCCTAGGCCTCGAGGTACTCAGGAGGATGTCCCAGGATCTTCGGCGCCTCACCCAGGTTGGACTTCAGAGCCAGGAGATCCTGCAGGCCATACAGCGCCATGGTGATCGGCAAAGGAGGCACAGGAGGGGGTGCCAGCAGGGGGAGGACCAGCAGCCAGCTGGGCCATAGCCCACATTCCCTTACCACTTCTCCCATCCCTATCACCCTGCCTTCTCTCTCCAAGTTTTTATTCCCTCCCCCTTGAACACCCCTGCCTTTTACCCATCCCTCCCCACTTGTACATAGTTTCACTTGGTTTTGTGATTAATCTTTTAAATATACATTTCTATTTTGATATGAATACTGTGTTGGTCTCTGATTTGCAGCTGGCTATGGGTGCTCAGTTGCAGGGGTGTACATGCCATCTGGGCTGGTATGGTCCTGGGTATGTGTGTGTGTGTGTGTGTGTGCATGTGTGTGCATGGGGAGGTATCTCCAGCATGGCAGTGCCTTTCGGTTGGTCTTGTGCCTGCTGCCACCACTGCTGGGTGCACAGGGTGTGTCTGGCTTGTAGGCTTCTGTGTTGCACAGGGCTGATGAGTGCTGGGGACTGCATGGTTTCCTGCAGTGCCAGTCACTGCACATGGGTGGTGTCTTGGGGTCACAGTGCAGGGTGTGCTGGTGCGGGGCTGATGTGCACTGTGGTTGTCAACCCCCTGTGTGTGGCACCTCTGCCTGCCAGTGGTTGTGCTGGGGTGTCATGGCTCTGCTATGCTTTGTTGGCTTGTCCCCATGGGCAAGTAGATCATCTGTCCCACCCCCAGTGATGCTGTTCTTGGGGTGTGCAGGTGTGGTGTGGGTTCTGCAGTGTGTTCCTGTGCCCATGTGTGGCATGGCTGGCAGTGGGCCCCAGCCTGCCTCCCTGGATGTGCAGTTCCATTGCTCTGGGGGGCCTGTGCTTGCACTATGGCAGCTCTGGATTGCTCAGCTGAGCTTCCCTGGTTGCTCCATAGCGCAACATTTTGGCTCAGCTTTCTCCTTCCTGGTTGCGCGATGCCGCAGTATGTGCGATATTCAGACGTTGGTTGCTTGCGTAATTTGTTCTGCTCCATGTTTGAATATCGCACCTGTTGAGCATTTGCACAACTGGTTTGTGCTTGCTCCTGCTGTTGCGCTCGTTTTGAGCGCAGTTTGAATATCTGTGGCTTTAGGTATATTCTTACCTTTCCCAGTTTAGTAACACCAACAAGCTTTTTCATTACAAATATTCAAATGGGTACCCCTCTGGGTTCTAGTGAACATTATTCCATCTCTTTTTCTTTGTTATTTTTTCAACAAAATTTGAATTATTCAAAATTTAAAAATTACAATCAAGCTACATTTGACATTATTAATGACCAATTAAATTCTATTTCATGGGATGAAATATTATCTCCCCTTTACCTTGGGAAATCTTGGGAATATTTGAAAGCTTCAATTTATTATTTGGAAGATTTATTTGTCCATATAAAGGAAAAGTTTAATAAAAAGGGGAAGATGCCCTTGTGGTTCAATAGAATTATAAAAAAAATAATTAAACAAAAACAAAGGCTTTTTTGTCTTTTAAAAAACATAAGGGGAGATGCTATGATTTATTACTTTCCAAATATAGGAAAACCCTAAAACTTCTAAAACAAACTATTATACAGTCTAAAAAGAAATTGGAGTTTTATCTAGTGCACTCTAAAGATAGTTATAAATCATTATTTTCATATCTCAATAATAAGAAATTGAATGATAGATATATGGGTCCCCTAATTATTAATAATTCCATTATTTCAGTTGATAGTGATATTGCAGATACTTTTAATAACCAGTTTTGTTCAGTCTTTACAAAAAAAGAAATCCCTAAACTATTTAAGCATTTAGATAATTGTAAATTATACTATTCTATCACAGAAGATGATACCTTAGAGGCCATTTACTCTTTAAAACAGACTTCTAGTCCTGCACCAGACAATATTAATCCCAGATTTCTATTAGAAACTGCTAAAGCTATATCTAAACCATTAACTCTAATCTTTAATAAATCCCTATTAGAAGGTGTCATTCCTCATGACTGGGCACTTGCCACAGTCATACCAATCTTTAAGAAAGGTAATCACTCTAAACCTGAAAATTACTGACCGATAAGTTTAACATCTGTAATAAGTAAACTAATGGAGAAAATTATAAAAAAATTGTTGGCACAGGAATCTATTATAAATAATGTAACTGACATTACTCAACATGGATTTAGGCAGGGGTACTCTTGCACTACCAATCTTGTAACTTTTTATAACTATATTAGTATGGGACTTGACAGAGGTATCCCCATGGATGTTGTCCTCCTTGACTATAGTAGAGCTTTGATAAAGTTCCTCATGATGTATTGTTGGATAAAATGTTGAACATGGGATGTTCATAGTTTTTAACTAATTGGGTATCAGGCTGGTTAAATAATAGACAACAACAAGTTAGAATAAATGGTTCTCTCTCCCAAATTCAGAAACTGACCAGTGGAGTTCCGCAGGCTTCAGTTCTTGGACCAACGCTGTTTAATGTTTTCATTAGTGATCTACAGGTTAGTTCTGACAATCTTCTTTCAAAATTTGCTGATGATACTAAATTGGGAGGGTCTGTTACTTCATCACTAAACAGAGATTCTATTATTAATAACTTAAAAATTATTGAGGACTGGGCAGACTCCAATAGGATGATACTTAATTCAGATAAGTGTCATGTCTTACATTTTGGAAGGAATAATCCCAAACAAACCTATTTTTTAAATAATATTCCCCTTCAGGTGTCATTAGTAGAGCGCTATCTTGGAATTCTTGTAAATAACAAATTGGCCTCAACAGATCACTGTACTAGGATAGCCAATATATCCAATGCCATGCTTACCCGTGTTCAACAATTTTTTGTGTCAAGGACTCAGGAATGTATTATTACCTTGTTTACAGCCTATGTGAGGCCTCACTCTGATTATAGGTCTCCTTTCTGGAGTCCTTATTTAAGGCAAGACAGGGATAGAATAGAAAAAATCCAGAGAAGAGCCACGAAAATGGTTCCTTATTTGGCAATATTGGACTATTGTAACAGACTTCAGAAAACTGGGTTACACTCACTTCAATTAAGATGTATTAGAGGTGATCTACTACTATTATACAAAATCCTTAATTCTCAGGACTTAATGCATCAATGTGGTCTAAATTTGTCTAGTAGAAGAATTAGCCCTCGGTTTCATAATAAACAAATTGATGTTACAAGTTCTAAAACTAACAAAAGGTTAAATTATTTTACAGTTAGAACACCTAGAGTTTGGAATTTATTACCACAAGATCTGGTGGAATGTGATTCAATTTCATCTTTCAAAAGGGGATTGGATCTTTGGATGGAGTCTAACTACTTTAGGGTTTAATTTTCCCACCATGATGGTGGGGGACAATCTCAATGGGCAATAGCCTTCTTTTGTCCTTGCAAACCAATTAAACCAACCAAGCTCTGAACATTTGTTGTCAATCTTAACCCTCTGTATGTCACATGCAAAAAGAACTTCGAAGACACACCCAGGCAGTCTTTCAAAATAATATTTGCTAAAATGGATAAAAATATGTAAAATGTAAACACAGAACACTATATCAAAAAGTATACAATCACTTAAAAGAAAACAAGGAAAAGTACAAACAAAAACTCCTATCACAATACAATTAGTCTTTTTCTAGTGAATATATTACCTCTATAGTGCTTATAGTTAGATCCTGTTTCTTAAGAGACCAAAAAGAAATGTCTCTCAGTTGAAACACAGAAAACAGTTTAAAATGTTGTGTTTCCACCCCTTCTATGATGTCATCTAGCTCCTCCTTTTAGAATATAAAAATTTATACAAACAATGATCTTTCTGTCAGGAGATATTTTAAATACTGTGACTTCAGCAAAAACTAATTTCCCAATATGACTCCTTAGTTAACATTCCCTCTTTGATCTCAAGCAGTTCCTCTTCCCAGGGCACATCAAAGGATGTTTAGGACTTTTCACACCACGGTATAAAAATTTTTTTCCCCTCTAAAATGTCATAAAAGTTTACGATCCCTATATCCTGGCAACTGGGTCTGTTCTAATTACAGGAGACCCTTAATTAAGTCGTACTAGTCTTTTAATTGCCTCCTGGTTTCAGGTCACTTGACTGTAACCGAAACCTGTAGAGGGGGGCACTCATGGAAGCACTGACAATCACACACTGTATTTTTATATTACAAATATCATGGAACAATCATAACCAGCTGGCCAGGCATCACAGTAAGTGTTAACATGTGATGTGCATAGCATGGCATGCTGGGGCCTGGTCAAGTGGTCCAACAGACAACAGGCCATTGCACCAGATGGAATCCCATCACTAAACTCTTTCCCTTTGCAATGGATTAAACCTGATACCTCCACTACCTTCCTGTAACTGTCTACAGTCAGTAGGTGTTACTGAAGTCTATGGTCAGGACTGTGTGAGTTGTCATGCTTTCAGCATTGACATACAGGACATTTGAATAGTGACACAAACCTTCATTTTGCATGACTGGTATATGTTTCGTGAGCACACAGTGCAACCTCCTTTGCGCACAATATGGCTTAAGATAAGATACCAGAATTATGAGATCACTACAACCAGTTAGCAACAGTCCCTTACCACTGTGTACAGTGTGCCATACAAATATGCCTTAGTTTCTCTTCAGTTACAAAGCCATACTCTGTAAACTGCCAACATTGGTTAAGTGATGCATGGGTTTATCAGGCACTCCCAAAAACTGGTATACTTACATCAAAGTATGTTCATATCAAATGCTAACAGTACTTTTAAAGAGCTACTGATGCCTCAAAGAAAACTTTAAAAAACATAATAAATAGGTAAAATTCTGCCTCCATTACATTTATATTTTATATATTTCTCTTCCCCGTCATTTATTATTAAGGAAATTTGTATGAATATATGCTCTTTATCCCTTAGAGTTCCTTTCGAGTCCATCTGCCTGTATCACTTACTCCCTAGTTCAAGTCATAATCCTCTGTTGTGACATCACAAACTGTTGCCATGGGAATAACTGTGATATCACAAGCAGTGCTCTATGACCGTAGGCAGGGAGAAAGTAACAGGAATAGATGAACCCTTCAGAAGTAGAAATCCTGGTTTCATACAAATAATAATATAATAATACACTTTATTTGTTGTGCATCTTTCAAAATTGACAAGGCGTATCACAATATGTTAAAACAAGAGGATAAAACAGCTTTATATTAAATATACATTACAATCCGATCATCAGCATTAATACATTGGATAAACTTGGGTCCATAAATACATCTTTAGTGTCTGTTTAAATTACCTCTTTAATAAATAATGAGGAGGAGAAATACAAACTGGACTGTGTCTAAATATTAGGTTTTGTTTAACGTTCTCCTGAACACGTCACCAACTCTTTAAAGAAAAGTCCTTTAGCTACTATGCCTTGTGCAAGACCAGTGGAATTCTTCAGTTCCACAGCCACAGAATGTTCTGATAAACTTGCATCCTGCTACAGAATGTATGTACTGTTGCAGAATTACTTATCCCAGTGAGTTTTGTTTGTTAAAAACTATAGCACAGTTTTTACCAGGGTGGTTACCTGCCCCTTCTTGTTTATCCCAAAGGCCTTCCTCTTTGCTAAGGGTGTGATGTCATGATAGCACTCTTTATGTCAAGCAATAGCACAACTGCATTTTGCCACTAAAACACTCCAGAACAGTATTATTATATTAAAAATAGGATTGTGAAGCAAAAAAAAAGAAGCAGAAGGAAAGATGGTCTGATTAAGTAACATATGCTTTGATTTGGTTTTCTTCCTGGTGCTAAGGCACTGAGAGTGGAGTCAGAGATCAAAGTTGTGATGCTTAGAAATAGGGACTATGTGAGAAACAAAAATATTGGGGAGGAGACTGCAAACAAATCATCAGTGGCTTCCAAGGCAGTTACAGAACAGTCTTATTGATGACTGAATTTAGCATAAAACAGAAAGTCTGCTTTGCTTTTGCCATTTAATTATTTTTCCAATCCCTGGAGAAACAAGGGTTGTAGAAAGGAGTGGCAGTGGGGTACACTGGTTTTGGAGCACTCAAATTCCAAAATATAGGATGGCTCTCTGCTTCAGGTTTACTATGAAACTTTTTTTTTTAAATCAAAGACATGTTTGAGTCCCACCACTGTTGCAAAGTCATGAATATGCTGAGGCTATTGCATAATGAGACTCTCCTTGAGTATGTAACCTAGGCTTTTAAATGGCATGTGCTGTCTTTTTATGCATATGTATCATATTGGTTATAACTTATGGGTGGCTTAGGTGTCTTTATTTGCTTTAAAGTGTAACATACTGTATGTGATGATGTCACAATGTAGGAACATACTTAAACAGTGCCAATTAGTAATGTAGTTATCCTTGATAAAGAGCAGGTGAAGGGCATACAACGTAAGCAAGTGTTTACTAACAGACTGTGGGACACTTGGCTGTATGCCCAGCTCTATTTTACCTTGAATTTGTAAGTTAATAAAATATTTTGTTGTACTTTGTAGTACAAAAAATATTTTATTGACCTACAAATACAAGATAAAACAGAGATGGGAATATAGCAAGTGTTCCACAGTCTGCTGGTAAATACAGAATGACATTTTATACCCTTCACTGGCACTTTATCAACAACTAATTCATGTTGTTTAAATATGCTCTTCCATAGTGATGTCATTACAGATTTTTCTGCTTTAAAGCAATTAACGTCCCACAAACCATATATAATTGTTAACTAATACAATACAGAAACATTATAAAGACAGCACATGACATTGAAATGTCTAGGTTAAATACAGAATGTAGTGGGCTTTCATCTTAATGCCCCCCCCCCAAAAAAAATTGTGATGCACTAGTAGGCTTTCAGGGGCCTAATCCAAGATATATGAGGCTTAAAAGAAATAGCAGGGTCACCTCAGACAGCAGCAGTGCATCAAGCCCAAAAGAAATCATAAAGAACAGCAAAGAAGGGCCGACACTCAGTAACGCCATAAGTATATTATCGGCTCATGGTTTGAGGGTGTGAAATGTGTTTAAAATACATTCAGGGTTAGGATAGCTGAATCTTTTATGGACAGACTGACATCAGTCAAAGCCTGATCTATTTTGGGGCACAGGAGCTCATGCTAATTATATATTAACAAAGTACTGCTCTACTTCCTGCACATAGGCAGGTAAACTGCTGTGCTGTGAATCATGTGGCATCACAGAATAATTTGGAGCAGATCACGTAATGCAGCCAACACGGTAGTACCTCTCCTTGACTGCTCCCACTCGTCTCTCTCATAAAACCCTAAAATAACATTACTTATGGGCCAATAAAGTAAAGGTAGTTCATTCGGAAAAAGGAGATAATGATCCAACTCACCTGGTGCAATTTTGGTAGCGGCAGCAACTTCATGGAGGCAGAAATGCATCTCGCACTTCCCCACCACACGCCGCCAAGCACGCTGGAGAAACTGAATAAGAAAGCAAAGGCCCAGCCCCACTCTTCTTCCTCGAAGGCTGTGGGGCACCAGCAGCAAACCCTCCTGACTCCCAAACTACTAAGGGAGGAATTCCGGCTATTTAAAGAACTACACTCCTTGGCCACGGATGTCAGGAGTCTGTCGGGGGCCCTAGAGGAACTCACTAGATGCACCAGTGACAATGAATCCAGACTAATTTCAGCAGAGAAAAAGCTTGCAACATTTGACTCAACCATGGCAACTACAAGATCCAGAATTGCCAAGTTAGAGGTGAAGTTTGAAGACCTAGAAGGCAGGAGCCAACGGAATAATCTGATATTGATCGGGATCCCTGAGAAGGCAGAAGGTGAGAATCCTGTTCTATTTATGCAAAAATTTCTCACCAAATTGGCCAGCCCATCACCTTCTGGAACTGAGTACATGACTGAATGAGCCCATAGGGCTCTGTGGCCCATGCCCCCTCCAGGTGCTACCCCTCGTACATTCATTTTCAAGTTTTTAAACTATCAGGAGAGGCAACATGTATTGAGCAAAGTGAAAGACCTAAGAGAAGTGCTCTGGGAGGGGAATATACTCCATGTGGCCCAAGATCTGCCCTTGTCAGTCTGGCAGAAAAAAGCTTCCTACCACACAGTGGTTACTAAACTGATTGCGGCCAATATCAGATTCCGAATGGGCTACCCGGCCCGATTTCAAGTCCTGATAGCAGGATCCTGGCGGTCTTTTGAGGACTCGACAATGGCTGAAGAATCCCTGAAGGGATCCTTCCCTGCCTTGTTTAAAGATCACTGAGGTCTGTTTCGTGTTATGGGAAAAAGAAGCTGTCTTGGAGGACTGATAGCCATGTTTTGCTTTTACTAGTTTTTTTCATTACCTGCGGCACAAGCATTTATTGGAAACTGTTTGTGAAGCTGTGCCTGGCTCAGCAATATTATATTGGTGGGAACATCACTCCCCCCCCCACTTTCGAACTGGAACATTGTTATTTGTAATATAATCTGGGTGACAATACACTCACAATCTGCTACAGGGATAGCCTGTGACTAAGTATGCCATTAGGCACCCTTCGGCTATGCGTATTATCTTGAAAAACAATCTTCCTGGGGGAATGCTCACCCTGGTCTCGACTGGGGTCTGATTAGAGTGTAAGAGTTTGATACACCCAGTATAATTCTTACACTGGTAGTTTCGGAGAGATCTCCATCTACCTTTTGTTATGTTAAGAAAACCCCAATGTGTACAGATCTACTTTCCCTGGCTTGTTGTGCAAGTCCAGTGGAGTCTCAAGATTGAAAGCTTTGTGACCATTTTCTCTTTCCTTAGCACAGCAGGGGACTTATGTTGTTTCATCAGGATAGTGGACATATGTGCTTCAGAGGATCTGAATCAGATTCCACCATTTATTTTATTATATTTTCTCTTTGGATGTTAAAGGTTTTGTGGGGGAGGGGATGAGTCCTTCATGTATGGTGGATTGTGTATTACAATGTGCAGTGGGTGGGAGGGAGGATCTACCACTGGAGTGGATGTTTTGGGACACAGGGAAGCTATTGGTCATTATTGGGGTACATGTTTTGGGAACTGTGGAGGGAGGGGGGCTGGCGGGTGGGGAGACCGGCTTGGCAGGGCAATGTTTTTTCTGTGGATGAGTTACAATTACAATGTTTTTGACACATTTAGATTAGAATGGGGTGTGTTGTCGAATGTTACTAGGTTTTTAACATGGAATGTCTGTGAAGAAAGGAATAAGAACAAAAGATATAAGATTTTTAAGCATGTGAAATTATTGCAAGGAAACGCCATATTCCTCCAAGAGACACATTTGTTGGAGGCTGAAGGAAACCTTATTTGAAGACAGTTTGTAGGACAAATTTTTCATGCTGGGAATAGCACTCAGTCCCAGAGGGTGGCCAGTTTAGTAGCTTGGCACATACCATTTCTTAGTGAACAAGTCTTTGAAGACCCTGAAGGATGGTATATCTTGGTGAAAGGCTTATTAGACAAGCGAACCTTAATCCTGGGCAGTATTGGTGGTCCTAATCCTGATACGCCACAGTTTTTCACGGCTCTTCTTAGGGTACTGGCCCCTTTCACCTCTATACTGATACTATTGGGGGTGACTGGAACCTTCCCTTTGCACCTGACCTAGACAAATCAGATGCAAAATGGAAAGGCCTCTCCCCAGCTCAAAGGGCCCTCAGAGAATTGACTGACCATCTGGGTATCTGTGACCCATGGCACCTCCTCCATCCCCACCTAAAGGAATTCACTTTCAGGTCTGCGGTTCATGGAACCAATTCACAGATTGATTACTTTTTGTTGAGTCATTCATTGTTGGGCCACCTCACTCATTCTGCAATTGACCCTGGGGGGATAGTTGACAATTCTGTAGTGGCCTGTTCTGTGTCACTTAAGGCAGACTCCCCCAAAGAATCATAGTGGAAACTCAAGAACCAATTGCTTAAAGATGACAATGTAGTAAACCAGATACTTCAAGAAATAAAAGAATACACCAGTATGAACCTTAACTCCACACGGAGACCTGATTTTGAATGGGCTGCCTTAAAATGTGTACTTCGTGGTGTATTAATCAAACTAGCCTCTCAGCAAAAAAGGCAAAGAGTCCAGGAGGCTCTGTCCCTATTGTCTAAGATTCAGAGTTTAGAAGCTTCCTTATCCCCCAACACAACAGAGGCACAACATTCCACCTTAATAGGACTACGGGATGAATATTCCCACCTTCTGCATGAATTGGCGGAATACGCTGTACTTAAGACAGGCACAAAATACATTGATCAAGGGGAAAAGGTGGGACATCTCCTTGCCTTAAGGCTTAAAAAGACTGAACAATCCAGGTTGGTTAGAGCTATCCAATCCCAAGTTAGTGAAACCCTGCATCCGTTTCCTAAGGATATAATGGAGGAGTTTGCAGAGTTTTACAAAAAACTATACAGCCCCATGCCCAATCCTCTGGCAAGTGATGCAGTACAGGAATATCTAGATGCCATTCCCCTCCCCTCCCTTACCCGGAACCAGCAGAACTCTTTGATTACTCCTACTCTGGAACGTGAGATACAAGCCACCATTTCCTCCCTGGTGTCTGATAAAGCCCCTGGGCCTGATGGCTTTTCCCCCAGTTTTTATAAGGTTCTTTCTCCCCACCTGATTTCTTGGTTGAAATATTTGAGTGGATCATGGACTCCAAATTTTTGGATCATTCTCTGTTCGAGGCTTTAATTACTGTAATACCCAAACCTGGTAAAGATCCGGAAAACGTTAGTAGCTGTAGACTCATCTCTTTACTAAACTGTGATGTTAAAATATTGGCTAAAGTCCTTGCAACTAGACTAAAGCAGGTCTTACCCCACATAACCCACCCAGGCCAGGTTGGGTTTATGGAGGGCAGACACTCGGCTGACCACTTTCGCAAACTTGGTCATATTTTCTCTGCATCCAGGGATTCCTGGATGCAGAGAATGCATTTGATAGAGTTCATTTGAATTTTCTATTCTTAACTATGAAACAATTTGGTTTCCCACAGACATTTATCCACTGGATCTCTTCCCAATACCAACATCCTGAAGCCCGTATTTACTGCAATGGTGTATTTTCTAATCTATTCACTTTATCTTCTGGCACCAGACAAAGGTGTCCTCTTTCACCCTTGCTGTTTAGTATATACCTAGAACCCTTTCTGACCAAAATAAGAGAACACAATGACATCAGAAGAATCAAAATAAATACTTAAGAATTCAAGTTGTCAGCTTATGTCAACGACATCCTCCTTCACCTCCAACACCTTGGGCAGACGTTTCCCTTAGTCTTCTCCCTACTATCAGAATATGGAGCAGTCTCCAATTATAAGGTCAACCTAGAGAATACCATAGTTTTTCCACTCAATCACAGGCTTACCAAGGGGGCAATGGAACCCTTGGGAGTGCAGTGGAGCCCCCAATGCCTTAAATACATAGGACTATTTTTGGCCAGATTGGAAACAGCGATAAAGAAATTAAATCTGCATCCCCTCCTCCTCAACACTCAACTAGATTTGCAAAGATGGCAATCCCTTCCAATCTCACTCTGGGGGAGAATATATATATCATTAAAATGAATGTCTTACCCAGACTATTTTACCTTTTATGTATGTTCTAATCTTGCTCTGGGGGGAGAATAAATATCATTGAAATAAATGTCTTACCCAGACTGTTTTACCCTTGATGTATGTTCCAATCTTGCTCTGGGGGAGAATAAATATCATTGAAATGAATGTCTTACCCAGACTGTTTTACCCTTTATGTATGTTGAACTCATGGATCCCGGTGAGTTGGTTTAAGAAAGTACAAGCTATTATTTCCACTTTTATTTGGCTTGGAAAAATGCCCAGATGTGCTTACAAAAAGCTGACAGCCTGCACATTTCGTGGAGATTTGAAGCTTCCTTACTTCAATTTGTACTTCTGGTCCAGCCTGGCTTCTAAATATGTGAGATGGCTCACCCCTCAAGAGGAGCTTGCCTCTCATCTTTATGTTCTGCAGTGGCTGACACTGGAAAGATGATTGCTAAAGGATGCAAAACTTTCCCTAGAAGTCATATTGCATGTGGCTGCTTAGGTCCTTCCTACCCACCTGATTAACTCCCCAACTGCCACCTCACTGAGGATACATGCACAACTGTGCACCTTCCTGGGCTATAAACACACCAGGGACCCAATACAGCCCATGATTGGAAACCCTAATCTGAGACTGGGAGAACAGCCTATTCTCCCAGAGTGACTACCCCGCTTAGGTGACTTTGAAGTCTCAGACTTCTTCTCAAATGGGAGGTGTTTGGGCTCGAGTAGAATCTTGGATAAACTTCAACTGGGTAGACCCTGGATTTTCAAAGTTCTCCAGTTGTATCACCTGTTAGTCCACTCAACGTGGGACCTTGTTATAGGTCCTGAAATGGAAGACTGTTTCCAGGCAATGATGCCCATCAGCAGCAAACCCCATGCTATTTCTAAGTTATATGATCTCCTCAGGGAATGGGCCTTGGATCCTCACAGCAATATCCCCAACACTTGGGTAGACTAAAACCTGGACACTGTTAACAAATGGGAATCTATCTGGAAGGCTACCTTTACTTACATTCCACAAGATAGATTGAGACCTACCCAAGTCCAGATATTAAATTATATGTATTGGACTCCCATCAAGCTCCAGAAAGTGGGCAGATCTCCTGATGCTTTATCTAACAGGTGTCGACAGAAAGAGGGCTCCCTCAAGCACATCTTTTGGGACTGCCTGGGGATTAAGCAACTATGGGACCAGATTAAGCACAAAGCAGACCCCTTATTGGGTCTCGATGATTTGTTCACTCCTGAGATATGCCTGTTTGTGGACTTCTCCCAAATACCAGTGCGGATCAGAAGGTATCATATGGCATTCTTATCCCTGACAGTAAAGAAACTTGTCCTACACCATTGGTTGGATGGATAGCCCATATCATACCTTGAGTGGTCGACAGAGCTTCTCTTCAATCTTAGGGTTGAACAAATGAGAGCCAGTCTTTGGGGTTCATTATCTTGGTATAAAAAGATATGGGATAGCTTTCACATGCTTTATTTGCTCCAGACAAAGAGTGTTAATAGTACTAATAACGGTCAAGAGGGATAAGGTTCAGGGTTTATCTTATAAATCCTTTTACCTTACCCACTAGTAGTTCCTTACGTTTAGGCTAGAGTTCAATTCGAACTTAACACGATACTGAAATGTATTTATATTATATTCTGTACACCTTGGTTTTTATTCTGGTGTTATTTTACTATGGTCTGCCAAGCTGGGAGGGAGGGAGGGAGGGGTAGGGTTAGGGAGGGGGCCTGACACGGGCTGCAGTTTATCACTTTGCTCTTGTTCACATACTGTGTCTGTGTTATGGCCTTTGTTGGTTAAAATACAATAAACTTAAATTACAAAAAAAAAAAAATAATTTGGGATGTCCAACTAACACAATATAGGATGGCTTTCTGCTTCAGGTTTACTATGAAACTTTTTGTTTAAACCAAACACATCTCTGAGTCCTGCCACTGTTACAAAGTGTTGAATATGCCAAGAATATTGTATAATGACAATATCCTTGGATATTTAACATGGGTTTTTACACGTCATGTGCTGTTTTTTATGCCAATTTACTGTATTAGACAGCTATAAATAATGTATGGTTTGAGGGTCTTTAGATGCTTTAAAGTGTAACATATGTGATGATGTCATGATGTAGGAGCATACTTAAACAGCATCAATTAGTAATCGAGTTAGCCTTGATAAAGTGTCAGTGAAGGGCACAAAATGTAATTAGGTATTTACTAGCTGAATGTGGGACACTTGGCTATATGTCCAGCTTTGTTTCGTCTTGTATTTGTAAGTCAATAAAATATTTGTTGTAATTTACAGTACAAAAATATTTTACTGACCTATAAATACAAGATAAAGAAGCTGGGAATATAGCCAAGTGTCCCATGGTCTGCTAGTAAATATCGAACTGTGTTCTGTGCCCCTCACTGGCACTTTTGTCAACTACCAATTCATGCTGTTTAAGTATGCTCTTGCATGGTGATGTCATCACTGATGTTGTGCTTTAAAGCAATTAAAGACCCACAGAGCATATATAATGTACAACAGCTATTTAATACAACCATCTTCTGTCATCCACCCCCAACAACTTGTCATGCTTACATCCTGCTGATGAAATCTGAATCCAAACATGGCAATAAAATATCAACACCTTCAGAGCTTTTTTGTTACTGTCTAGAAAGTACAGTTATGTAAGAACTTACCATAACTTGCAGTAGGTTATTACATATAGGACTGATGCTGGCAGGCAGCAGGACCCCAAGGAAAAATTTCTAGCTAGCAGTCCTTGGTAAGGGACCACCCTCACATCTGCCTCTCCTTCTCCTTCTTCTTCCGATGGCCTTCAGGGGAAGTGGACACCTGCCTCAGTTTTCTGAGCTCCTTCTCCATAGAACTCATTTTCTTCTTTAGAATATGGGCTTTCAGGGATTGCTTCCACCTTTTCTGGGTAGCTACGTTAAAACTGAGGCAGTGCTGACACTTCTTGACCGGGTGATCGGGGCCTAGGCAGAACAGGCACAGGGAGTAGCCGTCCTTGTGTGGTAGTTGGGCGCCGCATGAATCGCACTTATTCTTGTGCTCGGAGGGTGTAGGGGATGACATACACCGATGCTAGTACTGACGTTAGTTGAAAAATGAAAAAAAATTCGGTAAAAAAACAACGAAGGTAGGGCTGATGAAGCACAAACTTTTCCGTGAGGTGCTGCATGAGCTAATGGTGGGAAAGAACTGGGAGGCGGGTGTCCAGGACCGCCCCTTTATACTGACACCTCCTGATGCCGGTCACCTGAGTTGGGGGCAGTCCCTCACCAGGGACTGCTAGCTAGAAATTTTTCCGTGGGGTCCTGCCACCTGCCAGCGTCAGTCCTATATGTAATTGCCTACTGCAAGAGCCCTCTCGAAGTAAGATCTCCCTCTTCATGATTTACTGCATAGGGATTAGTTTGGGCCATGGCCAGTAACAAGTTGAAATCCCCCCTTATGAGCAAAAAAAAAATCCCATAGTACACTGCACACTGTGGGATACCTCAACCTCAGAGTTCGGTGTGGGCAGGGCTTTCACCATAGTAGATCCCCAGAAAAACTTGTGATGCACTAGTAGGCTAGCAAGAATTTCTCACTTGCACTGGTTTAGCTGGTTTTCTGTATTGCAGAGGGTTTCTGTTTATTTCACTTTTGTTACAGATACGTTATAAATGTCAGCAATTAGTGGGGGGGGCAATGTGGCTGGAATAATGGTGGAGGGGACAGGCTCTCTAACAGCGTCCTTTAAACAAGACTGCTCTAGTCTGATTTATGGGCATTCATGCACACCACTGAATTATGGCATGGGAAGGAGAAAGGGAGGGAGGCGGGAGAGAGAGAGAGAGTGCGTACGCGTACGCACACACACACACACACACACAAACATCACAGGAGGAAAAGATAGGCACGGAGACATACAGAGAGAGGAAAAAAGACAGATATGCTTCCATGTCACATTTACACTGCTGCATTTTATGAAACTGCACACATCAGATTTTACTAATGCATATACAATAGATATGTAATTTTAATGCATTGCTGTATACTTTGTATACGGATTTGTTATTTAATATGACTACAAAGGAGAGGAGATATTGATTTAAAAAAGTATTTACAAAAGAGTCAGTGTTGATCTGTAAGTTGAAAGCCACTACTGGAAAATGCTTAAATGACAGATGGGATATATTGCTGTTTTACTAGCCTTTCCAATATCTGAGTATTTCCTCCTCTTAAAATTATGCTAAACTATTACTGTCATGCAATAGAGTAGTGCTGTAATGCAAATTTGTTATTTCTTTTCCCTAAACAATCTACTGTAGCTTTGCATTAGGAGTTTGTAAATTAGAAACACAGAAACATATAAGTTGATGGCAGATAAGGAATGCAAGGCCAGTGGCATAGCAAATTCCCATAGGCCTGGGTTCAAGGGTATATTACAGGGCCCCCTTCCTCCTCGGGCCCCCCTTCCCTCGGGCCCCCCTCCCTGTTCTGAGATCTAAGACTGTGCTAAGCTTACGTTAACCAGTATGGACAAATCATAAATGAACTAAAATTTCTGTTTCTGAGCCTTTTGATCAGCAAACACGTCAATTGTGTTGGATACATCAATGTTTCTTGCTCTTTCATTCTCTATTGAAAGAACTGCCAAGCAAGATAGTCAATCCTGCCTCATTGTAGTACGAAGATAATTTTTTATAAGTCTCAACTTCGAAAAAGACCGTTCAGCGGTTGAAACAGTTACAGGAATTGTTAGAAACAGCAGACATACAGTGCAAACATCATGAAAACTAGATAAAAGAGCATTGTTTTTGATAATCAGCAGTGTTGCTAGCTCTTTCACAGTGGATATTTTCTTTATTTCAGAGATCAAGTATGATTGTAATGAAATCAATTGAGCTGCAAAATTAAGGGACAGTTCTGCAGGGTATCTTTCAGCCAAAGCCACTCCAACAGAATGAAGTTCTTCATCCAAAGAATGTACAATAAACTTCAGAGTGACACAGTGGAAGTCATGCACAATTTCTTTCAGGCTTCGGAACCAATGGTCAAGCTGTGCTATTATTATGTCAACACTGGCATAAAAAACATGTGCTTTGAAATGACTTTCCAGATCTGTTAATCACTGGTCAGTTGATAACTCGTCAAAATGATGTTTAGCCTTTGGTGCTCGCTTAGACTCAAACTTATCTGCCACTCCCCGTGTTTGAGCAACTGTGACTGCTGACTCTGATATTGGCAAAACTATTCCTAAGATCTTTCATCACTTTGTATGTATTGTCTAACATCTCTGCAGCTTTGCTTAGGTCTTGTGTTTCACATTGCAATAATTTTGAAACAGCATTTATTGTTTCAAGAACTTTAGTCTGAAACACAATCATCAAAACCACATTGAAGCTTTCCAACTGTTTTCGTAAAGATGATGCTTTATCTCTTTCATCTGGCTTATCTGTCTTGAGAATGATTTCGGACAAGGCCTTGAGTATATATCTGTATCTGTATCTTAAAGCAATCAAAGACTCATAACGTGAAGACAAACGAGTCACACAAAGTCTTTCTAAAGTTAAGTCTGTCTCACTAACAAATGATTTCAGCAAAGCCCATCGACGAATGCTATGTCCAAAAATCGTATATAGTTGCTCTACTAAGTCGTAGAAGTTCGGAAGTTCGGTGATCGTACGTACAGAATCGTTTAACAACAGATTCAGATTATGAGCGGCACAATGCACACATCTAGCATTGGGTTGTTTCTCAGCAAGTCTTGCTTGCACTCCAGAGTAGATTCCGCTCATATTCGAAGCACCATCATATCCCTGACCTCGTAGTCTTGATAGTTCTAGACACTTATCTTCAATGCATTTAATAATATCCTGTTCCAGTTGAGAACTTGATTGACCCGTTACTTCATAAAAGCCCAGGAAACCCTGGTTGATATTTATTTTGGCAGAACTGCCTTTTCTGTCATTTTCTATAGTAATGTAATGAAAAACTTGACTTAGCTGGTCGACTTTTGATAAGTCCTGTGTTGTGTCCATTATTACTGAATAAAATGGAGCTTTCTTAATGTCATTGACAATACTTTCCTTAACCTGGTCTTCCAGTAACTGTATGATTTCATTTTGAACTTGTGGGCTCAGGTATGTTGTGGAGCCTTTGGGCTTCCTTAAGAGTTCTTCAAGAACGAAATCATATTTTGCCAACAGTTGGATGATAGACAAAAAGTTGCCAAAGTTTCCTTCATCAATAATCTCTCTGTGCCCTCGAAATGAAAGAGTAGACACAGCTAACGTAAGAGTAACATTTACAATACGATGAAGGATCTGTCTCCAAAAGCTAGCCTCTCTTCTTATGTTTGACTCCATTTCCTCATTGATGGTACTATGCAAGCGCCACTGATCATATATTAAGCAAGCTTCCAAATGGCAGTTAGATGTTTCGTGTTTTGCTATGTCTTGAGAAATGTGGTGCCAGTCTCTAGTTCCACTTATCCATGTCGAATCTTCAGAGATTTATTTACAATCCGCAAACAACCAACAGGGTTGGCAGTAGCAGTTGTCTAGCACAGGAGAATAGCACAGCCACATCCATTTAAGTTTAAATCCTGCCTTCATAACTGTTTGATAGTATGATGCTGAAAATCAACGGTTACTCGTACAGTCATGTGGGAATGGTCCCTCAGGTTGACAAGGGCCGTAAGTATCAATAAAACACTTTTGATCAGACTTTAATGTTTCTGTGAAGTTTGCCTTGTCAGTCAGATTTTCTCCAAGAAGTTCAGTTTCAGCTTCTTCAGAATTGCTCATGGAAGCTGAAGAGCTATTGGTGTTTTTATTCTGAAAACAGTCTTCTGCTTGAGGTTTGCTGTTGTTCGTGTTTGGGTCAGTTGTGAAGGTCTTGTTAGAGCTAGACGGTTGTTCATTAATATGTCCAACAGGGTCACTACAGCTGATGCTCTCCACTGCTGTGTTGTCATTGGTAGTTGGCACATCTTCTAAAGTAGTAGCAGCAGATTTGAAAAACACGTCAATTTGGGGCAATTTTGCAATTCTCTCGGTAACTTCCTTTTGCTTCTTCCGCTTTGCAGCTCCACTCAGTGACTTAGACATGGACCTTGTGAACTATTTCCATCACAGTTTCAGTCCTCAGCTCTTCCAAACTACTTGACCAATTCTGTGTGGACAAATGTTGTTCCAATCAGGACTGTACTCAAACCTTGTATTACTTGTTGAACCAGTGGACAACGGTGGGATGAATAATTGTTAATCTAACTCCTGGTAGTGCGCTATTCTGCTATTAGAAAAACTGTTCAAAAAGAAAAGTGTTCAAAGTGTACTAGCTTTGTTTTTTTCTCTTTTAGATATTTCCTGAAGAAGACCTAAGATCGAAATGTAGATTTTTAACTTTATTTTCTATTTTCAGCATGCATTTAACATTACCATTTTTTTATGTTTTCCTCATTGACAGGGAGATTTGTCTAGGAATGCTGGTTCATAATCAGAATGCATTATTCCACTCATTTAGCCGTGTTAGTGCCAGTGCCATGGAATGGAATGCTGGCAGAAAGAATGTCAGTGTAATGGTGACTAGGCTAATAGGCTGTACATGAAAAGATCACAAGGGCAAAATGTGCCTATCCACAGATGACACCAAGCTCTGTGTGACAGTGGACACAGCTGGAGGAATAGAGGACCTACAGGATGATCTGGAAAAGCTAGGGAGGTTGTCCATGATCTGGCAGCTTGGCTTCAGTGCCAAGAAATGCAAAGTTAATATGCATACTGGAGCCAGGAATCCCAGGACAGTCACAGAGCAGTACTTGGCTGAAGTCCGAGTATCTGTATTAGAGGAGGAGAAGGACCTGGGAGTGATGATCACTAGTGACCTGAAGCACTTCACACAGTGGAAGAAAGCAGGAACAAAGGCAAACAAGATGCTGGGATGCATATCTAGGATGATCATTAGTAGGAGAGGAGGTTATATTGACTTTGTACAGGTCAGTAAGGCCACATCTAGAGTATGGAGTTCAGTACTGGTGCCCACACCTCAAAAAGGACATTAACCTGCTATGCTAGACAAGATCCAGAGGAGGGCTACAGTGATGATAGCCAGTCAGCAGAGTAAGGCATAGGAGGGTGGGAACTCTCTTTAATGTCATAAATTATAATACTACTCTACTACTTGATCTGAGGTGCACACATAGAGGTTAATGGATGAAAATCAGTTAATAACAACAACACTGTGTTCCCATCGAGAGGTTGTTGACATGACAGCATAGTAAACCTAAAGAGCGAAGCATTATGATGTCCAGATGGGAACAACACAGCTTTGTTATTAACTGGCACCCACAATCCATATTGTGTTTTATGGTGTATGGTCACCAGTTAATTAACCAGATAGGACAACTATTCTAGAAGCTAGAATAAAGAGTAGCACATCTGTATACAATAAAAGGACTTACTTACCTTGTCAAGTAATGAAGGTGAACGATGATGTTTTCTCTTCCAGAAGGTACTAAAGGAAGTAAGAAAAGAAAAAATTACTCACCTTAGTAATGTTGTTTCTTCTAATGGAGTCTTGCTATATTATGACAATTGCAGTTTGTCCCACCATTAGAACTGCTCCGGAGATGAAAGAGTTAACTACCATTCTAAGAATGGAGTTTAGAGTGAGCGTTCGGTTAGAGAAGCTCTGTCTGGATAATTTCAAACTGAAACTGTCAGATCTTTACGAGCAAAAACTCACTAAGGTTCTGTGTGGAAGCTGTAACCTACACTAGCCAACTGGCTACCTAAATATTAACATATATTCCTGGTCCCAAAACAAAGACTCAAGTCAGGGAACCAGAAAATAATAAAATACGGTAGAATAAAACACCACACTCCAAAACCCCAAGAAGGGGTGAAAAACATAAAATGGGCATAACTGGTGCCCACACTGGACTGCCCACCCCATACCCAAGTAGAAGTTCTGAGAGGGGCAGGCTGGGAGGGGGTCATAATATAGCAAGACTCCATTAGAAGAAACAACATTACTAAGGTGAGTAATTTTTTCTTCAAACAACATGAAGTCTTGCTATATTATGACAATTGCAGAATACACAGCAGTACCTCCATGGAGGAGGGACAGAACCTACTTAGGGAAAAGGCTCTGAAGCATGGCTGTGCCAAATCTAGCATCCCTCCTGGCCTGGATATCCAAGGAGTAATGCTTGGTGAAAGTGTGTACCATTTTCCAGGTAGCTGTTTGACATATCTCTAAAATAGGGATGTCTCTGGCAGCAGCTATAGATGCAGCTGTACCTCTGGTAGAGTGAACCCTCAGGCCTGAAGGGGGAACCTTTTCCAGTTTTTGATAACAAAATTGGATACAAGAGACAATCCACCTGGCAATGGATCTCTTAGTGGCAGGTTTACCTTTTCTAACCTCACCAAAAGTGAGAAAAAGTTGGAGGGATTCGAACCTATGACCCTTGGTACACTCTATATAGTAACTAAGGGCCCTCTTAACATCTAAACTGTGCAACCTCCTCTCACCAGAGGAGGAATGGTCAGTGAAGAACACTGGAAGGGAGATAAATTGGTTAAGATGGAAGTCTTAAACCGCCTTAGGAAAAAACTTCCTGTTAATCCTAAGGACTACTTTATCCCCATGAAAGGAAATAAAGTCAATCTCCACTGACAAGGCTTGTAACTCACTTATGCACCTGGCAGAAGTGATGGCTACTAGAAAAACAGTTTTCCAAGTCAAATACTTGAGCTCTGCAGAAGACAGAGGTTCAAAGGGGGGTTGCATCAACTGAGCAATGCAAACATTAAGATCCCAGGCAGGGGCCGGGTCCCTGAAAGGTGGATTAGTATGAAGTAATCCCATGAAAAACTTGGAAAATACAGGGTGAGTGGAAAGAGAAGAGGGCTTTCCTGCTGAAATAAAAGCAGAGACAGCTGCCAAATGAACTTTCAGGGTAGCTGGTCTCAGGCCCAAAGAATTAAGATGGACCATATAGTCCAAAACAATGGGCAAATCAGCAGATTCCGGGGAAATATGCTTCCCCGAGCACCAGATGGAAAACCTTTTCCATTTAGAATTATAAGTAGCCCTAGTGGAAGGCTTCCTAGAAGCCTTCAGGATGTCGAGAACACCTTGAGAAAGGTGTAGGTCAGCAAACTCTAACTCCTCAAGAGCCAGGCCTTGAGGTTGAGGGATTTGAGATTCGGATACCAAACCCTCCCCTGGGCACAAGATAACAGATTGTGCCTCCTGGGGAGACACAGGGGAGATAGACTGCTAAGGACAGAAGGAGTGGGTATCAGGGCTGCCTTGCCCAATCTGGAGCAATCAGAATCATCCTGCAAGGCTGAGATCTGATTTTGACTAGCACCTTGAATAGGAGAGGGAAGGGAGGAAAAGCATTTAGAAACTTCCCTTCCCAATCCAGGAGAAAGGCATCCAGAGGGACTGAGCCCATCACTGGGGGCCTGCAACAAAACAGTGGAAGTTGGTGATTGTCTGGGGCTGCGAAAAGGTCTATCTGAGGGGTGCCCCATCTGGCAAAAACTATCCCCAGTACTTGGGGATCCAGTGACCATTCGTGATGGCCCTGGGAAATCCTGCTGAGAGCATCTGCCAGGACATTGTCCTTTCCAGGGCGGTGAACTGCTGAGGGAAGTGTTCAGGGAATAAGCCAGAGACCACAACTTCATTGCTTCAGTGCACAAGGCCGAAGACTGAGTGCCCCCTTGTTTGTTGATGTACCACATTGTGGTGGTGTTGTCTGTTTTGACTTGTACCACTTTGTTCTGAACAGATGCAGAAAACACTTGAAGTGCTAGAAAGACAGCTCTGAGTTCCAGCAAATTGATGTGGAGCAGAGATTCCTGAGGGGACCACACTTCCTGGGTGGAGAGGTCAGCATGTGAGCTCCCCATCCCAGAAGGGATGCATCCATAGTGAGGGTCAAGGAATGAGATAGAGGGATGAAGGGGACCCCCAGTCTTAAATTGCTCTGATCCTGCCACCACTGAAGGGCCTAGATCAGGGTTCGAGTCACTGGGATCAACTTGGAAAGGGGATATTTTCTCTGAGACCAAAAGGCTCTCAAGTGAAACTGAATGTCCCTCATCTGAAATCTTGTTCCTTGCACTACAGCTGTGGAAGCAGCCATGTGTTCTAGGAGCTGTAAGAAGTGCCTTGCTGGTCGAGAGACCTGCAGAGTGAAGGAGGAGGCCAGGGCCACCAGGTTCCTTACCCTCTCTAAGGGTAGGAAGGCTCTGGCCTGCATTGTGTACAATTCTGCACCTATGAAGGTGAGTACCTGAACAGGTTCCAGAACTGACTTTGGAAGATTGAGCAAGAAGCCCAGAGAGGTGAGCAGCTGCTGGGTTACTTGCAGGTGTGATTTGACCTGTTCTGGAGACTGGCCTACAATGAGCCAGTTATCTAGATAGGGAAAGACAGCAATCCTTTGCCTTCTTAAATGAGCAACTGCTACTGCCAGACATTTTGTGAATACCCTTGTGGCAGAGGTGAGGCCAAAGGGCATTGCTCTGAACTGGTAATAACCCGAGGGCAGTTCAAATCTGAGGTACTTTCGGTGGGAGCTTCTGATTAGAACATGGAAATAGGCATCCTTGAGGTCCAGGGAAGCTAGCCAGTCCCCTGGCCTTAGAGAAGGTAAAATCATTGCCAGAGTCACCATTTTGAACTTTGGTTTCAAAAGGTGCTTGTTCAGATATCTTAGGTCTAAAATGGGCCGCCATTCTCCTGTCTTTTGGGGTAAGGAAGTACCTGGAGTACAGACCCTTGCCCTGGTGTGGGGAACCTTTCTACAGCTCTGAGAGCTAGGAGGGTTGAGACTTCTGTTTCTAAGGTAAAGGTCTCTAGAGGGTTTGCAGGTGAAAAAAATCTGGCTCTCATCTTTGGAAATGTTTTGAAACTGAGAACCAGACCCTGGCTTACTACTTCCAGGACCCATTTGTCTGATGTTAGAGACTCCCAGTCCTGAACGAAGTAAGCCAGCCTGCCCCCTACAGGTAGTGGAGAACCGGCCCTGGACACCCCATCAGGGTGCCTGTTTGGCAGGGGCTTTAGGCTGAGGGGTGGGAGCAGACCTACTTGCACCCCGTCTGCCTCTACCTCTGAAGAACCCCCTCTGAGCATAAGCAGAAGAAGCCTGGGTTTGGTAAAAAGACCTGTGAAAGGGCCTACCTCTACCCCTGGAGGTCTGCTTCTGAGAAGTGGCTTGCCGCTCCTTGGCTTGTGCACTCCTATAAGTTGTTCTGTATTCATCCATTTTCTTCATGTAATTCTCTGTCTGCTCCCCAAACAGAGAATTCCCCACCACAGGAAAATCCATAGCCTTAGTCTGGGTATCCTGTGACAAATTAGTACACCTGAGCCAAGCTAACTCTACTTAAAGGCCACAGATGTAGCCATGACTCTAGAGGATACATCATTAGAATCCACAGCAGCATGGAATTGCACCTGGAAGCCTCAATACCATCAGTAGCCACCTGCTCCAGCCCTTGGCAAGCTGGCTAGGGGCTCTCGCCAAAGCCATGACAGTGTCCCATCTAGATTTTTGGTATCTTGCCACATAAGCCATGTAATTTGCTTGTCTGAGTCCCAAGGATGCTGCCATGTATTGTTTTTTAGCCATGGCATCAATCTTCCTGGAGTCATTGTCAGGAGGATGTGAAGCCAAGGGAATGTTAGCTTTATCACAGGCTGCAGCCTGAACTACCCCAACATGACTGCATTGCTGTGAAAGAAAGTCTGTATCAGGACCTGACAAAGTGTACCTCCTGTCCATCTTTTTGTCAACAGGAGGCACAGAATTAGGGGCTTTTAGAATTTTTATTGTTTGCTTCCTAAAAGATTTATGTAAGGCGATAGATAATCTCCTAGACTCTGGGATATCCATCATTTCCACAAAATCAGGTTCCTCTTGCTCATCCACCACTTCCTCTAATGGGAGCTGGAGGGTTTCAGCAACCTTTTTATAAAACAGAAAATGAGAAGGGGACTCAGAAAGCATAGGGGGAGATTCTAAAGGTCTGTCTGGGGAGATGTCCGGTTCAATGGGCACATCCAGACTCTCAAAGTCACATTCACACTGTTCATAATCCTCCTCCCCCTCCTCCTCTGGTTCATAAAAATCTCCAATATCATATTCTTGAACTGGTGGAACCGGCCGAACTGACCTTTTACCAAACAGTGGCGGTTCGGACGGAACCGGAGAAAGTGACTGTACAATTTGTATAGCTTTTGCTATTTCTGCAGCAGTTGGAGAAGGAATTTTGTACTTTATACCTGCTGATTTTTTAGTTTTCTTTGCTGGAACTGGCTCCTCAGAGCCAGCTTTACGTTTGGCCGAGGAAGTCTCGCCCTGGTCAGAGGGCACTCCCTCCGGTTCGGTTGGCACCGAACCGGGCTGGCCATCTGGGTCAGCGGACTTTTTGGCCTCTCATTCCCTGAGCCTGCCCACTCTCTTATCCAGGGTGGCTGCAGGGAAATTTTTACAAATCTGGCAGTCTGAATTGAGGTGGTCAAACCCCAGACAATAAACACATATAGTGTGTGGGTCAGCCTTGGCAAAGGCTTCTCTACGGACACTACAGTGTTGAAACCCAGTGGGCCCGGTTTTTCTTTTGGGTTTCTCAGACATAATGCCAGCCTAACCAAGAAACTTGCCCTTTTAATGGCAGTGCCAGGCAAGACACCCTTATCGGTTCCCAACCGTGTCACGGGTGTGGAAAAAACCGTAATGAAATCCGTTTTTTTTAGAACCGATAAGAACCGGGAACCGCACTCTAAAAGCTTTAAAATGCGTATTCTTTAAAGTTTTAAACAACCTGATCGGTTCGAACCTAACCGATAAACGTTTACAAGTTCCACACAGAAATAAAACCTGTCTATTACTTACAATACCACAGACAGAGCTTGAACCGATCGGTTTGCGGTTAAAATAATAATACTCGCGGTTGAATTTAACCGAGAAAATACTGTTTAACCCGAGAAATGAACCGAGCAGTAGGAGAAATCTCCGGAGCGACTGTTCAGTGAGGCGGAGTAAAGAATCTGACAGTTTCAGTTTGAAATTATCCAGACAGAGCTTCTCTAACCGAGCTCGCGCGCTAAACTCCATTCTTAGAATGGTAGTTAACTCTTTCACCTCCGGAGCAGTTCTAATGGTGGAACAAACTGCAATTGTCATAATATAGCAAGACTTCATGTTGTTTGAAATGTATAGCTTGCAAGTTGCAACTTGCTCTGAAAGGCCGGCGATAACTGGAAAGAAAAATATATTACATAAACAAGCAAGTACTGCATTTGGACTGATATCCTGTCTCATCCTGATGCAGGTATACACACACACACACACACACACACACACACACACGCACACTTTTTTGTTTTACATGTTCACATAGCACAGCCCAGCAGGTAAACTATTAAGGGATGCCTAGATAAGCTTATAAAAGAGGCCAGTGTGAGGGTTATAACAGAACAAACTAACAAAGGTCTCCCCTAGCTGGCATACCAGTCCGGTGCAGACAATAGTCTCCCAAAGGAAGGAGGCACCAGAGCTCCAACTTACAATGTTGCACCTGACAGAAAAGGAAATTACAGTATGTATCAATAAATTTCTTCTTTCTGTAGTGTTCTACATTGTCAATGGGTAGTCATAACACAACTATGTTCTTATATGAAGCAGTACCCACCCAGAATAACTGCAGGGGGATGGGGGGGATATTTTCCCTTATGTCAACCACATACAGTAAAGGACTTTACCCGCTAGCTGCTGCCACGTGCAAAATAAAAAAAAAAAAACATTGTCTGAACATTGAACATGAGAAAGGAAATCAGTGCCAATTCGCAGCTGTTTATAAAGTTCTTATTCTCAGGCATTATATGCATTCTCCCAAAGTATCCATATTTAACTGTACCTGAATAAAAAGTTATACGTAAACTGTAGGGATGTTTGAGCCGTCTCTCCCAGCTGGCCCTCCAGCTCCTGGGCTCACTCCCAAACCCGGGTCACTGGCATTGTCAGCAGAAATCCAACTGCTGTGCCGGTGGGCCAGCTGCAAATAAATGTTTTTTTATATCACTTTTATTTCGGACACGTAGAGTTTTTAAATGTGGATCATCATTTAGGTGAATCACACATATTCATTTCTGAGAGTAAGAACTTCATAAACATCTGCCAGTTACAATTTTTTTCTGTCTCACCTTTGCAACCAGTAGAGCACAGTATTTACCAGCCTAGAATTTAGAAAAGATGCTAGAATGAAACAATGAGCTTTTGATACCTTACACAGTAAGCATTTCAGGATTATGATATTATATTTTTGTAATATATGGATTACTAAAATAATAGTATCAAATGTCATACAAAAAAATCCCTGTAATACACTATTCCTTTTCCCATAATAGTACCCTTCCTCAAGTGATAGTATGATCAGCAGTGAACGATAGTATTATCGTTTCAGCTCTGAACGGTAGTATTATCACTCCAATCCCATGGCGCATGCGCCAGTCTGGATGCCACACAAACGCTGTTGTCATGCTGCCATGTTTCATCCTGTTCAAGCGTGCAATCCCATTGGCAGAGTTTCTCTGTAGGAGTGCAAACCAAGTTAAAAAACATGGCGGACATTTACTCTCGATTAGTGAGAGGAATGTGGGTTGCAGCCAGTTCATTTCGTCAGTTTTATTTCTTTATAAAACATACAGTGGATTACCTGTCAAACGAAGAAAAGAAGTAAAAGGTAAGACTGCCTATAAAACTATCAACAGATATCGGGTCAGGCAAGACTTCAATACTGTGGGCGGGCGGGAGGCAACAGAGTGAGTGCATGTTCAATGCAACAGGCAGCCAGCCCATTTCACAAAATGCTAAAAAAGGAGCACATTTTCCGTATTGGATCCATATATTACAAAAAATTAAAAACAGGTTACAGTGAATTACAGGGCTGAAATTCCATGTCGAGGTTCTGGGACATAGAAACCTCTTGAGCTTTGCTCTCAAGGTTATCTATGTCCCCAGAACCTCTCAATGGAATTGCAGGATTGTAATTGACTGGACCTATCTATTATTCTATTTATAATGGCTATGTATTGGACCTTTTGTATTTACCGTAGTTTGAAACAGGAGTTGTTTTATCTGTTATGCTGGTTGTGTGATGGCTGGCATGCTTTGTATTACACTGTCATACTTGACACTTTAATAAAAATATTATGTAAAAAAAATAAATCATTTCCTGTCTTGTTGTCCTCTTTCCACTCACTCACACAATAGGACCCTGACCAACCACCAGACCACAGAACTGTGGTCTCTCGGGTCAATGCCATGGTGGTGCTGTGGGTCAGGGTGTGTGGGCATGGAGGGGTGGCTACTAGGAAAGATACATGTGTTGCATTCACTGCAGTGTGACTACTACACAGACACACACACACACACATTGACAAAACTGAGGCAGTTCAGAGATCGGCAACAAAAATAGTACATGTCATGAACTGCACAGCACCAGAAACCCTACATCTGAGGACATATTTATTTATTTATTTATTTAGCTTTTGTTGACCAGGTAAGTACACTAGACAAGACATTTGCCTATTTTCAGGTATGACCTGGTAGAGTACAATGAAATACAAGTTCATACAGAGGACAACATGATACAAATTAGGCATTACACAGAATCAGGTAGAACCAAATGAACATAAATGACCACCCCATACCAAACCCCTCAGCCAAGGCCACCACCGACACTCATTCTGGCTGCCTTCCCTGAGGTTTATGCCTTCTCCATCAAAATATTTGTAGCCTAGCCCCTAAGCTCGATCAGCTCCAGGTCCTAGCCACCCACCATGCCCCTGACATAATCATCCTATCTGAGACCTGGCTAAACCCCAGCCTACCAGATAATACCATTGCTATTCTAGGGTTCACCATCACACGGCAAGACTGGCCCTTCAGAGGTGGAGGGGTGGCTATCTACATCAGATCAGCCCTACACTTCACTGTCTCTTTTACAAAAGCTGAACCCAAAGCTTACAAGCTTCTTATGGCAAAACTGTCCCCTTCCTCTTCATTACCTATCTTTGTGGCTGGTATTTATTGCTGCCCAGGCACGCCAACCACAACAGTCACCGACCTTCTGTGCCAGCTCTCATCTCTTGCCCAGTCCGGTGAACTATATGTCATGGGTGACTTTAACCACAACTGGCTAGCACCCACTTTTAACAAAACCCAAACTGAGATAACCACTCTCAACCTTAGCCAAACCATTACGGAACCCACATGCTCAAATCATAAGTCTGGTAATCACTCCCTCCTAGACTGGGCGCTTACATCCCACCCACACTGCGTCGTCAGTTCAGGCTTCCTTCCTGATTCCATTAGTGACCACCACCTAATCTACTTGGTCCGCAAAATCCACAGAGTGGCTCAGTTGGTAGCACATCCGCCTCTGGACCAGAAGGTCATGGGTTCCCCTCCCACACCAGGATTGGACTTGCACCTAAAAATCACTGGCATCTGAGTGTAGTATTGGGGGGGTGCTGTACTGCTGGGGTGTGCCGTCCTTCGGATGAGACGTTAAACTGAGGTCCCTTCTACCCATCCTGGTGTTGTCCTGGTGGGTGTCCAGGTGGAAGTAAAAGAACCCAGGGCACTCTTCACAAAGAGTAGGGAACATTCCCAGTGTCCTGGCCAACATTCCCCTTCCCATAAACCGGTTCATGCAATCATCCAGGCTGTGTGTGGGTGATGATGTGTGATATGGCCGCCACCACACATTCAGTCACTTCACTACCAGTCTAGCATTGCTTGTAAAGCGCTTTGGATGTATGAAAAATGCTATATAAATGCTGATTCTTCTTCTTCTTCTTCTTTATATTCCAACGGTCATACAAATCCCTCAACCTCTCTCCCCTCCTGGAAGATTTATCTCACTCTAATTGGGTCCCGAGCTCAAGCTGCTCTAACATGGATTCAGCCCTTACGCACTTTCGGAACACCTTCCTCACCGCCTGGGACAAACACGCCCCCCTGTGCCAGGCTAGAGTCTGTGGGTTTCACCTACCCTGGATATCCCCTGAGCTGATAGCTTGCCAACAAGCCCGTGACAAGGCCTGGTGAAGCTACAAAATCCACACTCCTCCCAGGCGACCATATCACCTACCGCATGCTCTACAACAGGTGCACAAAGGCCATCCACTTAGCTAAGGCTGAATATTTCAACAACACTCTAAATGCAAATCTTGGGAGACCTTCTAAATTCTGGAAAGTCATTAACTCCCTTTTCTCCCCCCAAACAGCAAGCCCCCAACCTCTCCTCCTCACCCAAGGGACTCTCCTCTCTGACCCCCAGAAGGTAGCCTCCGAGTTTAATTCCTATTTCACTACTTGCACCCTGGCCCTCCTAGATTCCCTACCTCCTGCAACCACACCCGCTCCCCAGACATCTATCCCCCTACCATCTGGTAGGAACCCCTTTTCCTTCAGACACATCTCCCCCACTGAAACCCTATATGCCCTTCACTCCCTGAACCCCTCCAAAGGCAAATCCCCTGATGGTCGCGATAACAAACTCCTCTTCCTATCTGCCCCTGCCATCGCTACTCCCCTTGTGGCCCTACTAAATCTTTCTTTCACCACCGAGTCACTCCCCTCCAAATGGAAACATGCCACTGTCCTACCCCCTTCCTAAAGGTGGTAATCCTACCTCCACAACTAACTACCATCCCATCTCCCTTCTCGCTGCCCTCGCCAAACTCCAGAAACACCTAGTGCTATCCCAGCTCTCCCACTTTCTCTCTGAAACTAACTTCTTCACCCCATTTCAGTCCCGGTTTCAGAAAACACCATTCTACCACCTCCTCCCTACTAAGACTCATGGACTCCATCCTCACTGGGATGGATAAAGGGCTAATCACTGCCGCTATTTTCACTGACCTAGCAAAAGTCTTTGACACAGTATCCCATTCTCTCCTACTATCCCGCCTATCAGGGGCTGGGTTAGCAGCGTCTGCCACAAACTGGTTCAGTGCCTACCTACTAAATAGAACCCAATCCACTAAAACAGCTGACCACACCTCCCCCCCTCCCTGTTACCACTGGCATTCCCCAAGGCTCAGTTCTTGGCCCCATCCTCTTCTCCATCCTTGTAAACGATCTGCCTAAATCTTGCTCCACTACCGCAATCCATATGTATGCAGACGACACGGTCCTCTTTACCTCCAGCCGGACCCACGAAGAAGTAACCTCCAAACTTCAAACCAATTTCAACAAAATCCAACAATGGTTCAATAACAACCAACTCTCCCTAAACGCCAAGAAAACTGTCTCTATGTCCTTTGGCACTAGACAGCGTCTATCCAAACTCATCTCCCCTCTGATCTTCCATACTCTAAACAACACCATCCTTGATGAAGTGCCTACCTTCAGGTATCTAGGGGTTTGGCTTGATTGCCACCTCTCATTTTCCACACACGTGGATGCCATCATTTCAAAACTGCGCCCCAAACTTGGTGCCCTCTATAAAAACCGCACTAGTCTCCCGCTACCTGTCAGATGTGAATTAGTCCGGAAAATGATTCTACCCTCCTTTGACTACTGTGATGTCATTTACAGCTCTGCCTCTAAGACCACCCTAGCCAGACTTGACCCCATCCTTAATGCTTTCTGCCGCTTTGCCCTCGATGTCCCCCCCGCTCACATCACTGTGAGCTCTACCGTTCCCTGGCACTGCCATCCCTGAGTAACTGGCGCCTAATTCATAGTGTTAAATTCGCTTCCAACTTCTGACTCAGCTCCCTCCCTCCCTCCCTACCTCGTATCCTCCCTATCTTCCCCACCTACCCCCACCCACACCCTCAGGTCTACTGACGCTAGGCTATTAGTCATCCCACACCGAAGGACCACCGCCAGCCAATTGACCTTCTCCTACCTCTTCCCTAAACTCTGGCATGGCCTGCCGGCCCAGATCCACCATTCTTCATCCAAACACTCTCTATCCTCTGCCCTCACTAACTTCCTTGCACCAAATTGCAACTGCCCTGACCTCCCCCCAACTGATAGCTTCTCTTCCCCATCCCCCCTTAGTGCCTAAACAGCGGCTCGGCCTTCGCCTAATTGTCTGGCATATACACTGCCCTACACACTTACACTCTCACCTTACTCCTCTTATTCACTCCTAATATCTCCCTTCCTTCCCCTCCTTCTTAAATAACCCACGCTCTTCAGCCTTACTCACAGCTACTAACTCCCCTCCTTCCCCCACGCATCTACACCACCCCTACACACCTACTGTTTACTAGTCCACTCCTCCTCTACCCCTTATCTTCACTCTCCAATTCCTATTGTCAACTTGGTGCATCTCGCTTCAGCTCAAGTTATGTTACCGGCACTCAGGTTTGTTACTGGCACTTATGTAATCATGTATTGCCCTCAATGTGTTCCCATGATTTGTATACCCTGTCCTTGAAGATCATGTTCTGTACTGTTCTCCTTATGTAACAAGTTCAAATGTAATCCCACCCAACTATGTTCATTATCTGAATTGCTCTACTCCTAATTTCAACTGTAGTATGTATACCTTCCTCCACTGTAACCCCTCCCCCCAGGTCGCACCATGAGATGAGCATCTTTTTGCTCAGTGTGCCTTTCCTGGTGAAACATTTTCAATAAAATAAATAACACAAGCAGTCCAAGAACCTTAACATTTATTCAAGTGTGTGTAGAAAAGAACTTGAGAGAGGGGGGATATGATATGTAGACTTTCAAGTACCTAGGGAACTAAACAGGGTACAGGTGGAGTTGGAAAGCACATTTCATCAGAGAACATTATGCTGGAAGGCTCAGGGGTAATGTTAAGAAATACTTATTTACTGAAAGGGTGTGGTGGAGCCATGGACCAGCCTTCCAGCAGATGTGGTGGGTGTGAAAACAATACATAGTTTCAAGACTACATGGAACAGATTTACGGGTACCCTAGAGATGTGCTGCACGGCAGGACAGCCGCAGACCAAATAGGATCTGGCTGGGCTTGCACAGTGAAATGAGTGAGTAGAGAAATGGACAGACTACTAGATGGGCCATATCTGGTCCTTTTATCTGTCAAGGAGGAAACTTGTCCTGCAAATATGGATAACAATAAGTGCAGTTGTGGGTATACAGAAAATCTGCTTCTATAGGGTATTATATATAATTGGCTCTTGGCTAGAGTCCCCCCCCAGTCTGTTCATGATCAAATCAAGTCATTAACAAAACCTCCTTATTCGTGTGACTTAAGAACATTACATTGTGGGTTCAGCAGCCTAACCTAAGTACACCCTTGCAATCGCTGGCCAAAAAGTAAAAATATATTTTACATCCCTTGTGTTTATTGCCCCCCCCACTCCAATCGCAGGCCCCAATGTAAAAAAAAAAAAAATCATCAATGAAATCCCTGGTGTCTAGTGGACTCCCCACCTTGTCTAGTAGTGCCCCACCACGCTGTCCCCCCCACACCCCCAACCCTGAGCGGGTGACCACCTGCAGACAAAAACTGAAATGATCCCCAAAACTGCTGACAAAAAACCCTCCTGCCAGTGCCAACTAAAGGTACTGGGGGCGTGCAGCACTCTGCCAAGCAGCCGCAAGCAATAGCAAATTCCCTAAAGAAACAGATCTATAGAAATATAACCACAACTGCACTCAAGACCCATTGAGAAGAATTCTGGGCGCCCTGGGAAATGTTTAGACACTGGGGCCCCGGGCCCACCAGCCTGGCCCCTATGTAGCTGCACACAGTAGCATGCTGGATGGCCTGGGCCCCTCTTTAGTGCTAGTCCCTGGTAAAAATGTTCTCCGACCCTAATGGCCTGGACTGCACTTGTACATTTGCAGGGCAGTTTCCTCCATACCCTTTAACATGAACCTACTTGCTAGAGTACTCACTCAGATGGTTAGGTTATTATGAACCTTGTCACACTGGTTTTAGTTTTGATTCTCATATCTGCAGTCGACATCAGACTCGGTCTGTATAATCATTCTTGCAACCTTGACCTTCCATGATGTGGCACACATTACACAATGAGCAGCAGTGCAACAATCTGGTGAAAACTTTGGCCTATACTTTGTTATGCTATTTTATATTGACATTTACCTTCTGACTTGTATAGTACCATTTTTTCCACAATTTGAGCCTGCTTACTGCTTTAGTACTTTTTTCATGTTTGACATAATAAAAGGAGTGCTCCTTTTAATAGGTCCCGGACCAGGTTTTCATCAGTATTTGCAGCTGTGCTGTTTTTTAACAACTATTGTTCTGTAAGGTCAGAGAGCACTGCCTGCTGCATAATTAATTTTAGTCACAACACAAGTGATATATAAGCAACTGATGGACAAAAACAGTTGAAAGTACTGATGAAGACCTGGTCGGCGTCCGTGCACTGTATTAAAAGGAGCGCTCCTTTAATTATTTCAGACATGATGTAAAAACATCCTAAAGCAGATTCAAATTATGGAAAGGAGAGTATCATATAACTCAGGAGGTAAGTGGCAATCTAAAATAGCATAAAAAAGTATAGGTCAAAATTTCCCCCAGATTGTTGCACTGCTGCTTTCAAGTTCTAATCTGGTTCTGGATAAATAATTTGGATTGGTTTTAGTGTGAGCCCTGCTTTCATGCCTTGCAGACAAGAAAAGAAAAATGAGGCACTGGGCACAGGGTATATCACTATCATCCAGAGTTGTCTTGTCCTCATCCCCCCCCACCACTTAACTACCATTTTTGACTTTGTCAGGGCAATCCTGGTTTAGATTAGTCAGCCCTGCCTGCCCTCAGATGCCTTCTTGCAGAAAACAAATGAAAAATTATCTAAGGGTATCATCATCCACTCTTGTAAGCCCCCCCCCCGCTGAGGCACAGCACAGCACCGAAGCGAGGCACTTTTTGTAAATTGAACAATAATATGCAGCATACCTAAATGTCTCTCCTTTGGACTGTTTCTTGGGATTAGGGATTTAAAGAACCCCTGACACAGTTGTGACAATTTTGAGAAAATATAATGTTTATCACAAGTGAACTTATATTTTAATATTGTTACTGTATTTCTCATTCTTCTTTACTACTAAGGACATTTACATGCAAACAGGGTCACTGCCATATCTGTTTTGGCTGCTTGCCTACATATGACATCATAGTTCTATTTATGACATCATAGTCTGTTGCTATGGGATAATTATGATGCCATAAATGGGGGGTTATTTATTTAATTAAATTTATTTAAAAAGTTGGTAACCGGGAAAAGCACCATGACCAGAAGCTCATTTCCAAGTGCAACCCAGATAATGATGTCATATGTAGAAGAGTAGATAGAGTCTAAGGGACAGTAAGACTTTTGCGTACAGCTGTCCTTGGTAATAAAGAAAAAATGTACATAATTATAGAAAATACATGAACTATAAACTGAACTGTCTCATTCTCACATTTCTGTCAGATTTTTCTAATGGTGTCAGGGGCTCTTTAAGAAAATAATTTTTACTGTAATTTTGGATTTTGATTTTATTGAGGCAGGCAGGGTTGAGTGAAGAAGCAAGTTTGACTCCCTACCTACAGTCATTTAATTTAAACACTCATTTATTTTCTGATTAGCAGCCCCCAGGCCAGCCAGAGAGCCAGCTCAGCCCTCCAGCAGCATTCATTATTGGCGCAGCGCCTGATTCTAGCTAGCCTCTGATACCCCCTCCTTATGTGAAGAGAGATGTCCTTGTAATGTTCAATCCTACCACCTCCCACAAGTCCCAGAGTAACTCATGTCCATTCTGGAACCTGGGTCACTGGTGCAGCAGGCTGGAGGCAGTCATTGCCTCAGCCTGTCATTACACAGGGCCTGCTACCAACCTCATAGTTTTTATAAAGCACAATGAAATTTGAGCATTTTAAGCATAGATTTCCAGTTGTAGTTCTTGGTGAAGGTGGTACACAATAGCTAGTAAACATTTTTCATCATAGCCACAATAGTAATCATATTGCTTGCCTTAACATCATCAAAACTAGGGCTGCTTAGCTTAAAACCAGTGTGACAGTTAATTAAGCTGTGCTTGAGCCTCTGAGGTATGGGGATAGTCTGGAAACAGTAAGAATATTTCATGTATAATCCTCTGTCTAAAACATATGCGTTTTTTCACTGTTTCCCTTCCACTTTCTGACTAAAAAACAAAATCTAGCTAGCTCCCTCTCCTCTCTTATTAACTGCTGCTGCTCACTTTCTGTCCTGACTCACACTGCACCCAGGGTCTGCAGACCAGGCGGCTCCTGCCTGCACTGCTGCTACTCTCTGACTAATATTTGATGACTCACTCGACTTCTTATCTTTTCCTTCTCACCAACCAGGCTCTCACACGAGTCAGTCACTACACAGTACTAATAACAACAACGGAACAGGACCGACGACAAGCTGAGCATATGCCTGTCTGTCAAGCTCCCAACTCCTACACTACACTCCTGTCTCCGATGTCTCATCCTCCTCTCCTACCCTACCATGATGCTGCATGGCTGCACCCACACTAAGTTAGACAGAAAGAAAGTTAGCAGTCAGACACAACGTAAGGTATATGTGTTTTTTTTTTATAAATTGCAGTGCAACAACAGGTGGGTGGGTTTCTTTTATCTTTTTCAGAATCCTTGTCCAACTGACCGTTGTCTTTATATACAGTAGCTACATCTTTCTACCGACTCTCACTGCACACACAACAGATTCTGGTCTGACACAAAGCGTTAGGTTACCGTTATGTGGGTGGGTGGGACCGGCGGTTCTCCAGTTAGTGGCGCTATCACCGCAATGCGATTACTGGTCATCGTGTGGGTGATTGATCAGTCATTCCTCATGTACTTGCTGCTTCCTCCTCGACAGTACCACATGACTCCATTGTTTTGATGCTACTGAGTCATGTGGTACAATCGGCTACCTTGTCGTGTAGCAACGGATGGACACTGGCACCCCCCCGTTCGCTGAATAGACAAGCTGAGCTGCCTGAAAGCTGGCTGGCTGTGCTGATGCTGAGGAGGCTCCTAGTGAATGAGAAATTCTCAATAGGAGGGAGCATCTCAGCCTCTAAAGCCGAAAACACAAACGTTAACACAGGGCTGCGGGCAGGCATTAAAAAAAAATGGACGTGCAGCAGGCAGCGAGTTAAGCACGAGTGAGTAACACATTTGAGCAAAACTTCAAGGGCCCCCCAAACACTCAGGCCCAGGTGCGACTGCACCCCCTGCACCATTCTAGCTACATCCTTGCACAAGGCCCATCCAGTCTGCCCATTTCTTTTTCTACCTTATGAAAGTGCCATCGGCCTTTGCTCTGTCTATGGCCTATCTATTCATACTCATCTGTATTGCTCCCCTATGCCTATCCCATGCCTGTTTGAAGCCCTGCACCGTATTCATATTCACCACTTCCTGAGATAGGCCGTTCCATGAATCCCCACCCTTTCTGTGAAAAAGAACTTCCTCACATTATCCCTTAATCGGCCTCCCTCTAATCTCATGCTGTGTCCTCTTGTTCTGCTATGTTTCTTATATTGAAACATGTTAGACTCTTTCACCTTGTTAATGCCCTTAAGGTGTTTGAAGGTTTCAATCATATCACCTCTCTCCCGCCTTTCATCTAGGGTATACATATTAAGCTCCGTTAATCTGTCCTCATATGTTTTCTGATGCAGTCCCTGTACCATTTTGGTTGCCTTTCACTAGACTGCCTCAATTTGGATCCATTCACATATCTGGACTGTGTAGTATGGTACGGGCTGCATGCCCCTTGGCTCATGCTGTGGACCAATGGGCATACAGCCCTACCATTCGGTGTCAGTCAGTGGGTGGCGGGGCGGCAAGCGGGTGAGGAGCTGCTGCCCGCCACTGACCGGGTGGGGAGCGGTGCGGTGGGGCCCAGTGGGTGGGTGGGGAAGAGGGTACTGCTGGACCACCAGGGATAATTTAAAATATTTTTTGTACACTTATGCCCACGATCAGGCTGGAAGCGGTCCACTGGACCACCAGGGATATTGGACATGTTTATTTTATACCAATACCTGCAATCGGGCTGCGAGCGGTCCACTGGACCACCAGGGATATTGGACTGTTAAAGTCACTACATATGCCCACAATCAGGCTTGGTGGGTGAGGGGCACCACCACGAAGGTGCAGCCGGAGCTCTGGTGGCAACCCACAGGTGGCAGCTGCTGTGTTGCGCCCTGCAATATGAAAGCTCACCTGTGGGTGGTCAGCCATTGTTCCTTTTATTTTTGGATCAACTGTGTGCAGCGCAAGTAGGGGTTGCGCATGCATGGACTCAGCACACCCCGGGCTGAATATCGGGATGTGCGGAGTATGCATGGGCACACCCCCCCCACCTGTGCCACATACGTCACTGATGCGCTCCGGCACATCAGGATTTGTGCCAGGCTCAATACCTGTTTGAATATCGCGCCAGGGTGCATCAGTGGGTTGCCCATGGCATAACAGTGTTGCGCCATGTGCAACCCTTCTGAATATCCAGGCCAGAGTGTTTTAGTCAGATACTCCAGGTTTCTGTGCAAACCATGTCCTATTTAGTGCACACATGGTGGAGTGGGGGTTGGGAGAGAATGAACACAAAACAGAGGTCTCCTTACAGTTAAATAAGAGCATCCTCACAAAAATATTCACATACAGTACAATAAATGAAATAAATAAAAACATTCTGAGTGCTTTTAGTCAAACACCCTAGTTTATGTGCAAATGCCAGATTCGGTGAGCTATCTGAAGGGGGAGAAGCGAGTGCACACCAAAACAGGAAGCTCCTTGCATGCAGGGCTCCTTAAAATAATTACGATTTGTGCTGAAGCTGCAAAAACAATGCTTATAGTCATGATTAACGGCATAAAGGTCTTTGTGCCTAGTGATGTGAAAAAGCCTATTGCAAGGAGCACAATTCAGAACTTGGGGGGGTTGGTATCAGTTAGGCATAAGGTACAGCAGACTTTCAGTCTTTATTTTTTGTTTGAAAATGCAAGATAATTATTTGATTGTGTCCTTGCTGTAAACATTCCGTTCGGTGCATGTGAGCAGGGGGGAGCCAGTACCTGCCCAGCAGAGAGCCACTTTGTATAAAGAAAGAGTGCTTTTACAAGTGTATGTTGAACTATCTATAAACATCTAGGTTTTGTAAGGCATACTCATATGCTTTGTGTTGCGCCGTTTGTAGTAACGATGAAAGGCAGAAAAACCCTATTTTGTACAATTGTATTACCTAAAAAATCCCACAGATATATGCTACAAATCCTTTGATACTGTGAATAAAGCTGAAAGGCAAAACCCTTCATGAGAGTTTTTCTGCCTTGAATTTCTGTAGGCAGTATGCTAGTGTATGTCTAGCAGCTGCAAGCAAGCAATCAAGAAAGAAGCTGAATCCAGTGCTGCCATATACAAAACTGTTTTTCATAGTAACTTGATGATTTCAATCCTTCTGTTAAATGTCTTTCTGTTCTCCTTTCCATGGCAGTTATATATCTGAGTATGTTTTGGCCATTTTTTGAGAAATTACTGATGTGGCTTTATAGTGCTGTGAAATCTATATGGTCCCCCCCCACACACACACATATGCTCGGTAGCTACTTGTTTCCCTTTTCTAATGCTCTTACCTATGCAATTATTGTACCCACAAAAAGAAACTAGTGGTTTAATAAAAGGGAGTACAACTGCTTTATTAAATGGAGTGTTGCCGGGGAAGGGTCAGAGAATGTACACAGATTCAGCTGCTAGCCATAGACAAGTTCAAGAAGAATAATCATATTAAAGTTTAAGGTTTTCTCTGATTTTTGCCATGTGCTGCTCTTAAAGTTCATTTCAGAATCCAGACAGTCTGCCAGAGAAAATAGATATTACTTATTGTTTTAAGTAGGATGGGACTGTGACCAGAGGCATCTGAGGGGAGGAGGAGGAGGAGGAGGATGCTACCCTGGCCCTACCTGGTCAGAATATAATGGAGGAGCCTGCAAGGTATTGCAGCAGGTGGGGCTTTGTCTGGGGGGCAAGGCCAGAGATTTCTGAACAACAATAGGGACCCAGGTAGGACTGCCCAGAAGGGGCTGGGGGGGATAGGTTTCCCAGGGGGAAGGGAGCTTGTGGCCAGGGACAGGGAGGAGCCAGGCCCCTTAAGAGGGACTGCTCAGGAGGAATTCTTCTTCATTCCTCCTTGTCCCAGGTCGCATGCAGAATAAGGAAACCAGGATCAGCACACACCAACTGCACCAGAGGTAAGGCTTGTTCTGGGGCCTAGAGGCTGCATGGCCTTAGGTAGGCATGTTGGAGCTGGTGGCTCCCACCTTGCTGGCTTAGGGCAGTGTAACAAACTGTATCGATGTTGGGGAATGAGGTAATTTAGCAGCTTAGTCATTCCTGCTGTCCTCTGTAGTTTTCATAAATAGGGTTACCACCTTTTAGGAAGCCCAAAGTGGGACATTTCTTACTGAACCATGATTGTCTGCAGGACAATATGTAATCTCAATCAATGCAACAGACTTGTTTTCTCTAAATAATCAGGATTAAGACTATGTGTTGTAGTTTTTAGCCAGGATCAGCAAACTAGAGGTAAGGGCTGGGGGAGGGCCTGCAGCTGCGTGGCCGGGGGAAGGGGAACCAGGCTTAGGTCCGAGATCTAAGATACCTTGTAGGCCCCCCAGCAGCTCAGCTGGAAGAAAGAAGCAAATGGCTGTGGTGAGGTATTCAAAGGCAACAGAATTAAAAATTTACATACAGTACTAATGTTTGTGATCATTACACATACCTCTACTGAAAGCTACAGAAGGTAAAATATAAAAAAAAAAGGCAAAGCCTCCACCTACGTTAAAATTGTGATTCTCTGTTAGAATTTATGGACACAGTTAACTCTGGCTGATGAAGAAGGTCAATACTAGTATCAAATGTTTTATATTGTTTTGATGCATATAACAAAAAAGAACTCCCAGTGGGGAAAGTAGGAGAAGAGACTAGAATCTCATAAGGGGAAATTTGCTACTGAGGGCATTGGTCACTTCGCGGGGTCCTGGTTGCCACAAGAAACACAGATGCTTTACAGGACTGACTACTGTTGCTGATTATTTAATTATAGGAAAGAATGGGGTGGGGGCAGTCTGGATAGCCGTGCAGTCAGGTCCCAGCCACACTAACATGGAGAGCAAGTGAAGGGCCCGGCCGGGCAAGGAATGGCACTGAACCTGTACCTCAGCCAAACAGAAGAGCGAACGCCCCCCAGATACCACGGGGGCCATACCTCGGTACAGTTTTCCAGCGGCTGGGGTCATATGATTTGTGGGCTCACTGCAGGTGCCCCAAGGTAAGGAAAGGGGGGCCTACGGCCTTCGCGACTGCGAGCCTGCTCTCCGTTTGGCAGCTAAAAAATAATTTGAACGTGCAGTAGTCGGAAATGCTCAGACAGCAGAAAACACATTGATTTCAGCATGTTCTCCACAGAGTGTTCACAGGTAGTTGCAGCTCATTTTCCTTAAATCAAGTCTCTCCCCCGAGCCCAGGCCACCTCACGACCATGCATTCAGGGCCATTCTGGCCAGAAACCCGGTGGGTCAGCCCCCCCACATAGCATAGGCACCTCAATCTGAGGTAGGGCTTACCTGGGAGGCAGCAGCGGAGTCCTTTGGGGTCAGTCCCAGGGCAGCACAGCTTAGGCAGGTCCCCCCATCCCAGGCCAGGCATGGTACTAATCCTGCTTGGGTCTTCTCCTCCCAGAGGGAGTAGCAGGTGAGGTTGGGGCAGGTGCGGGCGCTGAGCGGCGATATCTGGCCAGAACACATCGCCCCATTCTTGGGGGGCTGGAGGAGGCAGCATCTTGGTAACCCTCCCACCCCCAGTGGGGGCCCGCCCAGCCATCCTGTAGTCCACATGGCCTGGTTCCAGTAAGGGCAGGCTGTGGAGAATTATTCAGAGTGGTGCCTGGGGTTTGAGTTGTGCATCTAGGCCGGCATGCGGCTGTTCCTCTCTGCGTGTGAGTGAAGCAGAACACGGAAAGAAAAGAGCAACCGAGAAGCTATCCAGCATCTATGCAGGCACAAGTGAGCAGGGAACCGCCATCTTAGATATGGCCCAGGGCGGCTGCCATACAGCCCGACTGGTGGAAACGAGCTTGCGCGAGGCCGATGCCATCATGCATGCACATCAGGGCAGCAGCTGCCATCTTGGTAAGGGCACGGAGCAGCTGCTGCACAGCATCTCAATAAATAAATAAATAAAAATCAGTAGGAGCCCTGCTGCGGCTTGAAGGATAGGAAGGGACTGCTGAGTGCCAGTGGCCAGGATGAAGAGCAGTTCACCTCCCACCTTCAGCAAGTTGCTGGATCTTGCAAGTGAGATGAATCCTAGAGCCTGCCAAATATTTATTAGGGAATTCATGGTCAGAGGGCAGCACGCATGCATGGGTACGCTAGGGCCCAGCGCAGGCACTGTGCGTGATCATACACCATCTACGGGATAAAAAAAAAGGGAGAGGGAAGGAGGTAGTGGATAAGGCACTGGGCGGTGAGCTCGGACACCAGGGTTAGAATTTCACAGTAGCGAATGAATATGGTGGCGTGTATGGAAAAAGGCAAGTAATGACATGGTAGCCCAGCAAAGTTGTACAAGCTGGAAGAATGGCTTCCATGCTACAATCCAATAGTAAGTCGTAAGATGGGCATGTGTTGGGCACACAGAGGAGTGCAACCATGGTTCGATGTTAAGGTTGTGTAGGGGGCAGTTTAGGAGGCATTATAGCACAGTGATTTAAGGCTCTAAAGTGCAAGCTTGGGAGGCCTGGGTTTGAATCCCATGGCCCTGTCTGGCACACAGCTGGGGCCTGCACAAGTAATGTAATTCATGGTGCGGGGGAATCCCTAGCTGGGCAGGTAAAGAGACACAGCGGGGCAACAAAAAAAATGTATTATATATACACAAGGTGTGAAAAATGTCCCACGGTTAATGACCCATGTTGAGTGCAACAATGTCATCTTAGGCACCAGCAAGGGGAGAGTGGCCATGATTTGCCTGATTGCAGAGTATGAGCAGCATAATGTGAAGATGAGCAGAGACCTGGAACAGCAGCTGGCTGCCCTCGTCTGAGGCAAGGGTAAAGCATGGTGGGAGGGAATGATCAGGGAGCAAGGTGAAGGGGGGTGCAGGTCCTTTGGGGCTGCTGCCCCCATCAGAACCCCAGAACCTAGAGGAGGCCAACCCAGGGAAGCAGACAGTTAATGTGGTGCTGACCCTGCCAGCTGAACCTTTGACTCTGGTTGGGGGTCCTGGCACGCCAGAGCAAGAGCTGGAGAAACTGATGCCCATTCTGGATGAGACACTGGAGCACCCTCCTCTTCCTCAGAAAAAAACACAAAGGAAGAGAGTCAATCAAGGAGCAGCAGTAGTGGACCAAGTAGTGGGTATGCCAGAGCTAGACCAGATGTCAGCTGAAGAGCTGAGGGTCCTGCTTAGGAGCGGTGGCACCACCAAAAGAAACAGAGGTCCAGCCAAAATGGGGCAGAGAGTGAGAGGACATGGAAAAGGTGCTGGTAGGGCACAGGAGGGAAATGGAGGCATCGGCACCCATAAGCTTGGGTCTGCCGGAGGGCCTTCCAGAGGGCCAGCCAGCACTGCCGCAGGCAGGCTTGCTGACTCTTGAGCAATTGGGGCTAGGTCAATCTGTCCTGCCACAAATGAATGCCTCATATGGGAGTAATGGGTCATGGGTCCCACAGCAGACAGCCCTCAGGGGTTGGGTTAGCCAACCACCAGCAGAGCTCAGTGGCATGACCCTGGCAATACCCCTAGGGTTGGGGGAGCCTAGCATGTGGCTTCCTGAAAGAGCCAGAAAAAAAGGAAGAGAAAAAGGACAAGAAGGGGGATGATGGGGTCAAACAGAAGTGGAAGGCAACTGTGCAGTGGATGTGGGAGAACTGGGCCGCAGGGTTCACAATCTATGCAGAGATCCTTACCCAGGGCAGCCCAAGGAAATCTGAAGGGCTGTGGGTCTACTTTAATAGAATAATGACCATGCAAGCTAGTAAGCCAGGTTGGGGGTGGTTAGAGTATGACAAGGAGTATCGGATGAGAAATCAGATGGACACAGCATGATTATGGGCGGTCTTGGACCTCCTGCTGCTGTGGATGATCAATTTGGGGGGAAGAGTTCAACACACAGACAGCAATTTTCCAGTAAGTCGCTCCCTGTCACCGAAGAAAGGCTATCGAAGGGGTAATGGGGGAAAGGGGGGAAAGGCTGGTGTTTCAGCTACAACCAGGGATCATGCAAGACCGAGTGTTGTAGATACAAGCACGAGTGCATGGTGTGTGGGAAACCACACTCGTTTCAACAGTGTGGGAAAGCGACAGAAGTGGGGGCAGGGAAGGCCAACAATTTTCATCCCTTTCCCAACTTGGCCACGGGCGGTGGTGCCAACTAGTGGTGCCCCATGGGCTCCAGTGGGATGTGACAGCATGGGTACAGGATTATATAACTCAGCACCCGACAATAGGGGCAGGGGCCTTCTTCCGTCATGGGGAGTGGTTGGCCCCCTAACAGTGTACCAGTTTAGGCATGTATTGCAAAAGACCTTGCGACAGCTGGGCATCCCTGCAGAACACTAGAACACGCACTCCTTTAGGATTGGTGCAGCATCAGGGTGGAGGGCTTATCAGATATGATAATACAGATGTTGGGTAGATGGAAGTCACAGGCTTTTGGTAGATACATAAGGCCACACACGTTATAACTCTCTTTTGCTTTGTTTGGACAGGTGTTGCAGCCTGAGCAGCGCAGATCTGGATTTGTGACCACTCATACACCCATTGGGCAGCCCGCAGGGCAAGGCAGTATCCCAGAGGAGAAAACCTGTTCCTAGCACCCAAGAGGGCAGAGGTGCATTGGTTGGGATGGCGTGGGATGCGATGGAATTAATCGTAACACGGCAAGCAAAGTTCAGGAGAGGTTGCAGCCAAATGTTTTAGTCATCCATTTGGGGGAAATGATTTAGTGGTTATGTATGTGAGGGAGCTTAAGGAGAAGGTCAGGCAGGACCTGGCAAGAGTGAAGCAATGGTGGCCCCAGGTGCATATAATTTGGTCCGATATGGTGCAGCGGCAGCAGTGGTGGCACACCCAGAACATTAGGGCAATAGACAAGGTGCGCCGGCTGCAGAATGTGGCCATGAGACCAATTATGGACTCTGTGGGGGGTCCATAGCAGCACATCTGAGGTTCTCTGTGAAAAAGCCTGATCTGTATAGAAGAGATGAGGTACATTTAACGGAGGAAGGACTAGACTTATTTTTGAATGACATACAACGGGCAGTGGTGAGAGTATTAGTGTGAAGTGCTTGTGTGGGGTGAGTTGGTGAGAACTCACCTTGTTTTGGCTTGGTAGTCTTGGAACGCTGAGGAAGGGGTTACAGGGGATCATGTGTCTTGACCAGCCAGATCTCCCTGAGGCTAACAGAAGGGCAGGCCTGATGGATGGAGTCTGGAGGGCACCCTCTTCAGGCAGTGTCCCATGGTATGGCAGATCCTCTGACGGGGGAGGAGCTAGCCGCAGCCGGTCACAGAGCCATCCCTCATGCCCCAGAGGCTGTTGTCCCTCTCGGGGTCCTGGTTGATGGTAAGGTGTCCCTCTCCTGGGAGGAGAAAGTCGACCATCAGCGATCTAGTGCTCCATGGGTAGCTAGATTCCTTCCAAGGCTACTTAGCTACGCACAGCACGCTGAAGCGAATGTATATATGGATAATTGGTTTTAATAATAAACACATGGCTGTGGCCATTTCTCCAAAGCCCGTTGTTGTGTCAGTACTTTCAGGTGAATAAGGCATATGCCCTCAAAAGACAATGGAGGAGCCTGCAAGGTATTGCAGCAGGCGGGGCTTTGTCTGGGGGCAAGGCCAGAGACACCTGATCAACAATAGGGACCCAGGTAGGACTGCCCAGAAGGGGCTCGGAGGATAGGTCTCCCGGGGGGGAGGGAGCTTGTGGCCAGGGAGGAGCCAGGCCCCTTAAGAGGGGCTGCTCAAGAGGAATTCTTCCTCATTCCTCCTTGTCCCAGGTCGCATCCCACCCAAACCCCACCCTCGTAAAAGCAGGGGGGAACGTAGGTGGGGTACAGGGAACTTGCTGTCCCACTAAGAGGGATCGCCTCAGGGGTCGAGAAGGAATTTCCCATTTTTTTCCCCACTGGGTTTTCTGGGTTTTTGCCTTCTCCAGCAAGGACGGAGTCATTTTAGTTAGAGTAGGCTAGGGAGTAGATAGGTAGGTGTCACAGTCATGAATCTTTGTAAGTGGCGGCTTGGTAGTCTTGGAACACTGTGGAGGGGGTAACAGGGGATCACGTGTCTTGACCAGCCAGATCTCCCTGAGGCTGACAGGAGGGTGGGCCTGATGAATAGAGTCCGGAGGGCACCCTCTTCAGACAGTGTCCCATGGTATGGTAGATCCTCTGACAGGGGAGGAGCTAGCCGCAGCTGGTCACAGAGCCATCCATCCCTCATGCCCCGGAGACTGTTGTCCCTCATGGGGTCCTGGTTGATGGTAAGGCGGCCCTCTCCTGGGAAAGAGGGTCGACCATCAGCGATCTAGTGCTCCATGGTGAGCTAGATTCCTTCCAAGGCTACCTAGCTGCGCACAGCATGCTGAAGTGAATGTATATATGGATAATTGGTTTTAATAATAAACACATGGCTGTGGCCATTTCTTGGTTCCCCCATCTAATCCACATGACATAGAATCTGCCAGTCAGATTTCAAATCAAGACTGGCTCACCGGTGCAGTGGTAGTGCTACCGTTCGCAAAGCTAGTGACCCGGGTTCGGGAGCAGATCCAGGTCACTAGATTGCTGGCCAGGGAGGAGGTGGCTTGAGAAACTATTGTCTGCCTCTTCCTCCTGGGGGGAAGGTGGGGTTTGTGCCTCTGGTGCATGGGCCCTGGTTGACCACAGGGCAGACTGGTACCAGTCCCATGGTAGGGGAAGGGAGGAGTGCCAGACGCTTCATTGCACACCACGCCTCCCACTTCCACTCCATTCCGCAAAACTGGCTGACATTGGATGATGCCTGCCTCATCTAGCTGCTGCATAGGCAGCCTGGGGCAGCTTCCATTGGACACCATCACGTTGCAACCATCAGTGGGAAAGGGAGACACCGGAGGCCCAACCTGGGGGTATGCCAGGATGGAAGCTAGGGTGCGGTCCCTGGGAGAGGGATATTGACAGCAGCCTGGCAATGGCAGGGCTGATAGTGTTACAAGTCCGGCCCAAAAGGCATACTTACTTAAAAAAATAAATAAAATTAAAAATAAAAAAAATTCAAATTAGTCCAGACCTTCTTCACCAGGGTCCCATAGCTCATTTGAATCTCCACAAATCTGTCCCTCATGGCATGGAGAGTGGAGATTGAATGGGAAACTCTCAAGGACATGGGGTATTCCACAGAGGTAACTGAAATGGCAACCTACTCCAGGCGTCACTTTTCAGGGCTAGAAATTCATTTTAAAAAGTGGTGTTCCTTACGGAACACCATTTCACAAACTTTGTTATTCCATCTTGAAAACTGGCATAGCAATCCTATTTTTTGTATACCACCATTCAGTTGTTTATTCACAGCATTTAACAATTATGAATGCAATTGTTTCTAGCCCAAACTGCCATATTCAACTCAATTTGAAAACTGTTTAAATTTCTCATGAATCTTCTATGTGGAGGTCCCAGAGACAGTCTGCAGTGGGGTTAGTCTTTTTAAGTTTTTTTTTATACATACAGATAGAGAGATAAATAGATATATCTAAAAGCAAGCTAAAGACAGAGGAGTGCGAAAGCACTGAAACAAGGGTTACTCAGAAAGGCATTGGCAGCGAAGCCATATAAAGTAGTACACATATAAATATGTATATATAAATATATTAAGCAAAGTCATATACAGTAATATACATATATAGTAAGCGAAGCCATATACAGCAGTATACATATAAATATACATATAATATTATTTTTATGGTGTCTTTCAAGAACCAAGGCACCTAACAAATATAAAATAGCATATCAAATAATTCAAACATTAAAACAGATAATAACAGTTAAAAACAATCAGTCACCAAATGCCTGGTGCCACAAGTATGTCTTTAATGCCTGTTTAAATCCTTCCACGGTCATGCACTCCCATAGTTGATGGGGTAGAGAATTCCAAAGGGTTGGGGCTGCATGCATACATGCTTGGGCCCCACAAGATTTCAAACACACTCTAGGAATCTCTAGCAACCCTTCATCGGCTGAGCGAAGCGATTGCTCAGGGAGGTAAGGAACCAGGAGCTCTTTCAGGTAGTCTGGGCCAAGTCTGTGTAGGGCTTTGAAGTCAGTAAACCAACTTTAAAGGTGATCCGCCACTGTACTGGCAGCCAGTGCAGTGCGCGCAGCACTGGCAAAATATGACAGGACCAGGGAGTCTCCATCAAAAGCCAGGCCGCAGCGTTCTGCACTAGCTGCAGGTGGCAGATTTCCACCCCAGGAAGCCCTAGGTAAAGGGAGTTGCAGTAGTCCAAGTGAGAGGTCACAAATGCGTGGACCATTGTAGGCAAATCACTGGATGGAACAAGATGCTTAATCCTGGAGATATTCCTCAGATGGTAAAAAGAAGACTTGACGACAACTCTATCTATCTATCTATTTATCTATATATATATATATATATATATATATATATATATATATATATATATATAGAGAGAGAGAGAGTAAGCAGCATATAACAATAGTATACATATAGATAGATATATACATATATATATATATAGTAAGTGAAGCCATATGCAGTAGTATACATATGTAGTGAGTGAAGTCATATACAGTAGTATACATATATATATATATATATATATATATATATATATATATATATATATACACGCACAGTAGCAGTCTACTTAATATTATTTGTATATTTTGCTATAAATTATATGTTTTGAGTCCTGCTTAGGAAACAGACCAAGCAGCAGAGCCTCATGGGACACTGTATTTTAAAAGAGAAGAAAAAATGGTCTGCCCTCTCACTGACCTAGAGGAATAAACTAGTTAGAACTTCCTTTTTTGACACCTACCTCTCTGAGACTGTGTAACTGCTAAACAACCAGGTTGTAAAAAGACAACTACTTTGAACTTAGGAAGACTGCCATAAAAGGTTACATTTTATGACATATCAGGAAGAAAGCAAGTTCTGATAGATACCTGTAAAAGTTCGCCCAGCTAAGAGAAGTGTTTTTAGAATGTTCTGCTGAGAGATCAAAGGGGAATGCTGTCATCACTTGTGTTTTGATGGAGAGACTGTCTGTTATAATTTGATATTGCTGTCTTTGCAGATTTCAAGAAAACAGTATGATGAAACCATTTTGGTTATACCTGGTAATGTTACAAATTTATTATAGGATTAAGAGTGACCTTGTGCTGTGACATCATAAGGAGGGTGGGACTTTAACTGATCTTGCCAAGCTGGTTGAAGTGACTGAGACACTTGTGTTCTGAACTTCTAAGGGACACATTATTTCTGGACTTCTAAGAGGCACTTCTGTCAAAATAGGTAATTTCAGCCTCATGATATACCATCTGAAACTGGGATAGGATTAATTATTTAGTACAAGGCAGTTTGTTTATAATTGTCCATTTATTTTGTGGCTGTACCCTTAATGTATATATGTTCTGTGTTTTATATTTTATCTATTTTTAATTATCTTAAACTTTGCTTTTCCTTAAAATGCTGCCTGAGACATGCCGTGCCACCATAGTTAGGGTTGAGTTCCCCATATAAGGTTAACTGGGGAAATTTGGCAGGCATAGAGCGGTAGCATAGATCTTGGGATCTGCCAAGTTTTGGACCGGTTGGATATACGGTTGCGGAGTTATTAATTTACATCTTGGAGCACATTTATGCTTTTTTGCACATTCTTTGCTCGCACCTACAGGTTTCACGGTTTATGCAACCGGTCCAAAAACTTCAGAGAACATGCAGCCAGGGTCTCCAATGTGCCTTTTGAAGATTTTGTGAAAAAATGTTAAACGCTTCAAAAGTTATTCAGAAAACAAGTTTCCCATTATAGTCTATGTGAAAAGTTAACAAAAAGTTTGACAGTGTCGCAAATGCAAATTTTAGTGTCACAAATGCCACCTGTGGTGTCACAAATCTGCCATTTTGTTTTCAGTTACTGATTAGAAAAATGCTTGGTGTTTAAAATTGGAACACAATTCTTTTAGTGTTCACCTAGTCGGACCCTGAGGATGCTAGCCATGTCTTTATTTTAGGTTATTTATTTATTTATTTATTTTTAATTTTCTTTATCCACCCTCTCAGCCCTGGACTCTCTCTGATGGGGGCACACAGCTTACCTCCACCCCGCCACATCTGAGACTCAGTCCTGACACTTGGTAGGAGACTCTCCCACAAGTTCCAGGCATCCACACCTCACCTTCACCACCCTACATGAGGACATCGATGGAGTATGAGAGACCCAAGGTCAGCCTGCATACATGACTGCTGGGCATGGGGGGTAGCTACCGGACCCCATCATCGCCTGCCAAGGCTGGGCATTTTCCCTTTTTCTTGTTTGCTCCCTGCAGAGCATGCGTACGCAAACTCCGCCCCATGCGCTCACTACGTCGCCACACTGGGTGCCCCGATAGCCACCAGAGGCCACTCCAGGAGCAATCATTTCACCTCAGCCCTCCCTGAGAAGAGAGAACAATCCTTCAGATGCTCAATCTCTTTCCCTCTGCCGACCCCCAGCAGCCCAGCCTAGTTCCCGAACTCGGGTCGCCATTGTGATGCAAGGTGTGGCGTCCTGCGCCTCAACCCTCAGCGCCACCAGGCCTATTCTAGGGTTAAACACCCCAGAAATATGTTTTTGAAATTTTTGGGAAAAGTAGTGTCGCAATTGCAATACTTTCATGTTTTTTTTGCTAAAGTGTTGCAAATTGCGACACTAAAATGCGACACTATGGGGAAAATAACATAACTTCTTTGCCACCCTACTGCAAGATAACGGTTTGGTCTTTTGGGCTGAAATTCAGAGGGAAGAAAGTCAACATACCACAGATGTGCCTTTTCATGGTTTGGTGAAAAAATATTACAGGGTGGCAAAGTTACAGTACTCCAAAGTTGATGCTTTTTTCCCATAGGATAACATTACGGCGTCCGTCGTGCCATTCGGGGCCCATATCTCGGAAACGGTGCAAGATACGGACTTTTCGTCACAAAAATGCTTAGCCCCCCAGCTAAGAGCTAAGTACAAAACTAGACAGGAAAGTCATAATCCATACGAAATTTAATTTTTTTTTCTACGTCGTACGGTTCCTGAGATGTAAGCAATTTAGTGTTCCAAGTCCTCATTTTCTGCTCCGAGGCCCATTATTATGCATACATTCTTTGTGTTCACTGTGTTTTTCAATGCAGTTTTTTGGGGAAAAGAAGGGTGTGCCCTTTCGTTACTGTGCCAGTTAACGTTTCTTTTACCATTCACATCACCATTCCTGTCTACGCCACCATGTGCATTACGGTTTGCATTTTTGTTTGCGCTTGTGTTTGCATTACTGTTACCATTTGCATTTCCATTACTGTTTATGTTTTCATTTTATTTTGCATCAGCCTGTGCATTACCATTTACGTTTCCAGTCGCCCTTCCATTTGCATGTGTCTTTCGTTTTGCGTAATCATTGCTGTTACTGTTACCATTGGCATTTCCAATTGCATTGCCTTGACTGAGGATGTTATGGCTTGTGTTTCTGTATGTGCTTGTATTTGCATTTCTGTTTCTGTTTCCTTTGGCGTTATTGTTGTTGTTACCATTACCATTTGCTTTTACAATTGTGATACCATGACTGTGCGTGTTATGGTTTGCATTTCCATACATGCTTCCATTTGCATTTGAGTTTCTGTTTCCTTTGGCATTATTGTTGCCATTACCATTACCATTTGTGTTTACAATTGCGGTACCATGACCATGCGTGTTACGGTTTGAGTTTCTGAATGCGTTTGCATTTCTGTTTCCTTTGGCATTATTGTTGCTGTTACCATTACCATTTACATTTCCAATTGTGATACTATGACTGTGCATGTTACTAGTTGCATTCCGTTCATGCTTACATTTGCATCTCCGTTCCTGTCACTGTTCGCTTTGGCGTCACTTTGCACTTGCGTTTCTATTACCGTTTACGTTACCATTTACATTTGCATCACCATGTGTGTAACTGTTTACGCTTTCATTTGTGTTGTACTTACCATTACTATGTCAGAAAAAATCATGTTGTGGGATTGTGGGGCCCAAAGGGCCCACGCTTCCTACCACCACATTCCATTCACTATTTATAGTCCTCATTCTCAAAATGAAGGGAAATTCATGGCAAAAAACTCAGTTTGATGCATCAGTTACTGTTGCGCCACAGTGAGAAAAGCAAGGAAATTCGATGTTAGGGTTGAAAGCCACCCCTTGCACCCCCACCCGGCCCCCCAATTGGCATTGGGATGTGCATTGGGGTAGTTGGTCCTAACTCTCACCCCATTCTCCTATACTTCATCACCTCAGCCTGTTTACACATGGAATGGGGTGAGAGTTAGGGCCAACAAACCCAACGCACACCCCGATGCCGTTTGCAGGGTGCAAGGGGGGCCTTCAACCCTAACATCAAATTTCCTCACTTTTGTCACTGTGGAACAACCCTAACTGATGCATTAAATGCAGTTTTTTGCCATGAATATAAAGCAAATCTGAAGTCATCAGGCACAAAATCAAATTAAAGGTATTTAAGAAAGATTCAGCTTGCGAAGCTGCACTTAAAGTTCCTCTTTCCAGTCAGTGCCAGTGGTGCCACATATCCCTGCTTTTTTTCTACATAGGTTATCTTATTTATTCAAAAAACTGGTGACTGGGAAAGGCACACTGAGCTAAAGCTCATTTCCAGGTGTGACCAGGGGACAGGGGGTACAAATAGACAGCAAATGGTTACAATATAATATTAAAAATACAGAGAGAAAACAAATTTACAAATAAACCAAAAAATATATAATTCTTGTAAACTTAGGCTTCAAAGAAATTTATGCACAAGAAAACAACTGAAAAAACAGTGGGAGACAGAGAGAAGGGCAGGAGATTAGTTTGGGGATTGGGTCAGAGGAAGGCAGCAAGATGTAATTGGGGATGATCAGAGAAGGTGCTTAAGTGCAGCAAAAGAGGGGGTGAAGTGGATTTGGAGGGGTAGGTTATTCCAGTGGGACGGGAGTCTGAAGGAGAAAGCAAGTGTCCCTGCAGCAGTGCGGGAACATGGGAAGGCAAAGGAGCGGAGGTGATTTGTGCATGTAGGGTAAGGGAGGGGGTGGCTAGAGCTAGGAGAGAGGAAAGGTAGGAGGGATAAGTGCCAAACCAATATTTAAAGATGAGAGTAGAGCAGTGAGACAGGCATCTCTGTGAGAAGTATTGGAGAGACATGGAGAAGTAGAGATCACAGTGGTAAGCTGGGGGGGGGATTTGAAGCAAGACTACAGAAAGTGATGAAGAGACATTGAGTTTGGCGAGGGAGATGGCTGGGGCTGAGCCATAGACTCTGTCAGCATCAAAGACTGGGAGAATCCATTTGACCAGAAGATCACTTCGGACAGTGAGGGAAAGACAACCCTTCTGACAGTAAAGACACACCAATTTAGGTTGTAGCTTAGAGTGAAGGGCAATAAAGTGGGTGAAAAAAATCCAATGAGAAGTCAAGCCACACTCCAAGGTACTTGTAGGCAGTGACCTCATCAAGTGCAGTGCTATCAGGTGAAGTGAAGACACGGTGGGAGGGAGCCAGGCTAGTTGCTGCTTTGAGCCAAAGATCAAAGCTGCAGTCTTTTTGGCATTAATTTTTAGGCTGTTTGCTTTGAACCAATTAGTTACAGCGGTGAAATCAAGTTGAAGGGAGATTTGGACATCGGGGGCAGAGGGACCAGATAGGAAAAAGTCAGTGTCATCCACGTACAATTGGGCAACGGTACAAACAGAAGACAAATCATTAATAAATAGAAGTGAACAGGGCTGAGAATAGATCCCCGGGGAACACCTGCAAGGATGGGGAGAGGGGAGGATAGGACATTGTTAACTTTTACTGACTGGGACCAATCAGTAAGGTAAGAACTAAACCAGGAGATGAGAACAGGGGAAAGACCAGTAGCCCTTAACTTATTTAGTAGGAGAAGGTGGGAGACAGAATCTAAAGCTTTTGCAAGACTGATAAATATGGCCGATGTGATCCGTCCATGATCCACAGTGGAGTAGATTGTGTTTGTGGGGCGAAGGAGGGAGAAGGAAGCAAGCAAGCAAAACTTTATATAGCACATTTCGAAATCAAGGCTCTTTACATAATATAAACCACAATAAAACAAATAATGTTATAAATTATTTTAAACAGTCAAGTAATTAAACAGTTAATCAGGGAAGGCCAAAGAAAATTAATACGTTTTTAACATGGATTTAAAACTACTAACGGTCAGGCATTCTCTTAACCGATGAGGTAGAGAATTCCACAGGGTTGGTGCTGCAAATGAGAAAGCACAAGCTCCAGATGTTTTAAGATGAACTCTGGGAATCTCTAGCAATCCCTCATCGGTGGATCGGAGAGGGCGATTGGGGGAGTAGGGAGTCAGGAGATCTTTCAGGTAATCGGGTCCCTGTTCATGTAGGGCTTTAAAGGTAAGCAAGCCTACCTTATTGGTGATCTGCCACTGAACTGGCAGCCAGTGCAGTCTCGCAGCACAGGCTCAATGTGACTGGTCCTAGAAGTACCAGTCAACAGCCTGGCCGCAGCATTCTGCACCAGCTGCAAGCAGCAGATATCAACCCCAGACAGCCGTAGGTGGAGGGCATTGCAGTAGTCAGGACAGGTGGTGATGAAGGCGTAGTCCAGTGTTGGAAGGTTGCCGGGGTGGAATCTGGTATTTCACCCGGGTGATATTCCTCAGATATAAAATGAGGATTTAGCCACAGCTGACACCTGAGAATTCAGGGTCAAGCTGTCATCAAAAATAATTCCCAGGTTACATACCTGATCTGAGGTAATGAGCTGGACACCGTCAAGCCATAGGCCCGACATGTGCCCAGCCCAAAAACCCGACCCTGGTGACCCGGCTCCACAACCAACACCTCAGTCTTATCTGGATTCAATCTCAACCAACTCGAGCTCATCCAGTCTTTGATCTCGGAGAGGCAACTATTTAGCACAGAGATCACATCAACCTGTCCAGGCACAAAGGACATATATACAGCTGAGTATCATCTGCATAGCTATGAAAACTCAAGCAATATCACCTAATGATATCTCCCAATGGCAGCATATACACTGTAAACAACATGGGTGCCAATATGGAGACCTGTGGCACCTGCAGGACAGAGGGAGGGCATGACAGGAATAAATTCCAGTGACCACCCTCTTGAGACCCACCTATGAGGAAAGATCAAAACCATTCGAGGACTGTACCCGACAGTCCACAAAGAAACCGCAGGGTCTCCAAAAGCACTTCATGGTCCACAGTGTCAAAGGCTGCTGAGAGATTGAGAAGGACCAAGATGGTACATAGAAACATAGAAGTTGACGGCAGATAAGGACCGCAAGGCCCATCCAGTCTGCCCATTTCTTTTTCTACCTTATAAATGTGCCATCGGCCTTTGCTCTGTCAGTGGCCTATCTATTCATAGTCATTTGTATTGCTCCCTTATGCCTATCCCATGCCTGTTTGAAGCCCTGCACTGTATTCATAGCCACCACTTCTTGTGATAAGCCATTCCATGCATCCACCACCCTTTCTGTGAAAAAGAATTTCCTCACATTCCCCCTTAATCAGCCTCCCTCTAATCTCATGCTGTGTCCTCTTGTCCTGCTATTTTTCTTATATTTAAACATGTTAGACTCTTTCACCTTGTTACTGTCCTTAAGGTATTTGAATGCCTCGATCATATCACCTCTCTCCCTCCTTTGCTCAAGGGTATACATATTGAGCTCTGTTAATCTGTCCTCATATGTCTTCTGATGCAGTCACTGCACCATTTTGGTTGCCCTTCTCTGGACTGCCTCAATTTGGTTTATGTCCTGTGAAGGTGTGGCCTCCAATACTGTACGCAGTACTCCAGATGGGGCCTAACCAGTGTCTTGTAAAGAGGAATTATTACCTCCCTCTTACGACTTGTGATACCCCTACTAAGACACCCTAACACCCCCCTAGCCTTACCTACTGCTTTAGAGGTCTGCTTGGATGATTTCAGGTCATCAGTGATGATGATGCCCAAGTCTCTTTCTTCCTTTGTGACTGCTAGCAACTCCTCCTCCCAGCCTATAGGTGGCTTCAGGGTTTCTCTTCCCTATGTGCATGATTTTGCACTTCTTTGCATTAAATCCCAGTTGCCACTCTTCTGACTATTTTGCTAGTTTATCCAGATCTCTTCTCATTCTGCCCATCCCATCTGGATCATCTACTCTGTTGTAGATCTTGGTGTCATCTGCAAACAGACAAGCCTTACCCTCTAGTCCATCTGCAAGGTCACTAATGAAGATGTTGAAGAGGACTGGCCCCAGGACTGATCTCTGAGGTACCCCACTTGTGACTTGCATCTCTTCTGACTGTATACCATTTACCACCACTCTTTGTTTTCTGCCCGTCAACCAGTAGCCACCCAGTTGACCAACTTCTGACCCACCCTGAGCCTACCCAGCTTATTTATCAGTCTTCTATGTGGAACAGTGTCAAAAGCTTTGCTGAAGTCAAGGTAGGTGACATCAACTGCTCCCCCTTGGTCCACCACTCTGGTTACCCAGTCAAAGAAATCTATTAGTTTGACAGGACCTTCCTTTTGTAAACCCATGCTGTCTTGGATCCTGTGCCCCTATGGATTCCAGGTGTTGCACTATCCTTTCCTTAAGGGGTGCCTCCATAATCTTGCCCACTACTGAGGTAAGACTGACTGGTCTGTAGTTCCCCACCTCCTCCCTGCTAACACTCTTGTGGAGCGGGATCACATGAGCCTTTCTCCAGTCTTCTGGAACCTCTCCTGTGCTCAGAGACTCACTAAACAGTTCTGCTAATAGCTCTGCTAGTTCCATCTTTAGCTCCTTAAGTACCCTGGGATGTATGCCATCAGGTCCCATTGCCTTATCCACCCTGAGCTTAGCAAGCTCTTGTAGGACCCTTTCTTTTGTAAAGGGAGTAGTGCTCACCTCCCTCCCCCCTGTGTCCATGATGCTGAGCTGTGGGCCCTGCCCTACCTTCTCTTCAGTAAATACTGAGCAAAAGTATCTATTTAGGATAGAAGCCTTTACAGGGTCTTCCTCCTCCTCTCATGCTCCCTTTTCTCCCTTAAGCTTAGCAATACCCCATCTGGACTTTCTCCCTTCACTAATGTATCTATAGAAAGTCTTGTCACCTTCTTTTACTGTTTGTGCTAGTGTTTCCTCAGTTTTGGACTTTGCCTGCCTTACTGCCTTCCCTGCTTCCCTTAGGGCAGTTTGGTATGCCTCCCTATCTTCATCCCACTGTGTTCCTTACATTTCCTGAAGGCCAGCCTTTTGGCTCTGACCTTTCTGCTACTGTATTTGAGAACCAAAGTGGTTTCCTTCTTCTTTGCACTTCCTTTTCTGTCTAACACAATGGGATGTTGCTTCAAGTATTGCATCCTTCATGCTTGCCCACTTTGCCTGTACCCCTCACCTGTGTTTCTTTTGCCAGGGCTAGCTTAACTCTATGGCCATCTTATCAAAGTCAGCTCCTCTGAAGTCCCATATTTTTGCCTTGGAATGGGATGATTTAGATGTAGTAGCCAAATTGAACCATACCATGTGATGGTCACTGGCCCCCAGGTGACCTTCTACCTGGAGATCTGTGATCCCTTCCCTGTTAGTCAGTACTAGATCTAGGATAGCCCTGTCTCTTGTGGGTTGCTGTACCAGTTGTTCGAGGCCCTCCCCCTGCAGAGAATCCACTATGTGTCTAGTTCTGGCAGATGTTCCTGCTGGTATTGACCAATCTGTATCCGGCATGTTGAAGTCTCCCATTATCAGAACCTCCCCTTTAGCTGTCATGTTTTGTATATCTTCTAACAGTAATGTGTCTATGTCCTCCCCCTGGTCTGGGAGCCTGTAGACAACCCCAGTTCTTATGGGTGTCACCTTTCCTGTTTCCAGGGTGACCCACAGTTCTTCTGGCTCCTCATGTGTATTCTGAATTTCTGTAGCTTTGATATTTTCATTGACACACAGGGCCACTCCCTCCCCCCCTTTTTGCACCTTGGCCTCTTCTGAACAATACATAGCCAGGTACTGAAGTCTTCCAAGTGTGGTTACTGGTAAACCACGTCTCACTAATTGCTACTATGTCCAGTTTAGCCTCTAACATTATTGCCTGCAGGTCTGGGATCTTATTTCCCAGGCTGTGAGCATTTGTGTACATGATTTTCCATTGGCCAGATTTTGGTGTGTTAGTTGTCGGGTGAGGTTTGGCATTACCCCTGTGCGTCGTATGGGGAGACAAACCTTTTTTCTTACCTGGTGATGCAAATGAACTGTAAACATGCTGAATCCCTGTTTGACCACTAGCTGGGGGGTGTTCTTCCCATTCGACGTATGGGGTGCTGCACCCCTCTCCCCATTTGCTAGTTTAAATATTCTGCAAAGATGTCAAACTTCTGCCCCAATGCACTGACTCCCTCCTCAGTCAGATGCAGTCCATCAAATTTAAAGAACTTTCGCTCCCAGAACTGTTGCCAGTTCCCTACAAATCTGTGTCCTTTTTCCTGGCACCAGCCCTTGAGACACATGTTTAGCTCCCCTATCTCCCCTTCTCTGACCTTCCGTCCATCTGCTCCCTCTCCCAGACTGGCAGGATCTCAGAGAAGGAGATGCCGGACAAAATGGATGATAGTTTGTCACCCAGCCTGGTCAGGTGTTCCTTGGTCTCCACAACGGACCGGCTGGTGAGATCATTAGTCCCTATGTGTACTAGGACATCAATGTTTCTCCTGCTTTGTGAACAATTTTAGCAATGCAGTCAGTGTCTCTCCATGCTGATGTATCTGGGAGACATCTGACCATTACCCCTGGCTGGAGATGGGTATCAACTCCCCGAATCATGGAGTCTAATATGATCAGAAGTTTTTTGGATTTCCTTTTTGCTTTTTTTGTTTTGGTTCCTGATTTGGGTGAGTTATGTTGTGCTAGCTCCTGTGCTGCAGTGTCCTGCTCTGCAGTGTCTTCTGCCTCTTTGTTTGATTTAAGAGATAGAGGCAGATACCTGTTTGTAGTGTTTATATATTTTTTGGAGGTACTATGTTGGAGAACAGAGAGTGATGGGGCACCCGATTTGCCCCTCCTAACCACCTGCCAACCTCCTGGACCAACTACCCTCTGCGGTCGAGGTTTTTCTGTTGGATGCTGGGGAAATGGCGGGTGGTTCTTATAATGTATTTCCTCTTGAAAATGAAATTTGAGGTGTGCAATCTCCGCCCATGCTGTCCGGAGCTGAGCTCTAAGATCTCCAAAGGCCCAGCATGTAGGACAGTGTCCTAAATCCTGTAAGACTGTTCTTCTGAAAATTGTTCCACAGTACTTGCAGTTAATGATATCCATTCCAGATAAGTTGCTGGGTTTATAACCTAGTCAGAGTAATTAGGACCGAAATGCCCTATCGCGGAAAGTAAGTGGAATGAACCCACCTCCTCCGAACATAGCCCTGGTGGCTAGTGTCCCCCACCCACCCACCCATGAAGCCCCTCCCACCCCGCCTCCCCCGATTCATTCACAAAATCTGAACTGTCATGTACAGTATGGGCTGCACACCCATTGGCTCTTGCTCTGCACCAATGGGCATGTAGCTCTACCGGGCAGTCAGTCAGCGGGCGGCGGGCGGCAGGGTGGGATGCTGCTGCCTGCCAGCTGCTGGGGGAGCAGGGTGGTGGGGCTTCGCTGGAGGTGGGGACACTAGCCACCAGAGCTATGTTCGGGAGGGGGTGGGTTTCATTTCACTTACTGCCCACGATCGGGCATTTCAGTCCACTGGACCACCAGGGAGATGTTCGGAGGGGGTTTCTATTTCACTTACTGCCCGCGATCGGTATTTTGGTCCACTGGACCACCAGAGAGATGTTCAGGAGGAGGGGAGCCACATTGCTGCCCGCGATCGGGCTGGTGGGGGAATACACTATGCCCGGTGGGCCAGTGGGGGTGGTGGTGGGATTTACAGTTGGCTACCCATGATTGGGCTGCAGGGGGCACAGGGACTGGGTTGGGGCCAGCTACAGGTGGCAGCTGCTGTTTGCTTTCTGCAATACAGCAGCTCACCTGTAATGGTGCCGTCGACTGCCTTTTTTTTTTTGGCTCAAAGTCGTGCAGGCACAGGTGGGGGGGTTGCGCCTGCACAACTCTACACAGCCCGGCTGAATATCGGGCTGTGCAGTTTATGCATGATTCTTCACCCTCCAGTTCACCATTCATTTGCTTTGCGCTGTTGCTCAGCCTGTTTTCAGTGGCGCAACTGCCTCCTGCTGAATATTGCAGAATGGAGCAATTTCGGACTTGCGCATGTGCAACCCTGTTGGGCATGGCGCAACCCTTTTGAATATCCCACCCTGAGTTTTAGTTTATTGAAATGCTCAGTACAGAGAGCTCTGTTTCAGAGGGGTTGCTAACAACAAAGGTTATCTTAGTTTTTATTTTATTCAGGTTCTCTCCCTTCTCTGCAACTATTAATTTGAAAAGTAAAACTCTTTTCTTTCGGCTCATTAGAGGCATGAACCGAGCTGCAAATGAAAATCTTTTCTTAAGGTTTTCTATGTCTGTGGGGGGTGGGATTCCAAAACTGCAGAACTCCTGCCTGAACTAAACAATAGTTTCCCCCTTCTACTAAAATAAAGTAGAGTGCCGGCCTGGTGGCGCTGAGGGTTGAGGCATTGAATGCCACACTCGCTCCACGCCGCGACCCGGTTCGGGAGCGACTCGGGTAGTCGGGTGGGTCAGCCGGGGAGACAGGGCTTGAGCTGCCCAACGACAGCTCGCCTGCTCCGGGGAGGGTTTCGGCTGAAAGCCCGGCACTTGCATGACCCCGAGCGGAGGCTCGTGGAAGTGCAAGCCCCACTAGGGGATGGCTGGCCGTTGAGCAGTACGGACGTTGACACTCGCGTCATGACATCAAGGGAAGTCGTCTACTGCTTGGGGAGGGAGAAAAATGGAAAAATGGAGCCTGCCTCATCCGGGAAGATGGGAGGACCCAGGACGTGCCCATAATGTGCCCATGCCTGCCCAGCAGACCACAAGGGACCAACGAAATGTAAGTTACGGGGGTTGCTCCCCACCTCGTCCCCGCCTGGGGGGTAAACCGTGGCTCCATGGGGTTCGGTGGTCTGTGTGGGTAGGGTTCCGGGTAGTGGGATGTCCAGGGGTCATCGCTGAAGTGTCGGAGGAGGCAGGCTGTGAGGAGGATAAAAAGTAATTTCAAAAAAAAAAAATAAAGTAGAGCAGATTGGTAATTCATTCTTCTATTAACTAAACCAATGCTCCCAAAAATGCAGCATAAGGTAACAAAATGAAAAGGGAAAGGGAACACTAATAATTTTGCTTGTTCATTATATTTCTGTATAACAGGCTATCTGCTCAACCAAATCTAACAGATAATGCTAGAAAAACTAAGGACCTAACAGGCTATTTTAAAAGGGTCCTGCAAAGCTGTGAAACAGACAACTCTTAAAGCTGCACTGTCAGATTTTTCCAAGAATCTGTAATCTCACTCACGATTCTGAATTTAGGCTCTGTGGTGCTCCATATTTCATCCATCAAGACACAACAATTTGTTTGTTTTTCTTCCTTGTACTTTTGTAAGAAATTCAAATATAACTTTGCCATTCTGTGCTGTGTGAGACCCCGTCTTTGGTATAAAGTTTATTTAAGACAGTAAAATTATGATTTGAAAAATACCTTACGATTTTAAGGACGTTTATTTTGGAACTAACCTGACAGACTGTCTCAGCAGGAACCTTAGGTAGTCAGAGATGGATTGAGCACCGGAACAGTAACTGAGCTGGAATGTGTGGGCACAGGTGAGAAAAGCATTCATCGACGTTCTGATATAGACAAAAGCTTTTGAGTGTGACGTCATTGCGTGGTGGGTGGAACCAGAGAACGGGAGACTTATCAGCGGGCCGAAAGATATCACATAAAGGGCCCAAAATGACAAAAATATAACAGAATTCAAAGAAAGGACAACTGATACAGGTACTATGTAAGCAGCAAGTTCTGCTACTTAAACTTTATTCTAACAAAACGACTATGTGAAAAACGGTGGGTAAACACTGACAGTGCAGCTTTAAAACATATTGTGTCTGTCCCACTGGTCACTTGAGGTAATTTCACTTGGAAGCAATACCCCTTTAATATATCCATGTGTATGTATTATATGTTTCTACATTTCACATAAATGCCTTCACTATTCAGCATCTGGTACTTTATGCCTCAGCATGTTATCTCTTTGGGGGGGGGAATACTTGGAAGAATATTAGGGCCTGTACTCATCACAGGGAGCACCCTGTGACAATGCCTCTTACTAAACCCAGACTGGAAAGCTTCTTAGACATTGTAGGTTACAAGATGATCGTCCAGTTGCAATGCAGCCACCTTCTCAATAGCCTTCCCCACAAAGGGAAGATTAGAGACAGGTCGGTAGTTAGCTGTATCGTCAGGATCCAAGGAGGGATTTTTAAGGAGTGGTCAAATGACTGCCTCCTTTAGGGGATCTGGAAAGACTCCCCTCTGCAAGGATCTCCAAACAATGTCAGCTAGGATCAGGCAGACAGCATCTACACATCCCACTAGAAAGGAGGTAGGGCCCGGATCCAAACTACAACAGGTTGGGTACAAAGTCTGGACAATCTTTACAATGTCCATGACTTCCGGTCGGATGAAATCCATCCAGACAGACCGGGTGCCTATCACTTCCCATTGACCTCCGCAGTCCCTCATGGGAGAGCCAGGCCAATTCCGGACCTGATGCTGGCAACCTTATCTGCAAAAAAACGAGCTAGCTAGTCACACTTAATTTGTTAAAAAGATCTTCTGGACTGGAGACAGATTGGATTGCACAATCTGTCAACTGCTCAAAAAAGCTGAGCCAGCCGGTTCTGTGCAGCAGAAATCTCCCTGGACAGGAACTCTGCCTTCTTATGGGTGATTTCTGATTGATAGCCCTTATGTTCCATCAATCTAAGCCTGTCAGTATCCTGGCCTGACTTCTGCCATGCTCTCTCCAGCCTTTGACCAACCCACCTCAACTCCTTCAAGGCCCCATCATACCAGGGGGACCTTGGGTGAAGAGTGAGTGGTCGAACACGAACAGGAGCAATCAAGTCCATGGCATCTTACACTGCTTTATTATAGGCTAGAACAAGATCCCCAGGACCTGTGCTTTCACCCAGCAATTCCGATAGGTCCAGCACCACCAATAGACCATCTGGGGTAACTCCTCCCAAGGAGTGGTACCAGACCATCTCTGAAGGGGTAGGTCCATTTGGGTGGCCCCTGAAACTTAACCCTATGGTGTGATGATCAGACCAACTGACTGGTTCCACCCCCAGGTCATTGATCTCCATCCCCAGGAGGAACAGCAGATCCAGTGAGTAACCTCCTATATGGGTAGAGGAGGTAATTACCTGTGTAAGGCCAGCAATATCATTAACTGGAGGAGATTTTGACCAAACTGCGACAGTTCATCGTCATTGAAGTCCCCCAGAATTATCCATCTGGGGTACTCCAACATCATGTCGATGATGAAGTCTGCAATCTCCTATAGGAATAAATCCTCATCACCTGGTGGATGGTAAATGAGGAGTAACCTACAACCTACAGCCTCACCCATTATACACTCAAAGGATCTAGCTCTCCCCACTGGAACATCCTCAAGGCCCAGTTTGGTCTTAATAAAGATGGCTACACCTCCACCCCTGTGATCCAACCTCGGGCAGTGAATCAACGAGAATCCAGCTGGAACTACAGAAGCCAATACTAGGCTTGCATTTTCATCCAGCCAGGTTTCAGTGATGCATGCCAGGTCCACCATTTGAACAAGATCGGCTACAATAGCTGTCTTGTTTTTGATGGACCTTGCATTACATAACACCGCCCCGGTTGCATGAGATGCTGGGGAAGGCCTGGACTCCTGTCCAGCCTCAATTGCTCGGCACTTGGGTATGGGAACAAGACTGGGATTGCCCCTGTCCTGGCATCATTTTGCCCCATGGCGTTGTCTAGTCCCCACCATCCCAGTACATCCCCCCTTTTCCATTCCCCCACCAGTCCCAGCTCTGCACCCCTTCCTGTGTCTCCTAGCAATCCCAAGGAATTGATAGCATTTGTAGATCTCTTTTGGCAAAAAGGGGCAGTCAAAGGGGTGCAGTTCCCTGAGCCTGGTGGGAGAATATTGCTTGACTGTCTTTGAACCTTCCCTACACATACTATCTATTTACACCCAGGAGCAAAAACACTCAAATTTCTAATATTAAAAAACCAAAACAACAACATAAATTAAAATAATAATACTAATAATACCCCTACCAGTCTCTCTCACAGATTGGAAGGGAACTTAAATACAATAATACCCACACTTTAACAAATAATTTCCACCCACTAACCAGGGTTCGACAAATATGATAGCCCGACATCCCAGGCTATTACTTTCCAGCCAGGGACAAGCACAGTCTCAAATAGTCAGTTGTCCGTGGACAAGCATTAAAAAAAATATATTGCCTGCAATTACCACCTTTTGCCACTGGGTGTGCATCGCGGGATACTGGAGTACTCTGTGCTGGTGGTCATCTGACCCCCGGAGCAGCACTCACGTGCTATGAGCAGGGGGGCCAAAATAGTGCAGGAGGCTTGGGAAGCGCACGGCGTGTACGGGCTGTGCCGTGGGTGCCAGGAGTGGCAAAGACTGAACAGAGGAGGAGCCGAGAGACTGGCGTGTGTGGCAGCAAATGCAAGGGAGGCTCACCAAAGGGTAAGGCACTCAATGGCTGAGTTTGGCTCCCACGTAGACTTGGTGGGAGTGATCTGGGGACACACACACTCACTTTCTCATTTTCACAGAGAAAGGACGTGCGTGCTGTTCCCACAGCAGTTAACTAACTTTGTCGTTGTTTTCATTGTGGAGAGGAGACTTGACATGCACTACTTGTACTTGGCTGCCTGTTTTAATCACTCAGCTTTTAAAATAAAAAGCCGGGGACTCAGGGAGAGTTTGAGTTAGTGAGGAAAGTTGCTTGGTGTGAGGTCGCAGGTTGGTGGGCGCGCTGTGGCTGGGAAGGGGATGGGGATTGGGGAAGTTGTTTGTTTGCTCATGCTATTGCCCACAGAAATGAAAAATAGAGACTGGAGAGCCTGAGAGGAGAGGAGAGGGAGAACGCTATAGAAACCACTCCAGCCTTAGTTAGTTTCAACCGTTTGTGTTGAGTGTTCCGAAGCCACAAAAAAAAAACTGTGCTGTGCATTTGTTGTTCCGTATTAAGCACAACTTAATTGAAGGGTGGACCTAAGAAGGGACCACTGAAGGACAACAAGGAGCATTATTGAGAGGAAATCAGGAGGGGTATACATAAAATAAACAGGGAATGCAGTGATCCAAGGAAACATTAACACAGTGCATTGATTGTAAGCTGGTAGAAGAAGTTCATAGACTAGAGAAGGCAGCTCCTTTGTACTTAACTGCAGCAACTTTTTTTTACTTTGCACTGCACACAGTCTGTCTGGCTGGGTTTGCTGTCTGGTGCTAAATTCTTCTTGCATCTACACTGTGTGCTGGGTTGAGGGCCAGGCTGTGGAGTCAGTGGTGAGGTGAGCCTGCTAATAAGGGAAGGGAAGGAGAGGACTTGCTAACTAGTTACCCAAATAAATAAAAAAGTAAAAACTGTAATAACTGCACAGTAACTGGTGAAGGAGAAGTAGAACAGTACTTACAAAACTGCACTAATTGTTGTAAAAGAGTACTAGCACATTTGAACTTGACCTTAGTTTGCATTTGTAGCCGCCCTAAACTGTGTGATGAGTGTGTGAGTCGACTACTGAATTATTATAAAAAAACTAAACTAAAAAACTAAACAAAGAACTGCCAGTCACTGTCAGGGTCAGCTATCTGAGGGAGCAATAATAGACACAGCCTTAGGGAGTTATCCACATACTGTGCGCATATCCATGTGCTGCTATTACTAGTAACAGGACCAGGTCCAAGTCCGACCCTGTGTAACCTGCTGGGCTTTTCCTATTAGTTGACCCATTCCCTTCCATCTTCTTCCACTGTCTTTGTCCGGTGACTTCTTCTGAGTGTTCTGTGTGCCACTACTTGCCCTGCCAAATTGGATAAGTGACTTGCCTCAGTTTGCACAATCATAACTCTGAAAGTTTCAGACAATTCAATTTCTAAATAAAGATCCATCGCCTTTATTTGTTGAAAAGGCTAGGCAAATAAGCACCTCATCCTTCTGGCCCCCGCCCAGTGTCATCACTGTCTGCCAGCCACCCAGTCCACCAAACCCCGGGCACCCAAAGAAACTCACACAGACACACGTAAAAATAAAATATATTTTATTCTCATTGGGGGAAGAAAATAAGTGCCACAATATGCAAAACAGGAGTAGGAGTAGTAAACAGCAGACTCTTTTTTCTCTCTGGTCAGTAGCCTCACGAGTAACAGCAGACTCCATCAGTAGCAATACACCACCTGAAACAGAAACACAATCCACCTCTGTCACTGTGTCTAGTGCAGATAAGAGTAATAACAATGACAATGAGCCTATATCTGTGTCAGGAGATATAACTGCTGATCATCAGTGTGTTGATTTAAGCAGTGAAGGCTTAACTGAAAGTTTACATCCACTCCCTTAAAAATGTACTTTAGTGTTCCATGAGCAGGATGAGAGGCCAGAGAGGCCAAATAAAGATAAGAAATACGGTCAGGAGAAAAGGGCTAGATTGTTTCAAAGGCATTGGTTAACCATTTATAACTGGCTGAGATATGATGACAAAAAAGAACTGATGTATTGCACTGTGTGTGAAAATTATCCAACCATTGCAGTACCAGCCTTTTCATAGAAACCTAACGTTTTTGCCACTGGCTCAAATAATTTTCGAATTGAGTCACTACGTGCTCATGACAAGTCCAATCCACATTTGCTGTGTATAAATCAACATATTGCACACAGTGGTCAACGTGTGGTACATTTTGATATCACTGAGTCCCCACTGTATGAAGCATTTAAGCAGTTGGATCAGGGCACTAAGGTCAAGATGCAACACTTGTTCAACACAGCATATTCCATTGCCAAAAATCTGTGCCCTTTCTTGCACATGGAGTGGCTCTGTGAACTGCAAGAAAAAAAAATGGGATAACGCTTGGTTCTAATTATACCAATGATAAGTGAGCCAGGGACTTCTTTGGTGCTATATCAGCAGTTATATCCTAAACCCAGATGCAGACTCTTACTGATGTTAAACATGTGACAGTTCTTGCTGATGGTAGTACAGATTCTAGTATAACTGAGTGGGAAAATGTTTTCATACTGTTTGTTGACCCAAACTCAAAACAGGTGCGTACAGTGCTTATCCAAGCTGGTGCCACTGGAACATGCACATGCAGAAGGTGTATTTCACGCAATAACTATTGCACGTGAGTCAGTAAATCTTCCTCTAAGTAACCTACAAAATGTTCACAATCGAGGGCCATTCCTTGTTTCAGAAAATGTTGATGGGGCCAGTGTCATGATGGGTGAAAGAGGAGGAACCAAAGCAAAGTTGCGGGAACACTGTCCTCAAATAATTGTGATGCACTGTGTTGCCCATAAGTTAGAGTTGGCAGTTCTTGATGTGGTAAAAAAAAAAAAATACATTTGTGTCAAAGCTTGAAAGTACTCTCAAGGGAATATTTAAGTGTTATCATTACAGTCCCCAAAAAATGAGAGAACTAAAAGAAATTGCAAATGTCATGGATACTGCTCTTGCTCACTTTGGTGCTATAAAACAAGTGAGATGGCTTGCCAGTAGGTCACGGTCAGTTCATGCAGTTCAGGTTACCTACCCAGTGTTGCTCAACACCTAGAACATACATCTTCTGCTGGTGGTGATGAAGGTTCTAGAACAAAGGCCCTCTTAAAAGAAGTACAGAGTGTACAGTTTGTAAAATCCCTATGTATACTACAAGACTTCCTGCCAATACTAAAAAAACCTGTCACTCCAGTTTCAAAGAGATGACATAGTAATACTGGAAGTTCCACAACTTGTTGAGACCTGCCTACTCCAGCTTACGGAGCTGAAAACATCACCAGGGAAATACATGGCAGCTTTCCTTAGCCATTACAAACCTGAACAGAAATGGATGGAGTATGTTGTGTCAAAGAGGGGAAGGGAGGAGGAAAGGACTGTCCCTTTCCCAATCAGAGGCAACTGCCCAGAAGTCAATTTTGTAGAGATACACAATTGCAGAATTTAATAGATGCAGCGATAACATACATAGAGGAGAGGTTTAAAAATTTCTCAGAGGTGCCTCTCAAATGGTTCAGCTGTTTAGATTTCAAGCTTGGCAGAAAACACCAAGAGAAAGGACTGCTGTGTGACTGAACTTCTCTGCTGGGACTAAAGTAGAAGAACTTTTGTATTTGGACCTTTAATTTAGGGTAAAAAACTAACATACAAAACAAAAAAAAAGTGTGTGTTTGGGTTAACTGAACTGAATGGGTAACTGAAAAGTCATCTAGGTATAAATCTCAGGTGACTGAAAGGACTTAACTGCTGTGAGGTTTAAATTACATGTAGAAAGATCTGGTAAGTAGGGGGAGTGGCTTAGCTAGAAGGAAGCTACATTTAAAGACTGCCTTAGAAAGATTCTGCTAATAGCTTGGCAGAAGACACCAAGAGAAAGGACTGCTGTGTGACTGAACTTCTCTGCTGGGACTATATTGCCTCCTTCCTCCCTCCACCCAAAGCTAGTTCTATTTTTATAGGCACAGGATTTGACTGACAACAGGAACGTCCTGTTTAGGGGCAGGAAGTGAGTGATCACAGAACCACCAAGGACCCACCATCCTAGAAGGGCAAGAGTAGCTCTCCGGCCCCTCTAGCTGCTGGAGGTCTGCCTCTGAACAAGTAAGTGGTCTACTGAGAAATATAGGATATTCTTGTCTTAGAACAGGACAATCAGGAACTTAAAGGGCACACGGGCAGAAAGTAAGGAGAGAGAGAGAAAAAAACAGACAAAAGAGTAAGGATTGCAAACAGTTAAGGGGTCAGAAATAAGACATGATTAGAGTGGTGCAGTGCAGTGACTGTGGAGCAGCAGTCTTCCGGGAGATATTCTGGAGGATGCGGTGTTATCCCATCTGCAGGCACCTCTCTGGGCTGAGGGAGGAGGTTGCTCATCTCCAGGCTGAGTTGGCCAGGATTTGTGGGACCTCCTCTTCCATCCAGAGACCACCAGTGCCACTGCCGTTGCCTCAGAGGTTGCCAAGAAAGAGGAGCGGTTGGACCACAGTGGGCTCAGGGAGGGTGAGGGTGGTGGAACAGAGGCACATCCCTCCAGTTGTACCTCTCCACAATTCCTATGCCATTCTGGCAAAAGTGTGGTTCCTCTATGGAGGCACCTACAGTGGAGACCAAGGAGGATGCTGGGAACCTCCACAAAGGAGACCCACAGGAGGGTGGCAGGGGACCCTGCAGGGGAAGGAAACAACTCCTGGTGGGGGACTCCATTGTTAGGAAGGTAGAACTGGGCAAGGAAGGGGAGAGGAGGTCAGGTGCCTGCCTGGCACCATGGCTTGAGGGACAGGGAGGCGAACCTCAGGATTGCCAGAGCAGCTGCAGGGGAGGGAGCTGGATGTCATTGTCCACCTAGGGACAAATGACCTGGCTAAGAAAGGGATTAGAGAAGTGCAGGAAGAGTTTGTGGAATTGGGAGGGGCCTTAGTCAGCAGCACGCACGGTAACCTTCTCGGAGGTGCTACCCATCTATGGCATAGGAGAGGCTAGGGTGTTCCATACCATGGGATTCAATCAGTGGTTGAAAAACTGGTGTGGAGCTCGAGATTTGGCTTCATTGGGACTGGGGTCCACCTGGAGTGATGCAAGCCTATACTGGCATGATGGGCTGCATCTGTCCGGGAGGGAACCAGGATCCTAGGTGATAGGTTTAAATGCTTCATTGGCAAGCTTTTAAACCAGCCAATCGCGGGAGGCACTGGAAAGGACTAGGAGAATCCTAGCCCCCCAAACAATCACGGTAGTAAGTGTGGCAAACACCAACATGGAGGTGTCGATAGGAGAAGGGCAGGGTAAATGAAGAAAGTGACAAAGGCAAGAAGGACAGGGATGGGGCAAAAGGGGGTAAGGCCATCAGGAAATGGAGGGTAATGAGTACCAATGCCCGTAGTCTGAGCAACAAGCTCCCTGAGCTAGTGGCCTTAATGGAAGAGGGATGCCTGGATATCGTAGCAGTCACAGAAACATGGTACACAGAGAACCATGACTGGGATGTTAACATACCAGGGTACACAACCTACAGGAGAGACAGGCAGGGGAGAAGAGGGGGAGGAGTAGCTCTCTATGTAAAGAAAGGGATAAAAGCAACTGAACAAAAGAGTACACAGGGAGGAGAGGAGGCACTATGGGTCACCTTGGAGACTGGAAAGGGCACCACAATCCGCACAGGGGTTGTGTACAGACCCCCATGTCAGGGGGAAGGAATGGACAAGGATATGATGGAAGGCATTCTTAAAATGGCAGAGAAAGAGGAGATACTGTTGATAGGAGACCTGACACTCGGGACAATCAAGCAACTGAAGCAACAAGCAGCTCACCTGAGTAGCTGAGGAAGCCAGATCTCCAGCCTGATAACTTTCGAGGCAGCTCCCCCCCCAAGCTAGGCACTCGGGACAATCAAGCAACTGAAGCAACAAGCAGCTCACCTGAGTAGTTGAGGAAGCCAGATCTCCAGCCTGATAACTTTCGAGGCAGCTCCCCCCCCAAGCTAGGCACTCGGGACAATCAAGCAACTGAAGTAACAAGCAGCTCACCTGAGTAGTTGAGGAAGCCAAATCTCTAGCCTGATAACTTTCGAGGCAGCTCCCCAAGCTAGGCACTCGGGACAATCAAGCAACAGAAGCAACAAGCAGCTCACCTGAGTAGCTGAGGAAGCCAAATCTCCAGACTGATAACTTTCGAGGCAGCTCCCCAAGCTAGGCACTCGAGACAATCAAGCAACTGAAGCAACAAGCAGCTCACCTGAGTAGTTGAGGAAGCCAAATCTCCAGACTGATAACTTTCGAGGCAGCTCCCCCCCCAAGCTAGGCACTCGGGACAATCAAGCAACTGAAGCAACAAGAAGCTCACCTGAGTAGTTGAGGAAGCCAAATCTCCAGCCTGATAACTTTCGAGGCAGCTCACCCCCCCAAGCTAGGCACTCGGGACAATCAAGCAACTGAAGCAACAAGCAGCTCACCTGAGTAGCTGAGGAAGCCAAATCTCCAGCCTGATAACTTTCAAGGTAAAGAGAGCCTCTTCTCTTCGTCTGGACACCTGCAGAGGGGTGCTAGCCCACCCCAACAACTCTCCCACCCAGGGGCGGCTGTCAATTTAAGGATCCACCCCGTGACATCACATCCAGTGACATCACATCCTGTTGCCCAGAACCTATCTCCCCACTTCCCCATTTGCAGGTTATACCTGCTGGCCACTAGAGGGACCTATGCTCCCTCACTACTTCCTATCCCTACCTGTACAGCACTACTTCCCTGGGATCTTGCTCACCACAATGTATTGGCCCTGCCTCACACTCTGCCTGTGCCTATCCCACTAGCAGTGCACTTACCCACTTACCCATCTGCTAGTCCACACTGTGCCCTGGCACCCCTCACTCCTTGCTCCTGAACCTCCTCTCCTGCCTCTTGGGACCTCTGTGTGTCCCCATACTCCCTGCCCTCCCCTAGCTTTCTTCACCTCAGGCACATCTGGGTGTCTTCTTAGGCTTACTTTCCCCTCCTGTACCTCCCTGCCCACCCCTGCTCCCTTAGCCTCCCCTCTCATGTCAATCGTAGGAAAACCTCTCACCATCTCCCAGCCAGGGTGTTAGTCATGCTACTACTCCTGTCAGAGAACATTCATCCAAACCCTGGCCCGGTTTCCAGGAGCTCCACAACTCACACCATGGGCCTATGCATGGTCTCCATGAATATCTGTAGCCTCCTAAAAAAGTTTGACGCACTACAATATCTGGTCACATCAATTAACCCTGATGTCATCACCCTGGTTGAGACTTGGCTGTCAAAATCCTCCTGACTCCTAGTCTCCTTCCTGGTTTCACCCTTTTCCGGTCCGACCATGTTGGGAGATGGGTGGCCTGCGCTATTTATGTCAAGGAATCTCTCCCGTGCACTAGCCCTGCCCACTCCCATCCTTGACTCAGGGCCCAGGCGCTTACGCTGTAACTAACCCTGACCCTTTAAAGGACCCCTTTATCTGACTATCTACACGTGCCCCAGGGACCAAATGCAGGCCATTGCCTCTCTTACAGAATACCTTACCTCTACCTCCTTCCGCTGATCAAATTCTGGTGGGTGACTTAAATGTCAACTGGCTCAGCCCCTCCTCCTCTACCCAAGACTCCTTTTCTGCAATAGACCTAACGCAACTAGTTACCCACCCTACCAGGACTAACCCCAAGAGAGGCTCCAGTACCCTGCTTGATGTGGTACTCACCAACTTCCCTAATCGGATCCCCAATGTACAAGTCCTCCCAGACTCTCTCAGTGATCACTCCCCCATTCTATTCCACTGGTCATCCTCAGTCCCCAAACCCATAGCACAGTCCACATGCTGGCAGTGTCTAATACCTGGTGGACTGATAAAACTTAAGGAACTTCTGTCCCAAATTGACTGGTCTCCTATACAGGCAACTCCTGACATCAACACAGCTCTCTCCTTCTTTACCCAAACTTTTAATAATGCCTGTGATATCTTTGCCCCAGTGTTGACCCGCCGTTCTAAAAGGAAGAATGCCCCCTGGGTCACCCCAGCTTTAATCCACCAGCTCAAACATAGGGACAACCTATGGCACCGTGCCATTGAGACTGGCTGGCCCAATGACAGGTGGTTATATGCTGCCACCCGAAACAAGTGCACTCAGGCCATCAGAAAGGCCAAGTCTGAGCACTATCGGCCCTCACTCACTGCCTCATGGGGAATCCCAGAACCTTCTGGGATAACATTAAACAGTTAAATGGGAGTGCACACTCCCCCCCCACCCATCCAGATCAACATTAATGGTGTGATCTCCTCAGACCCAGCCCTCATAGCCAACCACCTCAACACCTCATTCACTGACCTTAGCCCTATCCTCCCTACAAATTTTTTGACCCTCCTCCCCCAGCACCTACCATAAATCTTTCTCACCCTTATTTTCTTCTCCACCGTGTTTCTGCCTAAGAACTTAGGCCGCACCTTGTCACTGCCCTCAAGAGTAATAGTACAGGCAGTGACACCCTGGATCCGTGTATCCTATGGCTGGTCTTAGACACAGTCCTTACCCCGATCACATGTCTCATCAACCACTCTCTCTGCCTGGGGAAGGTTCCAACTTCCTGGAAAGTTGCCACTGTCACCCCTATCTTTAAAGGTGGTGATAGGACTGTGGCTGGAAACTATCGACCGATCTCCATTCTCTCTCCTCTCTTCAAGGCCTTGGAAAAGTGGTGGCATCTCAAATCTCTGACTACCTCTCCACCTACAATGTCCTTTGTCCTGAGCAGCATGGCTTCCGAGCGGGCCACAGTACCAACACAGCCCTCCTAGAGTTCTCCAACTTTCTCACTCCTCCTTAGACACTGGTTCTCTGGCTGGTGCTGTCTTCATTGACCTCTTGAAAGCTTTCAACACTGTCTCCCACCCCCTCCTTCTTGATGCCCTTAGTCTCTCTGGTTTTGCTGCTGGGCCTATCTCCTGGTGCACCAGTTATCTGTCTGACCGCTCACAGCATGTAAAAATTAATGGGACCTACTCAGACATCTGTCCCATCTTTTCTGGGGTTCCCCAGGGCTCCATTCTGAGCCCCTTACTATTCTCCCTTTACCTTAACACCCTTCCACACTCTTGCTCGGGGAACATTCTATTGTATGCTGATGATGCAGTCATCTTTGCCTCAAGTCGTAACCCTATTGCCCTCCAGGACTTGCTGCAGAAGTCCTTAACTGAAGCCGAGGGCTGGTTCAAGGAACATAGATTGGTGATAAATCTTAAAAAAACCAAAACCATGTTCTTCACTCATCCCCAAAACAAGTTCTGCAACTTCAAACTCCTCATTCACTCTGGGTCCTCTTTCCACTCGAACAAGTTTGCTCCTCTAAATACCTAGGGATCCATTTTGACCCCTCCCTCTCCTTCCATGGACACATCGCTGCCCTAGCCACTGCCACTAATATCCGATTGGGCATCTTACATCGGTATAAACACTGCCTCCCCCCGGAGGCTCTTCGACTCACAGTCACCTCCTCTATCCTGTCCCTAGTGGACTATGGACTGCCGGTGTATGGTGCTGCTGATCAGACCACACTCCATAAAATTTGCACTACTCTGAATAAGGCCTGCAGGTTAATTACTGGAGCACCTAGGATGACACACACCTGTCTACTGTATGCTAAAGCACTGGTACTTGATCTCGACGAGCGCCTCAAATATCTGACCTGTACCCTTACAAAAAAGACCCTCCTTGGGCTATCCCCACCAGGATTGACCACCACCATACGCCGCTCTGTCCCACTAGTTCATACTCGGACCTCTGGGAAAACCTCTCTTGTTATCCCTAGAGCTAGGACCTCTCACAGCCAAAGAGCCTTCAGCTTTAGGGCCCCCTCCTGGTTCAACACACTGCCCCTCCATCTCCGAAGCTCCAACTATATCGTGCTTCAAAACTTCCTTACGTAACCACCTTATTAACACCCGATGCTGTAACTGCCACTAGTCAAAGCCGTACTCAACACGTATGACAAAGCTTATTACTAAGCTGCTAAGGACAACATAACTCTGGTATTGTTTGCATCCATCCTACCTGTACCAGCTTGTTTGTATCTATGTCTTTATTTACTGTTATACTTATGTGTTGTACTGCTATACTGTGTATTTTGGTTTGTCTTACTGTGACAAGGTACCTTTGTAAATGAGCCTATGGCTCAAAGGTTTTCCAAACTGCTGTTTAAATAAAATAAAATAAATAAATAAAAATGAATATGCCAGATGTTAACTGGAGCACATTTGCTGCAGCCACATCCAAGAGCAGGGCCATTCTTGACGCCCTACAGGTGGCAGGCATTAAACAGCTAGTTTCGGAACCCACTCATGAGGGAGCAATCTTAGACCTCATACTCTCAAATGGGGGCAGTGAGAGGATCTCAGATCTAGAAGTAGGTTGCCATCTGGGGACAAGTGACCATCAAACAGTGTGGTTCATGTTAAATTCAGCTACAGAGTCAAGCCATACAAAAGTGAGGGTACTGGACTTTAGGAGGGCTGACTTTGGCAAGATGGGAGAGTGCCTCAGAAAAGCACTAGCAAACAGGCTAGAAGGAGGTGTGGAGCAACAATGGGGAATTACAAAACTGCCATCACAGACGCAACAAGCCTTTGTGTGAAGCAAATAAATCAAAACAAAAGAAAAAGCCACTATGGTTCTCAAGAGAGTGGCTGTGAAAGTCAGGAAGAAAAAATAGCATTCCGAGTATAAGGAAACACAGAAGAAGCAGGACAGAGAGCTGTACCAGTTAAGGCAGAAAGAAGCAGGGAGGAAGTCAGAATAGCAAGGCCCAAACTGAGGAAAAGATAGCCAACTCAAGAAGGGGATAAAACCTTTTATAGGTACATGAAGTGAGTAGAAAGACAAAGGAGGATAGTGAGGCTGAATAGAATGAGCGGTGGGTGGGCAGAGGGGACAGTGAAAAGCAGGAATACTGAACGAATATTTCTGCTCAGTATTCACAAAAGAGGAGGGGAAGTGCCTAATCCAATTAACAGAAGCACTCTTGATGGGGGTCGATTCAGTCCTTTCATAGAAGAAAGGGTTCTGCAAGAACTCCTAAAACTGAAGGTGGACAAAGCAATGGGTCCTGATGGAATTCACCCCAGAATTCTAAAAGAATTTAGGAAGGAACTAGTGAAACCACTGGCTACTCTTTTAATAAATCATGGAGGAGGATGATGTGGTACCCGAGGACTGGAGGAAGGCGGATGTGATTCCCTTCACAAAAGTGGGACCAAGACAGAGGCAGGAAACTACAGACCTGTCAGTCTGACCTCTGTGGTAGGGAAAGTGATGGAGTCACTTCTGAAGGAAAGAATAGTTGAGTACCTAGAGGTCAGTGGAGCACAGGATCCAAGGCAGCATGGGTTCACAGTGGGAAGGTCATGTCAGATGAATCTAATAGATTTCTTTGACTGGGTGACCAAAGTAGTAGACCAGGGAGGGGCTGTGGACATGGCCTACCTAGACTTTAGCAAGGCATTTGACACAGTCCCACACAAAAGACTGATAGTCAAATTAACCAGCCTGGGAGTGGGTCCCAGGGTGCTAGCCTGGGTAAAACATTGGCTGGACAACAGGACACAGAAGGTAATTGTAATGGAGTCCATTCTGAAGAAAGGGCGGTTACTAGTGGGTACCGCAGGGTTCAGTGATTGGTCCAGTCCTTTTAATGTCTTCATCAGTGACATTGCAGAGGGACTGGAAGGAAAAGTATGCCTTTTTGCAGATGACACAAAGATCTGCAACAGGGTTGATACACAAGGAGGCGTGGAAAGGATGAAAAGGGACTTGGCAAGGTTGGAGGAATGGTCAGACTTATGGTAGCTAGGATTCAATGCAAAAAAGTGCAAAATAATGCACCTGGGAAACAAGAACCCAGCGGAAGAATACACAATGGGTGGGGAGGTAGTAACAACAACAAAACAGGAAAGGGACCTGGGGGTAATCATATCAGATGACCTTAAGGTTAGCAAGCAATGTGAGAAGGCAGTAGGGAGGGCCGGGGTATACTGGGATGTATAGGGAGAGGCATTAGCAGCATAAAACAGGAAGTTGTTATCCCTCTGTACAGACAGTTGGTGAGACCCCATCTGGAATGCTGTGTCCAGTTCTGGAGACCCCATCTCCGCAAGGACATAGACAGGATAGAGGCAGTCCAGAGGAGGGCAACTAAAATGGTGCAGGGTCTGCAAGAGAAGCCGTATGAGGAGAGACTAAAGGAGCTTAACATGTATACCCTTGAGGAAAGGAGAGAGGGGGACATGATAGAAACTTTCAAGTACCTCAAGGAATCAACAAAGTCCAAGAGGGTAGCATCTTTCAGAAAAGAGACTTGCAAGAACAAGGGACACAATTTAAAGATAGAAGGAGGGCGGTTCAGGGGCAATGTGAGGAAGTATTATTTCACAGAGAGGGTTGTGGATGCATGGAACAGCCTTCCTGAGGAAGTTGTGGGGTCTAAAACTATGGGAGAATTCAAGAATGTATGGGACAGACATAAGGCAATTCTTGTGGGGGGCAGGAAGATAAAGGCTGTTGGTTAACTAGGATCTGCGGCCTATCCTGTAGGTAGGGAAATGGGCAGACTAGATGGGCCTAGCGGTCCTTATCTGCCGTCAGAGTCTATGTTTCTATGTTTCTAAGCAGTTTGATCTGCCGAGAGACCAACTAGCGGTGTTTGGGACTGTGAACTGGCAAACCTGGTTGAATACTTTGATTTTTTTCACGGAAGAGCAGCAGGAACATATAAAGTCTGAGTATGCTGCATTTAAAACGCTGCTTAAATCTTCAGCTGACAAGCCCTATTTGCAGGTCTATGCAAAATTACTAAAAGAAAAACCACCACAGATTGGGCACGTTATTCTTGACTTAGTCGAAATACTAATAACTATGAGTGTCTCAACTGCTAAGTGTGAAAGAGTTTTTTCTATTCAGAACCTTATCAAAACAAAAATACGGACACGGCTTTCTGATGACACACTACAGTCTCTCCTGCAGATAGCAGTAGAAGGTCCTAAACTACATGAATTTAATCCCGATCCTGCAATTAACCACTGGCTGCTCTCTGGTCCAGGAACTAGACATGTTCTTGGGCATGCTATTACTGCTGCTACATCTACTGCTGGTGTGCCGCTTTCTGTTTCTTCTGATGAGTGATGATGATCCTGATGCAAGTTCTCCTAGTAGTGCTCCATCATCATCATCTTCTTCCTGTCCTCCCAATCTCTAGTCAGTCTACCCCTTAATGACAGCCATGCTATATTCACAGAATGGCTTGTTGATTGATGGCCTTGGCTTCATTTCACTAATTCTTAAACAATTATCCGATCTCTTCTGAAACAGACTTCAGCCTGCACACATGATTAGTTAGGGTCACCACCAGATGTCCTCTTTTACGAGGACATGTCCTCTTTTCCAGCTGCCAAATATTCTTCATGTACCTTCAATATCCTGTTGTATTATTATTATTTTTATAATTTTTTTACTCTCTTCTCCTACCTAGGACCTCCCCTTGCATATGAGCTGTGAAGGCAGTGGAGACTTTAAACCTGTTTACTCAGGGTCTGGCACCAGGGCTCATCGGGGAACTAAGTGTCCTCTTTTTGGCATCCCAAAACTGGTACGGGGTACGGTACCCCTACACACGGTACACCGGTCCCACCCTGGACCTGCAGTATTAACATTCAGAGAAGAAAGGAATTGGATGGAGAGTCACTCAATATTGTTTTTCCCGATTTACAGTTCTTCTACATCTACATCCATCCTAATACAACAGTACAATCCCAGACACACCATGTAATTTAATTCTGCATAAGTTGGGTTAAAATTTTCATATAAGTGTACTGGAGTACCACTTGGAACTCTAGGACTACGATTTTTGGCTAGACCAGTTGTCCAGGACTAGCATACCATTTTGAAACTTGTCAATCCCTGCCACTAACTCCTAATAATACCAACCCCCGAATCAATAAAAATCACAAATTACTACTTAAACAAATACAGCAATAGAACATAAAATCAGTCACATAAGGCCACATGATCACAGTTTAATATCCATGTAATAACACTGTCCACTATATGCAGCATTAAGTCTTCAGCAGTTCAAAGGAGCATGTCACAACTCCACAAGAATGTTCAAAGAAAGGGAGAGCTCTCACCACCCCTTTACTTAAGTTTTGTCCAGACAACGTGGCCCTCTCACTGCCACATTCAGAATTTAATTTGAGGTTGAACAAATTGAGGCCCTCTCACTGCTTTCCAAATAAGTTTATGAAATTGTACAGATCCAGTTAAACATAAAAATAGCCAGTTAAATAATACTTGCGGCATCCAGCGAACAATGGCATCAACAAGTTCTTAGAAGTCAGTTTGTATACACAGCAGACTCTCAACAGAATCTTCAGAGAACAGGCCAAGAATTGCGAGGAAATAGGATCCAAGGCAGTTGATTTAAATTGTCCAACTCCACCCTGCCCCTAAGCACATGCCCCCCAAAAATCCAGCAGAAGGTGGTAAAGTGAGATTCCCTAAATCCAGATTAGACTGGTGAAAGAGTGCTGGAGGCTGAGAGGAAGTCTTTTAGCCTGGTGAGAATGAGGGATTCTTGAACCTTGGTGAGTGAAAGGAGAAGTAATATGAAGTAGTAGTTCCTGGGGGCAGTAGGGTTACCCTCTTTATGAAGGGTGCGGAAGTTGCTCCTGCACACACACGTTTTGAAATTTGTAATTTTAATGTGCTAACAATATTGAATAACAAATTAAAACTGATGAGTTTGTGTGTTCTGTTTATTCCCCTGCTATCCAGCTAGTTCCATAGCTACACAAATTACATTTTTTTTTCTTTTTTCTTATTATTCTAATTGTGAATTTTTTTTTTATTCAAGCACAGTGTTTTTCTTGTATTTTATTTATCTGCAGTCAGCCTGAGTTACATATATTAAATAACCTGCCCAGTGATTCCTTTTACGTTTGCTTGCACGCATGCGCAAGAATCATTATGTTGCAGCTTAGGAGAGAAGCAGGTTGTGGAGGTGCGGCACTGTGGTGGCCAATGCCAGCACTGCATTTGTGGGCTTGGCAGTGCTCACCCAATGCAGACCCAGTGTACTGATGACACTGGTTCTGCAGACATGCCACCAACTTGAAAGGATTTCATCACAGCAATCACAGGCCACCTCGTCATTGCAGCATTAGCCATTCCACTGCAATGAGGGAGCGATACCAGGTGTCAGCATGGCTCAGTTGGTAGCACATCTGCCTCTGGACCAGAGGGTTGTGGGTTCTCGTCCCACACTGGGATTGGACTTGCACCTAAAAATTGCTGGCATCTGAGTGCAGTATTGGGGGGTGCTGTACTGCTGAGGTGTGCCGTCTTTTGGATGAGACGTTAAACTGAGGTCCCTTCTGCCCATCCTGGTGTTGTCCAGGTGGAAGAAAAAGAACCCAGGGCACTCTTTGCAAAGAGTAGGGAACATTCCCGGTGTCCTGGCCAACATTCCCCTTCCCATAAAACTGATTCATGCAATTATCCAGGCTGTGTGTGGGTGATGATGTGCGATATGGCCTCCACTACACATTTCAGTCACTTCACTACCAGTCTAGCATTGCTTGTAAAGCGCTTTGGATGTATGAAAAGCGCTATATAAATGCTGATTCTTCTTGCTCTCATTGAGTGATGGAGTTACTGCAAGCACTTTCTTGTGGCTGTAGATGTTGAGGAAGAGGAGAGGCAAGCATGTGGGGGAGTCCTGTCTGGGGCAGCCGTGCATGTGACGGCGGTGCTCCATACCACAGGCTTCCCGGGGGCAGCGGAGGCAGCAACAGCAAGAGAGCCAGCAGTGAGTGAGAGAGGAACAGCCACCACATGACAGGAGTTCAAGAGACCAGCTCTGAGTGCTCAGCAGGCTGTGGAACTCCACTCCTCAGCTCTAGTGTCCTGTGGAGCCCCTCCATTCCTGTGCAGCAAACCTGGATTAGAGATCCCTACCCCACAAAGGACTGGGAGATGTGACAAGTGGGGAAAAGAGCTAGTAATGTATTTTTAGTTTTTTACAAAAATGCTGTCCTTCGCTCGGAAAGGGAATATTTTCAAGAAATGGAGATGAGCTTAGTGCTTGACATGCAGTGGGGGGAGCAAACCTCCTGAAGTACTAGAAGTATCTGAACAGGAGTAGCATACAAATACAGCTGGTCTGGTAAGGCACTAGAAAACTTAATGTCTGCTGGCTAGTGTTCTTGACACATCAGGATTCTACATTACCCTAATACCCATTATATAGCGAGAGGGATATATTACTTTTTTGTCAGTGCTTGTTTAAAGGAATACAGGAAATCACGGCTAGAGGAAATATTGCATGGGTGACAGGTCACAGTGGTGTGCTTACTAGAGTGTGATTTCATTAAAGTGTAGTAATTCAGCTGAAGAGAAATGCAATCTCTTGTCTTTGCATGCTGAGCTCCGCACTGCATCTCTTGATGGAATGAGGTCGGAGGCAAAGCAGGGGTCTCACAGGCAGTTGTGGCCCACGAAGGGGATGTCGGACAGCTGCATCACACCTCAGAAACACTGCCTGGGCAAGTTGGCTTTCTTGTCAACTGTTAACTACTGTTGCTAGACAGATTCCAGTACTGGCTGCAGTGATCACATTTAAATCTATATGCACAAGAGACTCCACTCAGTAACTTAAAGTTTTACAATCTAAATGTAACAAGGTAAAGTGTGGCTGTCTTCTGATTGTACTAGTCAGCTAAACGATGCTAGGTTGAAATGAATCTTGCAGGGCGCATTGCTCGTTACTGTTCCAAAAAAAAACAGCTGCAGATGTAATAATGAGATGGAACCTGTTCAATATACATTGCAAATGTGGAAAATTAGTTTTATAATTTTTTAAGAACATCTGTGTACCTTAAGTACCCAATCATGACAATGGACTCCTTTTAATTTAAGCTCAGCATCATGCATGTTTAGAATTCAGGGACTACGCAAGGAGGCATGTAGGCTCACCTGTTAGGAAGGTTGGATGCTGTGTGTTTCGGATGTATTAGCTCTAGCTCTTAAGGTCAGGAATTGGCTGCAGAGAAATGACTCATTAATAATACAAAGTAATGTTTATTTATATGCATTCTTCCTATCGCTACAGCAGAAGTATATGTTCCTGTATATGTTGTATAATTACCTGCAATTTTAAACTAAAAATGGAAATGCTAGATTGCACTGGCCAGGAAATGTGGGACGTTAAATTGGGTTATTTGTGCATGGGAAATACCAGTATTATTCAGTTTGCCCTTATATCGCCATGTCCTGCTGCTGTATCAGCTGCTAAAAACACACATCACCCCACAGGAGGGAAAAAAACAGCTAGTATAATGAGATTGCAGATCAACATTTGTAATTATGAATGTGGCATCCTGTCGGTTAACATAGCAGCCAGCTGAGCAATGGTGCGGGCATTACAAACGATGAGGTCCCAGCCTTTAAGGGGTTGCCTTTCAAACTGCACTAGGGATGGAGGTAGGTGGCAATACAGGACTGTTAATATCCTAGTCAGTTAGCGTGATCTAGTTTAACAATTCCAAATCTTTTCATGTTTAGAAACTCGCGATCCTTTATACAAATGGAAGATTTTGCATTGCTGCTTACAACTGTACTTTTCCCCCCAATTACCAAATGTAGTGTAAATAGGGAGATGCATATTTTAAGGGGTTAGCACTGGCACAAGACAGGAATGTGGTGCTCAAGATTTATCTATCTCACCTTTAAAATATGGCACTGCATAAAACATCCTCAAAAAACAGTGTAACCGTTCAACCTCATGACTGCTTTTTGCACAAGGCTGGCTTGATCTCATCTCAGTGACCACTGCCCCCCAAGTTGGTGTTGGAAGCTCTACTCCCAGTGCAGGATGATATATGATAATACATTTACAAGTACTCTAGTGGTCCTCCAATATAGCGTTTAGGGGATATACCATCTGCAAGGGCCCACAAGGTGTAGGACAGCGACCTGCAATCATGAGCACTACCTCCAGCCTCAGCAACGTTTGCCTTAACTAACTGATTAAGTAATGAACTACATGGGACGAGACTGCTGAATGAATTGAGTTTGTCACAGTAAAGTATTAAGGCTCAGGGACTTATCCAGGATTTAGGAATGGAACAGATTTCCTTCAGAGAGTTTCCATTATTTAGTCCATGTACAAAAAACTTGTTTATGAAAACATAATGGAAGCAAGATATGTGTGTGTGTGTGGGGGGGGTCTGGGCACGTAAGGTACCCTCCGCCATGCATATGTACACCTATGGGGGTGTTTGTGAATTCAGACCACTGTCAATGAATGTGTTGCATCATTTAACAGCTTTTTACCTTCCCATTTTTCCAGCAATCTCTACTGTTGCACAGGGAGCTCCTGCAACAGTCATTTACATGTATATTGTGTGTGGGAGTGGGGGGGGTGCTTCCTTTATGCAGGATGGTTCTGGGGGCCCCTGCAGCTTCCACGCTTATAAAATTGTATTCAAAAGTGAACACAGCAACACTTGTCGATATCTACATGATAGAGTGAGGTAAAATGCCATCAGCATTATGTGTGACAACCCAAAGCACACCCCAATGCCTGTCCATCTCTGCAGGGTGGGGGTGGGGTTGGTACGAGTTCAGTACTTCACTGCCATTCCTGTTCTGCATCTGTCTAACTCCTGTACATCCAATGCTAATATTAACAAGCAAACATTCTGCATTGACAAAAGCTTGTTTACTTAATATTTATTTTCCTGAGTTCCAAAGGAGTCCTCCGCTTAGTGGAGAGGTGACTGTTGTAGTGTGTGAAACAGAGAAAAAGAGAGAGAGAAAAAGCTTTATTGCAGGCCTGCAGGTGACTGTGCAGTTCTCTCCTAGCTGTGTTCCTGATCTCTCCAGGATGACATTACCTTTTATTTTTCAGGGATCAGTGGGACCTTTATTAATACATTGCAACAGATGGGCTTACTGCATTTGCAAGCCTATATAATGAAACGTGGTAATTATAAAGAAAAACGCAGGGTATATTCTTCTACCCCCCCCAAAAGCACTCTAGTAAGCCCCCTGCCCTGCACTGTAATACCATCCATTGTAGATCGACATGCATGACTGCCATTCCCATTCATGGTAAGGACTCCGCATTCTTCACATTCTTTTCGATTACACAGTCCTTATACATGTGTGAGTCTGCGGGTCCATATCTTCCATGTCTGAATTGGCCAATCGACTAATAAAAAAAATTACTTTTTTTTTTATTTTTACTTTTGCAGTGTGAAAACACTGGATGCTGGATCATTCAACCAGGCAAATTTATTTAGTGGTGCTGAGATTTCAAACATTGCTCAGGTTCAATTCTGATTTTACCTTTATTATATTAAAAGAAAAAACAAATAAACATATGCCTGAGATTGTAAAATGTTTTTCAAGTGATTGTTGGGGGAATGACAATTTACCCTCCAAACAAAACAAAAAACTGTTATGGGTATTCCTGAAGCTACAGTTTACTCAGTGTTTCTTTCCTTGCTTATTAATATTTACGGCTCCTAGATTGTTCCTAGGAGAACTTTAAGATGTTGATAAAAGTTAATGAATAATAATAGAAGGAATATACCTATCACACGAATAGAGTCCTGGTCATGCATCTTTAAGAGCCCAGAGAATGTGAGTGGTGAAGAGAAAAATATTCTCACAGTTTGTAATGGTTTCTCTGGGTGCAGGTATATTTTAGAGCATGATAGAGTTTTTTTTTTTGTTTGTTTTACATTCTGAGACTCACATGTCCTTGGCACAGTTGTTTTTAAAGTTTGGTGCCATTTTGTTTCATGTTAAGTGAACGAAAGATGGATGGCCAGGACAAAACAACAATAATAAATGCACAGACCCAGTGCCGCTTTTATTTACAGCTATACTTTGAATTCTGAGTTATTTATGCCTGCTAATGAAGTTCTGACAAACCTCATTTCTCACGGCTGCATCAGTAATGGCAATCGCCTAACTCCAGTCATGTTACTTTTATGATTCCAGATCACAGTTGTTGCAATACTGAAACCAAAGGGATGCCCACACTCCTTTCCAATAGAAACTGCCACTTCAGAACAGTCCCCCACACCCACCACCATGTAAATTTGGATTCTCAGATCAGGGTACGAGCCCTTAGTTATAGAAAAAAAGTGCAAGGGTTAAAAAAAGACTCAGTGATAAAAATGTGAGAAACGGTTATAGGAGTGAGCAGTCCCAGGTGCAATCTCCGCTGTAACATACTATAGCGGGCATCGTACTTGTCAGACAGTGTACAGTGCACAAGTGAAACAACCAAGGGCAGCTGCAAAACCAAGTATAGAACAATTAGTAAAATGACTTTCAAAAGCAGGTGTACACAATGCATATAACAAGCAAACAAGGGTGCTTTTCCGTCAAGTGATGAAAGAAAAATACCAAGCCTTATGAGAAGTTTCACAACTTTTTGAATGACTGGAGCTTTGCTACAGACACTAAACCTCACAACATTTCAATACCAAAGTCATTGCATTGCAATATAATCAGACGACTCACCAACTAATCAGTGACTAAACAAAACACGCCAATAGAAATAAAAGGGACCAGTGTACACATCAATAGAGATTTTATTGGTGGTCCGCTAATGATGCATTTCATATTTAAGAATATTCAAGCCCATTCAATTGCAATTTTAAAATGAAAAGGGATTCTGAAACCATGGTTTTTCAGAATCTGCTCCTTTCATTTATCGTATCACATTCTCCCGTATATCTATTCAGCTGTCACTGAAAACACAGAGTAAGTGCCAATGTGGACATTTCACACTCTCCTGGTCAGAATGATATTGATGTGCCAAACCATAATGTAAATAGCTGCAGCAGATATTTATGCAGTATGCATCACCAGTGCTCAAGATAAAAAAAACAGGGTTACCACTTTTTAACGATTTCCAAGTTCATTCTTCTATTTTATTACCAAACAGCAGACAGTAAGATGGAATACTATGTGTGGGATGGAGTTCAGTGGAGCAATTAGGGAGGCAGTATAGTGCAGTGGTTTAAGGCTCTGAGCTGCAAATATCATAACATCCAGCAGACCAGACCTGGATTTGAATCCCAAAGCCTCCACTTGCATACTAAGCAAGTCACTTAACTTCCCTGTGCTCCCAGGTTGCACCTGTAAAAAAGCTTTCAACTTAGTGTGCTAATCCTGGTTAAACAGCTAAAAATTATACAGACACACTGCTTGAATGAATACAGTCAAAAAACCCATGATTTACTTCTATTGGTTGAGTTTTGTTTTCCAGAAAACTGCAAACCCCATTTAAATAACCACCTCCTTTATCACCTGTCTCTTTTCACATTTGCTATCCAACTCAATGAATGGCATACAGTGTCCTGCAGCTATTTTTTATTTATTTATTTTTTTGTTAATTTTATGTAGGTGCACATTTTCACTGCTACTTGCTGTTTTCAAATGTGAAAGATTTAACCCAGGTCCCATATCTTCCTCCTCAAGAAACAGCTAACTCCAGTAGCACACCTTGTGTGAAAATGCAGTCCAGGATTAGAAAACCAAAACACACAAAACAAGCATTTGTCGATGCCAAACGTTGTCTCGCTGGCATTGGCATTGGTAGTGCTAAAGTTAGAGATGCATAATAGGAATGGCAGTGAAGTATTGAAGTGGCATGTACCCCACCCTGTAGAGACCAACAGGCATTGGCGTGTGCCTTTGGGTCGTCAGCTATAACGCTCATGCCATTGTACCTCACCCTACCCTGTAGAAACTGACATGTTGTGGTGTGCTTTGGGGTCTTTAGGCATTATACTTACCCCATTCCATAAGTAAATACGCTGAGGTGGGTTCAGTATAGGAGAATGGGGTGAACTTTGTAGCCGAACAGTGCAAGGCACACCACGATGCCTGTCACTGGCTGCAAGGTGGGGGTGGAATGGTGTGTGCATTGCAGCCGATGATCCCTTGTCACACCCCTGACGCCTGTCAGTTTCTACAGCGTGGGGTGCTACAGTTGGAAACCCTAACACCATAGGCGTGTGTTGGTATTTTCACTCCAAATTTTCAACATGGGCTGTTTGTGAGCCCACCGCATGAAAAGCGGCACTATCAGTTTGTTAGCTGAAAAGTGGTTTTGCACAACGGCTATGCCATTTGGTGACATGGATGAAAACACATTTTGGGCAGTATGTGGAAAATGACAACTGTATTGTTCATGAGGAGATGTAAAAAAAATGGCAATGTTGAAAATCTGGAGTGAAAACATGAAAAATTGGTGAAGTTATGAGCATGCATAGAAACTGTGTGACACACGTCCATAACCCAATTATTTTGGGGATTTTTTTAACCACATGTTTAACATAGGCATTTTGGGACCTCCCCTCATGAACAGTGGCACTGTGATTTTGTTAATTTGTCCGAAATGTTTATTTTGCATAGTGACCATGCCATTGTGCGCTATATGTGCAAAAACACATTTAGGACAGAATGTGAAAAATGACAACTGTACTGTTCATAAGGAGGTGTGGAAAAATGGCAATTTTGAAAATCTGGAGTGAAAATATTACAAATTCACGAACTTACACGCATGCATGGAAACTGTGCATCGCACGCTTGTAAAACAGCCATTTTTTGGATTTTTCCCACCAAATTTGCAACATAGGCTTTTTGAGAGCCTCCCTCATGAACCATGGCACTGTTGTTTCATTAATCGGTCCAGAAAGGTGAATCCATGCAATAACTGCGAAATCACCTTTCAGGACCGAATAACGCCATGACAGTACCTGAATTCATGAGGAGGGGGTCCCAATAACCCCATGTTGAAAATTTGGTAGCAAAATTCCCCAAAATGGCTGAGATATGCACCAAAGTTGAAAAAACCCTATTTATGCCATTATACAACTTACCGGCATTTCTTCAGTTCGCAGTCAGCTTTGAAGAGTACAGACATGTTCCCAGTCCACCGAAGATTGTTGTCTTGGACTCTGGAGGTACATATGGGGTGAGGGGGTGTGTGTGGGGAGGTAGGGTACACAGAGAGACTCAGTAGAGTGGTTTGTGTAGGAGCAGTGGTCTAGTAAATTGTGGTGTTGGTTGACTTACTATAAAGGGCAGTACTCACCAGGGTGGTGGAGTAGTGGTGTATTTGATTATTTCTAACAGTCATCAGTGGTTGTGGCCTACCCACCCATCCTTCCCTCACCCCGCCCACCCCAGGCATGGCATTTCCTTTATAGCCAAGGTTCTGACATCACTTCTTCAACAGGTCTTGGGGAAGAACTGTCATATTCTTAATAACCCAGCACAGTGCATAAAGGGTAAGTACACACCAAAAAAGCAAACAAAAACATATATTTTATATATTACTCATTGTATATTATAAGGAAGATGGACATGTGGGGAGTGGTGCAATGCACTGGCTGTGGGGCAGCAGTTTTCTGGGAGACATTCTGGAACCTGCAGTGCCACCCTATTTGCAGGCAACTGTCAGCTCTGGGGGAGGAGGCTGCCCACCTCCAGGCTGAACTGGCAAGGACTAAGGAGGCCTCCCCCACCCAAAGAGCACCAGTTCCACAACCACTGCCTCAGAGGTTGCCGTGTGTGAAGAGCAGATGGGCCACAGTGGGTTCTGGGAGGGTGAGGGTGGTGGAACAGAGGTGTAACCCCCTAGTTGTACCTCTACACAAATAATATGTCAGTCTGACAAATCAAGGTTCCTCTATGATGACACCCTCAGTGGAGACCAAGAAGAATGTTGGGGACATCCACAAGGGAGACCCACAAAAGAGTGGCAAGGGACACCACAGGGGAAAGAAACAGCTTCTGACAGGGGACTCAGTTGTTAGTGGTGTAGACCTGTGGAAGGGAGAGGAGAGGGAAGTAAGGTGCCTGCCTGGTGCCATGGCTTGGAGGGACAGGAAGCAAATCCTCAGGATTGCAGAAGCAGCATCACAGGAGAGGGAACTAGATATCATTGTCCACCTCAGACAAATGACCTAACTAGGCATGAGATCAGTGCAGTGCAGGATGAATTTGTGGAGTTGGGGAGGGGCCTCAGACAGGTAGCAAGCACAGTAACCTTCTCAGAGGTGCTGCCAGTCTATGGCAGGGGTGAGGCTAGGGTACTGCACACCATGCAGTTTAATGAATGGTTGCAAAACTGGTGCAGAGCACATGGCTTTGGTTTCATTGGGGACTGGGGGTCCACCTGGAGAGATGACGGTCTATACTGGCATGATGGTCTGCATCTGTCCAGGAAGAGAAACAAGCTCCTAGGTGACAGGTTTAAAGGCTTCCTTAGCAAGCTTTTAAACTAGCTAAGGGGGGAGGTGCTGATAGGAAACAGGAAAGTTCAAGCCTCCACCCACAAAACATGGCAGGTAGTAGGGTAAACACTGAGGTACAGAGCTTAACAGAGGGAAGGACGTAGTAAATGGAAAAACAGACAAGGGCAATAAGAACAGGGATGGGGTAAAAAAGGATAAAGCCAACATTAAATGTAGGGCAATGAGATCCAATGCCCGTAGTCTTGGAAACAAGCTTCCAGAGCTAGTAGCCCTGATGGAAGAGGAACACTTGGATATTGTGGCAGTCACAGAAACATGGTACATGGAGAACCATGACTGGGATGTCAACATACCAGGGTACACAATCTACAGAAGGAACAGAGAGGGTAAAAGAGGAGGTGGAGTAGCTCTCTACGTAAGGGAAGGGATCAAAGCTACAGAACTAAAAAGTAAAGGGGGAAGGCAAGAGGCACTCTTGGTCACCTTGGAGACAAGGAATGGTATCACAATCCGCACAGGGGGTGTATACAGACCCCAGTCTCAAGGGGAGGAAATGGCCAAGAAAATGATAGAGGGCATTCTCAAAATGGCTGAAAAAGGGGAGATACTGTTGATGGAGGACCTGAATATGCCAGATGTTAACTGGATGACATGGACTGCAGCCACATCCAAGAGCAGGGTCATTCTCGATGTCCTACAGGGGGCATGCCTTAGACAGCTAGTGGTGGAACCCACTCGGGAGGGAGTGATATTAGACCTGGTACTCTCAAATGGAGAGAGGATCACAAATTTAGAAGTCAGTGGACATCTGGGAACAAACGACCACTGTACGGTGTCTTTCACAATAAACACAACCATGGAGACAAGCTATACAAAGACAAGGATACTGGACTTTAGAAGGGATGACTTTGGCATAATGGGTGAATACCTGAGGAATGCATTAGCAAATGGCCAGAAAGGAGGGGTTTAAGGACAATGGAGAAAAATCAAAACTGCCATCATGGAGGCAACACGCCTTTGTGTGAAACAAATAAAGAAAATAAAGCAGAATAAAAAAACACTAAGGTTCTCAAAAGAGATGTCAGGGAAGGTTAAGGAGAAAAAGGCTGCATTCAAAAAGTATAAGGAATCACAGAAGGAGCACAACAGGGAACTATGTCAATTAAAGCAGAAAGAAGTGGGGAAGGCAGACAGAAAAGCAAAGGCCCAAATCGAGGAAAAGATAGCCAACTCAGTTAAGGAGGGGATAAAACTTTTTATAGGTACATTAGGGAGCATAGAAAGGTTAAGGGAGGGATAGTGAAGATTATTAAAGGACAGGGGAGGTGGGAAGAGGGGGATAGTGAAAAGGCAGAGATACTGAATGAATAATTTTGCTCAGTATTCACAAAAGATGAAGAGGAGGAGTTACCTAAACCAAACAATAGAAGCACTCTAGGTAGCAGGGTTGACGCCAGTCCATTTACAGAAGAAAGGGTCATGAAAGAACTCCTAAAACTCAACATAAAAACATAGAGGTTGATGGCAGATAAGGACTGCAAGGCCCATCCAGTCTGCCCATTTCTTTTTCTACCTTATAAATGTGTCATTGGCCTTTGCTCTGTCAGTGGCCTATCTATTCATACTCATCTGTATTGCTCACTTATGCCTATCCTATGCCTGTTTGAAGCCCTGCACTGTATTCATAGCTACCACTTCCTGAGTTAGGCTGTTCTATGCATCCACCACTCTTTCTGTGAAAAATAATTTCCTTACATTCCCCCTTAATCGGCCTCCATTTCACAAACTTTGTTATTCCATCTTGAAAACTGGTATAGCAATCCTATTTTTTGTATACCACCATTCAGTTGTTTATTCACAGCATTTAACAATTACTAATGCAGTAATTTCTAGCCCAAACTGCCCTATTCAACTCAATTTGAAAACTGTTTAAATTTCTCATGAATCTTCTCCACTTTTTAAAATGAATTTCTAGCCCTGAAGAGTGACGCCTGGAGTAGGTTGCCATTTCAATTACCTCTGTGGAATACCTCTGGTCCTTGAGAGTTTCCCATTCAATCTCCACTCTCCATGCCAAGAGGAACAGATTTGTGGAGATTCAAATGAGTTATGGGCCCCTGGTGAAGAAGGTCTGGACTAATTTGAATTTTTTTTATTTTTAATTTTATTTATTTTCTTAACTAAGTATGCCTTTTGGGCCGGACTTGTAACACTATCAGCCCTGCCATTGCCAGGCTGCTGTCAATATCCCTCTCCCAAGGACCGCACCCTAGCTTCCATCCTGGCATGCTCCCAGGTTTGGCCTCTGGGGTCCCCCTTCCCCACCAACGGTTGCAACGTGATGGTGTCCAATGGAAGCTGCCCCAGGCTGCCTATGCAGCAGCAAGATGAGGCAGGCATCATCCAATGTCAGCCAGTTTGGGGGAATGGAGTGGAAGTGGGAGGCGTGGTGTGCAATGAAGTGTCTGGCACTCCTCCCTTCCCCTACCATGGGACTGGTACCAGTCTGCCCTGTGGTCACCTGGGGCCGATGCACCGGAGGCACAAACCCACCTTCCCCCCAGGAGGAAGAGGCAGACAATAGTCTCTCAAGCTACCTCATCCCTGGCCAGCAATCTAGTGATCTGGATCTGCTCCTGAACCCAGGTCGCTAGCTTTGCAAGCGGTAGCACTACCACTTGTCCAGTGGGCCAGTCTTGAATTGAAATCTGACTGGCAGATTCTATGTCATGTGGATTAGATGGAGGAACCATGGTCACCAGGTCCTGCATGGGAAGATCAAGATACGCTCTGCTTTGTCCTGTGCTATTGTGTAATACCCTGGACAGAATGGGGAGGAAGGTGTATGGAAGTTCATACTGACCCCTGTGGAAGGAGAAGGTAGGTAAAACTTCCATTTTTATACAGGAATACATGTCATTTGGACTTATACAGTTCAGTTCACAAGACAGTAATGTGCCAATCTAATTACATAAAAGTTGCACATAAAATAACATTGCCATTGCAAGTACAATAAAATACTACAAGATACAGTAAATGGAGCACAGCATACAAAAGACAATATCTGCAGAGACATATTATTAAAACACTTAGGGCCAGATATTCAAAACTTTGCCCTGGGGCTAAATTAGCACTGCCCAGCGGGCAAACTGAGCCCAGAGCAAAAACATAGCTATATTCAAAATGAATAGCCCGGTGCAAAACCAGCTGAATATAGCAAGCGAAGGAAGCCGGGCAAACAGGCCCAGGAGTGCAGGGCAAACATTGCCCAGGATTAAGACAGCACTAAATATAGCAGAGAAGGCAGCACTGAATATAGCAATCAGACAGAGGGCAGTGCAAACACCCACAAAACAAAAGTGTCACAGAGGTGTAAGCAGCTGTCCAGGAACACAGGAAAGCAGAAGAGCCCAGCCAGACACAACCACAGTACCAGTGAAAGGAATGGAATAACCTACAACCACAAGTGAAATCAGAACGCCACAGAACACTGTCAAATCCCAAGTCCACCCCAAAAAGACACAGGACACAGGAATGTCAACTTCAAAGAAGTATAATGTAAACTGTGAAAATCCAAAGTGCAAAGGCAACATGAACATATTCACAGAAAAAAATATCAAAACACAGCAGAACACTTTTATGTACAAATGGGGTGCAAGAAAAACCTAATGAAAGGGGAAAGGGCAGGCGTAACAAAGGGATTGAAAACAATGGGGAAAACAACAGTAATAGTGCAAACAGTCAAATGTTAAATAAAGCAACAGAACAATGGGGTAAGAATGTGGTTGTGAGAGGGATGTGGAAATGCAAGCAATGATGGAGAACAGGATGGCAGAAACAGGGCTAGGGACACAGGGCCAGGGACAGGAAGCAGGATAAGGTACATAGAATGCAGGGGTTAGGTGCGGGCAGGTGCTGGCAGGCGTTCTTCTAATACAGCTGCAACACGTCTTGTCTCGATATGAGCACAGCCTGTTGTTCAATTAGGGTGCGCTGCTGGCGCACTATCCTCCTCAAGCTCCTCTGTTCCCTCACCCTCCTCTGGACGGCTTGGCCCACAGTGATGACCTGTACGGGACCCATGGGGAGAAAGGGGACCACATCAGGGCATGATAATGACACAAAGGCGCCATGTACCACCACACGGTGGACAGCATGCCCCAACAACCATGCCCATGTGCTAGTATGTAACAAACCACAACACACACTAACATGTGCCTGCAGGACAAGGCAGTATGTAACAGGCAGCATGCAACACCCCAGTGTACATCGATGCATGGAAGTATGCTGAGAAACCCAACAACGTGGAGGCCAGCCAGCACAGTGGCGTGCAGACTGTAACAGTGCAAACAGACAGCCACTCCAGAGATGTGAACGACAAGTGGACACTGACTGATATGCACATGGGATGACACATGGTGGGACATGCTGCCACGGTCACACAGCTATGATACAAAATACAGATGACACCAACTGGAGAAATTGCCACAGGCCCAACCACATGTGTAACCACACATGCCTGTCATGTACACCCCAACAGTGGCCCCCCCTCCTGCTGCCTTCCACAAGAACTGTAGACACCCAGCCAAACTGCCACCCATGATGCCATAATACAGCAGCTGTACAAATGATGACAGGAAACCCTGAACAGGTGGGTGGGTGACTGACATAAGTGTGCAACAGTGGCAAGTGACACAGATAAAGACTCGACAATGACCACAGAGAACAATGACACTGGCAGCAGAACAGTAGGGATTGCAGGACAGGTAACCAAGCAGTACACAACCAGGGGAAGTGCCAGCCACACCATTTGCTGCAACAGAAGGGTGAGGGGCCCACAGTGGTGTACAAAATGGCACAGTGCCGTGACACCACCCATGCAAGAAGACACACACATGTGAAACACAGACACTGGGCATGGTCCACCAGTGGCACTGCAGCGTGGGCCAAAGGCATGCACAGGACAGTGTCACCCTGGTGGTCAAGGCATGGCAGAGGCACACACACACCTGTGGGAGCAGCATCTGCCATAGGGGCTGACAAACAGCACACCATGCTACCACAGAACAACTCCTGCAGCACACCTGCATAACATGTGCACAAACAGTGTGCAGTACAGGGACAGAGGGCAGCACTCTCTTGGGACAATGGCCCCACATCAGAGCATGAGCCCACAGGCAGGGGTGTAGCCAGACATTCACATGTTCTACATACAATCCCAAACAGCTGCACCCCCTCATAAATGCTGTACTCAGCAACCCAAACAGTAAACCCCTTCCAAAAGGGTATGATGTCTGTCAGATAATTCCCCACTCTCTAATGAGGTTGTACATTCCCAGGTGGGCCCCTCAGTTGAGTAAGTGGTTACCTTCTGAACTCTGAAAACGTTTGCATTTAGTATCGTGTTTCCTTATTAAATGGGGTATCTGGGACACTGTTGGTAAATGTGAGATACAAACACAGAACTAGTGTATCCGAATGAAGTGGAATATTGATATAAGTGTGTCAACCTGGGCCCTCCTCTATTGATGTTCCAGGTGGGCCTTGCATCATCTGTCCAGGTGGGCCCTTTCACCCCAGTCCGACCCTCTGTCCTACACAACAGCATTTGAAACAGGGCCCACCCCAGTGGCCTACAGTGACCAAAACATCTGGTGTACCTAGGAACAGTTGACAGACATGCAGTACACCAAAGTGTACACTAATGTGTACAGTGCAGTGCCTACATACACACTTGCTCAACTGCCTGCCCTGTAAGCCAGACTCATAGTGGAAAAGCATAACATTGCACAGTACTCACTTTAACACCACTATCACCGTCCGTGCTCTCTGCTGCCGCTGTGCCAGTGGGAGCACCCTGCACCTGTCGGATGATGGCCCCTGTCTGGCTAGCGCACCTCTCCTGCCTGTGGTTTGTTGTTGGCGCTCTGCAGTGAGAAGAGGGTACAGCATCGTCAGTACAATATCAGCCACCACGAGTGCGCTAAAGACCACCCTGTACCCCAGTGGTGCAGCACAACACACGCCAGTGGCAGCGGGTGCAGTGCACCACCAAAGCCATGCCAAGCATGACAGGGGTCCATGCACACTGTCTACCCCTATCCCACACAGTACACACATGGCTTCATGGACTCCATGAGCAACATGTGTAGCTCAGCAAACACATAAGCACACCACGAACACACTGCCCCACCACCATGCCAGCAGTCGTGGCTACAGTCATCCTTACCTGGCACAGGCACAGTCCCCTCATGAACCATGGCCCTGCAGCGTTCTAGCAGTGGTCTCTGCCTGCGCCTGAGGTCAGCATACGATGCCGGCACTTTTCACCATCATGTGGGATACCTGTGATGGCACTTAGTCTGCGGGCAAGTGAGGCCCAGACCTGTATGTCAGGGCAAGTCACCCTCCCACTGGTCCAAATAGGCGGCGATGGCGCCTTTCTGTAACTGCACGCGAGGTTGGCAGTCTCAACCTCATCCCACCGCCTGTCACGGCCACCACCTGCCCTTTGCCTAGCTCGCCCAGACATATTTGTGCTGTGGAAGGGGGCAAATAAACTGAACAACAGTGCAACAACTGTGCATACACCCTGACACACAGTACAACTGAAGTGCAGCGCCGCGCTGACGTATGCCGTAGCGCCGCGCTAACAGGAAGTGATTGCAATGCGCTGGCGTGACCCCTACCATCACCCTGGTCCGATATTGCACGCATGCGTGTAGCACCGCGCTGAAGCTGGTTAGCGCCGCGCTGCAGCTGGTTAGCACAGCGCTGCAGCTGGTTAGCGCAGCGCTAAAGCCGGTTAGCGCAGCGCTAAAGCCGGTTAGCGCAGCGCTGGACCGCACTATGACAAGGGTAACAAGAGCATGCATGCTGCACATAGCGCGGCGCTGTTCCTCAAATAGCGCTGCTGTGCTAGCGCCGGGCTATTCAGAGCCATATTCAACGGCTGTATGCAAATGAGGGTACTTGTGTATGCATGGGGCAAAACGTGTGATTAGCATATAATTATTCGCTCATTTGCATGACTAACAGGCAGGATTGCCTGGCCGGGCTATAAAAGGGCAAGCAGTGCACCACCAGTGTTGTATTGTGGAACTGCGGTGGGAATACAGCAGTGAACAACATGGAGAGAGACATGCAACAGGGGGATGGGCAGCAACAGCCAGGTATGTATCAAGAGTGTGGATAGGCATATTCATTGTACACAGTTGTGTCCAGTTTGGTCGACCGTGTCATAAACCAATTATCAATCTAATCTGTGGTATTTGGGTTAGTGTTGGCCATGTGGACTGTGTCATGCATGTATGATCTCTTTAGAGTGTAGAGGAATCATCTGACAATTGTTTGGAAGGGGGTGCAGTTTTGATGGGCCGTGTACATTATGTAATGGGGGGACGGTTGGAGACTGTGTACACTCCTGGTATGTATGACCACCGTGGGACAACATACATCCACTGCTTGTGCTCATCCCCCCTGCAGTACAATGTGTCATGTGCCAATGTTTGCACATTTGTGTCTGCACGCCAGGTGCACTGCTGCTGCACCATGACAGTGCACCGTCTTGGCTTCCTGCATGTGTGGGTGATGGCCTCTGCCCCACCCGGAGTACACAATGTACCAGTATTGTGCGCCCCATGCCACAAACAGGCATGGGGTTCATGGCAATGTGTGCACACCATTCCAGATGCAGGACAGACAGTGGCAATGTGGGCATGTGAACGACAGGCACATGCAGCCATCTGATATGTCCATGTGGCCTGTAGCACTGAGGGGTGATATCATGCTGTCCACTGTGATGCAGTGCAGCACCGACGCAGCCACTAACACCTGTCCACTCTTTATTATCCCATAGGTGTGCAGGCTCAACCGGAGCGCATCCGTGCACCGAAATTCTCACAAGATGAGCTAAACACCCTGGCACATGAGGTAAAGGTGAGAGAACATGTGTTGCGCGCACACAGGGCCACCGATGCTGCTGTGCGGCAGGCTTGGGCGGAGGTGACTGCAGCGGTGAATGCGGTTGGTGGTCGTGGGAGATCGACTGAGGCAGTCCGGAAGCATTGGAATGACCTCCTGCGGCGTGCAAAGGAGGAGGTGGCACAGCGCCACAGAGACAGGACCAGAACTGGTGGTGGTCCACAGGAACACCAGCAACGTGTGCAGGAGCCACACATGGCGGTGGTGGCATCCACATTGCGGATGGTGGCAGTGGCAGGTGTGCCAGGTGGTGGTTGCGAGACATCCCTTGCACTTCCAAGGCCAGGTCTGTATTCACATGTGCAACCCCTATGTGGTGCAGGCAAGGTGCATGGTCCTGCTTCGGTGTCCTGCACAGGCTGCACTATCCTGCAGAAATGATGGCTGGCATGGTCAAGATCACTGTGGGGTGGGTGGGCGCATGTTGGCACAGGCTTGTGTGAGGTGGGTACCTGTCCTGAGGGCTGCATGGTGGTGGTGGTGGTGGTAGTGGTGGTGGTTTGCCACAGTGTCCATGGATGTATGACTGACCCTGTCCCTATTTTCTCCTCAGCACTCTCGGACAGGCCTGCACCACCACAGCATGGGCCACAGATGTCTAGCCAGGTTCCTGAGGTTGTGGAGGAGTTTGAAGATGATCGGCCAACAACATCTGGACATTGTGTATCTCAGGGCGTAGGGGCCCAATGCATGTTGGGCATACCCAGGGACAGGGCATGCAACTGCCTTGGGAGGAGGGCACACCTCACCAGGGCTGTTAGGAGACAGTGGGCACCTGGATGTTGCCCCAACTGAGAGTGATGGGGTGGGAGAGGTACTGCTGGTCACTGTCACCAGTGCAGATGACAGTGATGTCTCTACATATGCACATCAGCTGGACATTCCTGTGCCAGGGGATGTAGGGGTGGGGCTTGCTGAAGGCCATGGAACAGGTCTGGGTGCTTCTGTAGGTGTCGGCAGTGTGGCTGAACACATGGTGGTGGGTGGTGTGGTGGTGTTGCAGGACAGCAAGGCGTGCATTTTCTGACAACTGCTGAGGTTCCAGTCCATATGGTGCCACAGCCCACTGCCACTCATCGCAGCAGCCAGCTGTAGCAGTTGGTGCAGTGCCACAGGCCCCACTGCCAGCTGCTGCTGTGGGTCCTGTGCCTCTGGTCCATGAAGGCCATGGTGCCCGGCCACTCCTGCAGGCTGCTGTCACATCACAGCAGGAGGCCCGTCTGGACCTGCATGCCATGCGGGCGTGAGCTGCGGCCTAGCTGGGTCAGATCACGGGAGGCAATAAGAGTGGGCTTTGCTCGTGCTGAGCAGCAGGCAGAGGACAGGTTTGGCCGCCTGGTGGGTGCCATAGACCGTGGCTTCTCGGGGTTGACTGCTGCAGTGGTGGCAATCAGTGGTGTCATGCAGGGTGTGCCTATTAGTCGGCAACATGGGTTTGTTGGCTCTGGTGCACATGGCAGAGGGGCACACAGGCAGGCACACCGTGGGCGCAGGGCTGCCACTGTTACCAGTTCAGAGCCATCACAAACTCCACCTGCAACCCAGCGGCGCCGTGGCCATCCATATCCCCTATCTGCCTCCACCAACCCCCGGGGGTACAGGAGGCCAACCGTGCCTGCCTCACCTTCCACTTCAGCTGTGTCTTCTGCAGAGCACCTCAGGGTCCGTAACCCATGGTACGGAGCACGCCAGCAGTGCGGGTTATGGGCCGGTGATGTCTACAGACTGTCAGGGCTGCATTTAGGTGCTTCCCTGTCATGCATGGGCAGATCTGTGCACACACACACACACACACACACACACACACTCCCACCAACACAGTTGCCCCCCCTTTCCCTCACAGCACACATTGCACCTCCCCATCATGATTACACCGTTTGTGTGTATCCCCACCACATATGTGCTGCACAATCATGGAGTCACACCACATGCACACACTATTTGTATTACACTGGGTTTGTTTGCTGTTGTGATTCTGGTTTTCACTGTAATGTTAGTCTGTGCACATTAAAATTGTTGCTCACTTGTACTCTTCTGGTTGTTGTGCAGTCTGTACTTACCCTCTGGTCTGTTGCAGTATCCTGATGATGTCGTCCCGGTGCTGTATGGCCCTGCGTGCCATGCGAGGGTCCCTCCTCTCCAGTTGCTCCACTATCCCCCTGACCACTGGCTCTGGCTCACTGTCAGACTGTCCCTCAGGTTCAGGTGCCTGTATCCCACGGTTCATTGCCATGTTGTGCAGCATACAACAGGCTAGGAAGATATGGCATACCTTCTGAGGTGTATATTGTAGGGCACCACCTGATGTGTCAAGGCATCTAAATCGCATCTTCAGGATGCCAAACACCCTCTCTATAATGTTTCTTGTTCTGGCATGTGCCTCATTGTAGAGCTCCTCCGCCACTGTGGCCGGTCGGAGTACTGGTGTGAGCAGCCAGGGCCGCAGAGGATAGGCACTGTCTCCTGTCAAAACATATAACTTGTTAGTGCTGTACTGTGGTCTGTCAGCTGCTGTCCTGCACCTGTCTGTGGCCCTCCCACATCCCTTCCCTGGCCTGCAATGCCTGCCCCATCCATGCTGTTGTGTGTTTGCCTTGTGTGCTACAACTCACCGACTAGTTGTCCACTGGGTATTCTGCCCTCCTCAAAGGCCTGACACAGCTGAGACTGGTGCCAGATGAAGGCCGTGGGCACTGCGGGTACTGTGCATATACATTGGTGATGCGCCCGCATCGCACACCACCTGGCAGTTGATGGAGGTACCTCTTCCGTTCACATACACATCACTGCCATCTCCAGGTGGTGCACGGATGGGGACATGGGTGCAGCCAATGGCACCCAGTACAGATGGTAGGTGCGCAACTCGATGGAACTGCTGCATTGTTTCACTGCGCTCTGCTGCTGTGCTGGGGAATACTATGAATTCCGAAGCATGTGGCAGGAGAGCCTCTAGGAACTGGGTCAGGATGCATGAGGTGGCAGACTGTGTTACCCCAATGGTGTCCCCCGTTGGTCGTTGGAACGTCCCTGTGGCAAGGAAGCACATCGCTGCGGTCACCTTCTCCTCCACTGTCATGGCATGACTGCGTCTGGTGTTTGACTGCAGCTGCTCATGCAGGAGTTCGCAGAGCTGCCTCAACATTCCCCTGTTCATCCGGTACCGCCAACGATGTGGTCATCAGGCAGGGTCTCAAAGGAGACCCTGGGCCGGTACAGCCTGTTTGAGCATACCGCCTCCTGTGCCTGCGCTAGCCCATGTGTGCCTGCTCCCTTTCCTCCACCTCCTCCTCCTCCACTACAGCTGCCATCAATGGCAGGATCACTGCTACTGGGACTGCACATTCCTACTTCCTGTGCTGCTCCCTCCTCCTCTGTGTTTTGCCCGTGTTTAGACCGGCCTTTATAGGCGTAACTAGTGCCAGCGCTAAGGGCTGCGCTATGTATCCTAGCGTGGCGCTGGACCTTTGAATATCCATTGCACGTCTCTCTGCACCCGCCCATCCTTTTGCCTTGCATACATTACTGGTTGTGGCTTCTGCAGTTTGGCGCTATTTGGCCTTTTGAATATGGCAGACCCGCGCTAATCCCGCGCTAAACCTGCGCAAATGCTTTTTGCCCGGCCCAAGGTTTTGAATATCTGGTCCTTAGAATGTTAGCCTGTTAAATACACTGACATTAGGAGGAAAAAGATCCTTAATTACTATAGAGCAACCCGATGGGTAGTTTCAGCACATACAGTTGGGGGTAGTTTATTCCAATATACTGCAGCCTGGGAATTCAGGGTTTGGTCCCCATATTTTTTCTCTTGCCACTGCTTGACCACCCTCTGCAAGCTAACAGATCTGCAGTACCTCTATGTTTTGTCTGAAGGCAGAAAGATTCAGCTGGGAGTGTCCTTAAAAGGTAGAATCCTCCAGTTCCCACTATCTCAGCAGTATGTCCTTGCAGCTGAGCTAGCTAGTCTGCTCATATTGCAGGATCAGGAGCTTGAGCTACTAGTTCTGCCCCCCCACTCTTCCCATCCTCCCTACCCATGATCCTTCCCCCTATGCCTATCCCAGCCTTTTTTGAAGCCACCCACTGTGTTAAATTAGATAACCTCTCTTCCAGCAGCACATTCAAAGTGTCAGCCACCCTCTCTGTGAAGAAGTGCTTCCTGACAACCTTCCTAATCCTCACATCCTGACTGCCCCCTTGTGTTATGGTTGCCACTCAATTTAAAGAGACCCTCCTTCTCCACCTTATTTATCCCTTTCAAGTACTTGAAGGTCCCAATCATGTGTTCTAATTCCCTCCCCTCTCCCCCTCTCTCCCTCTAGGGTGCACATGTTCAGTGCAATTGACCTCTAACATTTGCAACAGCTCTGTTTAGGTAATTTTTCTTGGTTAAGATAACTATAGTTTGCCTATTCAGCAGAGGTACCAACACAAGTGAAGTTATCAGATTAAAAGACACAGCTGTCTTTATTTTCAGTTTGGCTTTTTTTATTAGGTTATAAGGCAGGGTGAGCGGGTCAAGAAATGCAAACAAATACGTTTTGCTGTCATAACACCAGTATGGTGGGAAGTCAGTTTTTCACTTTTTAAAAACAAAAAAGGGATGTGAATAAAACTACCAGCTGCATCAACGGTCCTTTTAGAATGTTTATTTTGTTTATTTGGAATTCTAGGATTACAATGGCTTTGAGCCATGGTTCTTTTACAAAGGTTCCACGTCAACTTTGAAAGCAATACAATACATAAGCAGTGGAAATACAATACATTTGAGAGGGCAGAAAGGGTACAGGACAGCGGATATGCATGCATGAATGAATGCAGGACAGCTGAAACAGCAATGTAGTACTATGGATTCTAAGCAGGGTGAGGTAGCTTGAGAACCACCAGAGGATGGTGAGGAGAGGTAGTCAGGGCAAGGGATAACTGGGACAGATTGAGGGGGAAAACACTAGAAGACAGTGGAGCAGCTGAAAGGCATGGTCATTTTTTAAAGTGCTAAAGTCAGGAGGGAGATGAGGAAGGGGGTAGGGGACAGGTGTCGTGAAGTGGGGAGGTAAGTGCAAGAGCAGATTAGGAGCGACAGTCACAGGAGTTGGAGGCAGAGAGGTGGAGGTGAAGGTTGGTTTTGAACTGGCCTAGCCTTTGCAGCGAGGTGATGTCTTTGTTGAGCACATTAAACCAGGAGGGTGCATGGTACGCAAACAACCTTTGTCTCTGTGAGGTGTGGCACTGTGGTACGAGCAGAATTTGGTTTTCAGAGTCCCTGGTGTGGCAGGGGATGCATGCTGCAGGTTCAAGGCCTAAATTAATCTTCTTACCCATTAGGCAGGTGTAGAACTTGATACAGTTTGATAGTTGGAGCCAACCCATTTGGACATAGAGAGAACACGTGTGGGTGAGATGGTGGGATCCAGTAATGAGGCAGCAGGCTTTAAGGGCCAAGCATAGGTGCCTTAGGACTGTGTCAGTAGCAGAGCCATAGATAACTGGCCCATAGTCGATTAGAGAGATCACAGAGCAATGAACGGCTATCCTTAAGGTATCTGAGGTGAGGCATTGCCTGTGGCTGTGGAGAAGGCCAATGTGCTTGTTAACAGCTTTGGCAACAGTGTCAGTGTGGATGCCATAGGTTAGGTGGCTGTCGAGAGTGATGCCAAGATATTTAAAGGAGTGTACTTGGTCTAGGACAGCACCATGGCAGTTTGCTATCGAGATGGGTTCAGACCTATGCTTATTATGGGAGCCACAGAAAAGCATCACCTTTGTTTTCTTGTAGTTGAGAACCAGCTTTTGCCTGTTGAACCATTTTTCAAAGGAGGTGAAACCCATCTGGAGCTTTTCTTGGAGTAGTAGGGAGTTGTGGAGAAAGGCATGAATGACTGCATCATGTGGGTATAGCAGGATTTGTTCAGAAAAAGGATTGTGGGAGCTTGTTCAAAAAAGGCAGAAATGGAGTGGTCCAAGAATGGATCCCTGCAGAACTCCTGAGTGGACCGGTCTAGCATCAGAGAGGGTGTGAACGATTTTCACCCTTTGTGAGCGGTTTTCCAGGTAGCTCTTAAACCAGGATGTAATCTCAAGGGAGAGCCCAGCGTTCTGGACCTCAGTGATGAGTAGTTTGTGGTGGATGGTGTCAAAAGCCTTAGATGTGTCAATGAAGACCGAACCAGTTAGTTGACTATTGTCAAGAGAGTTGTGGATTGCTCCCGTGAAATCTAGGAGGGCTGAGGTAGTGCTGTAGCCTTTTCGGAAGCTGTGTTGCTGCTTGCAAAGGATGTTGTGCTTAGCCAGATAGTCCATTAGTTGGTCAGAGACTAATCTCTCCATGGCCTTGGGGGGGAGAAGTATGGATATAGGCCTATAGTTCCCTGGGTTTGCCTTGTCCTCGCTTTTGTGGATGGGCATAATGGTGGTGGATTTCCATTTATCGGGGAACTGTCCCAGGGTGAGGGAGAGGTTGAAGATATGTGTAAGCTGAGGTAGCACTTCATCTAGAGTGAGAGACAGAAGTTTAAGGTCAAGAGTGTCCCCACTGGTTCTTGATCCTGAGATTGCTTTGCAGATATACTTGCGCCCTACATGCATCCTGACTACTTTGAAATAGAATGGTGGTCGAATTGCCGGGGGGGAGCGGTTTGGTGAGAGGAGGTGCAGCATAGGAGTCTGTGTTAAACAAGTCATGCAGGAGCATGCTACTGAGGCCTGAGAAGGTTTTGTTAAATGTATTTGCTATGGTGGCTGGGTCCAGAGTTATAGTTCCATCCAGTTCCAGCACAGTGGATGACGTTTTTGGTAATTTCCCCGTGATTTCTTTTAGATTATCCCAGAAGGACTTCCCTTTATCCCAGGTATTTGTAAGTGTATCTTTGTAGTAGCTGCTTTTCTTTAGGTGTATTGCTTTAGTGCAGTCATTTATTGCACGTTTGTAGTTCTTTGTCTACTTGCCAAACAGTGGCCGGAGCCCAAGCCCAGAGGTGGTCCCTTGATTTCATCAGTGCAAGGAGCTCCCATGAGAGCCAAGGATTGCATAGCCCATTGACTTTCCTCTTTTTAAAGGGGGCATAGGAGTCACAGGCAGTGCTGAAGGTGTCAATAAAGAACTCGAGCACAGAGTTGACCTCTGTAGCAAGGAAAATAGGAGACCAGTCTTGTTGTCTGAGGTGGGATTTGAGTTGCTAAAGTTTGCCATGTGGGAGGGTTCTGTTTGTAATTAGTTTGGGTGGTGGGATGTTGCATTTATTTGACCACTTACTGGTGACTGGAGAGTGGTCACTTAATGAGTCTGGATGGACAGCGATGTAGGAGATGCGAGATGGGTGGTTTGTCAGGATCCAGTCCAGAAGGGAGCTGGTGCAAGCCTTATAGTTTTGCCTAGTGGGTGTGGTGAGCAGCTGGGTGAGGTCAGCAGCTGAGACAGCATCCTTAAAGCCGTATGTATTAGTCCCAAGCCAATTTAAGTTAAAATCACCCATTAGGATAGTCTCGGAGCCTGGGGGTTGTGAGCAGATGAAGTCCAGGACATAGTTAAGACCTTTGCCTTGTTCCTTCAGTGGGATATAGACAGCAGCAATGGTCAGCACCTTATTGTGGGCCCTGAGAAGAATTCTGACAGGTAAAATTTGGGTAGTCGAGTCTGATGTGGGGGGTTGAACAGGGTGTCCTAGGAGGGCATCTTTGAGGTAGACAGCACAGCCACCACCTCTCTTAGACGTCCTGTCTAGTCTGAAGATGTTATATCCTGGAAGAGCAATTGCACTGTCTGGTATTTTAGGAGTGAACCAGGTTTCAACAACCACAAGGACATCAGGGTTTTGTAGGTGGGTAAATATAAGCAGGGCATCTAGTTTCGGTAGGAGGCTACAGATGTTGAGAGCTGCAAAGGTGAAAGCCCCAGAGTGGCACTGCCTGTGCCCATTGTCTGAACTAGTGGGGCCAGGGTTTGGGTGGATATCGCCTGATAGTAATAGTAAAAGGAGAAGGAGTTTCAAGGTTCTCCAACGTAGATTATTGTGGAAGATTTTCTTTGCCCCTTATAGGTGTGAAAGTTCTGTAATCGATCTTGATCCCTGGGAGAGGCAATGTGAGCCAGAGGTGAAAGAGGGAGGAGACAAGTGTAAATCACCTTGCCATGATACCATGGGTGGTACCAGCTAGCCCCGGTGGGGTGGGGGACAATAATGACGGTAAAATCCCAAGTCGATGGTTCCTGAGTGCTGATAGCTGTAATCCAATTTGTAGCTCCGAGGAAGTTTGGGGAAGCAGGCTACAGGTAGGTTCGACAGTGGGGTCAAGGAGGCGAGGAAAAGTAGACAGAGGGGCAGAGCAGAGGGGGCCATTTGTGAGTGAAGATGGGAAGGGGAGCAGGGAAAATTGGTGGTCTGAGGGAGGTGTAACAATAGAAAGTACTATTTCACAGAATGAGAGTGGTGGAAAACTGGAACAGACTCCCAGAGGTGGTCATTGAACAACAGACAGTTGAGGGATTTAAAAGGGCATGGGACAACCACAGGGGAGTGTTAAGGGGGGGTGCAGTTCCAAGCAGATAGCTGGACTGATGGAAAGACTCAGTGGGCCTTGTCAGTCCTTTTCTGCCATCACACTTCTATGAATCCCCCAGCCCTCCTTACTGCCTTCTCACATTGCTTGTTACCTTTAGGTCATCTGATACGACTACCTGCTAGTCCCTTTCCATTTTTGTTGTAGATAGTACCTCCCCCCCCCATTGTGTACTCTTCCCCTGGGTTTTTGTTTCCCAGGTGCATTACTTTGCACTTCTTTGCATTGAATTTAAGCTGCCATACATTTGATCATTCCTCCAACCTTGCCAAGTCCTTTTTCATTCTCACCACCCCCCTGGTGTATCATCCTGGTTGCAGATCTTTGTGTCGACTGCAAAGAGGCATATTTTTCCTTCCAGGTGCCTCTGCAATGTCACTTATAAAGACATTAAAAAGGACTGGTTCCAGTACTGAACCCTGCGGTACTCTGCTAGTAACCCCCTTTCTTTGGAACTGACTCCATTTACTATTACCATCTGTGTCCTGTTGTCCAGCCAATTTTTACCCAGGCTACAACCCTGGGACCCACTTCTAGGCTGGCTAACTTGTTTATTGATCTTTTGTGTGAGAATGTGACAAATGCCTTGCTAAAGTCTAGGTAGGCCACCCCCTTCTACCCTGTTACACTGTTTTTTTTTTTTGTTTTTTTGTTAACCTCACTGAATGTCTTGTTTCTTATGGCATTGTATGTAATATACCATTACCTAACAATTGTCCTCGTTAGTACTTCCAGTTACTGTTACTAGACTCATTATACACCACGAAGGAATTGAGCCACCGTTTCAAAACTGTTCTCCACTTTTGACTACATTTTACTATTGTATCTCTGTATTGTATAATATTACTGAGGTGTTATAGTGCGACTGTTCACATATTGTATATCCTGTATTCCTGTGCTAACCAGGTCCATCTTGTAAATGCGCTATGCTCAAGGTGTTTGCCTGGATAAATAAAGATTTGATTGATACTGGATAACCTAAAGGTGACCAGGCAGTGTAGCATGGCAGTTGAGAGGACTGGTGGGATACTGGAGTACATAGGGAGGGGTATCACTAACAGAGAAAGGGAGGTGGTAGTGCCTCTGTATAGATCACTGGTAAGTCTCCACCTAGAGTGCTGCATCCAGTTCATGACACCATATCTCTGGAAGGACACAGACATAGTGGAGGCGATCCAGAGGAGAGCAACTAAAATGGTGCAGCATCTGTATCAACAGCCCTACAAGGAAATAGTTATGAACCTAAATATGTACACCCTGAAAGAGGAGGGAGAGGGGGGATACGACAGCGACATTTAAAGCAGCAGTGCAATGAAAAGTTGTAATTTTTATAGCTGTGAGTTTAGTTCAACAACAAGCTGCTTGATGTCCATTTTAAGTCATTCTAAGGGTTTCCTTTGGTTCTTTATTATTTTGAAAATTAAGTTACGTGACATATTTGTTTTCTTCATGTGACTTGTCGGGCAGTACCTTCATTTGCGGAAATTAATTGCAGTTTCTATTGAAGTAATAAAACAGAATAAGGAACCACAGAAATCCTTAGAATAACTTGAAAGACATCAAGCAGCTTGTTACAACTAAAATCACAGGTGACTACAAAATTACAACTTTTTCATTGCACTGCTACTTTAAGATTCTAATGGTTTTCTGCTGTTCTTTATTGCTGTGTAATTAATTTGCGTGATATGTGTTCTCTTCAAGTGACTTGCTGGGCAGTACATTAATTCAAGTGAATTATAGATTCATAGACATGAATCAGCAGGAAAGAACCTTCCTGGCACATAGAGTCATCCCACCACTTGTCCCCCCCCAAGAATCCCCCTCCTCCCCTTGTGTTTGTATAAGGCCTTCTTGAAACCTTCCTCTGTACTAGCCCTCACCACCACCTCCAGCAGTCCATTCCAGGGATCAGCCACTCTCTCCATGAAGTAATACTTTCTAATGTTTCCCCTAAACCTTCCACCCTTCATTTTCAGCCCATGCCCCCTAGTTCTTTAATCTACCTTCCCTGAAAACAAGCTCTCCTCCACTTTATTGATCCCATTCACATACTTGCATGTTTCAGTCATGTCCCCTCTCTCCCTTCTTGTTTCCCAGAGGATACAAATCCAGCTCCTTTAACCTATCCTCATATGTCTTCCCACTTAGCCCATGTACCATTTTAGTGGCCCTTCTCTGCACCCTTCCCCTGCCATCTATGTCTTTTCTTAGATGGGTCCTCAAGAATGACAGTTTTTATTGAAGTAATAAAGAACCGAAGAAAATCCTTAGAATAACTTAAAACAGACCCCAAGCAGCATATTACTAAACTAAAATTACAGGAGACTAAAATTACGCCTTTTCTTTGCACTGCTGCTTTAAAATGGAAATTACAAATGATAAAATAGCATGTTAAAGCAGCAGTACTACGAAATCAGTAAGTACGCTATCAAAATAGTGTTTTTTCGGCTGTAAGTATGTGGCCAAAGTTCCAGTTTCCAAACCTGTAAATTTGTTTTTGTTTTTTTTCAGTCATCTTTAGTTTTTTTTAGATATTGGCAATTTATTTCTATTGTTGTAAACGCTACAACAAATATGACGGCTGACTAATTTTCAGCTGCGCTTTTTCTACAGGTCATATCACATCTTTTGACAACAGCAGAGGGACCCCCTGCTGACCATTCCCGATGTCCCTGCAAGTCATTCACATGTGCAGTTGGCAGCAGAGGGGGTTCCAGTGCAACATGCTTAGTGGCAGAAATGTAAACAAAAGCAGAGAATAATTGAGCAAATTACTTGGCGATAGTATAATGCCAGCGAGAAAGAGTACCAGGTATATGATTAGTAAGGTACAGGGAATAAACTGTCAAAAAAAGCACAATTTGTTTTTTCTTTCCATAGTACTGCTGCTTTAAATGTTACCGGTGGAATGAGAGATGGGCAGGAGAGATCATCATGGATACAAATACAGTATGTCCTGCCTCTGATTGGTGGAAATGAACAGCCACTGAGAACTGAATTTCCAAGCCCTTATTTGTGTGTCATTCATAACTGGTGGAAATCTGTGGGGGAGGTTATATAGACACTATAAATATTAGAGCCTTTTTTTTTGTTCTTTGCACTTCCAGTTGTTGTCTGTGAAGCATAGCTAATACCAACAAGCAGGCAGTGCCCAAGAAGGGTTCTAATAAAGTTGTTAAGAAGCCCATGAAAAAAAAATGGCAAGAACTGCTGAAAAAGCCACAAAGAGAGTTACTCAATCTATGATACAAAGTGCTGAAAGAGCTTCACCTGGAGACGGGCATCACTTCCAAAGCAATGAGCATCATGAACTTGTTTGTGAACGACATCTTTGAGCTCATCTTGGCAGAAGCCTCCTTCCTGGCTCACAACAACAAATGCTTGGTCATCAGTTCCAGGGAGATTCAGAATGCCATATGCCTGCTGCTGCCATGGAAACTTGCCAAGCACACTGTGTCTGAGGGCACCAATGCCATCACAAAGTACACCAGCACCAAGGAAAGGAGCTATGGAGGATGGCAGCACACACTGAGAAACAACGGGCCATTTATAGGTAGTCTATGGTGCTGCTCCCAAATCTTCCCTGACCAAGTTGGACACTCTTTAAATCCTTCTGCCACTTTGCTATCAATTCCCAGCACTATGAACTCTATTGCTCTCTAACCTTCCTTCCATAATCTCACAGATGCATCCCTCACTGTGCCAAACCAACCTCCAAATTCTGGTTTGTGGGGCTCCCCTCTCATCCTCTCTCTGAGATCAAATGACACCCACACCGTGACAGTCCCTCACCTCTCCACTCTCATTGGTCAGACTGGTTTCGCCCATAGCTTCCCTAAAATCTGGAATTCCCTCCCCCCTGAAATATGACGCTTGTGCTCCAACTACAATCTTACCTCTGCCCTACATAATTACCTTTCCCTCAGCTGTTCCTTCTTTAACCCACCTTAATACCTGTGTCCAGTTTCTGCCTTCCTACCATGACTGCCCCCAGCAGGGTTCTCAGCATCCAGAAGGGGGAATCAGGAAATGGCTACCCCTTCTCCTCATATTCAGTTCTTGCCTCTCTCCCCCTCTCTTCTCCACCTGCCCTTCTGGGTCACCAGTATGCACAACCTAACCCCATCCTTTTTACTCCAACAGCACTTGCATACTACCTCGAGCCTGCTTCTGGTACACTCATGCACAATGAATGGTTCTATCACATTTTCTCTTTTGTACATTTATATGTTCAATTATATGATTTTGGACAAGTATTGTAATTTGCCCAATGTTCCACTACTGTTTTTTGTACAATACCTTGTGTTCCAGTTGTTGCACAATCTTACAATGTTGTATTGTTTGTACTACCCACATACTATTGTAACTGATCATCCTTCAGAACCCTATTTAACCCCTTCCTTCACATCGCACCATGAGACGAGCAACTTATTGTTCAGTGTGCCCTCCTGGTGAAACATTTTAATAAATAAAATAAATAAATGAGGGTAACCTACATTATCTAAAGAGAGTTGTAACAGCGCATATGTTATTTTATTAAACAATGAAAAGTCTTCTTGGCTGTGTTTTAGTCAATATATAGTTTACATAAGCAGTAATGTTTTCTAGTAGAAAATATCAAGATACCCATTGTTTTTTTTCATGTTCTTTTTATTCCTGAATGAAGTTCCAACTCCCGTGCCATGTCTGTTGTGAAAAAAAAAGAAATATTGTGGCCGTGTTGTGCTGTTTCCATTAGAAATGTATGGCAACACCATCCTAATACTTCTGCCTTATGAACCTGGTATGTATATTCAGCAGATAAACAGAACTTGCAAGTGGTGGCCATCATTAATCAGGTGAGTCATTAATTACAAAATTAGCAGTAAAAGTCGATTTAAAAATATTTGAGAAAATTAGAAATACATGGGGTATGAATCCAAGAATGTCAGAAGCACATTTTTGTGTAAAATATATGTTTGAGATTTTTTACCGACTAACACACTACTGCTTTAACACAATCCTTTTTTTTAAATAGGATTCTACACTGTAGTCTAAAGTACAATTGCAGAAACAAGTGGCTAGTTTAATTTGCCATAACTATAAACACATCAGATCCAATTCATTTTGACTAATGTCGAATAACCTGCGCTCCTTCCCATTTTCCACCACAGTGGTGTTGTGTAGGTACGGGCACGTGGAGGCATGTACACACCACAGAACCGCGGCCCCTCCTATAGATTGTGAATTTGGGTACTGTGATACCAGATGGTTTAAATGATGAAGTAGATTTCACACCATAATTAAAAAAAATCTTTTTCTTTCTTTTCATTCCCACTGATATCAGAGATCGCCGGTATAGAGCATCACCTTGGACCAGAATTCTGGATTATGCTTAACTGAGAGCTACCTGTATTTGTAATCCCACATGCCACAGAGCAAATTCAACAATTTGAACTAGGAGTGAGGTAAGTCCACATGGTTGGATTCTGCTATCATCCTCCTTATTAATGACCCCCCTTTACTCCTCCCAAAAAAAACTCAGGTGCTTTAAGTTCCCCCCTCCCAATTTTAATCAACTTTGTTGTGTTTGGTTTTGTTCAAAATTCCCCCCCTGAAAATTGAGAGGTGGGTTTAGAAATTAGGTTTATGGTAGGCAGTATAGCGCAGTGGTCTAAGGCTCTGATCTGCAAATCTGGTGACATCCAACAAACCAGACCAGACCTGGGTTTGAATCCCACAGCTTCTACTTGCATACTGTGTGACCCTGAGGAAGTCATTTAACCTCCTTGTGCTCCCAGGTCGCTCCTGTAAAAAAGCTTTCAGCTTAGTGTGCTATACGTGGTTAAACAACCAAATAAAAAATAAAAATAAATAGTTCAAGTAAACTACATGAATTATTAGATTAAATATCCTGTTTTGGTCTATCATTTTTCCTGCATTGCAGGCTTCCCTGTTTTTATAAATCTCACTGTAGAAAAGGTATTTATTTAATAGAAACCCCTTCCTATTAAGGGGTCCAGAAGTTAAACACTTAGCTTTCCTTCTTATAGGGTAGTATTGTTTGCTTAGTCTTTCTTACATCACCTTGGGGACACTTATATATTTGTGCCCGCCCCCCCTTGTTGGAAATAACTTGCATACTGTGTGACTCTGAGCAAGTCACTTAACTTCCTTGTGCTCCCAGGTCACACCTGTAAACAAGCTTTAAGCTTAATGTGTGTCTCCTGGTAAAAATAAATAAATAAAAATAATAATTATTAAATGCTGTGTTAAGGAACACGTGTTTAATTTATGCCCATTTTATTTATTTATTAAATCGGTTTACAGACCTTTGAGTCAAAGACTCATTTACAAAGGCACCTCGTCAAGAGAGCAATTCATCACAGCAAACAAAACAGTACAGTACATAACTCTTAGATTAAAAAAGCAACCAGTGCTACAGGCATTCACTGGTGGTACAAGCTTGGTAATAGGTAGATCACAGTAGTCATAATATAGATACACGAGTACCACGTCAGGTAGCAACCAGAGATATTGTATTACATTAGTCAGCAGATGTTGCCTGGGATCCCAGGCATATACAGCAAAACTAGACAGGGCAGACCCAGCCTAGGAGTGAGGGTAAGGGGCAGGTGGGGGATTATGTGCAGCTGCAGCAGTGAGTGCTTGTCAGATAGCTTCTGAGGGATACCTTGAAAGGACAAAGCTTAGTAAATGCTTATACAGTTGTGCAAGACCCCCAGAAATAATAACCATAACCAGAGAGAATTTACCATCACACAATAATACATGACCTACAGACTCCCCCGATGAAGAGGGCCGTTACCCTTGAAGTGCTGGGGAACCATTCATCTGTTCATGTTTGAATAAATATTTTTAAGCCACAGTCCATGTGTATCACTGTATCTGTGAATCAGTCGGTTTATTTGCTTTATTCGGTTGATTGGTCAATCCCAGTCCTTTCACAGAAGAAAGGGTTCTGAAAGAACGCCTAAAACTGAAGGTAGACAAAGCAGTAGGGCCTGAAGGGATTCACCACAGAATTCTAAAAGAATTAAGGGAACAACTAGTGACACCACTGACTACCCTTTTTAACAAAACTTGGGAGGATGGTGTGGTACCTGAGGACTGGAGGAAGGCGGATGTGATTCCGCTTCACAAATGTGGGAGCAAGACAGAGGCAGGAAACTACAGGCCTGTCAGTTTGACCTCTGTGGTAGGGAAAGTGATGGAGTCACTTCTGAAGGAAAGAACTGTTGATTACCAAGAGTCCCAGTGGGGCACAGGATCCATGGCAGCATGGGTTCACAGCGGGAAGGTCATGTTAGATGAATCTAATAGATTTCTTTGACTGGGTGACTAAAGTAGTAGACCAGGGAGGGGCTGTGGACATGGCCTACCTAGACTTTAGCAAGGCATTTGACACAGTCCCACACAAATGATTAATAGTCAAATTAATCAGCCTGGGAGTGGGCCCCAGGGTGGTAGCCTGGGCAACAAATTAGCAGGACAACATGACACAGAGGGTAATAGTAAATGGAGTCATCTCCAAGTAAGGGGGGTTACTAGTGAGGTACTGCAGGGTTCAGTACTGGGGCCAGTCCTTTTTAATGTCTTTATAAGTGACACTGCAGAGGGACCTGGCAGGAAAAGTATGCCTCTTTGCAGATGACACAAAGATCTGCAACAGGGATGATACACAAGGGGGGTGGAAAGGATGAGAATGGAATTGGCAAGGTTGCAGGAATGATCAAAAGTATGGCAGCTTAAATTCAATGCAAAGAAGTGCAAAGTAATGCACCTGTTAAACAAAAACCCAAGGGAAAAGTACACAATCGGGGGGAGGTACTAACAACACAAAAATAGAAAGGGACTAGCAGGTAGTGATATCAGATGACCTAAGGGTAAGCAAGGAATGTGAGAAGGCAGTAAGGAAGGCTGGGGCTATTCATAGAAATGTGATGGCAGAAAAGGACTGATAGGGCCCATTGAGTCTGCCCATTTGTCCAGCTATCTGCTTGGATCTGCACCCCCCCCACACTTAACACTCCTCTGTGGTTGTCCCATGCCCTTTTAAATCCCTCCACTGTTTCTTCTCCAACGACTGTCTCTGGGACTCTGTTGCAGTTTTCCACCACTCTCTCTCTCTGTGAAATAGTATTTCCTAATGTTAGTCCTGCCCTCCACCCCCCACCTGCAGGCCATGACCACTCATCCTTTGATTAGGTTTGCCCATAGCACTTTGAGAGCACTTGTGCTGACATCCCCTACAGCGACAGCTGCAATACCAATTATCGGCATTGAAGCCACGGGGATGTCGGGGCACACAATCCCCCAACCCCCCACACACTCCAGTCTCTAGTATTCTAACTCCGAGTCTGAGTTGGACCGGGGGGGTTGGCCAGTGAGGCAATCCCGATCCTCACACAGACCACCACAGTGAACGGTGGATTTTGCCCAATTCCTTTTGCTTTGGTGGTCTTCACTGGGCAGGAGTCGCTGTGGTAACAGTATACCCTCTGGTTACCCTTCATCTGGAAGATGCTTTCCACTGGCACCCTGTTTATACCCTTAAGGTACTTGAAGGATTTGATTACTTTTCATCAATCACGTGGCACCTCTGAGAACATGGCTTTATATATTGTGCTCTGCAGTATCACGGGACAAATGCAGACCAGCAAGGCCAAGAAGACTAGATGCCCTACAACAAAACTAATCTGCAAAATGATTAAAGCGTACCTTCTTAGGATACTACTTATACTACTTCTGATATCTGGAAATGTTCATCTTAATCAGGGCCTACCAGCCTAGCACCTCATGCCACAAAAAGGAGGGAGGGGTCCCTCACATTAGCCTCAATCAATGTCTGCAGCCTCCTTAACAAACTTGACATCTTGCAAACCTGGGTCCAGCAACATAGCCCTGATGTACTCTCTGTTGTTGAAACATGGCTTAACCCCAAGATACCAGACGCTGCAGTCACCATCCCTGGATACTCTATATTCAGGCAGGACAGGGTTTCCAAACGAGGTGGGGGCTGTGCCATCTACCTGAGGAATTCCTATCTGGGTCAAGTCTTCCCGTTCTCAAACCCTAAACCATCCTCGCAGGTTCTCGCTATTAAAGTTCTACTCGGGGCACACAACAAGGAGCTCATCATTGCCTCTGTATACCTACCCCCTAAAGATCAGCACAATGGATTTGCGAGCATATTGGAAAGCCTACAGGGATTACACCATAACTCTGAACTCATAGTACTAGGTGACTTCAACATAAATTGGCTATCACTGGAGGCCAGTAACTACAAGGATGCTGTCACGTCACAGAACCTCACCCAGCTTGTTACCACCCCCACCAGATGCAACTACAGGACAGGGTCACGAACACTTCTTGGACTGGATCCTAACTAATCACCCTGAACGAATCTCAGAAGTCTCAGTGCTCCTTGATGGGATCAGTGACCACTCACCAGTCACATGTACCTGGACAAACAAATTCATTAAGCCCCCTCCTAAAATAATCCACACCAGAGTTTTAAAGCAGGGGTACCTTGAGCTACTAAAGACACACCTAAGCCACCTTGACTGGACACCAATCGACTCTGCCATTAATGTAAACCAAGCCTTAGACCTTTTCATCAGCCACTTCACTGCGGCCTGCAATATCTTTGTACCCCTCAAAAGCTGAAGGTCAGGGCAGAGCTAACCCTTGGATAACCCCGATCTAATCACTTTACTCAAACATAGGGATCATCTCTGGCACTGTGCCATGCAACATCAAACCTGGGGATATTCATAAATATAAAGCTGCCAGAAATGAGTGCGCGGGCAGTTAGGAGAGCCAAAAGCAAATACTTCAAGGAAACTCTCTCCAACTCCTGGGGTGATGGAAAAAAATTTTGGAGTAACTTGAAAGACCTTACAGGCAAGGACCCTAAGTCACCACCTACCATGCTAAACATAAATGGAACACCAACAACTGACCTGTACACCATCACCAACACCTTTAACAATGCATTTTCCAACTTGGATAGTGTCCTCCCTTCTAATTTCTTTGATGCCCCTCTGGTAGTAACCCTCCTGCAACTACTCCGCTCCTACACCCTGCCCCACAATTCTACTTCAAGGAGATCCCAGTACATGAAGCCAGAACCTATATTCAGAAGGCCATTCACAATGCAGGCTACAGCGGTGACTCCCTTGACCTGAAGTTGTTAGCACTTGTCCTTGAAGAAGTCCTAGAATCCTTGACAAAGGTCCTCAATCTATCACTAAGGATGTCCCAGTTCCCATCTCGCTGGAAACAGGTGACCATCACACAGGTACACAAAAGTGGAGACAAATCACTGCACTCCAACTACAGACCTATCTCCATCTTCCCTCCATTGTCTAAGGCCCTGGAGCGCATCGCCTCAGACTAAATAGTCAAGTACCTGGAAAAAAATGACATCCAGTGTCCTGAGCAACATGGTTTCCGAAAAGGGCACAGTACCACCACTGCACTATTAGAATTCACAGGCTTCATCCATACCACACTTGATCAAGGAAACTGTGTAGGGGCAGTATTCATCGACCTTACGAAAGCCTTTGATACTGTGAACCACCCACTCCTACTCAAGCAATTATCAAACATTGGGCTCTCCAATGAAGCACTGCTCTGGTTTTCAAGCTACCTTGTGGAGAGGGTCCAGCGGGTTAGGATTGCTGGTGTTACCTCGGAAGAAAAGCCAGTCCTTTCAGGGGTCCCACAGGGGTCCATCCTGGGGCCACTACTCTTCAGCCTCTTCCTCAACGACCTTCCCAGTGTCTGTCACCAGAAATTACTGCTCTACGCCGATGACGCAGTCATGTTCACCAACCACCAAAATGCAGAGCTCCTCGAGAAACAATTACAGCTTGAATTCATGAGCATCGAAGAATGGTTCAAGTCACACAAACTGGTCATGAACTACAGCAAAACAAAGGTTATGACCTTCTACAACGCCAGGAGCAAGTACAAATCCCATGACCTCACCATCCTAAACCAAACAGGGACCTTACTTGAACATGTTCCTGATTTTAAATACCTATGTGTCACATTGGACAGCTCACTGTCCTACCATTCGGTACATAGATTCTGTCGCCAAAGCCACCAACATCCATATAGGCCTGCTCTACAGGCACAAACACTGCATGACTCCTGACACTCTCCAGTTGGCTATCAACAGCTCTGTGACCTCCATCATCGATTACGGGCTAGCAATTTATGGCTCTGCCTCCGCCTCTGCCCTCCGAAGAATTACAGTTGCACTCAACAAAGCATGCAGGCTGCTAACTGGGGTTGATTGACTTACACACACTTGTGACCTGTACACTCGGGCAGGATGGCTACCTCTCATCAGCGGATACAGTATCAAACCTGCCTCTTAGCCAAAAGTCCTCCTCGAGTCATGCCCCGGGCATTGAAAAGCTACTTATTGACCACCACAGCACCCAGAGAACTAGAAGTTCACAACAACTAACCTTTCTTGTCTCCAGATGCCGGACTACCATGGGCCAGAGGGCCTTTGCCCTGAAAGCACCACAGTGGTACAATACTCTCAACAAAGAACTCCTACTGCTGCTGCTCTTGGCCCTTTTAAGAGACAACTCCGACTTCATCTCATTTCAACTAGTCATTGTGACTGCCTCGACTAATCAGGGGCCCACCGTTCACTGCCCTCCACTTCAGTCTTGAAAGCTCTCTCTCCCCACCTTGCCTCCATCTACCTGCCTACCCCCTTGCCCCCTCTCCCTTTCCTCCCCCGGGGCATTTCCTGACTTTTATCCCTCCTCTCTCTCTCTCCCTCCCCCTTTAGAGCTCTTACCCTCACCCTCTACCCTCTGACAATGGCCTTCCTGCCTGCATACCCCCTTCCCTCTCACCTGCAGTGCTTATTTCCAAGATTGCCCTTGGCTGGTTATGTCATGCTACCTAACATTTGGCACATTTTGAATTACTGGAATTTCCTAAGCCTCAGTCTCATACTTCTTGTTATTGTGTAACTATGTATTATTATGTTGACCTTTGTATGTATGTATACCCCCCATTCCTTCGACGTGGAACCTTTGTAAACGAGCAGTTCCTGCTCAAAGGTATTTGTAATCCTAGATTTCAATAAAATAAAAAAAAAATTAAAAAGGTCTCGATCATGTCCCCCTTCTCCCTCCTCTGTTCCTGGGAGTACATGTTCAGATCTCTCAACCTTTCTTAATAAGATAGGTGGCTCAACCCTTTTACCAACTTTGTCATTCTCCTCTGAACCCTCTCCAGCCTCCCCACATCCTTTTTAGGTATGGCTTCCAGAACTGGACTCCCTATTCCAAATGCAGTCTAACCAGATGGGTGTACAAGGGTTCTATGACCTCACTATTTCTACTGGTGGTCCCCCTTCCGATGCATCCCAGCATTCCACTACCCTAGCCACTGCTCTCCCACACTGCCTTTCCACCATCAGGTCCCCTGATATAGTGATGCCCAGGTCCCTTTCTTGTTTTATTACCTCCAGATCCCTGCCCCCCAGGCAGTACCCTGCCCTCAGGTTCCTGTAACCAAGATGCATGATTCTACACTTTTCTGTGTTGAATGAAAGCTGCCACCTCTTTGCCCATGCCTCGAGCCTCCCCAACTCTCTGCATTCTTTCTACCCCTTTCTGGGTGTCTCCCCTATTGCAGATTTTAATATCATCCACAAACAGACTCACACCCCATCAAGGCCCGCCACAATGTCCCCTACAAATATATTGAATAGTAGGGGCCCCAACACTGATCCCTGAGGGACCCCGCTTGTGACCTTGCCCTCTTCGGATGCCACCCCATTTATTTTGACCCTCTGCCTCCTGTCTTCCAGCCAATTTCCCACCCATTCAACCACCCTCTGACCCAGTCCCAGGCCTGACATTTTATACAGCAGTCTTCTGTGGTGCACGGAGTTGAGCACCTTCTTGAAATCCAGATAAACCACATCTACCACCCTCCCCTGATTCAGGATACTGGGATGTATAAGGAGAGATATCACCAATAGAAACAGGAAGTTGTTATCCCTCTGTACAGACAGTTGGTGAGACCCCATCTGGAGCACTGTGTGCAGTTCTGAAGACCCCATATCTGCAAGAACATAGGCATTATGGAGGCAGTCTAGAGAAGGGCAACTAAATGGTGCAGGGTCTGCAGCAGAAGCCATATGAAGAGAGACTAAAGGAGATTAATATGTATACCCTTGAGGAAAGGAGAGGAAGTGGGGGGACATAATAGAAACTTTCAAGTATTTATTGATTTGCTTTTGTTTACCGGGTAAGCACACTAGACAACCAAGTGCCTGTTTTCAGGTGTGACCCGGGAGGGTTACAATGGTACATAACATGAACATCAGGCAGAAAAAGAGTAACATAAATTATTTATTCATTTAGTTGTTTAACCAGAGTAGCACACTAAGCTGTAAGCTTTTTTACAGGAACGACCTGGGAGCACAGGGAAGTTAAGTGACTTGCTCAGGGTCACACAGTATACAAGTGGAAGCTGTAGGATTCAAACCCAGGTCTGGTCTGCTGGATGTCACCAGATTTGCAGCTCAGAGCCTTAATCCACTGCGCTATACTGCCTCCTTATACATTAGAATCAGGCACATGGATAACATCAGAATCGGGTACATAAATTACTATAGGAAGTAACAAGCAGCAAAGTACAGGCATGGGTGACAGGTGTCTCCAGACGACCCGGTAGATTAACACAGTACAATACATCAGGATCAATCAAATCAGGGTACGTACACGAGCAGCAGGCTCGAAGGCTACATCAGGAGAAAGATAACACTGTGGGACAGGCAAGTACCTCAAGGGAATCAACAAAGTCAAAGAGGATAGCATCTTTCAGAAAAAGACGTGCAAGAACAAGGGGCACCATTTGAAGATAGAGGGGGGATGGCTCAGGGGTAACATGAGGAAGTATTTTTTTTTCACGGATAGGAAGGTGGACACATAGAGTGGCCTTCCTGAGGAGGTTACGGGGTCAAAAACAGTGGGGAAACTCAAGAATGCATGGGACAGACATTAGACAATTCTGATGGGGGTTAGGAAGAGGTATGCTGTTGGTTAACTAGGATCTGCAGCTTATCCAATAGGTAGGGAAATGGTCAGACTGTGCGGGCCAAGCGGTCCTTATCTACCATCAACATCTATGTTTCTGTGTTATTATATTCATATTAGTAGAGTACTGGTCTCAGTTTACAGAGTGCCTCTTTTATGGGGGAGTTAGAGTGTGAGAACAAGATATAGGAAACATTTTGCAATGAAACATTACATATAAAATAAGGGTTAGTTCATAATATTGTCATGTTCTTTAATGGTTTACTTTTTGTATGTTTTAGAACTCTTAGGACTGTGTCAGATCATGGGAAGCTGTATATGATGTGTCACAAGGATTCATTGTAGCAAACCACTGGAAAAAAATGTATGCAGCTTTCTACATAAATAACAGTTTATCAGATTATGCATTAAATGAACAGCACATAATTTGCCACCAAAAATCCTGTTCTCTGAACTGGCTGACAGAAGTGTAAATAACCTATTTATTTTTGATTACAGAAATCCATGCCTATAATCAGTCCACTCTCTGAAAATAAACAACATAGTGACAGAAGAATAACAAAATACAAAGAAATACATGTTTGGTGTTTTTTTTTTTTTTGTAAAACGGAGTTTACCACTGCATACATTGCATATCAGACTACAGCACAAATTATTTTATTTTGTGCCGCACCACATGCCACCGCTAGATGGCGCCAACACTCCACGGATAGAATAGCCTCCCGCAGTCAAGTTCTGAGGGAGATCCTGCCATTGGAAGGGAAAGGGGTGCAAAGAGAGAAATACTGGTATGCCAGATGGTGAAACGGATTTCTAATAGTTCAACCTGTTGATATCAGTAACATCAGGAGAAACGTATCATTAGATCAAACGTTTTGTTTTGTAAAACAGTTATATATGACTGTACCCCATGTAGATTTATTTATTGAAACAGTCTCTACACTGCAGAACAAACTGGGCTCAAACAACTGATTCAATTATACCTCTCAAGTGTCCCTCATTACGAGGGGTATCCCTCATTTTTGCCCCTTAAAATTGCTCTGTCCCTCATCCATCCCTCAAGGAAAAGGTTCTGCCCACACAAAGAATGTGCTGCAAATTCAGACTTTAAAGAATAAACTCTTAGGGCCAGATATTCAAAGCCTTGCGCCAGGCAAAAACCATTTGTGCAGGTTTAGCACGGGGTTAGCGCGAGTCTGCTATATTCAAAAGGCCAAATAGCGCGGGCAAACTGCATTAGCGCTGGGCAAACCAGTAATGTATGCAAGGGGCAAAAGGAGGGGCGGGGGGCCTAGAGAGATGCGCAAGGGGATATTCAAAGGTCCAGCGCCGCGCGCTAGGATACATAGCGTGGCCCCTAGTGCGGCACTAGTTACCGCCTATAAAAGGCTGGTCTAAACACAAGGCAAAACACAGAGGAGGAGGGACCAGCACAGGAAGTGGGAATGTGTGCAGTGCCAGTAGCAGTGATGCTGTCATTGATGGCAGCTGTAGTGGAGGAGGAGGAGGAGGAGGAGGAGGAGGAGGAGGAGCAGGCACAACATGGGCCACAACGCAGGCCAAGGAGACGGTATGCTGCAAACAGGCTGTACCAGCCCAGGGTCTCTCCGAGACCCTGCCTGATGACCACATCATTGGCGGTACCAGATGAACAAGGGAATGTTGAGGCAGCTCTGTGAACTCCTGCATGAGCAGCTGCAGCCAAACACCAGATGCAGTCATGCCATGACAGTGGAGGAGAAGGTGACAGCAGTGTGCTTCCTTGCCACAGGGACGTTCCAACGACCAGCGGGGGACACCATTGGGATAGCATGATCTGCCACCTCAAGCATCCTGATCCAGTTCCTAGAGGCCCTCCTGCCACATGCTTGGGAATTCATAGTATTCCCCAGCATGGCAGCAGAGCGCAGAGAAACAATGCAGCAGTTCCATCGAGTTGCGCACCTACCATCTGTACTGGGTGCCATTGACTGCACCCATGTCCCCATCTGTGCACCACCTGGTGATGCTAGTGACGTGTATGTAAACAGGAAGGGGTACCACTCCATCAACTGCCAGGTGGTGTGTGATGTGGTGGGACGCATGAGCAATGTCTATGCACAGTACCCCGGCAGTGGCCACGACGCCTTTATCTGGCACCAGTCTCAGCTGTGTCAGGCCTTTGAGGAGGGTAGAATACCCAGTGGGCAACTAGTCGGTGAGTTGTAGCAGACAAGGCAAACACACAACAGCATGGATGGGGGCAGGCATTGCAGACCAGGGAAGGGGTGTGGGAGGGCCACAGAGAGGTGCAGGACAGCAGCTGACAGACCGCAGTACAGCACCAACAGGTATATAGGTTTCGACAGGGGACAGTGCCTATCCCCTGCGACCCTGGCTGCTCACACCAGTACTCCGACCGGCCATAGTGGCCAAGGAGCTGTACAACGAGGCACATGCCAGAACAAGGAACATCATAGAGAGGGTGTTTGGCATCCTGAAGATGCGATTCAGATGCCTGGACACATCAGGTGGTGCCCTACAATATACACCTCAGAAGGTATGCCGTATCTTCCTAGCCTGTTGTATGCTGCACAACATGGCAATGAACCATGGGATACAGGCACCTGAACCTGAGGGACAGTCTGACAGTGAGCCAGAGCCAGTGGTCAGGGGGATAGTGGAGCAACTTGAGAGGAGGGACCCTCGCATGGCACGCAGGGCCATACAGCACCGGGACAACATCATCAGGACACTGCAACAGACCAGAGGGTAAGTACAGACTGCACAACAACCTCAAAGAGTACAAGTGATTACCAATTTAATGTGCACAGACTAACATAACAGTGAAAACCACAATCACATCAGCAAACAAACCCAGAGTAATACACAAAGAGTGTATGCATGTGGTGTGAGTCCATGATTGTGCAGCACATATGTGGGGGGGGATACACACAAACGGTGTAATCATGGTGGGGAGGTGCGATGTGTGTCGTGAGGGTAAGGGGGGAACTGTGTTGGTGGGAGTGTGTGTGTGTGTGTGTGTGTGTGTGCACGCACATATCTGCCCATGCATGAGGGGGGATGCATGCAGAGTACAGCAGACAGCCTGTGGGCATCACCAGCGACGACACCCACGCATGCGGCGTGCACTCGTACCAGGGGTTATGGACCCTGGGGTGCTCTGTGCAGAGGACACAGCTGAAGTGGAAGGTGAGGCAGGCATGGTTGACCTCCTGTGCCCCCGGGGGTTGGTGGAGGCAGACAGGGTGGATGGACGGCCACAGCGCCGCTGGGTTGCAGGTGGAGTGTGTGATGGATCAGAACTGGTACCAGTGGCAGCCCTGCGCCCATGGTGTGCCTGCCTGTGTGCCCCTCTGCCATCTGCACCATGGCAAACAAACCCATGCTGGTGACCAACAGGCACACCATGCATGACATCACCAATTGCCACCACTGCAGCAGCCAACCCAGAGAAGCCATGGTCTATGGCACCCACCAGGCGGCCAAACCTGTCCTCTGCCTGCTGCTCAGCATGTGCAAAGCCCACTGTTATTGCCTCCCGTATCTGACCCAGCTCATGTCGCAGCTCACGCCGCATGGCATGCAGGTCCAGACGGGCCTCCTGCTGTGAAGTGACAGCAGCCTGCAGGAGTGGCCGGGCACCATGGCCTTCGTGTACCAGAGGCACAGGACCCCCAGCAGCAGCTGGCAGTGGTGCCTGTGGCAATGCACCAACTGCTACATCCAGCTGCTGACTACAAGTGGCAGTGGTCTGTGGCAATTACATGGACTGTAACCCCAGCATGTGTCCGACAATGCACGCCCTGCTGTCCTGCAACACCACCACACCACCCACCACCGTGTGTTCAGCCACACTGCTGACACCTCTGGAACCACCCTGACCTGTTCCATGGCCTTCAGCAAGTCCCACCCCTACATCCCTGGCACAGGAATGGCCAGCTGCTGTGAATATACAGAGACATCACTGTCATCTGCACTGGTGACAGTGACCAGCAGTACCTCTCCCACCCCATCACTCTCAGTTGGTGCAATGTCCAGGTGCCCACTGTACCCTAACACCCATAGTGAGGTGTGACCCCCCTCCCCAGGCAGTTGCATGCCCTGTCCACGGGTATGCCCAACATGCAGTGGGTCCATGCGGCCCTGAGATTGACAAAGTCCAGATGTTGATGGCTGATCGTCATCAAACTCCTCCACAACCTTGGTAACCTGGCTGGACATCTGTGGATCACGCTGTGGTGGTGCAGACCTGTCCGAGAGTGCTGTGGAGAGAATAGGGACAGGGTCAGTCACCCATCCATGGACACTGTGGCAAAATACCACCACTACCACCACCACCACACCATGCAGCCCTCAGGACAGGTACCCACCTCACACAAGCCTGTGACAACATGCACCCACCCACCCCACAGTGACCTTGACCATGCCAGGCATCATTTCAGCAGGATACAGTGCACCCTGTGCAGGACACCGAAAGCAGAACCATGCACCCTTGCCTGTACCACATACAGGGGTTACACATGTGAATACAGACCTGGCCTTGGAAGTGCGAGGGTCGTCTCACAACCACCACCTGGCACACCTGTCACTGCCATCATCCGCAGTGTCAAGGCCACCACCACCATGTGTGGCTCCTCCACATGCTGCTGGTGTTCTGGAGGACCACCACCAGTCCTGGTCCTGTCTCTATGGTGGTGTGCCTCCTCCTCCTTTGCACGCCGCAGGAGGTCATTCCAACGTTTCCGGACTGCCTCAGTTGAGCTCCCAAGGCCACCAACTGCATTCACCGCTGCAGTCACTTCCTCCCAAGCCTGCCGCACAACAGCATCGGTGGCCCTGTGTGTGCGTAACACATCTTCTCTTTCTTTCACCTCATGTGCAAGGGTGTTCAGCTCATCTTGGGAGAATTTATGTGCATGGATGCACTCCTGTTGGGCCTGCACACCTATGGGATAATCAAGAGGGGACAGGTGTCAGTGGCTGTGTCAGTGCTGCAGTGCATCACACAGTGGACATCAGATATCATCTCCTACAGTGCTACAGGCCACATAGACATATCAGATTGCTGCATGTGCCAGTACGGTGCACATGCCCACATTGCCACTGTCTGTCCTGTGTCTGGAGTGGTGTACACATATGTGCACTGCTGTGGCTTGTGTGTGCCATGAACCCCCATGACTGTTTTGTGGCCCATTTCAGCATCATCGAGTATGCAAGGACAAGTGCGCTAGCAATGTCAGGACACCATGCCGCATGGGAGCTCACATTGCTGGTACACTGTGTACACGGGGGCAGAGGCCATCACACCACACATCCAGGAAGACAAGACGGTGCACTGTCGTGGTACAGCACCAGTGCACCTGGCTTGCAGACACAATGTGCATGCATTGGCACATGGCACAGTTAACTGCAGGGGGTATGTGCACAATGCAGTGGACGTTTGTGGTCCCACGGTGGTCATACATACCAGGAGTGTAGCCAGATATATCCATTTTGTACACAGTCCACAACCATCCCCCATTACATAATGTACATCCTATCAAATGGCACCCTTCCAAACAAGTTGTCAGATGATTCCTCTACACTCTAAAGAGATCATACATGCATCACACACTCCTCAGTGGCCAAACTAACCCAAATACTACAGATTAGATTGATAATTTTAACCGAGTAGCCTATGGTTTGTGACATGCAGTCAACAAAACTGGACACAAATGTGTACACTGAGTATGCCTGTCTACACCCTTGATACATACCTGGCTCTCGCTGCCCATCCCCCTGTTGCATGTCTCTCTCCATGTTGTTCACTGCTGTATTCCCACCAAAGTCCCACAACACAACACTGGTGGTGCACTGCTTGCCCTTTTATAGCCCAGCCAGGCAATCCTGCCTGTTAGTCATGTAAATGAGCGCATAATGATATGCTAATCACACGGTTTGCCCCATGCATACACTAGTACCCTCATTTGCATACAGCCATTGAATATGGCTCTGAATAGCCCCGTCCTAGCACGGCAGCACTGGGCAAAGGCCAGCGGAGAGCTATTTGAGGGTCAGCATCGCGCTATGTGCAGTACGCATGCTCATGGTTCCCCTTGTCTGCGCTGTCATAGTGCAGTCTAGCGCTGCACTAACCAGCTTTAGCGCGGTGCTACATGCATGCACTGTACATCGCCCAGGTCATGGTAGGGGGTCACGCACGCGCATTGCAAACACTCTCCTGTTAGCGCCGCAGCGCCACGGCATACGCCAGCTGCGGCTAGACTTCAGTCTCTAGGGGTGTCAGGTGTATGCACAGTCGTTCTTTAACTGTTTACCATGATTATTTGCCCCCTTCCACAGCACCAATGTCTGTGAGACGTAGGCAAAGGGCAGTGGTGGGCCGTGACAGGCGGAGGGATGAGGCTGAGATGGCCAACCTGGTGCAGTTGATGGAGAGGCACCATCGCCGCCTATTTGGACCTGTGTGGGAGGGCAACTTGCCCCTCGCACAGGTCTGGGCTTCCATTGCCCGTCGACTAAGTGCCATCACAGGTATTCCATGTGATGGTGAAAATGCCGCCATCGTTACGTTGACATCAGGCGAGGCAGCGACCACTGCTTGAACACTGCAGGGCCATGGTTCACGAGGGGACTGTGCCTGTGCCAGGTAAGAGATGACTGTAGCGCCACTGCTGGCATGGGTGGTGGGGCAGTGTGTTCTGTGGTGTGCTTATGTGCATGGGTGTTGCTGAGCTACACATGTTGCTCATGGAGTCCACCAATCCATTCAGTGTGTACTGTGTGGGACGGGGGTAGACAGTGTGCATGGACCCCTGTCATGCTTGGCATGGCTTTGGTGGTGCACTGCACCCATCTGCCACTGTTGTGTGTGTTGTGCTGCACCACTGGGGTACAGGGTGGTCTTTAGCATACCGTGGTGGCTGATATTGTAGTAACGCTGCTGTACCCTCTTCTCACTGCAGAGCGACAAGGACACACCACAGACAGGAGGGACGTGACACAGGCCGGACAGGGGCCATCAACCGACAGGCGCAGGGTACCTCCAATGGCACAGTGCACAGTGGAGAGCAGTGACAGTGACAGGGGTGTTTTGCATGAGTACTGTGTGATGTTATGCTTTTCCACTATGAGTCTGGCTTTACAGGGCAGGCAGTTGAGCAAGTGTGTATCTAGGCATACGCACTGTACACATTTGTGTACACTTTGGTGTACTGCATGTCTGTCAACTGTTCTAGGTTCACCAGACATTTTGGTCACTGTAGGCCACTGGGGAGTGGCTCTGTTTGAAATGCTGTTGTGTAGGAGACTGATACATGTATAACCTCATTAGAGAGTAGGGGTATTATCTGACAGACATCATACCTTTTGGAAGGGTGTACCATTTGGAGTTGCTGAGTACAGCATTTATAAGGGGAGTGTGGCTGTTGGGGATTGTGTGTAGAACATGTGAATGTCTGGCTACACCCCTGTACTACAGTGCTGTGTCGGGTATCGTGGCCCAGTTGGCTGGGTAATCCAGGCCACATGTGGGATGGCTGTGTGCATTTCCGTTGTCTCCCTTTCCTCCATTGCCTTGCCTGCTGCTGCGAGGCCTGAGACATGGCTCGCTGTGTGTCTTAAGTATTGTTGCCATTGCCGCTATGTGTACTAATAGCAGCCTTGTACTGCCATGTGCATCATGTTGCTGTTATGCCCACCATTGTGGAGGGATGATGCATGTCTCTGCATGGCTGTGGGACAGTCATCATGCCTGGGGGTGGGGGATTACTGTGGTTGGCCTGTCGTGCCACCTGTCACTGCTGCTGATGTTGGCCTGTCTGCCATGGCAACAGTGTACTCCACCTCTCATGGCATGTGTCATTTACAGTACCACGTATAACATGTCAGTATCTGTGCAGGACATGTTGTGAGTACATTCCAGGGCTATGCAGACCATGGTGTGCAGAGGGATACTGTGTCATGTGGTGCAAGCATTTCCCTGGCAGTATACTGTCATGATGGTGTGGACACAGGTATGTTATAGTGTGTCCCTGTCTGACCTCCGTGGTGGACATGCAGGGGGCTCTGTGGGAGGGGTCCTTTGGGACTGTGGTGCCACATGGCTCTGTGTGGCTGTACACTGCATGTGTGCCTGTTGCGGCATGTGTGTTGGCAGGCATCTCCAAGCACTCAATGGTGGGCAGTTTGATGTCTGGTGGGGAGTTGGCCAATGGGCATTGAACTGCTTACTTAATGTCTGACACCTAACAAAGGCAATGTTGTACCTTTCTGTGTTTCATTCATTGTGGTGTACACTGGGGGGGTGTTCACTATGACTGTCTGTGTATCCCATGGACATTACAACTGTACAGGTTGTGGCCTTGTATGTGGGTGTCTTGGCTTTCATGAATTGTATCTTGCAGGCCACTGGCGGCAACTGACACAGTCATGGTGTATGTTGGTATGTTTTCATGCTACACTCCGGGGTGGGGTAGCCCACCCTAACAGTGAGGAAGGATGTCAGTGTGTCCACATGGTGTGCAGTTGTGGCCTCCTGGCTACACCCCTGCCTGTGGGCTCATGCTCTGATGTGGGGCCATTGTCCCTAAGAGGGTGCTGTCCCTCTGTCCCTGTAGTGCACAGTGTTTGTGCACATGTTATGCAGGTGTGCTGCAGGAGTTGTTCTGTGGTAGCATGGTGTGCTGGTTGTCAGCCCCTATGGCAGATGCTGCTACCACAGGTGTGTGTGTGCCTCGCCATGCCTTGACCACCAGGGTGACACTGTCCTGTGCATGTCTTTGGCCTACTGCTGCAGTGCCACTGGTGGACCATGCCCAGTGTCTGTGTTTCACATGTGTGTGTCTTCTTGCATGGGTGGTGTCACGGCACTGTGCCATTCTCTACACCACTGTGGGCCCTTCACCCTTCTGTTGCAGCAAGTGGTGTGGCTGGGCATTGGCACTTTCCCTGGTTGTGTACTGCTTGGTTACCTGTCCTGCAGTCCCTACTGTTCTGATGCCAGTGTCATTGTCCTCTGTGGTCATTGGGTCTCTGTGGTCCATGTCGAGTCTCTATCTGTGTCACTTGCCACCTTTGCACACTTATGTCAGTCACCCACCCACCTGTTCAGGGTTTTCTGTCATCATTTGTACAGCTGCTGTGTTATGGCATCGTGGGTGGCAGTTTGGCTGGGTGTCTACAGTTCTTGTGGAGGGCAGCAGTAGGGTGGGCCACTGTTGGGGTGTACATGACAGGCATGTGTGGTTACACACATGGTTGGGGCTGTGGCACCTTCTCCAGTTGGTGTCATCTGTATTTTGTATCATAGCTGTGTGACCGTGGGCAGCATGTCCCACCATGTGTCATCCCATGTGCATATCAGTCAGTGTCCACTTGTCGATCACATCTCTGGGGGTGGCTGTCTGTTTGCACTGTTACAGTCTGCATGCCACTGTGCTGGCTGGCCTCCATGTTGTTGGGTTTCTCAGCATACATCCACGCATGTCTATGTACACTGGGGTATTGCATGCTGCCTGTTACGTACTGCCTTGTCCTGCAGGCACATGTTGGTGTGTGTTGTGGTTTGTTACATACTAGCACATGGGCATGGTTGTTGGGGCATGCTGTCCACCGTGTGGTGGTACATGGTGCCTTTGTGTCATTGTCATGCCCTGATGTGGTCCCCCTTTGTCCTGTAGGTCCACGTTGGTCGTCACTGTGGGCCACCCATCCAGAAGAGAGTGAAGGCACAGAGGAGCTGTTAAGGAGGCTGTTGCATCAACAGCGTACCCTAATCAAACAGCAAGCTGCCTTGATTTCTGAGACAAGGAGTGTTGCTGCCATCCTGGATGAACGTCTGCCAGCACCTGCCCGCACCTAACCCCTGCATACTTTTTCCATTAGCCTGCTTCCTGTCCCTGGCCCAGTGTCCCTAGCCCTGTATCTGGCATCCTGTTCCCCTCCATTGCTTTCTATTTCCACATCCCTCTCCAAACCACATTCTTACCCCATTGTTCTGTTGCTATATTTACCATTTGCCTGTTTGCACTGTTACTGTTGTTTTCCCCATTGTTTTCAATCCCTTTGTTATGCCTGCCCTTTTCCCTTTCATGGGGCCAGATATTCAAAGCTTTGCGCTGGGCAAAAACAGTTTGCACAGGATTAGCGCAGGATTAGCGCGGGTCTGCTATATTCAAAAGGCCAAATAGCGTGGGGAAACTGCATTAGCACCAGGCAAAAATATAATGTATGCAAGGGGCAAACTGACATGAATACAAGCGCAATGCTATATTCAGCGGCTAGCGCCGCGCTAAGTGGTTTAGCGCGACCTAGCGTGACACTTTGCGAGGTGCACATTACCGCCCAGGAAAAGCTTGTCTTAATCCTGGGCAAGCAGCCTTCTGTGACACTGTGGCTTTGCGCGGTGTTTGCGTGGGTTTAGCGCGGGTTTAGCGCGACCCTAACAAATAAATATGACACATAGATAAAGCCAAACATAGAGGAAGCATTCTGCTTACTGATGGCAACACAATGATGCCATCATCTGCCACCAGTCCCAGTCATGCCAGGCAGTAAGTGGTGACCCTGTCACCAGTGGACAGCATGGCAGTGTGGCCATACAACACACACCTGTGGACCGCACTGCCATGAACACCAACAGATGCCAGCACACACATGCAGCACTGTGGGCATGGAAGATGTTGAGGGGAGCATGAATGGGTGGCGAGGCTGTGCTACAGACCAGGTGTGGCCACAAGGCTGGGACACATCATGCAGTGTACATGGGCCAGTATTGGGAATACCCCAACACCAGTGTGCCTTTCGGATAATATATTCCCTCCCCCCGGCCACATATCTCACAGCTGTACAACTGCCATAGCACACAAAGCCAGGAATGTACATGTCACTGTGAGCATCCATGCCCCAGGTGCAGCATCTGTGGGTCACACAACAGCATAACAGTAATGTTCAGTGTCAGGAAACATCCGCAGGTTGGGCCTCTCACTGTGTATAGTGCAGTCTTCATCACTGCCCTACACACCATAGGCATTGCTGTGTCCACACACTACTGGCCCCCCTTGGTACTGTAGTTGCTGCTGTGCACTGTAGCATGCCCTACAGTGTGACAGTTGCATGCAGCACCACCACCACCTGTGCCTATGCTGTCCTGTCCCCTGGGGTACAATATGCTATGCTATGCTGTACTGTTTACATGTAGCCTGTAGCTGTCATTGTGCACTGCCAGACTGACCTACAGGTGGAGCTGCGGTTGGACCTGGTCTGCCCCTGTACTTCCAGACTGACCTACAGGTGGCTCTGTGGGACCCTGCAGTAACGCTGGGCAAACTGCATGCAAATCAGGGTATAATGAGATGCTAATCCGGTTGTTTGCCCAGAGACTACCTAAGTAGGATCATTTGCATAGCACTTTGAATATGGCACATTTTAGCTCCGGGCTAACATGTTTGTTCGGTTATAACTGCTTAGCTCCACTTAATGTGTTAGCGGGCGTTAACGGGTAATGGGACTATCAGTGTGCCGAACGGTTTGAAAAGTGGTAGGGCCAAGAACGTAAGGGTACATTTTCTCCTGTTAAATACATTACCATGATAGCAAAAGTGAGGGCCACTTATGAAAGTGGTAGGGCCATAGCCTAGTGGCCCCCTGTTCCGCACCTATGGGGACTATTATACAGTTTTGATCACTGTTCTTTCTCATCTGCTGCTTCCTGCAACTGTGCTGAGTCCATGCATTTGCTGGCACACATTGGCCATCGTAGTTCATCTGTACCTGCCCTCACGTTGCTGTGCACTGTGTTGTTGTTGTGGGTTGCACTTCCTGGTTGCTTTATTCAGTGCTGTCTTATTCCAGGGCTATGTTTGCCCTGCACTCCCAGCCCAGTTTGCATGGCCTCATTACCATGCTATATTCGGAAGCTGTTTGCCCTGGGCTATTCCATTTGAATATAGCTTGCTCTGTGCTCCAGGCTAAGTTTGCCCGCCGGGCAGTGCTAATTTTGCCCCGGGGCAAAGTTTTGAATATCTGGCCCATTATGTTTTTACTGCACCCCATTTTTACAAATGGTGTTCTGCTATGTTTTGATTTGTTTTTCTGTATATATATATTCATGTTGCCTTTGTGCCTTAGATGTTCACATTTTGCATTATACTTTATTATGCTTGACATTCCTGTGTCCTGTGTCTTTTTGGGGTGGACTTGGGATTTGACAGTGTTCTGTCGTATTCTGATTTCACTTGTGGTTCTAGGTTATTCCATTCCTTTCACTAGTACTGCAGTTGTGTCTGGCTGGGCTGTTTTGCTTTCTTGTGTTCCTGGACAGCTGCTTACACCTCTGACACTTTGTTTCTGTGGGTGTTTGCACTGCCTCTGTCTGATTGCTATATTCAGTGCTGTCTTCTCTGCTATATTCAGTGCTGTCTTAATCCTGGGCAATGTTTGCCCTGCACTCCTGGGCCTGTTTGCCCAGCTTCCTTCACTGCTATATTCAGCTGGTTTTGCACGGGCTATTCATTTGAATATAGCTAGGTTTTTGCTCTGGGCACAGTTTGCCCACCGGCAGTGCTAATTTTGCCCGGGGCAAAGTTATGAATATCTGGCCCTTAATATTCTAAAATACTAAATCAGAAATTAACTTTGTACAAGTAAACACTATGGTTTTCAGTGTTTGGAGTTTGTGTGTCCATGTTTGAGGATGTGTCCTTCATTCTGAGGGTTCGTGTCCCTCATTTTGAGTGTCCAAAATGTCCATGTCCCTCATTTCAGTGACAAAAGGTTGAGAGTAGGAATTCAATAAAGCACAAATAAAATATGAATGCTGATGAGTAACTGATTCATATAAGTGTTGTTTTACACTCCCTTCCATTATTTCTGGATCTGATCAGCTGCAGTAGGTTGCCATTTGACAACCAACCAATCAGTGAACAGCGCAGGCTTTTTCAAATGAGCCCTTACTGTTGGGAGCACGCGCTGCTGTGTCCCTCCCTCCCTCTGCTGTAATCCCAAGATCCTGGCCCTCGGAGGCAGAGCGCTCAGTGCCTCTTGGCTTCTGTGTTTATGGTTATAACACCCGTGTTTCTCTCGGGCTTTCTGACAACGCCGAGATGATCCCCGGCTTGTAGCATAGCGCTACTTGGGACGGTGTGCCTTGTAATCCATCAGAATGTGAACTGCAGAGCTGGAAGTGTTTGTAAGGTAACTAATTACTGAAGCTGTGGCATTCGAAGACTCTCCTGTTTCGTAACTGCTGACAGGAAGCTTTTGTCCGAGACTGGGTGGTCTAGTGTCTGTAGTCACTTCTTTTGCTTACACAACTGAAATGGTAGACATGCTAGAAATTAACATGTTGCGTTCTATTGGTGGAACGAGAAATGGGAATGAGAGATTGGTGAAAGAAACTATAGCTGGCCTCTGATAGGGGTATAACCCCCCCATAAATGGGGGTTCCTGAGGAGTCTTCCCAGAGCTTGTCTAGTTGCTCACAGTCTGGATGCGGTTTGGCATTAAGGCCATTTAAATGGTGGTGCCTGTGAGTGCTTTTAAAGCCTCCATGTACTTTCTCTTTAAGGGCTGCCTGCTGCAGTCATAATTAGTTTGGGGGGGACTGTGTGTTTCTTTACCCGAGTCCCACCTGGGCTGCTGACTGATTGCTCCATTTCTGCCATCACTAAACGTGCAAAGGGAGCCCAGTTGGAGGATGTCACTAATTGCTGGAAAGTATGCAGAGGAATAATAAAAATGCAGTTTGTTCTAATTTGCTTTTCCTGCAGAAGGGACTGTTTCTGTTGTGCTCCACCATTTTGGTCCTGAACTGCCGAATTGGACCAATCAACTTGTGAGTACTCTAAAATGGAGCCTGCCAAAGTGGAGCTTATGGTGCCAGACTCTGGGAAATGTAGTTTTGGATCCTTAGTGCCTTTTTGCACCAACAAGGGGAGTGTGTTATGACTGACAGCAAAACCAGCCAATTGGACTTTTTCAATTCTGGGGAAATGCCTCACGCTGTCTGCTGGCAAGCCAAATTCGAGTTGGAAGCTGAAGGAGCAGCACCTCTGTGTGTTTGAGCAGCCATTGTGGCGTAGTTTGCATGGGAGAACCATGGAAGGCCTGACAATTTGGTTGAGAGAAAAGTAAGCTTCTGCTGTGGGGCCAGGCTTAACCTGTAGAGGACCGAAGATTGTGCTGAATGCAATGGCCTGTCAGGACCCTGTGGCCTGGTACAGTAAACTAGTTTTGCATATGAATGTGCTATGTGCTGGATGGGGATTGCGATCTGGTTTCCCCCATTGCTGTGAATTGTGTTAGTGCTGGAAGTTGCCTCCCAGGTAAAATTGGACTGACTCCGTGTCGTCTATGTAGATAGACCCAGCCACGAGGGTCTTGTCTCACTACCCTGCTGCACAGAACAGAGCTATCGATGAGGGACCATCCCCCTGCCCCTTGCCTGAACAAGCACAGCATCAGAGCAAATCAGCCGAGCCCTGTTCCTGGCACTCCAGAAATTCCACTCATCATCCCTCCTGTATTCAGCCTGGGTACTGTGAGTAATGATCAGGGTAGCCACAAGGAGAGTTACTCAAACTACGTGTACAAAGTGCTGAAACAGGTTCACCCAGACATCTCTTCCAAGGCCATGAGCATCATGAACTCATTTGTGAACAACATCTTCGAGCGCATCGTGGCAGAAGCCTCCCACCTGGTTCACTACAACAAGCACTCGACCATCACTTCCCAGGAGATCCAGACTGCCATGCGGCTGCTGCTGCCAGGGGAGCTGGTCAAGCACACCTTGTCTGAGGGCACCAAGGCCATCACCAAGTACACCAGTGCCAAGTAAAGGGGGTCCACAGGGGAGCGAGCGGCACACATCGGAAACACAATGGCCCATTTAAGGGCCACCCACATTCTCTGAAAAGAACTGTAAGCATGGAAGCTGTGACCGTTGTATTTTCCTTTTTGTTTTTACATTTTATTTCCTAATGGAATTGCACGCTTGCCATAAGTGAAAATCTATAACCAAGGTAGAACGGTAAACAGTATTTTATTGAGGGATTACATATTTATTTGTTTTTAATATTGACTTGCAGTTTTGCTAAAAGTACAGCTCTATAGCCAAGTAGTTTAGGCTGTCTATAACTAGGTGATAATGTATTTATGAGGTGTATCAAATGGCCAGTATGGTAGGGAGGGCTGTCCCTCACATACTGTGTTAGAATGACATGGTGGTTTGCTAAGGATCACCCCTTTTCCCAAAGTTATCATCCCAGCACTATAGGTCTGTGAAATATTACAGGATGGAGTGCAGTACATTCATTTTACAGATAAAAACAATAATGTATTCTCTTCCATTGATATTTCTTTTCTTGGTAATAGAGGTTAAAGCAGCAGTACTACGAAAAAAAAATTGCGCTTTTTTGACAGTTTATTCCGTGGCCCAGATATTCAAACTGCGCTCAAAACTAGCGCAACAGCAGGAGCAAGCACAAACCAGTTGCGCAAATGCACAACAGGTGCGATATTCAAAAATGGAGCAGAGCAAATTGCGCAAGCAACCAACGTCTGAATATCGCACATACTGCGCCATCGCGCAACTAGGAAGGAGAAGCTGAGCCAAAATGTTGCGCTATGGAGCAACCAGGGAAGCTCAGCTGAGCATTCCAGAGCTGCCATAGCGCAAGCACAGCCCCCCAGAGCTATGGAACTGCACATCCAGGGAGGCAGGCTGGGTCCCACTGCCAGCCATGCCACACATGGGCACAGGAACACACTGCAGAACCCACACCACACCTGCACACCCCAAGCACAGCATCACTGGGGGTGGGACGGATGATCCACGTGCCCATGGGGACAAGCCAACAAAGCATAGCAGAGCCATGACACCCAGCACAACCACTGGCAGGCGGAGAGTGCCACACACAGGGTTGACAACCACAGTGCACATCAGCCCCCATACGCTGAGCACACTGCACTGTGACTCCAAGACACCACCCATGTGCAGTGACTGGCACTGCAGGAAACCATGCAGTCCCCCAGCACTCGTCAGCCCCATGCAACACAGAAGCCTACAAGCCAGACACACCCTGTGCACCCAGCAGTGGGTGGCAGCAGATGGCAAGACCAACTGAAAGTCACTGCCATGCTGGAGATACCTTCCCATGCACACACATGCACACACACACACACATACCCAGGACCATACCAGCCCAGATGGCATGTACACACCTGCAACTGAGCACCCATAGCCAGCTGCAAATCAGAGACCAACACAGTATTCATATATCAAAATAGAAATGTGTATGGAACATTAAATAACAACAACAATAGAAACTATTTACAAGGGGGGGACGGGTACAAGGAAGGAGTGTTCAAGGGGGAGGGATTAAAAACTTGGAGAGGGAAGGCAGGCTGGTAGGGATGGGAGAAGTGGGAAGGGAAGAAAATCATTGTTCAGCCGGACGCCCGTCCTCCGCCTGCTGTCGGCCAGTTCCATGCCGCCTCCTCCGCAGGCCATGGCAGTGTATGGACCTCAGGATGGCCTGGTCATCACTAGCCATCTGTCTGAGGGCCCGGACATCCCTGGACATGTGCTGGAGCACCTCAAGACCTAGGAAAATGGGAACACAGTCAATGGCTGTGACTGACCACAACCCTGAACACCACCCAACCTGCAAGCCATATAGCACAATGTCCGCACCTGTGATGGCATACACCACCCACAGTGAACATGCACATGGCCATCACAAACAAGCGGCACCAGCTATCACGCCACCGCCCACACACTGCCCGTCCATCACAAGTACAAACCAGGCTGGCAAGGGCGTGGCAATGTGGTGCGATGCCAGTTACACAGCTATGTGCCCAGTGCATGCATGGGCCACCAGTGGCATACACAGGCGTGCTGTGATACTGCACAGTGATGCATGTCACCTGTGACGTGCATACGAGACATGAACACGTAGAACAGTGTTGGAAGATAAGGCCTATGGCCAACAGTCTGTGCATTTGAGCTGTAAGTTCACTTTGTTTACCTAGGAGCCTGTTCCCCCTACCTAACCTCCGAATTCCATTTTGTCCATCCCATGCATTCTGAAATCCCATGATTGTTTCAGCCCCCACCACTTCCTCTGGCAGGGTGTTCCACTTGTCCGCCACCCGTTCTGTGAAGACTGTCCTTCCATGTGTCCTCTGAATTGTCTACCCTCCAACAACATCCCATTGCCTGTAGTCCTGGAACATCTTTTTCAATTCAAAACAGTGTTTCTCTGCACCCTGTTCCACCCTGTAAGATACTTGTATGTCTCTACCATATCCCCTGTCTCCTCCTCCCTCCAGGGAGTACATGTTCAGGTCCTTCAACCTGTCTCATAGGACTTGTGATGCAAGCCATGCACCATCTTTGGTGCCCTCCTCTGAACCTTCTCTGCCCACTGTAAATCCTTATGTAGGGATGGTCTCCAGAAATGTACACTGTAGTCCCCCGCATGCAATAGCATCGATGAAGTCATGATACTCACACTGCTCAAGCAGCTCTGTCTGCCGACATTGCTGCTGCTGTTGCTCCCGCTGCTGCGGCCGTAGGGGCGCCACCCCTGCTGGCACCGGGTCCCTGGCCTGCCCCTCCTCAGGTGGTGCTTGCCTCCTGACATCCCGGCCTGTGGGAGACATATGTTAAGACAAACATCAGTGTGACCCAAAAGCAGAGTGCCCCCTGCCCCAGTGAGAGTGCCTGCCCACACAGCCATAACCATCCATCACACAGCTGCACACACTGACATAGCCAACCGTGTCTGAGCCGGCACCTATACACAGCCACCCAAGCACACACACCCCTACAGAGAATATAGGTGCATAGATGGTACACTCACCTGGCCTAGGCACCATGCCCCGCCTTCACGTGACCGCAGCCACGTCAAAGGTCTAGCTCCCTCTGGCGAGGTCACTGTGCGGTGCGGCACTGCCTCAGCAGCCGGCCCGTCCAGTGACCACCACCAGGTCAGTGGCCACTTGCTGCCACGTGCATCCTAGGCATGGTGAGGGGCCTCACCATAGAGTGCCTCACAGTGGGGCTCCACCAGGGCCACCAGGTTGGCCACCTCCAGTGGGCTCAAGTCACTGCCCTCCTCCTAGCCATCTCAGCCAGTTTACAGCAGGCAATATGGTGCTCCGCTGCACTGTAACCCCATGTGGAGATGTTGTGCAATAGACCACCACAGGCTCCAATCGGCGCTGTTCGAACGCCGTCACTTCACATGGCGCTGTCACCAGACAGCGCAATAGGGACATACACATGGCATGCGAACTGCGCCAGGGGGCAGAGGGCATACACAAGGTCACGGCAATAACGCAAGGCTACGCACAGTGCCATCGGATGTATAGGCATCCTGCGCGACTGCCAAGCTGCGTACCAGTGCCACAGTGGACCATCGCACAGTAGTGCCACAGCACCATATAGTGCCCAGTGCTGTAGCGCCACTGGCACAATGGTGGCCATGGCCTGAATTGCCTATCGCGCTCAGCAGGTCTGCAGTGTGATAGACGCATGCGTAAGCTGTCTGGGCATGCGCAATGCAGTGTAGCACGCAGGCACAAACCTGCGCCATTGGCTCAGCCGGCCCTTCCGTATTGCTCAAGCGCCAAGTCGCAATATTCAGCTGACATATGCAAATATTCGATCAGCCATTCAAAGGCGCAGTGGCGTGATTAGCATGTCATTAAAGTTGCGCCACTCCTCATTTGCATGTGTTGCGCTATAAAAATGCGACAGTGGGTTGTGCTGGCCAGATTTGGTTACTGCAGGTGGAGGTGAGTTACATGCTGTGTGATGCTCAGGACAATGCTCATGGGCAGGTGTGCCGAGGATGATAAAGGCTGAGGGGCTCAGAATCAAAGGGCATAGAAAGGGACAAAGGGCACTTTTCTATTAGTATCTGCCATACGGAGAAGAAACGTGGGGGGCTTCCGCCCCCCCGGGCCGGCACCTATGCTCATGGGGAAATGCTGTAGACTGCACAGTGACAGGTGTCCACTTCCACCCATACAGATCACCATGACTGACCAGAGACAAGGTGAGGGTGAGGACGGCAGGCGTAGGAGGAGGCCGAACTTCACAGCTGCAGAGACGGAGGCCCTCTTCCAGGCCTACCTGGAGGATGAGCCACTATTGAGTGGACGGAGGGGCACCCCTCAGGAATGTGCAGCTGCATGGGAGGGGGTAGCTCGGGCTGTCAACCTGCACGGAAGCCACCAGCGCTCCATGCAGGAATGCAAGAAGAAGATGGGGACTGACCGCAGGAGGCTGAAGGAGAAGGTGGCAGTCTTCAGGGTGGCACGTGCTGGCACTGGTGGGGGCCCACCAGTGGTGTTGCAGCTGACCCCTACAGAGGAGACACTGGTCGCAGCCATGCAGCTGAGTGCCATTGCGGGTGTACCAGGTGGAGGATTCCAGACAGGTGGAAGCCCATCACTGCACGGTAAGACATGGTGGTGGTGTTGGGGGGGTGGTTGTTCACATGCATTCACATGTACTCTCTTTCTGTTACAGATCCTGTTCGTCTTCAGGAGACGGTGGTGGTGGTGGGTCCAGACAGTGATGCAGACCTGCTGGACGTGGAGGAGGGACCATCCACCTCCGCCACCAGCCAGCAGGCACTGCAGCAGCATGAACGCTGGGCCAACAACTCTGGTGTCAGTGATACGGGTGCAGGGGGTGCACAGCCTGTGTCTCAGCAGTCTGGCATGCAGGTATGCCAGCATGCTGTGCCTATGGCAGTGGAACGTACCTGCACCATTGATGATAGAAGCCCTGCAATGGGCAGTGATGGGTGTGTGTCCCATGACGGACACATGGCAGGCCAGCACGTGCCCCTGGGCCTTCCTGGTTCACACCTGTGTACCAGCATGCTGGCACAGTCCCAGGCTGTGCCTGTCAGCACCGGTGAGGCAGCACCGGTGGCTGTGCAGGTGTCCAGCACTGTTGCCAGCACGGAGGTGGAACAGGTGGACCTGGGGGCTCAGCAGTTGGAGGGGCGGCAGCAGCAGTCACACACCAGGTCTGGGGGTACAGTGTCAAGCAGTGGCACATGTCCACTGCCCTTTGATCTGCCCATACCTGGTCCTGGTGAACAGCGCCCACCCTCGAGGGGTGCTGTGCACCAGGACCATCCACACCCTGGGGGTCACGATGCCATTGGGGCACAGTACCCATTGGACATGCACACCCGCCTGCTGCAGGAATTGGTACAGCTGCAGGGGCGGGTTGCAAGGTCCGTGGAGGCACTGTCTGTGTCCGTGGAGCGGCATAGCAGGGAGTGTGCTCAGGACCAAGCTGAGCTGGTCCTTATGCGGACGGATGTGACTGCCACCATTGACAGGCTGACCCAGGCAGTGGTCTCTGTCGCGGATGCATTGGGCACACTGTCTGGTGCCCCTGTACCACACACCCCACACAGTGCGCTCTCCACTCCCCGTTCCCGGCGTCATGTGACACCAGGCCTATCGATGCTGGGTTCTGCTGTGGGCATCCCGAGCACCCCTGGTGCATGTTTGTTTGGCATGATGCAGACCTCTGTGTGGGCAAGGTCGCGTTCGCGCGGTGGACCCTGGTGGTGCAACAGCGCCACCCCATGTAACCTCACTCAGCCTGCCAGTGCTGCTGGGCCATGGTGGGCCGCCCACCATCCGTGGTGGCCGTGGGACAGTGCTACCTGACTGAGCTGTCTCCCAGTGTGGGCCCTGTCTAGTGCTGCCCTGTGTGCAATGTGTGTCATGGTGGGCAGTGCACTGCTGGGTGCTCTGCTCACCATGCTGACACGACCACCTGCACTCTCACCAACTGCTGTCCACAGGTGCATGTGCATGATGATGCCTGCATTGCACTGTACACCAAGGTGCAAGGGTGCCCAGGTCCTGACACACGCACTTGTGACGGTACAGGTGGTGGGGGTGGTCGGTGGTGCTGTGTGTTGGCAATGTCATTTCTGCAATGCTGTGCTTCTGCCCATGTACACTGCCTGGTGTGTGTGTCCATATGAGTGCTCACCCCTCCCTAATGGTGTGTTGGTATGCCTGGAACCTTCAACTCCCCTGACCTTCATGCATGGTGTGTTCCCCTGTGTGCCTGTAGTTTGTGCATGGACAGTGTGGCTTGCACATGTCCCCTTGACTTACCTGTGTTGGGCGTAGTGCTCTTCTGCAATGGTGTCCCGGTGCAGCTGGGCCTGCCGGGTCAGTCGGGGGTCCCTCCGTCCTAGGGGGGGCTGCTCATCACCAACATCATCGGCGCCACTGGCGTCCCCATTGCTGTCCCCCTCTTCGACCTGTACAGCTATCCCATGGTCTTTGGCCATGTTGTGCAGGACGCAACAGGCCATGATTATCCCACAGGCCTTTTGGGGGCTGTACTGTAGGGCACCGCTGGAGGTGTCTAGGCATCGGAAGCGTGCTTTGAGCATCCCAAACACCCTCTCTATGATGTTACGTGTTGCGGCATGTGCCTCATTGAAGCATTGCTACACTGGGGTCGTGGGGCGCCGGTACAGTGTGAGCAGCCAGGGACGGAGTGGGTATCCGCAGTCACCTGTGTGGAGATAGTGGAGAGCAGTGTCATGTCAGGTCCATATTGCCCATCTCCTTGTGTGCCACTACCATGGCACCTATGTCATTCCCACCCTTGCCCAGAGTTTGCATTCCATACATGTGTACTCACCCACTAGATGTCCTGTGGGGATGTCCCCACTCTGAATCGATGGCACAGTGCAGACTGGTGCCATATGAGGCATCATGTGCTCCGCCAGGTGTGTGGCACAGACATTGATAATGCGCCCAGTGGCATCACACACCACCTGGCAGTTGACACTGGAGAACCCCTTTCAGTTCCGATATGCCTGGCCGTCGGGGGCCAGGTGGTGTCTTGAATGGCCACATGGGTGCAGTCTATGGCCCCTAGCACCAGGCATATGTGCTACCCTGTGGAACTCCTGCATGTTTGCTGTACGCTGTGCCAGCGGTGCTGGGGAAATGGATGTACTCCACAGCATGTGGCAGCAGTGCGCTGAGGAATTGGGTGAGGATGCGTGACATGGCCGACTGCGTGATGCCTGTGGTGTCCTCTGTCGGCCTCTGGAAGGTGCCAGTGGTGAGCAGGCACATGCAGGCTGTCACCTTGGTCTCCACAGAGAGAGCGTGACTCCGTTGTGAGGGTGCCTGCATCACATCACTGCACAGCTCGCAGAGCCGTCTCAGTATTGCCCTGTTCAGGCGGTACCAGCCCATGATCTCAACATCTGTGTACAGCTCGAAGCTGATGCGGGCATGATACCACCTGTCGGGGGCATACCACCGACGGGCCCCTCCATGGCCACGTCCCCCTGCAGCATGGTGTCTCACCCCCTCATTACAGCTTCCATGTGGAAGCTGGCACTGTCCATCTCCCTGGCTTCTGCCCCCCTGGCTGCTGTTCCTGTGTTACCCCGCTGCCCCACTGCTGCTTCCACTGCACGGTGCCCCCACTGGCCTCTCTGTCCTCCTGGACCCACTGTCCCTCTCTGCCCTTCCAGCTCCTGTCTCTCTCTCTCTCTCTCTTGTCTCTCTCCCCCAGTTTGCAGCCTGCTACTGTTCTTGCGCCGCTTCCTTGAGCCTTTTATTTTGGCTCAATTCAGCTACTGCGCAACTTCCGGCTGAGCCACTCTTGCGCATTGCGCAAGTGTTCGAATATCGCAGTGCGCACTTTATGCATGGACCCGCCCCCTTCAGTTGTGCATGTCTTCATTTCCATTGCGCTGTTGCTCAGCATGTTTTCGGTGGCGCAACTGGCCCCTTCTGAATATCGCAGAATGGCGCATTTTTGGAGTTGTCGCACACGCAACCCTGTTGCGCATGGCACAACCCTTTTGAATATCTGGGCCCCTGTGCCTTGCTAATCATATACCTGGTGATCTTTCTCTCCAGCATTGTACTATTGCGGAGTAATTTTACTCAGTTATTCACTGCTTTGGTTTACAATTTTGCCACTAAGCATGTTGCACTGGAAACCCCTCTGCTGCCAACTGTACATGTGAATGACTTGCAGGGACATCGGGAATGGTCAGCAGAGGGTCCCTCTGCTGTTGTCAAAAGACGTGATGTGACCTGTAGGAAAAGCACAGCTGAAAATTAGTCATCCGCCATATTTGTTGTAGCACTACAACACTTCAAAAAATTGCAAATATCTAAAAAAAAACTAAAGACAACTGGAAAAAAACATTTACAGGTATGGAAACTGGAACTTTGGCTGCATGCTTACAGCCAAAAAGCAGAATCTTGATAGGTCACGTCCTGATTTCGTAGTACTGCTGCTTTAAAGTGGGCAGGTTTTTCCTAACGCACAGGGACTACATTTTAAAGCCAGATTGTTTTCTTAAATTCTGCATTACGATTTTTGTCACACTGTGGAGGTGCTTTTAACCACAAGGTGGCGCCAGACCTCCATGGAACGAGTAACCTGGTTAATTTTTTTCAACAATGATTTTTAAATGTTTTTTTAATTGTTCCAAATACATTGCACAAACACCATAAATTATCCGATTACGTACAAAGGCAGTATTAATAACTTAGACAGTAATTTTCAGGACGACATAAATGTATTTAAAACTAATAGCGATCAGGTGCTTCACAAAATAGGTTCAGAATCTACCTTAGAGAACCTGGGTGAAATTAAAATTAAGCAACTATATAATACCAGTTTACTGGAACTGCTACACACAAGGAAATCCCTTTGATTAGTCCCAATTGCTGAGTCCTGTGATCCAACATAATGATGGTGGATTAATGCTCTCATCTCCCTTCAAGTACGCTAGTAGTATAAGTTCATATATCTCGTCAAATGTTAAATTTCAGCCAATCAGCGCGTGCCACGTCATTTGACAGGTGGGTGTGGCCTAAAACGGACCAATCAGAATCACCCCTTGTTAAACCGGAAGTCCCTCCCTTAAATGCGCTAGCCCCGCCCACTTCTGGCAGAAGTGATGCAACCTCAAACCTGCGTTCGCCCTTGCGCAGGAAATGACACGCATTCAACCCGTGTCCAGCCCCTTTGGTGGAAAATGATATGCGCTCAACCCAGTGCCCCGCCCCGCGCAGAAAATGACCTAACAGCACCATTTTGTGCCGCCTTACGCCTCCTTCTCGGACACCTCGAGCCCCTGCCAGACCATCCTGTCTCAACCCGAGTCCCACCATGCTAGGTTGAACTCCTGCATCCCCACCTGTCTCCTGCACTCCCACCATCCTGGCTCGAACCCCTGTCACCCACCCCTCATTCTCGTACACTCCTCGAGCCCCTGCCAGACCATCCTGTCTCGAACCGAGTCCCACCATGCTAGGTTGAACTCCTGCATCCCCACCTGTCTCCTGCACTCCCACCATCCTGGCTCAAACCCCTGTCACCCACCCCTCATTCTCGTACACTCCTCGAGCCCCTGCCAGACCATCCTGTCTCGAACCCGAGTCCCACCATGCTAGGTTGAACTCCTGCGTCCCCTCCTTTCTCCTGCACCCCCACCATCCTGGCTCAAACCCCTGTCCACTCTTCATCACAGTGCTCCTCCCACCCCAAAAATCAGTTAGTGTTTATGTAGTGGTGTGTGACCCCTGTAAGCCTATTGTATAACTGCAGGGGGCATGTGTGTGTTTTTTGATTAGGATATTTTCAGAAAGAAGTATCTAGGAGGGAACCTGATCGTGCAGAGATGTCACAGATCTGTGTGGAGACCCCCACCCCCGAGGGGAATTCATCTGCCTGTGTGAGTACCCCTTTTTTCTGTTTTGTAACAGTATACAAAATTATTTAACATGCATCTGTAGGACTGTGTCAAACTTGCATCAAAAGGATAGCTTTATGTATACGCATGTAACATTTATAAGCTAAAACGGGGGGACCTCTGTGTAAATAAGATGGTTCAGCAGTTTTCTCTGGATAACATTGCAATCGATAAAAACTAATTATACTTTTGTCATGAATTAGAAAGAATAAAACTATATAAGAAAAAGGAATAACATACCTATAGTTCACCCCTCAGCTCTGTGTAGTATCAAGGAGAAGGCTGAAATGAAATGTGTGTGATATTTATAATGTTTTGAAAAAGGGGTGGGGCTACAACAGATGTACCTCTGACACGTTACCATGTATAGTATGATGGGGTGTGGTGATGGTTTTACCAAGGGCAGGCCATCTTGCTAAGCATTATATAACCCTGCATTTGAAGCCAGAAGGCACAGCTTTGAGAGATTTCTCAGATTCTGTTTTAGAGACTTGGAGCAGATTATCAAAACATCAAGCAAGAAGATGGCAAGCACTTCTCATTTCAACATCCCTGTAACAGGTCAGATTGTCATACCACCTAATGAAAATTCAACCTCCTGTAACAAGCCAGATTGTCACACCACCTAATGAAAAGTCTGGAGATGAAAAGCCAAGCAAGAAGATAGCTGTCGGGGCCCCACAACCCAAGCCAACGTATGTACTACGTGGAGGTGTGAAAACGAATGTCCCACACAAGTCTTGTTGAGTGGAAGAGGGTCTGACATAAAAGAAACTCGCTGAACAGTTTGGTGAATCAGAAAATCCTAAACCTGACTGTCCTTCTGAAGAGACACCACTGCAAGACCTTGAAGAGTTGCTGGGTGTGAATCTGATGCAGAAAAGAAGTTACTATGAAACCAAAACAGAGATGACAAGAAGGGGAGCCAGAGATGATGATCAGTGAGACACTGCCAAAAAAGCATCAGAGAAAGTTGTGAAAAAATGCAAGACAGAGCCAAGAGGGCACTCTGACCAAGAGGGTGATGATGATGATAATGCAGCCACAAGCAGTCAGGCCCAGGCTAAGAAAGAGAAAGATGAGAAAAATGAAGAAAAGAGTTGCCTTGATGAGGTAAATGCATTTTAACATATAAAAAAATGTGAGTGGCTACATGGCATAACTGAGGGAGATGAGTTAGCAGTAGAACTAAATCTTATCTATAATGAGTCAGAGGACCAATGCTGTTTTTTGTTTTACTTTAATAGACTGAAGGATTTGCGATGGAGCAGCAGTCATATTCGGACAGCATGGATTCTCGACTTTCCACAAATCTACTGCTCGACTGTCTTTGCTGCGTGAAAGATACAAATGTGGTTGTTAATGAGTTGTGTGAGAACCAGTATGTTAGAAATACAGAGGTGATAGAATGTTTCAAAATGTCACAGAACAGGCTGTGATCACCACACAACCCTCTTCTTCTACTGAGATTAGACAGGGGCCTCATGTGAAAAATCCAGGCCTTAGTAAACCCCAAAACTGACAACGATATGTATTGTAAGTACATTATGTATCATACCATCCGTGGTGCAAATGCTTCAGTGATACAGAGGTAATACATTGTGAATTGGTTGATTCCTGTCCTGGGTGTGAGATAGATGATCCAGTCAGAAAACCATTCATGTGTCCTTGATGACTTAAGGTCTAAAGAAGCATACAGAAATGTTTCTGAAGCCATACATATAGGGCAGCTCATGCCCGTGATCTTGGCAATCGCTATGAGCATCAGGGGTTAAATATGACCAATTGTACCCTGGAAACTATAAGTCATGTTTTAAATGATGTGAGAAAATCTGATGACCCCATGTGGTTAGTTATGCAAATGTTACAGCAGACAGACGGTGAAATTAAAAAAGATGCCTGCCGTCCTGGTCAGCAAAGGCTCTTTAAAAATTTCAAAAGAAATTCAGGAACACTGTTTATATTAAAAAATTACCCCAACACCTGCCCCTACCCTCCCCAAATTACTACATGGAAACATTTCAGTACCAAATGTGTCATATTTTATTTTTACAGATAATCATCGGAATGCAAGTACAGAGAGAATCAAGGTTTATGTATCTGATCCTAAGCCATTACTGTCATCCATCACTGTTTGGTTCACCTCAATATGACATTTGCCTTTGTGAGATACATGCAGCCTATGAACTGATGATGTTTGCCCTTCCAGAAGTATGGAGGATACAGATAAATATATAAATGAATCTGTGTTACCACTTGCAGAAAATGTTAAAGTGATTGCCGATATATTCATGGAAGGCGATGAATGTCTTTGTGGACTTTATATCATGGTCATCATAGTGTGTGTGTGTACTACGAAGAAGCAAAAACCTTGTGATATTGTGCGTGTTGTTAACCTGGCTTCTCTGCTTGCTGAAATAATCCACTGGTCAAGAGGACCCTTTAAAAAATGATATAAGGAAATTCAGAACACTGTTTTCATTGTTAAAAACACCCCCACCCCCCACCCCAAAACTGCTACTTGTTACCATTTTAATATTGTTCATATTGTTACCCTGGCTTTTACCACTTGCTAAATGTATGTTTTTCCAGAGTATACAACGATGGGAAACACCCTGTCAGTGCATCCAGAGGCTTATTTACCAACTAGTCAGACACAAAGCTAAACAACCTGGTTTAAAATCTACCTACAGGACAAAGCACCTTTTGTACTTTTAGAGACATGCTAAGGTCTTTTGATGGTCTCCAGAGGGACCCAAAAAGGAAACTGTGGATTATTTTAAGGATGAGGGGCTACTTTTGAGGAAGCAATGTTTAAAATTGCTATAGAGTTTATGCATAACCCTTATGATGTAATACACTTTGTGGTTTTATCTGTACTGCTGTTGACTTTTAGTGTTTAGTTTGCAGAACAGGGGTCTGAGTCTGACATCATAAATTTTGCTTTTTTATCGCTTTTGTTGTGTTTCATAAACCAGATTTAGCATATGCTTTTCCTAAATAGTGTATTATAATGTACTTTCAGATGGAACGTACTGGCATGCTTCCAATATTCCAGACAGTCTAGATGTCTACAATGTACCGTGTGATAAAGGACATTTAAAGGAACCTATATACTTTGGAAAGCAGCCCCATTAAATGTCTCTCTGAAGATGCTGCTGCTTCACTGGCAGAAAACACACTGACTCTGATTAAAGAGTTGCCACCCCTTGTATGGAGATTCTATGTTGACCTAATGGAAAACAGTAACCGTAGAGCAGTATGCAAGGTGAATGTCATTTTGATGTAACAGAATGTCTTCAAAATCAGCCTTATTATTTTGAGTGGTGTATGGCATATGTGTATGTATTGTGCATACCTCATCACTAAGGGTGAAGTGGACGATGCCAATGCATGTGTAAAACATACAAGCTCAAAAGTTGCTGTTTCAGGTATTGTGAGCGTGTAAAATTGAAGAGTAGAAAAACAAAATTATTATATAATCTGTTGCATACTTACCATGTGTTATGCCTTTTGTATGTAGAACCTATATGCATTAGTTGATGTATTATAAAGTAAATATTCAAATACTGTTATGACGTGTGTATTTATAAATAAAATATAATCATGCATTGCCCTTTGTGGTTGTCATAGTGTTATGTCTTTTGTATGTAGAACCTATATGCATTAGTTGATGTATTATAAAGTAAATATTCAAATACTGTTATGACGTGTGTATTTATAAATAAAATATAATCATGCATTGCACTTTGTGGTTGTCATAGTGTTTTTAAAAGAACAAAAAGAGCACATACTTTATTTACTGGTGACAAGAGTTTGCTAGCTAGCAGATAAATGGTGTTGACGAAAGGAGATGAATGATCACCTGTTCCAGAATATATATTTTAATGCAAAAAAAAGTGGGTAGTTTCACAGGGTGACTCAGCTGTATAAGGCTGCAAAAACTTGATAAAGAGGTCACCAGGAAAGGTGTTGCAGAATGGCTTCTGAAGCAGGAGCCCTATTCATTACACAAAGCAGCCAGAGTCCGATTTGAAAATCCTGTCATTGTTTCTGACATAGACAGACAATGGCAAGCTGATTAGTGGATATGAGTCAATATGCAAATACAATAATGAGTTTAAGTACATACTGGCGTGCATCGATGTACTGTCCAAGTATGCCTGGGTAGTGACTTTAAGAGACAAATCAGGTAAGGCTGTGATGCAAGCCTTTAAAAACTATTTTTAAAAGTGACGACACCTCAGAAGTTGCAGACTGATCAGGGTAAAGAGTTTCTAAATGCTTCCTTAAAAGAACCTATTAAAACAAAATAAAATACATCATTTTGTGACGAATAATGAAGTTAAGGCCATCATTGTAGAAAGATTTAATAGGACACTGAAGTCACGCATGTGGCATTACTCTTACCCAGAATACTTGGAAATATACAGATGTGTTGTCAGACTGGTGCACAGCTATAACCATACTTATCACAGAAGCATTAAACACAGACCTGTGGATGTTAACCCTTCCAATGCCCTGGGTGTATGGAAGATCCTATAATGGTAATTCTGTTCTTGGCAAAAACAAAGGGTACCCTTCAGAAAGATGATCACGTGAGACTATCTAAGCTAAAGGGGTGTTTGAAAGGGATATGAACAGATGTACACAGATGAGATATTTATTGTGACGGAGGTCTTAAAGACACAGAGGCCCACCTATAAGCTAAAAAGACTATCAGGAGAAGACATTAAAGGTACTTTTTACGCAGAGGAGCTGCAAAAAATTGAACCTGATGAGGACCGTGTGTACAGGGTGCAGAAAATACTGAAGAAGAAAAAGCGTGGCAGAAAAACTTGGTATCTGGTAAAGTGGAGAGGGTGGCCTGATAAATTTAATAGCTGGGTTGAGGCAACACAAGTTCAGGACATTAGAAGCAGATAAGGCTTAATATGCTCAAAAATGGATTTTATATCACATTGCCCAGCAATGCATAGCACAACATTTTCCCCAACAATACTATATCACTTTTACTGTAAAGTTACCACAAGCGCTGAACTACCTGGTGAATGGGAAGTGGGCTTAGCAGAAATTCAGTACCCTCATACCTGGGACAATGTGCCTGCACAGAAAAACAGGTTCAGTATGCTCTATCAGCCTCTAAATGTAGCCCACAGTAAAACACCACCAACTGGACCCTTTACTGAGTCAGCAGCATTTAAAATCCCATCGGGCTATTAGCCTAACATGGCTGGTGTTATTGCTCAAATTAATAAAAGCATATTTGAAGTAAATGAACTGCCAGTGGTTTTGGAACAACAAACCATCGGGAGAGAAATAAGCATTGACAGTGACATCAAATGTATTTTGTTTATGCATGGACAGTTACAGTACCTTTTGGGTTTTAGCAGACTCGAGGTAGGTGTAGGAAAGAATCTAGCAAAGAACCCTCCAGATATTAATGGGGGCTTTTACACATTATATATATATATACACTGACATTATCACACATGAAATAGTGGGTGACAGTCTAGTGCCTTTGCTGAGATGCGTACCCGTCAGGGGCCAAGACAATGAGATAGTGACCGTGACCTACGATAAACCCCATTATCAAACAGTCAGTAAACATCAGATTGATACAGTCACTATTGAAATAAAGAATGATCAAAATGAACCTGTACCATTTCGATTTGGAAAGGTGATCGTGAAGTTGCATTTTGCCCCCAGAGAGTGCTCTAAAATTTAAACAAGGATGGTGATTGTTCGACATTATGGGGACCCTGCCTTGTACAGAAGCTATTACAAAAGCACAGGCATGATACGGTCTGCCAGGCTTTCATGGTCTTCCTACTATGTATGGTTCTGGTATAGGAGGGATATTTAGTAGTCTGTTCAGAAAAGCAGTTCCATTTTTAAGAAGGGGTTTGAAATTGCAAAACCATCTACAGACAGCTACTAAAATATGTTGAAAAGGATGTTGTGGGCATGTGACTAGTGCTGTCGCTCAAAAGATGTCGGGGGGTGATAAGCCTACTCAGGGGTGGCTCAGGGCTGATTGTATTCAAGAGAGGTAAAAGAGAAAGCAGAGTCACCCTTCGCTTCTCATCGGCCCCCGGCTACTTTTAAAAGAGGTGTTTCAAAGCACAAAACTTCACATAAAAGAAAACGCCTCAAAGGCAAAAGGATCTTGAGGGGTAGAAAAAGCAGAGACCTGTTCTAAAAAACATGGCTTTCGTGCACTGTGGTTCTGAAGAATGCACAAAATCAGAACTTGACTTGTTTGCCATTTCTCCCACACAGACAAGCATTGAAAAAAGCATTTATGTAGAGATACCCCCTCTGGCTGCCCTTTCAGAAAACTCACCAATTGAATTTTATATAGCAGGGACTGGTGAAGACTATTTGGATCTAAACAACACATTTCTTTACCTGGTTTGCAAAATCACTGAAGCGGATGGTAGTGATATACCTGCAGCTGCCAAAGTGTGCCTTTATAAACTACCAGTAGCAACCATTTTCAGTCAGCTGGATGTGACTGTCGGTGATCGGCTCATCAGTCAGGCAATAACTGTACCCCTACAGGGCTGTCACATAGAATCTGTGCTGAACTTCAGTGAAGAGACCCTTTCTACACAATTTACTGCAGGGTTATTTTACAAAGACACCCAGGAAACATGAAATCACAGACAGAGATGGTGATAATGTAGGTTTTATAAAAGCTCCTTCACACATCTCAGTAGAGGGTAGAACTGCTGGGTCACTTGCACACAGACTTGTTTTCAAGAGAAACTGATGCTGAATGGCATGGATATTAAAATTAAACTGACACGTAACAGGGACAGCTTTTGCCTGATGAGTGGAGATGCTGAGCCTTATAAGCTAAAAGTCATGGCCACCTCTCTGTTTGTCAAAAGGTTAAGTGACCCCAGTCCATCTGGGACACCTCAGAAGCCCTGCTCACCTCAACGCTAAATACCCTATAGACAGAGTGGGTATGAAAGTGTTAGCCTCCTACAGGCAGCAGGGTCTGCAACCAAGATAATTTGGTTTTGGGACAGTTACCAAAATGATAGTCATGGGATTTGTTGACAATGATGCTTTAGTGGTTCTACACTAAAACCCTTTAACTTTAAGCATTATAACATTAATTTTGTGGCTCTGTATCTGGACGGTGAACAAATCCCGCTAAACCTCTGCAGCCAGATTTTAGAAATGGAATGCTGTGAGAGAATATTTTAATCTGAGTACTAGCGGCAGAAATCTATGAAAGATTGACCGCTTTTAGTTTACTGTCAGGAATTACCAAGGGTACACCCTGTTTGCCTTTGATCTCACTCCAGACCAAGAATGTGCTGATCATTATTCTTTAATTAAAACTGGGAACCTCAGAGCTGAGATCAGATTTGCGAAGCCCTTCCACAAACAGTTAATCTCATTATCTATGCAGTGTTTGATAATGTCATTGAGATAAACCAGAGAAGAAATGTCATTTTTGATTATATGTGATAAACCATAAAAATGAACACAAAGCAGCTGGAAAAAATTGTAACCAGTGACACCCACATCCGTGACTGCTTTCTGGTGTGTTTCCTGTGATCTGCTACCCAAGGAGAGACTGAGAAACCTTCCACGGCACTAGTCATCAATACAGACCCCATGACCTCCCTGGACAGCACTGGTTGGCGTATACATTTCAGAAAATGGGACTGGGGAGTTCTTCGACAGCTACGGTTTTCATCTGACAATCATGCACAAACTATTGGGTTTTAAACAGAAATGCAAACAACATTTTGTACCTAAACACACAGTTACAAGATACCTTTTCTACCACCTGTGGATTTCACTGCATATTTTTCTTACACCACAGTGCAAGGACTTTCTTATGATCAGATTTTAAAATGTACTCTAATGATTTGCTGAAAATGATGCCATGGTAACTAGTTTTGTGCGTCACTTTTCCAGACATCTGAACATGTCAGGGCACGTATTATCAGTGAGGTGTAGCAAATGTTCAGACTTGTTTGTCTTGTAATGAATTTAAAATATGCAGCAGCTTGTAATTTTATTCAAAACCAGTCACTTATAAAAATCATATATAAACACTCATAATTGTGTGTCTCTGTTTGCTGTGTTTAAACTGGGGGGGGGCTGTGTTTAACGTTTTCAGATATGCAATGTCTTCAATAATGACAAAAATATATAAAATATAAAGGTGTTTATTGTAAAAAACTGCCAATAAAATACAACAAAAATCAGTGGTAACATCATGGATAAGATATGCAATGTCTTCAATAATGACAAATATATAAAATACAAAGGCATTTATTGTAAAAACTGGCAATAAAATACAAGCATCAGTGGTGACATCATAGATATGATATAATAAAACAAAAGCATCTCCTGTTAAAAAATGCACACTATATACGCCATAGCCCTGAGGTAGAATTATAAGCACATCTTTCTAAAAAACATGTTAACATATTTAACTATGAAGTAGACTAACATGCATCAATATAAAACTTTTTGTAAAAACAGGATTACATATTCATATATGAGGTAAATGGCTAACATAGGTTGTACACAGCAGTCACTGAGGTAGGATTACATATTTAATATGAGATAAAATGTTCAACATATGCTGTACACAACAGGCACTGAGGTATCTAACATTTATACATAGAGATTGCATTTTAAGTTTACATAGTGATCCACACAGGTTTCTTAAAAGACTTTTGTCTTTTGGGCGTCACTGACCATTGGCTAACTGGAGATGGCTGTGGCTGTTTTGCACCAGCTACCGATTTCAGCCTTTCCACATAGCTCCTGTTTGCTGAGTGAGCAAACACTGAAGGTGGGTATGTTAGACTCAGCCATTGCTTTGACAAAAACATCCCAGCCCTTTGGCTTTCTGTGGTCAGGGATTGCATGTGAGTGGCTGTAGCACGCTCTTACTAAATCGACCATGTGAGACCCAGAAACAACAGTGCCTTTATACATTAATTCACCCTTATCACTCAAAACACAATATCCTTGTTCTTGGCCATATGCTTTAACAAAGTTCAGCATTGGTTTTAGACCGATGAAAACACTACTTAAAATGTCTTTTCCATAGTACTAGGTACAGAAGCTGTCTCTGCCATGACCGCAGGGGTCAGACATTGATTCATTTTCAGGCATGAGTAATGTCAAACTGGTTTTAACTTGTTCTCCTTGTCTTACAAAGTCAGATAGCGTTGTAACACAGCAGAGTACATCTTGGCTTTGTCATAGTCTGATAAATCAGTCCAGGACAGTATAGCTCTCATGTCAGTGTCCAAACTGTTGATTGCAACTGTTCTCATATCCTGATCAGGGTAATTAGTTTTAATGTGATCCATCTGTTGCTGAGGTACCAAATACATTTTCTGTTACAATCCATTATCTGTTGTGCCAGCAGACCTGTGATCAAAGGGATGACAATTCCTAGCAACCTTCATATAAACCACCAGTCTGATTAACTATTTTCTTTTTCCTTTAAGGTTATTTGTTTATAGCTTAAAGTTTTAATGAGTCTCCGTTTTTAGTACACCTAACTGCTTTGCTGACAGTGAATATTTCCTCTGAGAGTGTTTAAAGGCTATCTCAGCTATAGCTGATATCAGATCATCAGAGGCTGAACATAAAATAGCTTTTCTTAAGCTTGGAGCCCTTTACTAGTAACTTTAAAACAGACAGATTTCTCTGCAGTCTTTTTGACATAATGACAATACAGTATCAAATATTTTTAGAAGCGGAATGTGTTTTCATGACATTATGCCACCACAGGCCAGTCAGGGAAAACACCCCACTACTGATCTATATTCGTCTGGTGTATTGGATCTTAAATCAACCAGTAAATAGCCATGAGGCTTCTTGTGGCATCTTCAAAAGCTTCTAAGAAAATTTTGTCTGACCAGGATACATTTGTCTAGCTAGTGTTGTGATCTGAAGCTTGTTCTGGGGTTTTTAAACAGAATCATGTATTTGGCATTTAGTGTGATGGTCCTGCTTTTTTACCTTGACAGAACACATTCTGGACAATTAAAAATATTGTCAATTGTTTATGATGACTGTACTTGGTAAACCCATATTCCACTTCACTATTTTGACAAGCAGAGTCCATCAAATCATCTATAGCGACAAAATTTACCTTTCAGGGGTAAGAGATCATTGTCAGCTAGTGACATTCGGTAGCCTCCACAAATTTAATCTGGGAACTTTAACGGCAATTCATTATACAAGGTTGCCAACAGCTGTAGAACCAGACAATATTTTCAGAGCTTGTGTATGATAAAGTGGCATCAGCATATTTCAACAACTGTTTTATAAAAAGCTCTTCCCACTATTAGAGGGCCAGCCAACAGACAAGTAAAGGGATGCTGCAACCTGATATCCATTTTTCACAGTCAGTATCCGTGAGAAGTGTTTTAAAATTGTCTTGTAAACTACTTGTCATAAACTACTCTGTGTCTTGGACAGCGTTTTTGTTTCAAAGGACCACCAACATTTCTAACAATGCTGGGTTAGACTCACGGTAATTTCTTTAGAGATCTGTGACCCGTATAGTCAAAGACCAGGTCCTTCAGACTTTAAAAATTAATGTGTTTACTGCTGGCTACATTAAGGGTAAACCCTTTCACTTTAAGAACAACCTCACCACTGGACAGCCTGTAACCATACGTTTTGGGCCTGCGAAATGAACTCTGTAATGTGTTCATCAGCAGGAACTTCACTGGTCAGCTCCCTAAATAATCACCCAGAGGGGTGCCCAGTCACCGGTCTGGACACCAAAAATGACAGAGTCTGTGTCGTGGTAAAGGCACCTGTCCTGTAACCTATCAGCAGGTTTGTAGAGAGTTCGACTCCTGGCATATGGGTTGTAAAGCTAGCTATAAATATGTTGATATTATTGGAATTTGTGTAATGATGCTGGTATATTTCCAGCTTAAACAACTCTGTTTCATCATCGATGAAAAAGCACGATGAGACTCGGAAATAGGGGCCAAGACATATTGAAATAATTTCTGTGGGTCTGTTACTATGCCGTTGTCGGTAAATTAGCTCTCTGCCCAAATTTACCCCAAAGAAATTTAAAAACAGTTTAGATATCTGTCTTCTTGCAGGGTTAACAGTTATGGCTGCAGGGTTCAAATGTACATTTCCTTTCAAAATACTGTTGTAGGTACCTGACTTTATCCTCTTCAGTTTGACTCATGAAGGAAACCAGATGCCTCTTGCTTGCCTTTTAGATGCAGCTTGATGTAATCTAAAAGCTCTGTACTGACTCTTTAAAATGCCAAACTTCATAAATGTTAATGATTTTGTAGCCTTTTTCCAGTGCCAGGTTTAGTTCTCACGGTACAGTAGAGTACCAGTAAGTGACGTTGCTCATCTTCATGTGTGCATGATGTTGTTTGAAGTCTATTTTCAGCGCATGCACGACATAATGTAAACACAAGCTTTTACCAATCCTGGATGGCAACACTGGAAAGAAAAAGACCTCTAGGGGTAAGACTTTTACTTTTGCTAAACCAAAGTACCAGTGAGGTCATCAAAATGGTCAAATGATGTCAGATGACCGAACCGGATACTGTTTGGTTTTGTTAACAAAAGGGTAGAGGCTGGTAAAATCATAATAGTGTATTTTCTCATCAGGCTGTGTCTTATAGTACAGACAAATGGCATTTGTTCTCCCCAAACAGTGACTGCCTAGGTTCGAAGTGGCTGTGGTAGCTGCCTGTCCCTCAAAAATTATTCAAACCCTGATCCGTGATCTGCATTGCTTTCCATTCCATGTTCCCACAATACTCTAACTGCAAAACCCTGTCTTTTAGAAAATGAAATTGTGTATGGTCCTATTGAATAACTGTCCAAAACTAGTCCCTGTCATGTGGTTTCTATCTTTCTCCACAGTAACAGATGTTGCAGCCATGAAAAAACAACCATTAAATTCAAATGCTGTGGGTATTCCATTTATGACTGAATAGCCATCAAAAATCCGGACCCACCTTAAATTCCACCACCTTAGCGCATGCTGAATAGAAATGTTTTCTTTCTCAGATATGTACATAAACCACTGAATAGCAGGTGTGGAGTACCTCTTCAATTGTCTGTGAGTAGTTGTCTGGGGAGAACAGCAACAGTGCATTCTTTCAAAAACAGAAACCTGTACATCGCCATAGAAACTGAGGCTATGGTGACGTACTGGAAGAGTCTAAGGATACTGTTTCATACTCCGGTATCATCATCTGACTGTTTTAAAATACTTTTCCTAGTCATCTCAGTACTTTGTTCCTAAATCTGACACAGGCTTTTGAAGAATTTCAACATCTAACTGACAATAGTAGCAGCTCTCTTTTCAGATTAAATTCTCTATGTCTGTTAGCTAGGTACCATTGCAAAAACTCTTGCTTTTCTGCAGGCAACATATATTCAGGACCATAAAACTGAGCATCGGGCAGGGTCCTACATAATTTTCATTAGCCTTGGTGTGATAAAAAATGGGGAAGTAGCTTTAGCAATCTCATTCTCAATCCAAGGGCTGCAGGGATTTTGCTAGTTTAAAAGGAAGAAAACAATGGCTGTCAATAAAATCTGATGTGTAGGGATGTCACTGTGACAGAGTACTTTTCCTCCTTGTGAACAATTTAATATCAATTCTTTCCTTGACTAGCTGGCTAATGATAAAGTAACTGTCATAGCCTTTGGCATTGTGTGCTGTAAATGTGTAGTGTCTAAATGGGGCATCAATAAAATGTCCTACAAAATCTTTTATGCAATCTTCACCTTGAATTCCCAGGACCTCTTCCCATCTAACTGCTTAACATACACAAAATTTGGTATGTGCACCCGTTTCTTGTTGGCTTCAAAATCAAACACTATATATTTCTCAGTGCTTTTACAACTGTGAGTGGTGACATGTAACACAGATGCTTGTCGGCTGTCATGAAAGAACCACATCTGCTACACTGAATCAATTTACATGTATGAGATCCTTGTAAAAACAAAACATTATTCACACAGTTTCATGGATTTACAAGACCCTGTATCACCATCAGCTCTAGCTAAATGTCTTTCTGACACGCTGAAGACCTACAGATCTTCTTACATCTGTGACAAGATACTGTACCAATTTCTTTTCGAGACAACATGGGTGAAACAAACTTTCTACTTGCTATTGTGCACAAGAATATGATTCCCCTATATGGCTGTAGGCTACATCCACAATATTCACAGGTACGATGCTTCCTATGAATTATTTTACATTAGTGCCATAATAATGTTTTCATGTAATAATACAAACAGTGTTTTAGGAAATCTTTCTGGACCTGTTGAAAATGTTTGCCAGTTTCCTTCATTATGATATAAAATCTTAATTTTGACTCAAAAGCGTTCAAACTGTGACACATCACTAAAAGTGACAGGGCTTTGGTCATGACAAACCTAGCTCAGCATACAATATTTATGCCTTGTTCAACAACTGACTGTCACTCATATGTGGATTTAAGAGTACGAGAATGGAGCCACCGAAACACAAACTATTGTCTCTGTTATTTAAATCAATCAGGTATCGTCTCTTTTTGTAAAATCCTGCTATACAAGATGGAGCTCAGTGTCAAATCTCCCCCACCCCGACCTCTGGTGGTTTCTGATGGTCGTTATCACAAGATGTATAGAGGAATCAGCAATTACTTCAGTATTGCTCTGTAGCATATCAGCTATCTGATCTAAGAAGGTTGCAGCATTTAGTTCATTTGGACTTGTCTTTCTTGAGAACAAAAGGTGATTCAAAGAAGCAGCATTTAATCTTACCTGTATAAAATCCCATATTGTGTTTCTCTTCACACTGTCTAACAAACTTTCTATAGCCTGGTGCATTGCTGCAATAGCCTCTGTAAAAGATTTTATTTTATCTAGATTTATAAACTTATATCTTTGATGAAATTCTGTAGCATTAAATTTTTTAAACTCGTTCATATTCCTGTACAGCTTCTAAATACACTGTAGGGAGAACCCTGTTAGCCCTGATCATCATGGTTTTCTAATTCAGACTGCAGACCATTTGTAACATTTGTAACAACCTCGCTGCACTATTTTCCTGGTATGTTTTACTTTCTGATCAACTTTTCTCGTATTGTTTTATTTTTACCCAGATTTTTCTTTTTTGACCCCATTTGTAATTTTTTCATTTTGCTAGTGATGCAACCCTTGTATTCAGTTTATGAGAGCTTCTGTGCTTTCACTTTGTATTTTGTTCTTTGTTTTGGCAGCTTTTTCCTCCAAGCCCCTGTACTTTTCTACATGACGGCTGCACTAAGCATGATCTTCAGTTCTCTGATTGAACATTTGGAAATATTGATTTAACCAAGCACACTGTTCAGTACAGTAGCTGAACTTTTAAAAAGCTCAGATTTAAGCAGCTGATGATAAGTAATCCTCTACTAGATAATCTGCCCTCAATTACCAAGGCATTAAACAAACAATCAATTGTTTTAAAAATATAGGTTTTCCCATATTGATCATGTCAATGTCACTTTCGTGAAACCTTTGGTCAGAAACTCTTGAGCTGCTGCTCCTAAATGGCTGTACAATGTTTATTGGCACATTTGGTTCATTTTACAGCTGCAAGAGACTCTTAAAACATTGCTTGTAGATGGTTGTATATCTTGTTCAGTTATGCTATATGTATTCTGGTCACTGACCCCAGTTGAAATTCTGCCATGCCTTTGAAAAACATCACATTCATGTAATGATCTCTTTTCCCTCCTCACACCTGTAGGGTTTGTCTGTGAGGCTGTTTAAAACAGAAAATAAACCCCTGTCACTACTTCAGTATTTTAAAACTTTTATAAGACAACATTTAAACTCCAAAACCTGCAGCATCTACTATTTCTAGATAAAAATACACACCTTCTGTAGCAGTAATCTGGGGTTAGCCAGCCTCACCCTCCAGTTTCTCTGCGGTTCTGACTTAAAAACAGAAAATAAGCCCCTGTCACTACTTGATATTTTTAAAACTTTTATAAGACAACATTTAAACTCTAAAACCTGCAGCATCTACTATTTTCTACTTAAAAAATACACACCTTCTGTAGCAGTAATCTGGGGTTAGCAGCCTCACCCTCCAGGATTTCTCTGCGTTCTATTTAAAAACAGAAAATAAGCCCCTGTCACTACTGTGGTATTTTTAAAACTTTTATAAGACAACATTAAACTCTAAAACATGCAGCATCTACTATTTTCTAGTTAAAAATACACACACCTTCTGTAGCAGTAATCTCAGGGATTAGCCAAAGCGATTAAATGTTTGGATAAGTGCTCAAATCAGAGTCCACGTTCCATGGCTAATTGTTGAATATTTTTAATTTTCAGCTCAAGACAAAAGGACAGAGCGATACTAACACAACTGCTACTTGAGCTTCCAGTATCTTGAAATGCTTATAAAAAATGACTCAGACCCCCCTCCTCCTCCCTCCCCTCACCACCCCACCGCAAGTATGTGTCAAGTAGTGAAAAAATCAGGCTGTCACATCAGACCAACACCCCCTCTCCCCATTCTCCAAGGGTGGGCTATATAAGACCCTATGCTAGTCAATGTAGGCTTTTGTTTCTCACTTCCTGCGACAGCTGGAAGGCATTAAGAAATGCCTTTCTGCTAATAGGCTGGTCACAGTCTAATTAAAAACAGATGCTTTTTTATCAATCTTAAAACACAGAGAGGCCGTGGAGTGCAAGCCTAAGTTATGCTTTGAAAAGTCAAAACAGAAATTCTGTCTTTTTTAAACAGCTGCGTCCTTTAAATTAGTAATTCGGTAAAACTGCTTGCATACCACTAATCAGAATATAAAACTTATTTTGTTAAAAAGTTAATCATGAAACACAAGTTTTCACATTTACTATGTAGGACAGTTCAAAAAGAAATGCCATACTGCTAATTAAGACAGATGCTTTTTATCACTCTTAAAACACAGAGAGGCAGTGGTGTGTTTTGAAAAGGCAAAACAGAAATTCTGTCTTTTTTAAACAGCTGCGTCCTTTAAATTAGTAATTTGGTAAAACTGCTTGCATACCACTAATCAGAATATAAATCTTTGTAACATATCATTTATTTTTCTATTTAGTACTACATGACTTTTTATTTTTTGATAATGTAATTATACTACATGACTTTTTAATTTTTTGATAATGTGACTATAGACATTTTGCAACAAAAGCATAAAGCTACTTTTTTACAGACCCTGTAATCCCAAAATTTTAGAACACACGTTTCCAAAGAGAATCAATAGGCCTTTGTAGCCATGGCTGTGTAAATGAACAACAGATGTTTTGTCACGTCTTAACAGACAAAGACCCTACCACACAGCCAACAGTCCCGTGAGCTCCAAAAGGCCATCTATATTTTAACATCCACAAAATACATTGCTTTTTCCTGCATGCCTAATGAGGACGGACACACATACACACACACACACACACACACACAAAGTGTGTATTTTTACAATGACTCTAAGCAAAGCTGTATATACATTTAAGACTGTGTGCTTTAAAATTATTTTTGAAAGAGAAACATTATCATTTTACATTCTGTCTTTTCTTTGTAAGATATCATTTTTCAAAACATTATAAATATCACACACATTTCATTTCAGCCTTCTCCTTGATACTACACAGAGCTGAGGGGTGAACTATGGTATGTGTATTCCTTTTTCTTATATAGTTTATTCTTTCTAATTCATGAAAAAGTATAATTAAGTTTTTAGCGATTGTTGCAATGCTATTCAGAAAACTGCTGAACCATCTTATTTACACAGAGGTCCCCGTTTTAGCTTATAAATGTTACATGCGTATACATAAAGCTATCCTTTGATGCAAGTTTGACACAGTCCTACAGATGCATGTTAAATAATTTTGTATACTGTTACAAAACAGAAAAAGGGTACTCACACAGGCAGATGAATTCCCCTCGGGTGGAGGGTCTCCACACAGATCTGTGACATCTCTGCACGATCAGGTTCCCTCCTAGATACTTCTTTCTGAAAATATCCTAATCAAAAACACACACATGCCCCTGCAGTTATACAATAGGCCTACAGGGTCACACACCACTACATAAACACTAACTGATTTTGGGGTGGGAGGAGCACGTGATGAAGAGTGGACAGGGGTTTGAGCCAGGATGGTGGGGGTGCAGGAGAAAGGAGGGCCTTGGGAGTTCAACTAGCATGGTGGGACTCGGGTTTGAGACAGGATGGTCTGGCAGGGGCTCGAGGTGTACAAGAATGAGGGTGGGGGCAGGGTTCGAGCCAGGATGGTGGGAGTGCAGGAGACAGGAGGGGCCTTGAGAGTTCAACCTAGCATGGTGGGGGCTCGGGGTTCGAGACAGGATGGTCTGGCAGGGGCTCGGGGTGTCTGAGAATGAGGGGTGGGTGACAGGGATTTGAGCCAGGATGGTGGGAGTGCAGGAGACAGGTGGGGATGCAGGAGTTCAACCTAGCATGGTGGGACTCGGGTTCGAGACAGGATGGTCTGGCAGGGCTCGAGGTGTCACGAGAATGAGGGGTGGGTGACAGGGGTTGAGCCAGGATGGTGGGAGTGCAGGAGACAGGTGGGGATGCAGGAGTTCAACCTAGCATGGTGGGACTCGGGTTGAGACAGGATGGTCTGGCAGGGGCTCGAGGAGTGTCTGAGGAAAGGAGGGGCGTCAAGGCGCTTACAAAATGGTGCTGTTAGGTCATTTCCCTGCATGAAAGGGCACTGGGTTGAGCATGTCATTTTCTGCCAAAAAGGGGCTGGACACGGGTTGAATGCATGTCATTTCCTGCATGAGGCGGGCTGGGTTTGAGGTTGCATCACTTCCATGAAGTGGGGCGGGGCTAAGCGCATTTTAGGGAGGGACTTCTGGTTTAACAAGGGAGATTCTGATTGGTCCGTTTTAGGCCATGCCCACCTGTCAAATGATGTGGCACGCGCTGATTGGCTGAAATTTAACATTTGACGAGATATATGAACTTATACTACTTACGCTCCTTATTAATATTTTCACCCAATTTGTTATACCATAGAAACATAGAATTTGATGGTAGATAAGGACCGCTTGGCCCACCCAGTCTGCCCATTTCCCTACCTACTGGATAAGCTGCAGATCCTAGTTAACCAGCAGCTTACTTCTTCCTACCCCCACCCTCTAGAATTGCTTTATGACTGTCCCATGCATACTTGACTCCAAAACCTTCTCCGAAGGCCATTCCATGCATCCACAACCCTCTCTGTGAAAAATACTTCCTTACATTACCTCTGAGCCACCCCTCTATCTTCAAATTGTGCCCCTTGTTCTTGCACACCTCTTTTTTTGAAAGATGCTACCCTCTTGGACTTTGTTGATTGCCTTGAGGTACTTGAAAGTTTCTATCATGTCCCCCCTCTCCTTCCTTTACTCAGGCTATACATATTAAGCTCCTTTAGTCTCTCTCCATATGTCTTCTGGTGCAGACCCTGCACAATTTTAGCTGCCCTCCTCTGGACAGCTTCCATCTTGTCTATGTCCTTGCAGAGATTGGGTCTCCAGAACTGCACACAGTACTCCATATGGGGTCTCACCAGCTGTCTGTTCAGATGGATAACAACTACCTGTTTTCTACTGGTGATGTCTCTCCCTATGCATCCCAGTATCCCCCAGCCCTCCTTACTGCCCTATCACATTGCTTGCCCACCTTTAAGTCATCTGATATGACTACCCCCAGGTCCTTTTCCATTTTATTCCTGGAGTGTTGAAGAACAGTCTAATTTCCAGTTGGAAGAGCAACCTGGTTATTGAAACAGAAACGGAGGGAACCATGTCAGAAAAGGAATGAATGAGAATGGAGTTACTCAGCTGCAGTTTGCTAACTTGCGTCATACTAACATACTAAAATGCCAGCAGAATAGGCTTAAAGAGCAGGTAGCTACTGTCAGGCACCCAGCTCCCCTCAAACATATATAATAGTAGATCTGCTCTACTGTCAAGGGGCATTAAAAATGCCATATGCTTCCCTCTGGTTAGAAAGTTATGGCACCCCAAATTTGCACCCCCATAAAAACAAAGCCTTGTCTGACATGCCTCATTTTGTGATGTCAGAAAATGAATACTGAGGGTGTATGTCATTAACCTGTATGTATGTGATATGTCTATGGTGTTTAGTACTATTTATAGGTGCCATGTAGATGAATCAAAGCAGCTGCTGGAGTAACAGTCCCTGTTTACTGAGCGGTCACTTTCATTGTTCCAAGTGACAACTCTAAATAGTACTACCGTCATTGACAAATGGCACCAATATAGATCTATGGAGCACACACAAAAGCAGCCTTCACTTTCTGACATCACAAAGGAGGTGTGTCCAGACAAGGCTTTGTTTTTATGGGGGTGCAAATTTGGGGTGCTGTAATTTTTTACCCAGATGGAAGCACATATAAATTTTAATGCCCCTCAACAGTAGAACAGATCTGCAATTATATATGTTTGAGGGGAGCTGGGTGCCTGACAGTAGGTATCTGCTCTTTAACGGTCTTTCGTGTTTGCTCATTTGGTCAGCCCCCACCATGGGAGCTGATCTTACTGCCCCCCCTCACCATCTCTGGCTTCTCCCTTCCCAGTCCCAGATATTACTGCTGCATAGGACTTTGCTTCCAGAACCCTTCCCCTGTACCTGTCCCACCCCCTCTTGAACCACCCCACCATCTCTACCTCCACCAGCCCCCTAGGCAGCACATTCCATGGCTCCACCACCCTCTTAGTGAAGTAGCACCTCCTTCTTTCTTCCCTGAATCTCCCCCCCTCCAGCTGTACCCATGTCCTCTAGTTGCCTCCCCTTCCTTTGGAGCACCCTGAATGCTCCTCCCCTATTTAACCCCTTCATGTACCCGAAGAGCTCTATCATGTCCCCCCCGGTCCCTTCTCTCTTCCAGTGTGTACATATTTAGCTCTTTGAGCCTCTCCCCATAGGTCCTGTCCACCAGGCCCCGGATCAGTTTGGTTGTCCTCCTCCGGACCCTCTACAGGAGTTCAATTTTTGCTATTTAGTTTTTTATTGTCATTTTCTTTTTCTTACAATAATGAAATCACATATTCTAAAAAGAACTGTTATAGAGTTGTTGGTTACATAGAAAACTCGACATCAGAGCATATGAAGGATAACTGTTACCAATTAACAGGTACTTACCCCAATACATACAACTCTTAACTTTAAGGTGTTGGAGAAGCAAGGCTTCCATGCTCCATATTTCTACTTCGTGGGACTCTTTGTGGCTTCGGGTGCTGTCTAGGCTTCTGACACCCTAGCTAAAAAAGAAAAAAAAACACAAAGAACCACTATTCTATATATTATTAAGTGCACTTATATATATTTAAGGGAGGCAGTACAATACAACATATACATACATTCCTGGATAAACGAGTGTGATAAATCCATTTACATAGTCCTGTTACCTAGCAGAAATCCTGGTTATAAAGTTTTCAACCCTCTATGGTTTTGGGGGTGGCATATCTGGTAAAGGGGGGTCCAACATTTTTCACAGATTCCTAGGGAATTGTTTATCAGGTGGGAGAGTTTGTCCATACTGACAATATGAACCATGGAGTGAAAGCTCTTGGACACTTGGAATCACTGTAGTTCTCCATCTACATACAAGAAGCTGCTTTGCTTGCATGGCCAATAGGGCTAGCCAGCTATATTCTAGCTCTGGAAGATGGGGAGCTTCTGATTCCATACCCAGGAGAAGTAGGGGAAGGATGGATCGAGGAATGTATTTCTTCATGACTTTAGCCCCTATCTCATGTATTATCACCTGTTGTATTAGAGGACAGGACCAAGAATCAGAGCAAGTCTCCAGGGTGGGAGTTACATCTCCAACATAAATTGGAGCTTAGTACCCCTGCCGTATGTAGTACCACTGGTGTATGGTACCATGAGTGGTGAATTTTATTTTGTATTAATCTGCTCCTTGCAGCTGTAAAATATTTTTGGGCACCTTTCCAGCATTCTTTCCACTGCAGATCCATAAATTCAAGTTGTAAAGCCTCCTCCCACCTCAGCTTAGACTTTTCAGTCTGACTGGGCAGTGTGTCCCAGAGGGCACCATATATTAAGCTAGCCAGACCCCTTTCTTTGTTAACCAAAAGGTACAGCCTGGTGTCCCCTTTGCTACATGGATCATATATTTCTGAGATGTACTACGTATTTGTAGGTGTTTCCAGAAATTGGAAGCTGGATTTGACCATCTGGTCTGCAGGTTGGCAAACAGTCTATTGCCATAGAGAATGGAGCAAGTATATCTTCCAACTTGGTGATACCCTTGTCTGCCCACTCTTTCCAATACACAGGTCTTTTATCTATACACAGGTTCTTGTTCCCCCACAGTGGGGTTAATTTTATGGGTGTCAAGTCCATTTTCAACTTCCTCCTTATTTTTACCCAGCATTGTAAGGAGGCTCCTATCATGGGATGCATTTTAAGGTTTGTTGGGGGGTTATTATAGACCAGAAGTGACAAGGAGATCTTTTGACTTACAGCCTGTTCCATATCCACCCATTGAGGTTGGGGAGTGGTTGCTATACCCAGCCAGCGTAGGGATTGCGCCAGGTGAAAGGCCCACTTGTAACCTTTGAACCAAGGAAGACATCACCCACCTAAGCTCCAATGTGCCCTATGTTTGTTCCTACTATACCTCGGGGGTTTCCCTTCCCATAAAAGTCTACCAACTACCTTATCTATCTTCTGGATCCAGCTCTGTGGTAAGGAAAGGGGAACATGTGCCAGGAGATAAAAAAACATTTTGGGAGGTAAGATCATCTTAATTGCAGCTATTTTGCCTGCTAAGGTTAAATGGAGTTTAGTATATCTGAACATATCCTCCTGTAGGTCCACTAGGAGGTGATGGAGATTGTATTCCTATAGTTTAGAGAGCTCGTCAGAAAATCGAATGCCTAGATATGTGATACTTTCCCCCGGCCATTTCAGACCGGTATTACCCAGTACTGTCAGTTGGCACCTAGGGTTAAGAAAGAGGACTTCCGTTTTGGTGGAATTAAGCTGAAGGCCTGACAGTCCTCTAAAGTGGCGTAAGGTGTTAAGTATAGAGAGTAGTGCCTCAGTCACATCTGCTGCAAGGACCAGAAGGTCGTCTGCATGGAGAAGGGTAGTCTATTCCCTGCTATCCACAGGGATCCCCTTGATAGTCTTGTTATCCCTAAGAGTAGCAGATAAAGGTTCCACAGCCAGCACAAACTGCAGGGGAGACAGAGGGCAGCCTTGTCTAGTGCCACGGACCAACTCGAAAGGTGGGGATAAAGTAAAATTAGTCAGTAGTCGGGCCAATGGGGAAGTATATAGAGCTGTTACCCATGAATGAAAGCGAGGGCCTATTCCCAGTTTTACCAACACTGCATGGAGGTAATCCCACTCCAAGGAGTCGAATGCCTTTTCGAAGTCTATAGCTACCGCAGCTGCTGGGGTAAACAATTGAGAGGCAATGTGGGTTAAATTAATCAGGGTCCTGAGATGGTCTGCACTGTATCTACCAGGGACAAAGCCAATTTGAGAGGGCTGTATAAGCTGCGGTAACAGGGGTTCTAATCTTAGCACTGTGGCTTTAGTAAATATTTTACTGTCCACATTAAGGATTGAGATTGGGTGGTAGCTACCCGGGGATGTGGGGTCTTTCCCTTTCTTGGGCAGCACTGTAATAACTACCTCTCTTAATGTGGGAGGTAAAATCCCTTGCACTTCCGCTTCAACATAAGTTTGTTGAAGAGCTGGAGCAATAATGTCAGTTAAGGCCTGCCAAAACTCCACTGAATAACCATCCCCAACCGGAGCTTTCCCTGGTTTAAGAGAGAGCAAGGCCTTCTTTATTTCATCTATGGTTAGTGGGGCATCTAGATGTTCACCCTGCTGTGGAATTATAGCAGGGAGGTATAGTGAATGAAGAAAAGCCTGGATTGCTTGGGGGTCTGCCTGTCTGGGTGAGGCATACAAGGTGATAGTATTCTGCCATAACTGCATTTAATTCCTCACTTTTAGTGTGCATTACTCCTGTAGTATCTCTCAGCCCAGCTATGTAATGGTCTATTTGCTGTTTCTTTAACCTATAAGCTAATACCTTCCCCTTTTCTCCCCTTCCCAATATTTGTGTTTCAGCCTCAAAATGGAGAGTTCAGCTTTCCTTGATAAAAGAGAGTTTATCTCCATCTCCAGATCAACTACCTTCCTATGAAGTGAATCGTGTCTGGCTTTCTCTCTTTGCTCTATGCTGCCACTCGCTCTTTAAGCTCATCCTCCAAGTCTTTCAGTTTTGATCCCTGCCTCTCTTTCTAGCTCTTGCATAAGCAATGATCCTACCTCTCATGGTAGCTTTAAATGGCTCCCATCTGACCCCGGCTGTGGTGTCCTGTGCTGGGTTGTCCTGAAAAAACCTCTGTGCCTCCACTTTGACCCATTCTAAAAACTCTGTATCTTTTGTTAGCAGGGGGTCTAATTTCCAAGAAGTGGAGGTAGTAATATGTGGCCCCATAGAATAGTCAGTTGAACTGGAGCGTGATCCAAGATTACTATGGGAAGTATACTGGACTCTATAGTTGCCTGCATAATCTGAGGTGATGTTACTAAAAAATCAATATGGCTCTAAGAACCGTGTACTGGAGAATAAAAAGAATAATCCCTCCCCCTAGGGTTCAGTACACACCATACATCTGTCAGCCCTTGGTCACTCATTCAGTTCAGCAGGGCTCTCCTTCTCTTCCCATGTACAATCCCTTTTTTTATTGTGGTTTTATCTATCATGGGGTTAAGCACTAAATTAAAATCCCCTTCAAAAATGGTGGGCATGCTGTTTTTATTCATATCAAGGAGAGTTTTAGAGGTCTGATGGAAGAAGGCTGCATCATCCTCATTTGGTCCATAGATATTCCCCAACAAAATAGGCCCTGTAGGTGTCTGAAAAGTACCAATTACCAATCTGCCCTATGGATTGACCCTGGTTGTGATGAGAGACCAGTGTATCTGCTTATGTATTAAAATAGCTATACCATGCTTTTTTGTCAAAGCTGAATCGTGGACCTCTACTCCCACCAAGTCCCTCTTAAGGATCCCATGGCCCTTTCCATCTAGTTTCATCTCCTGCAGGAAAGTCACCTGGCCTTAATCTTTTTCAAATATGACAGTACCTTCTTTTTCTTCACCGGCATGTTCAAACCCCTCACATTCCAAGTGACACAGGTTAATTCAGCCATAATCATAGCCCTCGGGGGGGTAGTGGGGCATAAAATAAATATAAACTACCGGTGAAGAAGAGAGGGCGCCATTCTGAGACATTTGAATAACCTTGGCCTATCCCAGATTTTTGCTCCAGATGTAGAAGGCCTTCTAGGTCCACCCTGCCATATATAACCAGTCTGCCTTTGCTTAGGATCTTTCCCCATCATCTCTTGGCAAACAGGTTTCACTTAGTTGCACTTTAAACGTATGCTGCCCTTTAATCCAGAACACAAACACACACACACACACACACACACACACAACCAACAGTTACACATATTTACACAGTGCACTTGCGTGCTCCGTTGGAGCCATCCTGCATATAAGATCCCTTGCCGCCTTGAAAAGGCCAAATCTGCAGATTGGTTCCTGAGGACATGGTGGTCAGGACATAGCCCGACCTATCTGTCTTCTGTTTCCCAAAAGGTATAGCAACTGGGGCGGGGGGGCTGCATGCAAAAATAATATGCATCAACCTGCATCATTCTGAATACATTTTGCAATATAATGACCATTTAGTAAACAGAAAACTGATTCTGGGGGTATATCAATATAGGGGGAAGCTTAGGCTATGAGCCCTTTGCGGCTAAAACCCTTCCCATGCCCCCAGGATACAAGGTGCTACTATAAAGAAAAGGGGAGCACTTATTCCCATGACTAAACTACCATTAGGCTCCATTTGTCATAAAACCAGCCTCCCCAAGGCAACCAGCCCCTCACAACATTAATAACCCAGAGCCCCCAACAGAAAACACATTCCTAGGCATCCCCCTCCAGTTGAACACTCCCAACCCAGAATGAATAGGATCGAGCCTAGCACACAGCCAGAGACCACATCCACCCTCCATAAACTTGCAATGTGCATCCCATATATGTTGCCAAGGCCAGAGGAGCTTCCTTCAGTTATTTCAGCCCTTATCACTTGCCCTCTGCCCCAGCATCCTTCTCCTGGTTAACTGCACATGGGATACTAACTTTGGCCTAGAGATCAGTATAGCCTGGAGGGGTATGTGTCCCAATGTCTCGTGATCTCTTAGCCAAAAAAGCTGATTCAAATCATCCCAGCCACGGGGCAGTAACACAACAAAATAGAAACCCCCTGCCTCACCTAGCCTGAGAACATAATTGTTGTTTATCTAAAAAGAGCTCAGGATGCGGCCTCATCAAATTCAGGCCTCTGATCACTCGTTGATACTGCTTCTGAGGCCTGGTTGCCTTCATGGTCTTCGGGTGCTGCGCCTGGGGAACACTGCTCCTTCTGTGGGTCCATGTTGCCTCCATTGGAAATCCTCCTCAGTCGCTATGGTCCTATTGGTCTGGGGAGCTGTTTCCACCGGGAGAGTTTCTTTATCTGAAGGATCTCTGGAGGAAGGCAAGGGGATCTCAACGCCTCGTATGGGTTTGGGTCATGTATCACACTAAGGCCGTACTCACATCACGCTGTTTCTCCCAATCTGCTGACTCAGAGTAAAGGCTGGTTCTGATATGGGATGCTCTCTATGTCTGTAGCTATCTCTTGCCATTCTTTTCTGCTGTGATGAGGGCCCATTTAGGGCCTCGGGCTGTGTTTCAGGATCTATCAACATTCCTTCTGATTCAGGAGGATCTGGGCAAGTGGGAGGATTAGGGGACTCACCTGGGTGCCTCATCAAAAACTCTTCCAGGGCTACTGGCATCTCAAACGAAAGTGGATTCCCATTATACAATATACACATCGTAGATGGATACCTTAATGAATATTGGACGCCCATTTTCTGCATCTTGTGGCGCAACGGAGTGTATTCACACCTTTTATTTGATAGATCCCTTGAGAAGTCCTGATAGATTGAGATTGGATGTCCCTGCCAGCTTAAGTGACCCACTTCTCTGGCCCACTGAAACAGTGCCTGCCGTGTTTTATAATTAGTAGTTTAAGTAAGATAGCCCTAGGCTTGCAACCTTTAGCCGGCATTTGAATGATAGTTCTGTGCACACTTTCTATCTCCAGTCAGAAATCTACCTGTAAGCCCAGGATTTCAGGAAGGGCTTGTTGGAGAAACTTAGTGGTATCGCACTTTTCCAGTCCCTCTGAGAATCCTAACACTCGCAAATTATTCATACGGCTTCAGTTTTCTAAATTGTCAACTTTGGCCAGAAGTACATTTATTTTACTTTGTTGGTCCCTCTGCATCCCTCTGATCTCTTTAATTGCTGAATCCTGTATCAGTAACTGCTGTTCTATTTTTATTATACACCCAGTTAGATTTTGAATAGCCTCTGTAGTATGGTGAGACACTTCATAGAAACATAGAAACATAGAAACATAGAAGTTGACGGCAGATAAGGACCGCAAGGCCCATCCAGTCTGCCCATTTCTTTTTCTACCTTATAAATGTGCCATTGGCCTTTGCTCTGTCAGTGACCTATCTATTCATGGTCATTTGTATTGCTCCCTTATGCCTTTCCCATGCCTGTTTGAAGCCCTGCACTGTATTCATAGCCACCACTTCTTGTGGTAAGCCATTCCATGCATCTACCACCTTTCTGTGAAAAAGAATTTCCTCCATTCCCCCTTAATCGGCCTCCTCTAATCTCATTGCTGTGTCCTCTTGTCCTATTTTCTTATATTTAAACATGTTAGACTTATTCACCTTGTTTATGCCCTTAAGGTGTTTGAATACCTCGATCCATATCACCTCTCTCCTCCTTTGCTCAGGGTATACATATTGAGCTCCGTTAATCTGTCCTCATATGTCTTCTGATGCAGTCCCTGCACCATTTTGTTGCCCTTCTCTGGACTGCCTCAATTTGGTTAATGTCCTTGTAGAGGTGTGGCCTCCAATACTGCACACAGTACTCCAGATGAGGCCTAACCAATGTCTTGTACAGAGGGATTATTACTTCCTCTTATGACTTGTGATACCCTACTAACACACCTAACACCCCTAGCCTTACCTACTGCTTTAGGGTCTGCTTGGATGATTTTAGGTCATCAGTGATGATGATGCCCAAGTCTCTTTCTTCCTTTGTGACTGCTAGCAACTCCCTCCCAGCCTATAAGTGGCTTCAGGGTTTCTCTTCCCTATGTGCATGATTTTGCACTTCTTTACATTAAATCCCAGTTGCCACTCTTCTGACCATTCTGCTAGTTTATCCAGATCTCTCTCATTCTGCCCACCCCATCTGGATCATCTACTCTGTTGCAGATCTTGGTGTCATCTGCAAACAGACAAGCCTTACCCTCTAGTCCATCTCTGAGGTCACTAATGAAGATGTTGAATAGGACTGGCCCCAGGACTGATCCTGAGTACCCACTTGTGACTTGCATCTCTTCTGACTGTATACCATTTACCACCACTCTCTGTTTTCTGCCAGTCAACCAGTTTGCCACCCAGTTGACCAACTTCTGACCACCCGAGCCTACCTAGCTTATTTATCAATCTTCTATGTGGAACAGTGTCAAAAGCTTGCTGAAGTCAAGGTAGGCGACATCAACTGCTCCCCTTGGTCCACCACTCTGGTTATCCAGTCAAAGAAATCTATGAGATTAGTTTGACAGGACCTTGCTTTGTAAACTCATGCTGTCTTGGATCCTGTGCCCCTATGGATTCCAGGTGTTGCACTATCCTTTCCTTAAGGTGCCTCCATAATCTTGCCCACTACTGAGGTAAGACTGACGGTCTGTAGTTCCCGCCTCCTCCTGCTACCACTCTTGTGGAGCGGGATCACATAAACCCTTCTCCAGTCTTCTGGGACCTCTCCTGTGCTCAGAGACTCACTAAACAATTCTGCTAATGGCTCTGCTAGTTCCTCCTTTAGCTCCTTAAGTACCCTGGGATGTATGCCATCAGGTCCCATTGCCTTATCCACCCTGAGCTTGCAAGCTCTTGTAGGATCCTTTCTTTTGTGAAGGAGTAGTGCTCACCTCCCTCCCCGTGTGTCCATGATGCTGAGCTGCGGGCCCTCCCTACCTTCTCTTCAGTAAATACTGAGCAAAAGTATCTATTTGGGATGAGATGCCTTTGCAGGTCCTCCTCCTCACATGCTCCCTTTTCTCCATTAAGCTTAGCAATACCCCCTCTGGACTTTCTCCTTTCACTAATGTATCTATAGAAAGTCTTGTCACCTTCTTTACTGTGGTGCTAGTGTTTCCTCAGTTTGGGACTTTGCCTGCCTTGCCTTACCTGCTTCCCCTTAGGGCAGTTTGGTATGCCTCCCTATCTTCATCCCGCTGTGTTCCTTATATTTCCTGAAGGCCAGCCTTTTGGCTCTGACCTTTTCTGCTACTGTATTTGAGAACCAAAGTGGTTTCCTTGTTCTTTTGCACTTCCTTCTCTGTCTAACACAATGGGATGTTGCTTCAATGTCGCATCCTTAATGCTTGCCACTTTGTCTGTACCTCCTCACCTGTGTTTCTTTTGCCAGTGCTAGCTTAACTCTGTTGGCCATCTTATCAAAGTCAGCTCCTCTGGCGTCCCTTATTTGCCTTGGAATGGGATGATTTAGATGAGTAGCCAAATTGAACCATACCATGTGATGGTCACTGGCCCCAGGTGACCTTCTACCTGAGATCTGTGATCCCTTCTTTGTTAGTCAGTACTAGATCTAGGATAGCCCTGTCTCTTGTGGGTTGCTGTACCAGTTGTCTGAGGCCCTCCCTGCAGGGAATCCACTATGAGTCTAGTTCTGGCAGATGTTCCTGCTGGTATTGACCAATCTGTATCTGGCATGTTGAAGTCTCCATTATCAGAACCTCCTTTAGCTGTCATGTTTTGTATATCTTCTAACAGTAATGTGTCTATGTCCTCCCCCTGGTCTGGGGGCCTGTAGACAACCCCAGTTCTTATGGCTGTCCCATTTCCTGTTTCCAGGGTGACCCACAGTTCTTCTGGCTCATGTGTATTCTGAATTTCTGTAGCTTTGATATTTTCATTAACATACAGGGCCACTCCTCCCCCCCTTTTTGCACCTCGGTCTCTTCTGAACAATACATAGCCAGGTACTGAAGTCTCCCAAGTGTGGTTACTGGTAAACCACGTCTCACTAATTGCTACTATGTCCAGTTTAGCCTCTGACATTATTGCCTGCAGGACTTCAGTCACCTCATCCATGCGATGTAAGAGCTTCTCAAAGAGGACAATAAAGTACGTGAGGTTGAGCGTTGGGCCAGGCACCTCCACCATGCTGCAGGCCATAAACATTGAAAGGGCTCCCCTCGCTGAATCTGGGCTGTTTCACCACTAAAAGGTATAATTACACACCCAGAGCATAGCTGTATTCTCTATTAGTGTATTTTATGGTCTTTTTCCATCTTAGGTACAGGCAATTTCAGATTAGCTCTACTCCAAAATTAAGCTCCATTCTGCTCGCTGGTTAGGCCATGCTCCCAGCGTCCCCCTTTAATTGTGGCCTCCAAAACTGCATGCAGTACTCAAGGTCCGGCCTCACCAAGCAGTTATACAGAGGGAGTATCACTTCCCTCCTTCTGGAGGTGATCTTCCTAGCGATGCATCCCAGCATCCTGTTGGCCTTGGCTGCTGCCCTCCAAGTCTCAGAGTTGTTCATCTTGACATCCACCACCACTCCCAGGTCCCTCTCAGCCATTGAGACTTGTAGCATCCCCCCCCCGGTGTACACTTGGCCTGAGTTTCTGGCTCCCAGATGCAATACCTTGCATTTCCCTGCATTGAACCTCAGCTTCCACTTTCTAGACCACCATTTCAGAGTCTCCAGGTCCCCCTGTAGGGCCACCCTCCCCTCCCCTCCTCCCCATCCATCACCGCCCCCAGTTTTGAGTCATCCGCAAAGAGACTCATCTCACTCCTGATACCCTTTTCTATGTCAGAGACATAGGTGTTGAACAGGAGAGGCCCAAGGACCAATCCCTGAGGGACCCCACTAATGACCCTCCTTGGGGATGAGACTATCCCGCCAACCACGACCCCCTGGGTCCAGTCCTGGAGCCAATTGCCTATCCATCTGATCATCTGGTTCCCCACCCCCACTTCTCCCAGCTTATTCAACAGGCCCCAGTGAGGAACTGAGTCAAATGCTTTGCTGAATTCAAGCTACAGGAAGTTGACCAGGCTACCCAGGTCCAAGGCACTCATCACCCAGTCATAGAACTCCACAAGGTTTGTCTGACACAATTTCCCCAGGTTGAATCCAGGCTGTCTATTGTCCAGGCTCCTGACTTTACAGGTCCCCCCCCAGCCTCTCCTTGACAATGCCCTCCATCATCTTGCCCATCACTGATGTCAAGCTAAAGGGCATGTAGTTCCCTGTCACCTCCGTTGATCCTCCCTTGTGGATAGGCACTATATGTGCCACCTTCCAGTCCTGGGGCACCCACCCTGTCCTCAGAGAGATGCTGAAAAGCTCCGCCAGGGGTTTTGCCAGGACATCCGCCAGTTCCTTCAGCACTCTGAGATGTAAATTTATCCAGCCCCGGTGCTTTCTCCATCTTAAGGGACCTGAGGGCTTCCCTCACTCTCTCTGCCATAATTTCCACCTCCGCTACCTTGTCCCCCTGCTTTGCCTCCCTCCTCCTGCCAGTGATGGCCCCCCTCTCCCTAGACCCACCGATTGGTAAGGGTCCCCCTCTTCTCAGTTTCACTGTCTCCTCCCATGTATGATGCAGCCCCCCCAATTTCCTTGGTGAAACCTTGGGTGAAGTACTCAATTAGTACCTCAACCTGCTCCCCCAGGCCTTGTGCCCATCCCACCCATTTTAATCCTGCTAATCTGCCCCTTCACACTTTGTTTTTCTCCAGTGTATCTAAAGAACCCCTTGTTCTCTCTCCTAGTTTCCCTGTCCAGGTTCTGATCCTTCCTTGCCTTAGCCGCCCTCACCACCCTAGTGGCCCTTCTAGTTATCAGCTCATACTCCCCTCGATCCCTTTCACTCCTTGAGCACTTGAATTGCCTATCAGCTGTCTTCTTTCCCCGCACCACCTCCTGAACCTCCCTGGTCCACCAGCAGGGTTTGTATTTTGCACAGCTGAACCTGCTACACTACTCTACTACATAACTTTGTATGGCTACAAACAATTATTTCTGGCAAACTTGTACTGTCATTGTCATGCTGCAGTGCTACTTATGTCAGTATTCACTTGTTCATTTATTGAGCCCTGAGCATCATCAAATTGTATGGACCTTATCACCTAAACATGATTCAGAATAGTATAGAATATATTTCTGCTTTATACTATACAAGTCACAGTATAGGGGCAGCATGGGTGAAGTCCTCCAAAACAACCTCAAGCCCAGGTGTAATTCTGCAGTTACTTACTACCTTTTGACCTCCTAACACATACACACATGCTTCCAATCTGGTAGCCAGTCCATTTCTGGCTCCCCTGAGGTCACTGCTGTTTTTTAATTAATTCTTCAGCTCATACATCCTAACATTTTGATGATAAGATTTGCAAAAATGCTGGGAGACATCATCAAACATGGAAATAAACTCTGGATACTGGAACTGAATGACTACTTTTTATAGTTTAGTCTGGATTTAACATGTCAGAATACTGCCATATGATTTTCTGTCCTGAAATCTGAGTTTGCAGACCATTTGCTATGTTGGCAGAACCAAGTGCATGCATAGGGGACATAGGACAGAGCAATTACTTTCCACCGCTATAACATCTGGATCTTTATACGTTTCTGAAATTACAGAAAAGAGCCACAACTGAGTGGCAGAAATAAACACATTTATTTAGTGCTGACAAGCAAAAGACCAAGCCCCAGTGCTTTGGCCATCCATGAATCAATCTGGCTGGGTAGGGGGATTCCTAGAAATGTTTGAGATTATCCACATCACTCATGTATGTAATTTATTACTTGTGCCATAGGGAGGCAGGAGCTAACCAAAACGATCAGCACAATTTAACAGAGTGCATCTAGGAAGACTTCTGGGTCATAGTTATCTTCTGAGTATGTTTGATTATGGCCTGGTAATTTATTCAAGAACCAGTGTTAAAACGATTAACAAACTACAGCCAATTTATCACAGTATTTTGCAATTTATGACAGACCTTTCAGCTAGACCTCCTTCTCATCATTGTTTATTGCTGAAAGAAGCCAATTGTCCTTTTATTGAGAGAATAAAAGTAAAGTTTGGAGCCTTTGTGTTCAAAGGATCACAGGGTTTACTCCATCAATATATTCAAAATCTCTTTCCCACTTATCAAGGACCTTTTGAGACAAGGTCCCAGATTAGAGGTTTATTTAGATTCCCCCTCTATATAAAAAAAAAATAGGTCAGAGGTTAGTCATATTTAGGTCAATTACACTGTTCACTGGTCTTCCACCCACTGTCACTAATGCTGTTACTGTATGAACGTTTAAGAACAATCTTGCTCAATGGATGAGTACATTCTCTGACTGTAACTGCAACTGTTAATATTGTATTGTAACATAATGTCTGTTTTGTATGTATGTCTTGTATTATTTAGAATGAGTTTGTCCTAATGTTTTTATTGTTACATGTCGCTTGAGAAATGGACAAGTTGCTCATCTTATAAACATCATAAAATGAAATAAAATAATTATTGAGAAATAACTAGATAATGTGCCCTAACTAGATAGGAATAAACACAGAAATTTACACATAAAAACTAAAATATTCCAAGGCTGTATGATGGCAAAAGATGACTGTCCTATAAACATCCCTAATATTAATGGTAAATAACAATGGAGGGGTTATCAGCTGGGAAGAGTGCAGCTAGGTACCACTGAGGAGGAAAAGGATCTGGGATGGAGGTAACGAGGAAAATGAAAAATACAGAGCAGTGTAGGAAGACGGCAGCAAATGCCAACAGGATGCTGGGATGTTTTGATAGAGGAATCTCCTCCAGGAGCCGGGAGGTGATTCTGCCTTTCTACAGGTCACTGATCAGGCCACACCTGAAGTAGTGTGTGCAGTACTGGTGCCCATAATCAGGGGTCAAAATTAAGGTTTGCAGTCACTAGCCAGCAAGGCTAGTGACTGAGAAAATCCACTGTCCCCAAAGACCTTTCCACTGGCCCAGTTGGTGTACATACTGAAGTGATGCCTTCTCCAATACAAGGCCACAGGGCTAGTTAAATGAAATCCTGCTAGCCTGATACAAATTCTGTCAGCAGTTGGCTAGTGGGCTGATGATGATTTCTACTCCTCAATATCTAAAGAAAGATGTAAGTGCCATTGGTCCTTGGCAAGAAGTTAAAATGCTTCAGCTGTGATCATTTAAACTGGCCAGGGGGTGGAAAAACCAGGAGGCTTAGGACCCCCACCATGGGAACATGCAGGAACATAAGTTGACTACAGGAATGTCTAAGGCAGGCAGGTGAAGAATATATAATGAGTGTCTGGGGGGGCAAGATCACATAGGAAAGGAAACTGGGGGGGAGACACTGGAGAGGGAGATCAAGAGCAGGTGGAGGGCAGACTGTAAAAAATGGAAGGTCATGTTAACAAATGTCCGTAACCTAGAAAATAAGGTTCCAGACTTGGAGGCCTTGCTGGCAGATGCAGACCTTGACATAGCAGCATTAACAGAGACATGGTACTCTGCTAATCATGGCTGGGAAGTCAATGTACCAGGCTATACACTGTTCAGGAGAGACAGGGGGGTTAAGAAGGGTGGGAGAGTGGCCCTGTACATCAGAGATGGCATAAGATGGTATAAAGGTTACAGAAGTTCAGGGAAGATGAGGGGGGTGGCAGTGTAATGTGGGTCACCCAGGAGCCAGGGAATGGAACAGCAATATGCACAAGGGTGATCTACAGACCTCCTGGACAGAGGAGAAGTAGACAGAGAACTAGTGGAGAACATACACAACATGGCAGCTAAAGGAAAATCCTGCTACGGGATTTCAATTTGCGGACACGGATTGAGGCCACCCAGGTGGCTACTTCATCCAGAAGCACAGACATCCTGGAATCCCTGCATGGGCTTGTACTCAGGCAGCTGGTTCATTAACCAACCAGGGGCAAGTCGATTCTGGGCCTGGCTTGGACAAATGGGAACAGCATCAAAGAAATGCAGGTGGAAGGACAGCTGGGGTCCAGTGACCACCACATGGTGTGGTTCAACATGAAGACATGGACTCAATTAAGCCACACAAGGACAAGAGTATTAGATTTCAGGAGGGTGGATTTCACCAATCTGGGTAGATGTATATAAGCAGTCCTGGGAAAGGGAGAGGTAATAGAAGGGGTGGAAGAACAATGGGAGAAACTGAAAGGAGCCATAGTGGATGTAACAAACCAATGTGCTAGGATAGTGGCCAAAGGGAAAAGAAGAAGGAAACCACTATGGTTCTCCAAAGAGGTGGGGGATAAAGTCAGGGCTGAAAGGCTGAGTTTCAGGAAATATAAGAGGAGCCAAAGGGAGGAGGATAGGGAGGTGTACCTTGCATGTCTAAGGGAAGCAGGGAAGGCTCTTAGGAGGGTGAAGGCACAGACAGAATTGGGGTTAGCACAATCTGTAAACAAAGGGGATAAGGCATTTTATAGGTACGTAAGTGAAAGAAGACATATCTACAGAAAGTCTTGTCCCCTTCTTTTACTGTTCATGCTAATGTTTCCTTGGTTTGGGCCATGTCCTGCCTTACCTTCCCACTTCCCTTAATGAAGCTTGGTATGCCTCCTATCTTTGTCCCACTGTGTTCCCTTTATATTTCCTGAAATACAAGTGTAACTGAGAAGAATTGTATTGGAGGCATAGGACAAGAAACATAATTGATGCCAAACAGCTTTGGAGGGTGGTCGGTGTGGTAGCATGTGAAACACTGCAGAACTGAAAAGTATTAGGGTAGTGGGACTAGGGTTACAGATGCAGCAATTCAGCTCAGGTGGAGATAAATGGGATTGCAACTACCGATAAGCAACTTTGTGGGAGGGCATAAGTGTAACCAAACAGCTTTTTGGGGAAAAGCAGAACTCCAAGTGCCAATGAGCAGTTTTGTGGTGGGAAGGGGACTGTAAGTTGCACTGATCTACTCTGTGGCAGGATAACATCACTTCAAGTGGTGACAAGCAGATCTGTGGTGGGAAAAGTGGATCTACAATTATAGCTGAGTGGCTCTGAGTTTGAGATGGTGGGGGCTGATCTGCAAGTGCTTAAGAGCAGGTTTTGTGTGTGGTGATCCAGGATTAGAAGTGCCACCTGGTAGCTATGTGAGGGGTAGCTGAACTGCAATTGCTGCTGATCAGCTACTGTATATGTGTGTGTGCTTTTGGGGGGGTGGGCACGACTATAAAGTCCACTGCACAGCTCTGTATTGGAGTGGGAGTGGGGGCCAGGACTACAAGTGCTCCTGACCAGCTTTGTGTTTGAGGGTTGGGTTTAGGGACTGGGACTACAACAATGCTGAGCATCTCTATTTTTGAGGTAGGACTCAGTCTACAAGTGGAGCAGAGGATCTTGGTGGGTGATGGGCAGCGGGATTATATACTGTATGCAAGAGTGGTGCACAATCTATATATTTATTTATGTACGTGTTTATTTAAAAATTGGAAAGCGGGAAAGGTGCCTTTAGAAAAGGTGTGTTTCAGGGGGTACAACAACACAACTGACACAGCATCAATGACTCTGTACAAAGTAAAGTACATAAGAAAGCAGAACTAACAAGAAATAGTGCTGTGACAATGGTAACATCACAAGGTAGAACAATGAGCAGCATTTATGTGTGATTCAGCAACAACAATGCTGGTGGTAAAAAAATATGCTAATGTTGGCATAAAGTCTCGTTCAGACAGTGACAGTACAGGTAAATTCACATCTGTAGCATAGGTGTGGCAGAGACTGCCAGAGGTTGCAGTCAGTTGGAGGATTAACAGAAGCAGAATGTGGCAGACAGAAGGTGTAACTGGTATTTAATGGAGAGGAGAGGAGAGAGGGAGGGAGATGAATAGTGGAAGGGAGTGTGTTCCAGAGGGAGTGTAGGCAATAGGAGACATCAGATTGCCAGCAGGGAGTGTGGATGGGGAATAGAGAAGCTGTGAAGGTCTCTGGAGCTAAGAGAGTAGGAATCAAGGGGAGATTGGAGAGAGGAGTGAGGAGAGATAAGAAGAAAAGACTTGAACCACTATCTGGAAATGAAGGACGCACAGTGGGACCAGCAATGTGATGGCAGAGTGAGGGGTAAAGAGAGAAGTGGTGAGAGCGAGAGGTGGAGTTAGTAATGAAGTGACAAAAAGCATTACAGAGGGTGTCCAGTCTGGCAAGAGAGAGAGGAGGAGCAGCACCTAGACCACATCCACATAGCCAAGCACTGGAAGAATCATTTTGGTGACAAGCTCCTGCTCAGCAAAGGAAAAAGCAATCCTTGTTGTGGTACAGGGCACCTAGGTTGTGGTGGAGAATGGGTGAATGGCATTGATATGGGCAGAAGTCCAGCATGCTCTCTAGCCAGACACTCAGGTACTGAAGGAGGAGGAGATCACAACAAGGGTGTGCTACCCAGGGTGGTAAAGGGAGGGTCTGAACTGTCTTTGGTACCAAAGGTCATGGACACCAATTTATTATTTTTTTTTTCAGTATTGACCTGAAGTTGTTGACCAGGTATCTGAGTGGGTGCCACCTGTGTGCTCCTATGATGTACCACAGCAGGTATGCCACAGGTCAGTTCCTTAGCCTGTGATAGGCTTCCCTCCTCCCAGGCTGCCTGGACACCATTGCCCCAGACATCACCCTAGGTGCATGCCACCACCTGGTGGTGCCTTGCAGGCCACATGGGTGCAGGCCATGGCCCCGGTACATGTGCTGTAGTGTGGCCATCTGTTCCACTGGTGTGCTGGGGGGGAACTGATTGCACTGGCATATGGCAGCTGGGTGTCGACATCCTGAGTGTATTGTGTGAGATGGCTCTCTCGGTGGTGCTCATGGTGTGCTGGCACCTGTAGCTTTGGGTACTTCCGTCCTGCCATGACTGCTGTGTATGGGTGCCTGGAGCACATCCTGGTGCACCTCCAAAGGCTGTCTCAGGATCGCCTGTCTGCAGTTCTGCGGCCTTCATGTGGATGGCTGGCCAGTTTAGGCCATCCTTTTGTCTGTCTGGCTTTGCACAGTGCATTTCTTCGATGCACAGCAGATGTACCACATATTTTGGCTGAATATATGTTTGCACTGCATATTCATGTACCCACCCCCATTATTTGCACCGCATACATTATCTCTGCTCAATTGCATATTCATGTACCCGCCCCCATTATTTGCACCGCATACATTATCTCTGCTCAATTGCACATTCATGTACCCAACCCCATTATTTGCACTGCATACATTATTTCTGCTCAATTGCACATTCGGAAATGTGTGACACTTCTCTCTCTTTCGAATATCATGATTCCTGACATTTTCTGAGATGCACCACGCATCTCCATTTTGGGCAACAAATCTCCTTTGAATATTTATTTATTTATTTAGTTAGTTTTTGTTGACCGGGTAAGTGCGCTAGCTACCAAGTGTCTATTTCAGGCGTACCCGGGAGGTACAGTTACAGAACACAGTGACACATAAGAGATTACACAAAGCAGGATACATTTGCAGGATACATAAGAAATTACACAGAGCAGGATACATTTGCAAGGACAAAGTCACACAGTGTAGTCAAACATAGCAATAAGGATAAAATTACATGTATTCAGTTGTTTGAGAACTAGGGGAGGTGGTAGGGGACAGGTGTAAGGGTAGGGCAGGAGAGACAGAGACAGGGGGTGGTAGGACGAATAGCAAAAAAGGGGAGGACAGGAGGGAGGTTAAGGCGCCAAGTGCGGCATTAGCGGGAGAAGGTTACCACCTGTGGCCGGGACGGTGGAACCGGGAGTCGGCAAGAGAGACGGAGAGGTCGGGGAACAGGACAGTGAAGCTATGGGTGCAAAAAATAGAGAGGGAGAGAGGGTGATGTGCAGGGAGAGCGGTGGGGGACTAGGTGCAAGGGTGAGGAGGGATTTGAACTAAAGGAATGGGGGAGGGGAAGGGTAGGTGGGAAGGGCAGGGTATGGGGGGAAAGGGATGAAGGGCATGGAACAGATAGGGAAATGAGTGGGGGTAGGGAGATAGAGTGCACCTAGTAAGAGCGCAGCGGAGCAGAAGAAGGGAGGAGGACAAGAGGCTAGGCGGTGAAAACGGCATTGGCGGGGTAGAGTAGTAACCTGCGGCCGAGCCGGTGGCCAAGTTCTGTAAATTTACTAATCTGCTATAAAATGCCAAATTTCATGAAATCCTTTTATCTACTGGTGTGTAGGTGGTCCAAATTCCAGAATGTTACCATGATTTCTGATGAAAAAGAATACTAGTGTTCTTAAGGAATGGTTAGCAAGGTTACTGTCTCTAACTAATTACAACTCAGGTGGTGGTTACACATCAAAAAGTATTACAAAGGCTGTTTAGATTACATATGGACTAACTAACCTACCTTCATTGAGAAGGGACCACTTCTCAACACTAAGTAATATCACTGACTAGGGATGCAGTGAATTTAAATTTCACAGGCGAAGTGGCCAAATTCCCCTGGAGGAGCAATCTACAAAAGTTTTCGCATTAGGTGAAATTTCACCTCCATGGGCAAAATTTTGCATTTCCTCCAGCGAAATGGACAGAATTTCACAGATTACTCCTTCCAAGAGTAGATTTTAAGCTCACTTGCCCACCATCATCACTGACATCAGTGGCACAAGAGCAAAGCTGGAGTGCCTTTCTGATGTCAGTGATATAAAGGTGTTAGAACAGTACATTTTCAATGGGGGGGGGGCTACATTTTATAATACAATGTAAGTTGTTTTCCAACATTTCTTCTTACCTGTAAAACACAATACTCCTGAGGCCTTTGCCACTGATACAGTAAGAATGGTGATTCAGGTTGCAATGGCCAAATCTGAATCGGTGAGCTATGCTTTCAGCATTCCATGAAAGCTTGACTCATACTTATACGATGCTGAATATGTTATTGCTGTTGTCTTTGGCAGCAGATCAAACCTTGCTCTTCAAATTCCAAATGTTAAGAACAACAGGTTCTACATTCCCAAACATGAAGAACAAGGGTTAGAAAATACCAGGATAACATGTTTAGAGTGTATTATAATTGTAATTCTTTAGCTGATACCTGAAGACTCTTTATTTGTTAAACATGTCTGGATGTGAAAATACCAATGGGAAAGGCCACACTAAGGCCAAGATTATCTGATCTAGGGCTGGTCTGCAGTCCTCCATCAGCCATGTGCACAACTGCTCCAGAAGGGAAACAACACAGAATGTGTTAGGGGCAGAGCCCCACTGTATCTGGATTGCAGTCCCCAACAGCCATGTGCACAACTGCTCCAGAAGTGAAACAATGCAGAATGTGTTGGGGTGAGAGTCCCGGTGTATCTGGACGCTGCTCTCGAGTACACGACTAACAAAATCATGGAGCTGGTTGGCAGTGTGACCCACAACAACAAGAAGACCCACATCATTCCATGTTTGACCACCAGATGGTGCCAGCACTCCGTGTACAGGGAAATCAGTCAATTAAGCAGGAAAAGGCACCAACTACACTCAGAAAAAAGAAATTCCATTATCCAGGGTTGGCATTACAGGGGTTCTTGCCAGGGCTCAGCCCTCTAGCTCTGAAGAGAGATCCAGCCCTGAAGAACATTTGTGGAGGTGGGGAGAATATTAAAGAGAGTGAGAAGGAGGTACTGAGGACATTGCATGTTGCATCAGTAACAGTGAGAGTGAAGTGGAGACTATCAGGACTCTGTCTCTGAAACTTCCCCAACCAGACTGCCAAGTTAATACCAACTGAATAAGTCACTGCCAGCTTTTAAAGGGGCACTGTTGGCTTTGCACCTTCATTTTTTGGCAAAAGAGAGCAGTATGTCTCTTGACCATACAACAAAAGAACACCCCTATAGATATAAAAGATTAGGCCTTTTACCTTTTTTTCCCTTCATTTTTTGCATAAATATCTTTTTGGTTGGTCCAAAGCTAAACCTCCACAAACCAAAAGCACATCCAGGTTGGGACCGTGTGTCTGCCACAAGTGTGGTTCTGAATTATGATTTTTTCATAAACAGTCAATAGATTCACATTGTCCCTGTCCCTTATGTTATTTTAAAAGGTTCCAGCTATCTGCCATTGCAAAACAAGCACTGGAGGTAGCATAATTCATAGTTTTAAGCCACAGACAAAATCCCATGCATGCACACAAGATTCATGACCAAAAGATCCAATCATCGTCGTCGAAGCCTCCCACTTGGCTCACTACAACAAGTGCTCCACCATCAGTTTCTGCGAGATCCAGATTGCCATGCGGCTGCTGCTGCCAAGGGTGCTGGCCAAGCACACCTTGTCTGAGGGTACCAAGGCCATCACCGAGTACACCAGCGCCAAGTAAAGGGGGTCCGCAGGGGAAGCAGCACACTTCGGAAACCCAATGGCCCTTTTCAGGGCCACCAACCTTCTCTATAGAGAACTGTAAGCACATATATGGTATTTTATTGTAGAATATGTTCTATTGTGCTTTTAAAAGCATTTTTTTGTAATGGAATTGCACTCCTGCCAAAAGTACAAATCAATTTATTACAAATAAAACTAGGTCAGAATGCACTTCATGTTTTATTTATTTCGAGTGAGCTATAGGACAATACCTCACAGCTAGAGTAATTACATGTCTGTGTACCCAAATTCCTTTTTCTCCAAAGTTATCATAGAAACATAGAGTTTGACAGCAGATAAGAAATGCTTGGCCCACACAGTCTGCCCATTTCCCTACCTCTTGGATAAGCAGCAGATCCTGGTTAACCAACAGTCTACTTCTTCCCTAACCTCCATCCCAACGCTGTCCATAGATTTGCAAAATATTGCAGTATAGTGTGTCATGCATTCATTATACATATACTTGAAAGCTTATTCTCTTCCTTTATTTCTGTTTATCATAGAATTATTTTTGTAAGTCATAGAATTAGAAGAGGTCAGAGTGGGCAGGAAATTAATTTCTCTATCAAAATTCTGTATTTATCTGGTACTGAGTAGGACAGTTAGCAGGATTGTAAAATGCCTTGGTAAAGGTCCTGTTCAGCCCCCTCGGTGTGGTGTTATGCATAGATGTTTATGAATTCCCTGAAGTCTCTCCAGGCTATATCAAAAAGCCTATTACTTCCTAGCAGATTCATCTAAAACTGCAAAACAAATTTGTTGCCATACTGTGCAGAGCTGCTTTTGACCATAAGGAGGAGCCAGAGCTTCATGAAACAAGCAACCTGTTTAGTGGGACAGACACGGAGTGTAGTGAGGGCAGAAAATGAATGCGAATGGAGATCAACTGTGGGGTGGGATTGGGTTGACATTAGTTCCATACTTCACTGCCATTCCTATTATGTATCTCTCTAACTCCTGCACTGCCAATGCCACCTAGACAACATTTAGCATTGCCAAATGCTCATTCCTCTTGTCATTTCTCTCAAAGTTGTTGTTTGTGAAGGTTGTTTATAATGTTTGGTCTTACCAAGCCAACTGCGCCCAAGAAACGCTCCAAGAAAACTGTGAAGAAGCCCTCAAAAAAGAACAGCAAGAAGTGCAGAAAGAGCTGCAAATAGAGTTACTCAATCTATGTGTACAAAGTGCTGAAACAGGTTCAGCCAGACACAGGCATCTCTTCCAAGGCCATGAGCATCATGAACTTATTTGTGAATGACATCTTTGAATACATCGTGGCCAAAGCCTCCCACCTGGCTGACTACAACAAGCGCTCAACCATCACTTCCCCGGAGATTCAGACTGCCGTGCGGCTGTTGCTGCCAGGGGAGCTGGCCAAGCACGCCATGTCTGAGGGCACTAAGGCCATCACCAAGTATACCAGCACCAAGTAAAAGGGGTCCACAGGGGAGCGGCACACACCGGAAATGCAACGGCCCTTTTAAAGTTGTAGTACTACCTATGCAGGAAGTGACCAATTTCCATTTTCTGTAGATCCACAGAAAATATGGCACCTGCATGTCTGTCTGTCTTTTTACTGCTGCTGTCAACATGGTAGGAAGCAGAAAAGTAAACAAAGGAAAACTAAGCAGATTACGAGGTGATAGTACAATGCCGGCTGGAAAGAGTACCAGGGACATGTTCAATGGAGCACAAGGAATAAACTGTCGAAAAATAGCTTCTTTTTTTTTTTTTAACACAAGGGCCCAGATATTCAAACTGCGCTCAAAACTGGTGCAACAGCAGGAGCAAGCACAAACCAGTTGCGCAAATGCGCAACAGGTGCGATATTCAAACATGGAGCAGAGCAAATTGCGCAAGCAACCAACGTCTGAATATCGCACATACTGCGCCATCGCGCAACCAGGAAGGAGAAGCTGAGCCAAAATCCTGCGCTATGGCGCAACCATGGAAGCCCAGCTGAGCAGTGCAGAGCTGCCATAGCGGCAAGCACAGCCCCCAGAGCAATGGAACTGCACATCCAGGGAGGCAGGCTGGGGCCCACCGCCAGCCAGCGCCACATGGGCACAGGAACTCACTGCAGAACCCACACCACACTGGCACACCCCAAGCACAGCATCACTGGGGTGGGACGGCCTGATCCACGTGCCCATGGGGACAAGCCAACTAAAGCATAGCAGAGCCATGATGCCACAGCACAACCACTGGCAGGCAGAGAGTGCCACACCCAGGGGTTGACAACCACAGTGCACATCAGTCCCCCTGTACGCACAGCACAGCGTGCACCGTGCCCCCAAGACACGCTCATGTGCAGTGACAGGCACTGCAGGAAACACCATGCACCCCGTGCCACACGTCCAACCCATGCTGCAGAGAAGCAGACCACCCAGACCACCCTGTGCACCCAGCAGTGGGTGGCAGCAGATGGCGAGAGCAAGAGAAAGGCAATGCTATGCTGGTGATACCTCCCATGGACACACACACACACACACACACACACACACATATATCCAGGACCATATAGCCCAGATGGCATGTACACCCCGCACGGAGCACCCAGAGCCAGTTGCAAAGCAGACACCAACACAGCAGTTGTACCAAAATAGTATTTAATATTCAAACAAAGAGGTAACAAAACAGCTAAAACTATGTACAAGTTGGGGGACGGTAAAAGAGGGGGTGT